>JACSYO010001618.1:82500-1282500 GCA_016806645.1 Ophiodon elongatus | reverse complement strand
TTTTAGGTATCGATCCACTTACTCCTACCTCACAGTGCAGGTACCTTGACCAATCAGAAGGAGTCAGTAACAACAGTGCCTGATGTGGCCAGTTGTGTTTGTTCGAACAAAGTAGTGCAGCTCTGGTCTCTGATGGAAAGAACTTTGCTTTTGCACCGGCCATATGCCCCAATACAGCATTTTTGTGTGTGTTTTTATCCATGTAATTGCCAAGGACTGTGACAAGAGTGAACAACTGGAAAGCAGTTCTCCAACATTTCTGCGAGGAACTTTTAACTTGTTATGAAACAGTCTCAATTTAATGTTGATGCCTCTGTATGAGCTACACTGGTAAACGAGACAATCAGAGAGAAGATTAGCTATTTTTGTATAGTTATTCCTAATTCTTGTCATCGGTACACCCTTTCTGAAAAACACTTTCATACATAACAATGGTGTCTGTTTACCAGAGTCTTGTGTTAAGTTAATTAGCCTCCCCCAGTTTGCTGCCTACTGTCCTATGAAGTAAATTAATTAAGACATGAAATGTCGTCAATGATTTTGCTCAAGATTCACTGCTTGATTTTGTTACGGTACCCCTGTCTTCTCTCACTATTTGAAATCCAAAGGTACATTCATTTTAGAAATATCTGACATCTTCCTGAAGCAAAACATTCTTTAACAAAACTAAAATGAAACAGTGAAATGTTGCAAAAAGCAGGTCAGAAAAACACAGCTTCAAAACTTGCAGGTTACTCTTCTTAATTACATTTCTTCCATCAATGACACTGTTCGTGTCATAGATAGAATTTTGTCCACTTATAAAGTGATACTTGTAAAATTGTATATTTGATAAAGCCCTATGATTTAAATAGTTGTGTCATTTTTATTATAGATAATGGGAAAATAAATGTAACATCAATCGTCCACTTGAGGCTTCATTTAACATCAAACTGCTTCATGTGTTTCGTGTGCTAGGAAGAAAATATCCTCTTCAGTTTTATTTAGCAATCTAAACAGAGAGCTTAGTAAGATTCCCTCACAGATGATGATCTATTCTAAGACGAGAGACGCTCCATTATCTTTCTTTCTTAGTCCAATTTGAGTCATGTATGCGGTCAGACAGACTTATTATATTACTGCCACAGTATCCTCTGTGGAAAACAAATGTACTACCTTTCACTTGTGGCTTTGTGTTTTTTTCCTCCGTACCATGATCTTTATTTAATGCCTTCCCTTCTCTTTCTTCAATGCAAAAATCCAGGTCAGTGGCATCTGCATCCAAAACTGGATTTGGTTTTGGATTATTATTCTATTAACACAGGCTTTGTGGGGAAATACTTATTTAAGTGATATACAGTAAAAGTAGAAATGTACATCTATTTCAACCTTCTTTATTTCATCTTTATTCCCTCTGCTGCTCTCACTCCAGGTCTTTCAAGCCTGACTTTGTCTTGGTGCGCCAGCACGCCTTCAGCATGGCCCAGAACGAGGATTTTAGGAACTTGATCATCGGTCTGCAGTATGCGGGCGTCCCCTCAGTCAACTCTCTGGACTCCATCTACAACCTCTGCGACAAACCTTGGGCTGTAAGCAATTTCAGCAAAACTAATTTACACCTGCAACAACCTGCAAAAAACGTATTTTATTAACCATGGTGTACCTGAGGATGCATGTTTTTAATGGAGCTGGCAGCTGTAAATTCTAATTAAGATCATTTTGAGGATTGATTTTTGGTGATATTTTGTGCTGCCAAGCTTACTTTAAAAAACACTAAGACATTGATTATTACTATACAAATATTGTCACTGTTCTGTACTGTATTACTGTTGTAATACATTTGACTTAATCAAAGACCTGTGTTAACATCGCAGTTAACTTCCTCTTGCTGTTTGTCTCTTTCTCCATTGTCCTCCTGTCCACCAGTTTTCCCAGCTGATCAGTAATCAGAAGAGGTTAGGTTCAGATAAGATCCCTCTCATTGATCAGACGTTCTACCCCAACTACAGAGACATGGTAAGATGTACACTTTGTATTTTGTCAGTAACCTTTTAGTAAACGCACAACTCAGCTTCTCAACAAGCTTCTCAACAAATGACAAAATGTCTCCATTAATGATCTTGAGATTTAGATATTTGCTGTATATTTTGTGTTTTGAGTAGTTTAACTATTTGTCTCAGGACAGTGAGATGTTCTCTAACAGCAGGAGATGTAGAATTTAGGATCTCAGTGGTGAAATAAAATAATATTATTTTGAATTATTTTCCAAAATGCAATTTTTTTTACTTTTTTTAAAAGTAAAGTAAAGTAAAAGTAAAATGTTTACCGCAAAGCTGAGATTATGTATTGAAGAGTAAAAGCACAAGTCATGATATCTTTCTGAGACTTCTTTATACTGCTATGTAGCTAAAGCTGAAGCAATTCCCTAAATTCAAGTCATTGCGATTACCATGTGGTGCTTTCATGTTTTAATGGTAAGTATTATTATTTTTTACACAAACGTGCGTTGAGGTCACAGAAATATTACAAAATAAGACAAATCTAAAATATAGTATGTTACTGTACGAGTGAGAAAGGTGATCTTGCTTATCTTGTAAATACATTTTATTTACTATATTCAAAAGAGTGTTTAGGAGGTAAATTGTAGAGGTAAAGTACAAATTATATATACTTTGCAGTATACTTTTTTTCATGACTGGATAGTTGAAAATATTCTGTAACAGCAGTGACCCTTTGAAAAACTTAAAAAAATCCTGTCACCTCTAGCTTAGTTGAAGAGCTGTAAAGAGTCTTTTTTTTAACATTTTGTTTACTGAAGAGAAGAAAAAAAGAGCCAGTGCCACACTATTGCATTGA
Organism: Ophiodon elongatus; assembly: GCA_016806645.1. Taxonomy (NCBI): domain Eukaryota; kingdom Metazoa; phylum Chordata; class Actinopteri; order Perciformes; family Hexagrammidae; genus Ophiodon; species Ophiodon elongatus. The sequence continues at coordinate 1,279,665 of JACSYO010001618.1, read as the reverse complement.
GACATTTTATATACAATATTTTTTGGTGCATGGAAATAGAAAACTCTATATAGACAGAAACAGAGACATAAATACAAACCCAAACAATTCTTTCAGTATAAAACAAACGTGAAATTGTTTGATAACGCTTCACTAAAGCCATACAGTTATTATGCATAGTTATCATATCATATCATGATATGATAACAAGTCTAAATTTGATTAACATATTTCTATATAGTATGTTTAAATTCAATTATTTATCAGTTTTTCATTTAATATTTTATTGTTGAATGTGACCCTAATATAATCTTTGAATAGTGACTCGGGCGATAATGCATTTTAATCTGTATGACTTCAGTGAAGTAATCCAGTAACAAGACAGGGGTCAATTCAGATTTGGGTCTTTTAATAAATGTTGAGTCATTATATTAAATAATGCCTATAAAACAACAATTAAATCACTAATTATAGCTCATTCATGAATATCAGTTATTTCTCATTTTGTTGGTTAACGATGTGTGCCAAAGTGTTTACTATCTTTTCTTGAACTTGAAAATTGAGGAGAAGCCATTTCCTGTTTTTAAAGTGTTGAAAACAGTGAATTGAACCTTGTCCTGTTACATCATTTCCTCAAAGAAGAGGTGGCGTGGCTTCTACAGGTGGCAGTGCTGTTGTTAAAGCGCTGGATTAGATTTTTTTGGCACAGGAAATATTACAGAGTTCAACCAAGGAAACTAAACACATAAAAAGATAACAACATCTATGCTATAAAACACAATCCGGTTAGCCTTTAAAATGTTAATTCTCACTCAAGTACAATATTTACATTCTCAGCAATTTGAGAGTATAAACTGTGATGATTTAGATGTACAAGAATCATGGTCATATATAATTCATGTGTCAGATTTTGTCAAAATATAATTAATTGGGGAAGGCCTGGTGTTGCTTTGCTGTAGAGTAAAGAGCAAATAATATATAATGGTATAAATTCAACACCAGAATGTGGAGGGAAAAGGTGGCAGCGCTGCAGTCTGCCTGCAGAAATTTTGTAGCACAGATTTGTTTACAGTGTGTAAAGTAGACTTTGCAATGCAGCATTGTGGCGGAAGTGGGCAGCTTTTTTCTACTATTTTCCTCATATTGTTTTACAATAAATGTCCAACTTCCTTATAATTTCAGTAAATGCATAACCCAAATGGATAACCTTTTGCGAGTTATGCATGAACAAATATGAGGTCTTCACTATTTGTCAAGGTTATGCATTTACCATCCGGTCATCAGAAATGAAGGAAAGAATTCACCCTGGGGTGAATAATTTACATTGGATGGTCTGCTGCTTTTCTTATTTTGTGGAAAACAGCAAGTGAAGTGGAATGTGTGAGAGCGAGAAAATGAGTCAGATGAATGTTGAAAGCACCCTGCAGTTTAAAAAGATTTAGCATTGCTGTAGCAACCAAGTGAACTCTGCTAACAGAAGCTCCGCGTTGGGTTAAACTTCTTCAACTGTCAAATTCAGCCAATTTTTCAATGAAATCAGTTGCTACTCTGCGCGCCATAATGAGCGCACCATTTGAGCTACATAAGCCAAAAGCAGGAAATGTTTCTCAGGATTTTGCAGGAGTGAAATGGAGGAAAATGAGTTACAAGTCAAGGGTCAGCCATGTCCAGGAAGTCTTTCTCAGGCGGCGGCCCCCCCCGGTACCAGCTACAGGTTGTGTCAGAACGGCGGATACAGGCGTACTGCCGAGCCTGCTCCCCGTTTAGGCTGTTATCCAGCAACCAGTCAGTCCACAAGCACTCGTTTTCTCCTGTAGACGCACATGGGACTGTGTAACAGGTGTTGATCTGTGGATACAAGAGTTTTTGAGTCATCCGTTAACTCATTCACTCACTCACTCATCTCATTATTTGTTCTTGAAGTTCTTGAAATTTGTAGGGAAACTGCAGTTTCTCTGTATACACATGATGCTATGAACAACTGTCTATTGGAAAAATAGATCACAATACACATGAGAGTGTTTGTATTGAAATGGAAAGAAAGTTTGAACCAGAGGGAGAGATGATAAAAATGCCCGGTTGCTTTGTTTCTTGAGGCATCTCTAAGACAGATAGATGAGTGGGACAAGGAATAAATATGTATGAATAGAGAACAAACAGTCCTTACTCACTCTGCATTCACAGCCCATCTGGTATCTGTAGTTGAGATTCTTCTTCTGTGACAGTGATAAGTTGTCCCAGGACTCTACTAGGTCGCATTGGCCAATAGAAATTCTCCCATCACTCCACATACTTCCTGTTTAGTGACATCACAACACTGCCATTGAAAATGTCATGTAGCAAACAGCAAATTAATTTATGTTACCGTATTAAAAAAAAGCCTTAGTTCACAGCTAATAGAATTCACGTTGAGTAATATATTGTAACTTTGACTTCCATAAATATGGCCACTTTACAATGTTTACAACAACTGCTTTTTAAAAGACATTTGCAGAAATACACATACAGTTGCTTTCTTGACAAGAGTTACATGAGAAGATGTAAGCAAAACTCTTGACAAAGGGGGAAAAGCTAACCTTGTTCTTGGTTTTTGTATGGCTTAAACCCAGACAGAGCCAGCATAGCCATTTCCCCCTGTTTTCGGTCTTTATACTAAGCATACAGACATTAAAATCATATCAATCTCATCCAACTCTTGGCAGAATAGCAAGTGAATAGACATATTTCCCAAAATGTTAAACTTTCTGTTGCTTTTTCCTACTATAAGTGCAATATAAAACCGTTACTGTACCTGAGAGCAAATACCCTGCTTTATTGTTGGAGTCCAGTTTGACTCCACACAGTGAGGAGAAGACTGGAGTGTACACGTACTGGATGTCCTTGGCCTTGTCAAAACCTTTGAACATCTGGACTCAGAGGAAAAGGGGAAGGTATAATAAGCCTGGCTTAATATAAAATATATGCACTATATACATGGCAGAAATGTTATCAGGAATAATAATAAAAAGGACTTGAACAATTTTTACATGTCTATAAAATATAGTATACTGGTTCTTAACTCCTCAGTATTCAAACATGTGAATTCAACTCCACAATGTAGAAATGACACTGGCTGTAATTAAAGAATGAATACATCTTGGATATTTAGCAGACACTAGTGCTCAGTATTCATTAGTAACACCATATGGTCAAGTGGGGATTGAGAATGAACTAGACTGTTTCTGTGTGTTTGAATGTTGTCAACCAATCAGAATTAGACTATGTAGCCAGTACCCACATAAATTATACAGATACTCACAGCAGCATAGACAGTAAAAAATGATGTATGTCTGCACCAACAGCAGCTGTTACTGCTGTTCAGAGATCTCACCTTGATCATTTTGATTTCATATTGGATCATCTTCATGTAAGGTGAGGAGCTGTTGCTAGGCGACACGATCTTCTCTCCGGAGATCTTTGCCCTTATCACTGTCAGGAAAGGGAAATAACAGAAATATAGGAGGCTTTAGATTAATCGAAATGCCAAATAGATGCAGGAAGCAAGATAATAATGTGATTTACATGCCGGAGACAGTGGAAAACATCCTGAATTCTGCATAACTATAATCAATATGTTTTTCCTTCACTCTAGTTATCAGATAGACAAATAGCGTAGATTTTTTTCTTTCTAACCCCCTCCTCCCTCCTTTTCTGTCATTTTGCTTGTCACTCGTCTTTCTCTCCACTCAGACAGTGTAGCAGTCCCTCTCAGTAGTGATACAGGATGTGTCCCTCCTCTCCTCTGGGAGGGAAATCAAAACCCACATGGAATATCAAGTAGCTCTCTGCTTGCACATTCCCATTAACCGACTCCACGCACACAAACACACATTTATGTATACAGTATTTATCACACACACTTTTACTCAGACCAAACCATGTCTGGCACAGAGGTGACTTCAAGTTATTTAATCCCATACTGTAAATCAAGTAGATGGCTAAGATAGCAGGATAATTGATCTGTGGTTCTGAACAGGAAGGTACAGCGAAGTCGTGTTTAAAACCTCTTATTTAGAGACAAAACACTCATTACACTTTAAATGTTGATAAGTTTGCACGTTTTACTCACAACGACTACACCATGCAGTTCAAACTGTGCCAAATCAAACAGACTTCATTGCTGCAGAACCACTTTTTTTCTTCCATCAAACCCTTAACATTTGCATGACTCATTATGTTAACTGCTAAATTAATTTCACTGTCAAACATTTCCTTTAAACTAATAACACTACTGTAGCTCCATCAATCAAACATAATTAAGTGGACTATTATAGCTTTCTCCCAGGTTATCGAAAAGTCGCACAAAGTTTGAACATGCCAGACAGCTGCATTAACTATTAACCGACATTATAAGAACAGTGGCATAGCAGTACAACAATGCATAGTAGTAGTAGTCAACGTCATATACTTAAAACTGAGTTAGAGGTTATCTCCACGACGTATGTACTTGTGTTCAGCTCCGTTCAGGACCAGCACGTCCCCAATGAGAGCAGGACCTGGAAGCTACTGTCTAGGATAACATTAGCAGCTCTGTTCTGCTTATTGTATTTCAGGAAGGTAACACTCCAGCAGCTCCAGGCTAACTTACGTTAGCCAAAACACATTGGTTAATCCTCAAGCTAAACACCTTTTCTCATATAACTTTAGAATTGAAACACACGGTTTGTAAATATGAACATCAAAGAATAATTCGCTGAGCAGCGAAACAGTATAGCCCTACACTGAAATATAAGAAGAACACGATTCATGTCTGTGGTCTTCAATTTCATTTTCTAATTTTTAAGGAGTACATTAGAAACATTAAAAATACATTTAACTAGAAATATTAAGTCTAATTGTGTCTTATATCTATAAACACATTCTGCATGCATATGAAGACTCTGTAGGCAACGGGACGAGATTTTGGCATCTGAAGCATTTTGGTTTTCATTTGTAGTCCATCTAGTATTAACCAATCCCATGCAGGCTTTGGTTGAACACAGGTAAACAAGAGGTGGAACGCATCGGCCAAAAAGTAATCTCGCAACCCACCGGATATCGTCTGACAATGGTTTAGCTTTTTATTGGTTTAAAATTGCTTGTACTGGTTACTTGTTAAAACAATCCGGTCGTACACGTCATCTGTCGACTCCAACTCCAGTCTGGCATCTCAAGTTGCTAATCAGATTGTAGACAATAAGCAGTTCACGAAAAAGGAAGTCTTGGCCCGGATATCTGCTCACTACACCAGACCTTCGGAAACACAGCTCCTTGCCCCAGAGGCTCATCCATCATCAGACCGATAGCTGATTTGTCTATCACTGTATGAAAACATGGAGCCATTATTTCAAAAACCACTAAGAATTTTGACCAACAGTAACTAAGGCTAAGCAAATACTGTTGATTACACTGTTGATTATGTGTATAATCAACAACCTAGAAATGATGTACTTAAATATCTTAAATTTGACCTGGTGACAAATGTAAATCATGCAATAAATTGCCTGTAATGCCCATTTCCCATATAACTATATGGCTATATAATTGCTATTCCACATTATTTTCTCTAAAAGAGAGAAAACGGTTCCCTGCAGATGAACCAGGATGAGGTGGGAAAAGAGAAGGGAAGAAACAGATAAGTGAAGCTAGTGACCTCGGTAAAACCATGAAAGAAAGAGAAAAGCTACAGTATAAGAGAGGGAGACAAAGTGTGACCCAGCACCCCTCCCTAGCATCACCCTCTCACACAGCTACGCAAACCATCCCCTTGTTTGTGCTTTTCGCCTCATCACATAACGACACCAGGGAGCTCGGTGTGTTCTGTGAAATTGGTTCAGGAGAGAGATAGAAAGGCAAGCAGACAAACAAATGTACAGACAGAAAGTTAATGGGAACTTGTGTGAGGTGTTGTAGTTTAATCAGAGTGCACTACATCACCCACAGCAAGCTTGTTACTTTATAGAAAGTTGTCAGAGAGCACAAAATGCTAGCTCGTATAACTTTGTTATACTTTAATCGTATATTGCATAACTGATTTAGATTTAAGGGAAACATTTTTCCTGACCTATTGCATGTCAGAAACAAGTAAATATCAAATCTAGTAAGTGCATAAATGCTCTATAATATCTAACAATACACTTAACAATGTCTGACCTCACAAGGACACACACGCCTGTGAACACACCTGCACACATTGACCTAAAAACTGCATGCAAAGAATTAGGGCTCAGTTTGATAAATGGGAAATACATTTTCATTCATCTTCATCAATTTCAGTTAATCAAATATTATTATAGCTGGAGCCATAAAGTATTGTGCGTAAGTAGAATCTAAAGGTGCTTGTATGTATATATATATATATATATATATATATATACAATTGTGACCAAGAAATGTACAGCATTTTACAGCTGACATTTTTTTTTCTCTGGTGGACAATCTCTGTAATGGAGTCATATCTTAAGCATTTGTACTTCACTTCCCTGTTACTTCCTTCATAAGTTTTGGCCGAAAAATAGACCAATATGATTTGTGATAGGCCAAAGCTGCCAGTATACTCTCTAAGAACTGTTATTGGAATGGTCACATATTTTCGGATACCCCTCCCCCTGCATCTTTTCGACAACGGATTAGTGGGGGCTGTGTCCGACCTTTCTGTAACTTTCCAAATCTATTCATTCCCACTTCACATGGTGATTGGCCAGCTGTGTGAAAGTTAGAAAGTAAGCAGGGCATGAACATCACAAGAACTAGTTCTGTACGACCATTAACAGACACTAATACTTGCTTATTTACCAGCCCAGCAGATTTATCAGTGTAACTGTACTTGTAAAGAAGTATTTTTACCTTCAGTTTAAGATTGAGTTTACCTCATAAAGGGTATCTGAATAATTCCACCATTGATTAATTTAAAAAAAATGCAGCAAGTGTTGTTTTTGCAGGCCAATGTCACGTATTCTACACATCAGCATAACCCCGTCCTCAACTATAGTTACACCACTGAATAAGGCTGTCATGCTCACTACACAGAAATACTCTGTACCAATGATGACTATCATATTATTGCCCTCTTTGTTCAGTTCAGCTCTTTGATCTGCACTTCCTTTGGCAAGAAGAAACATATCTGAAAGTAGATGAAGTGCTTTGGCAAATTAGCCGCCCAATTAAATCTTCAGTGCAGAATAATGGGTCTATGTTGTCTATTAATGGTAACTAATACACCACGGCATAACTGTGTGTAAGGATCAAATAGTTGGCAGTCGGAGCATTGGCTGTGTATCAGTGCAACATGGAAGAGGACAGAAGTTGCTATAGCCAATTAACCAAGAATAGTATAGTCATTTTTCCATTACAGCAGTGGTTTTAGTAGGATCAACTTCCAGACATATTAGTTTTTGGGCAGTGATACATTTAAATTACATTTATTGTGGAAATTAAATGTAATAACTGAACAACAAAACTCATTTTATTCCAAGTTAGTTGTCTCTTCCTTAAATGATTCTCTTGGCCCAGATTCTCTGAAATGTTTACCCCCCACCTAGACAGCTTTGAACTGTGCAGGCTGGGTTACCCACTCAATTCAGTTGCTGCAGCTGTGTTATGAACAGGAATAAGGACAGGCACGCCTGCAGAGTGAAAGTGGCCGTGCATCTGCCTCACAGCTACATAACCAAAGAGAAATATTGCAAACTTGTACCATGAGAACTGATGTAGTAAGTAACTTCCCCCCCTCCCTGATGAATCGGCACCCTTGTCATGCTCACAAAGCTGGACTGTCAGTGGGCTTTCACACTGATATTGTTAGTATGCAGACCATTAGACCAAGCCTATAGACATGGAAATGAAGTGGGGAGAGAGAGGGAAAGAAAGAGAGAGAGATGGAGTAGGCTGTGTTGGCATGGCTTGGCCTCCGTCCAACTAACACACACACACACACACACACTCATGCACACAATCTCAAATACACAAACAGGGCCAGGGAATCGTCCAAGGTTTGTCCAGATGGGTTATTACTCAGATGTACAGCTTTATTCAAAGGTCTCATCTACTCCGACAGCACTGTCAGGTCAACTAAAGGCCACCACCAGCCTATGCTTAGAAAACAACCAGGACAGGGTAACAACAGATGCCGCCAAATGAAAAGTTTTCCTTCGACACGCTTAGTGTGAGTGAGGGATTTTCCTTATTTGGTATTCATGGCTCCAAAAAGTTGCATCCTACCTGAAAGAGACCAATGACTCTTGTATCCATTCAGAGGTGGACTCATGCATTCAAAACTAAACACAGACCCGAGCGTACCCCGAGGAAATGGGATCCAATTACAAAAGAACCTGTGGTTAATTGAACATTTGTGAAGTCCCGCCTCTTATAGTTACTGCTGCTATGCCTGTCAAGCTTTCCGCTCCTGCTGTTTACAATGATAATGGTGGGAGACTTAACTCTAGTAATAGTTCATGATATGCTACTCGGCTTTTGAAGTAATGCTGGTAAGTTAGTTAGCCAAACATGCTAATGTTTGCAGCTCACATTGGAACAGAAACACAGTTTTATCCACTCTTTGCACTTTTGCTCTTGTGTTTTTGTTTTTCTTAAAGGATAAAATACATGGACACAACCCTCCAAACTCACGGGATACTTAGTATTACCACATCCCAATTCACACCGCTGTAACATGTGGAGAAATCCAAAGCTCCTCAGACCTACTGTAACTAGGTACAGTTGCTAAGCTCTAATTGGACATTGGGGGAGGGGATTAGCAAACGTTCTGTTGGAATCCATTTTGTTTGGGTCCAGTGGTGCACATGGAAGAAGTTTGCCTCCATGGCTTTCTACCAGAAAGCGTTAATCTTGACCCAAACCATGATATTTTCCTAAATCCAACCAAGTAGGTTTGTTGCCTAAACAGAAATCCCTGAGGGCAAACTTGTCCCATGTGGTTCAACATGTATCGTTTGCTGATGAGCTGCAAAACTTGTAACATGTTTATGTAATAGCTCTCAATTTGAATGTTGCCCACACAATTAACGTGAGAATAACATGCATGCACTTGCTTTGTGTCTTGTTTTGAGGTTCTTATGTGACCAATGAGAGCAAATAAAATAGAAGAAAAGACCAAAAGATCATAAAACAGTGCTAGACTGGTAAGTCGTGGACTGTTCTAACTCATGGGGACTTTGTCAATATCAGGCCTGCATGAAAACCTCAAATTGTTCAGTTGGAGAAAACTGAATAATCATATGGGACCTCCGTCTCACTCTTTGATGACACACTTCATATATAAAACTCTGTCCTAAAAACACTGCCCCAAATACCCTCAATGTGATCTCATAACCCAGATCTAATTTGGCGCTATGGTGGTTTTGAAACAGGTCTCAGCTTCATTTCAGACTGAATATTATTTTGAGACACATTTTACTTTGAGAGAGCTGACCCTCTCGAAACCTGAAGGGACAAACAGACCAATTAGAAAAACAAGACTAAAATACCGACAATTTCTTTGTCTACTTTCTCTTTCTCTCTGTCTCTCTCCTCTGCTGGAGTGTAACCTTTGACAGAACCACATACTCCAGCTTTCCACATTCTCGAGCCAAGTACTCAAAGTCAGAGCAGAGTGTTGGTTTTGGCCTGTGCTTAGACAAGAAGGATGATGGGGGGGCGTCAGACAGAGAGACAGGCAGACAACCCAACAGACAGACAGACAGATAGAAAGTAGGCCAGGGCCACTTTTTTTTAGGGGTTTGTTTTTATGCAATTGCAAGAAAGAAGACTCAATTATTTAACAACAAAAACACAGATACTAGGCTGCCCCGCTGTCAAATAACAACAGGGATGGAAGTGTATTCATCTCGGTATAAAAGAAAAAGAAAAGCCAGCCATTCTATATAGTGCTTCAATAACTTAGACTGTCAATATGCTCTGCATATGACTGATAATTTCCATGAATATCATTGGAAAAAGCCAAAATGATGAATCAACATTTCTTTCAATTAAATGCCATAAAAAGCTCAGCCCTAAAGCTCAATTGATTAGTTCTTGTCACAGTAGGTTTTTACTGTGGATTTTAATTTTTGTGAAAATCCAATCAGGTTGATCAATAAGCCAAATCACAAATCAGTCAGTTATGAAGGAGGGTCCTTCCTTGCATTTTAACACCCTGCGCTCACTTTGGAGTTATCCCACCATAATTAAATGCAAGAGCTTTTATATTCTTCTCTCTTATCTGAGTGAACAGACGCTAAATAGGTCTGCAGTTATTAACTCACCGATCTCGGCGCTGCAGAATAGCTGCTGTGGGTGTGCTGGGTGGCAGCTACATCCCTCCACAACTTCCTCCATGCCTGCACCAAGCAAAAGGAGCACCCAGAGCCCCAGACACGCACTCCGCTCCTGGGACATGGTCATGATGACTCTGGCTGCCTCTGACCGCTCCACCGCTCGATGAACGCTCGGCAAACCTCTTCTGATCCTGTTAAGTTCCACGGGAAAAGTAAATCGGGCAGCAACGGAGGGGAAGGATAGGACGGTAGAGTCGAAGTAGTGAGACGAGCTGAAAGGCAGCTGTGGATAAAAATGTTTCAAGTTTAAAGTACACCTCTGAATTTAAGCCTGAGCAAATAACTTGGGTTGAAGGGAAGGCTGCCACTGCTCTCTCTCTCTCTCTCTGTCTCTGTCGCTCCCTCTCTGTAGACAACACACAGAGAAACTTACAATAGTTGGATCCCCTCACACTCTGGTCTTGAATGCTGAGAGGGTCGCACACAGGGAGCCTCTTATGTACTCAACAATTTAGGGACAGCCTCCTCAAACGCAGGAAGAAAAAAAAGCTACCATCCTTCGCCTCTTGTACCCTCTTTTGATGTCCTCCCTCTTCTCCCATTGGCTGTCGTGTGTTAGTCACGGAAATGAAAATGATGACCGATTAATGAGAGTATTGTTGGACAGGTTTGTGAAGCATTTATAAATTAGATTTGTGTTCTTTTTTTTTTTTTAGATGCAGCTTGTGCGACCATCAGTGCAGCATCTGATCCATAAAAGCAAACGATAATCCTAAAAATTACTTTTGCTTATTGTTCATGTGTAGAGTATAAGTATCTGCATCCGTTTCCTTGCTTGATCTTCTTATTTGTTTTACTGTGTCAATATGTGCACTGCAGGCAACATCCGTCTTGGTCATTTTGTGTCAATATTTTTTACATAAACAATTGATCACACAACAACTTGTAAAATCAAAGGTGTTGCTCGTTGAGACAAACTCACAATTATCACCCGACTCTGCAGCTCCCTTCAGCTCTACGGAGCGTTTTAACAACTTTCACCTCATTGTTTTGTTTCTTTGGCTCTCTACTTTTCTGTTTTGGTTCACTCTCACCGCTCTCATAGCATTGTGCTGAGGAGCAGCAAGCAGCTGTTTTCAGTAAACTATAAAGCCACTGTACACAACCTGCACAGCACTGAATAGCAGACATACAAAGTTAGCAACTGGCCGGTCAACATGGTGGAGCATTTAGTAGTTAAAGAGACAGATATTTCCCTCAGGACTTGGTCTGAACCAAAACAAAGCGAAAATTACGGTTAATATTGGACTTCCATTCATCAAGTGTCCATAATCACAAGTCCACATTCATGCTAATGCTTCTCTGTCTGCTGGTTGTATACATATAGAAACTGTTAGCTTAACCGTTTGTCATATGAACATTGTACGGTGATAATATGAATGTGATAATGATAATATTATATGATAATATGAGATCAATGTATGCTGTATAAACCGCTTGCTGTGTTGTCCCCAAGTGGTCATGTTTTGCCATGCTAGACCATTTAAGGCCAACTTACCTGCATAGATCTGTGAATGGTGCTAGGTGTTCTTAACAGTCACTCTTTTTTTCACCGCAGGGACTTTTCAGTGTGTTGATATGTTGATAGTCATTCTGTGTTGTTCTTCATTGTTCATCTTTTGAATATTCTATTGCTTTTCAGATTACATCACCAAGTTTCCCAGTGGTGGTGAAGATCGGACACGCCCACTCTGGAATGGGAAAGGTAATGTTGAGTCATTTTTAATGCTATGCACATGACAGATTTTACCTCCAGCAGTATTTGTGATCAAATGATGAGACGGGGATCCAACGGTTTTGTCTTGTTTTAATGGAAGACACATTCACGTGTTAGTAAAGTGGGGAAAATGCGGAATATTGGACTAAAGACCACCCTTTGACTGTTGCATCATGTGACAAATTGCCATCAAGAAGTGCTTTAAAATCCCTCTGTGTGCCTTGATATAGTTGAATGGTTTACACTAAGCACCATCACATCTGGAACCACATCGCTTGTACTGTGTAATGTGTTTTCTGACATCCACGACCAGCTAAAGGACCAGTGTGTAAGATTTAGTGTCATCTCATGCTGAGGTTGCAGATTGCAACCAACTCAATACCTCTCCGCTGACCCCTCCCATACAGTCCCATACAGTCGTCTTCGGGTAATGTAAAAATGCAAAAGGCTCTCTCAAGAGGCAATGTTTGGTTTGTCTGTTCTGGGCTACTGTAAAAACATGGCAGTGCAACACTCCCTATGTAGATTTAAACGCCTCATTCTCAGGAAAAACACTACATTCTTAGTTTAGGTAAAACAGACGTCTATGTGTTTGTTCGTATCTGACTATGTGAGTCCACGGCTAATCTTCAGCAAACTGCATATTATTATGCGTGCCAAGTTACGGCTGCATGCTCATGGCTCTCTCGTGGTTGCAGTGACTCACACTTTCTAAAAACACCTTTTATTACCTGTTTTGTACTGCCTTTGACCGCCTGCTGGCTCCTCATTTAGTACTCTTAACTGGGCCCCGGCTGGAAGGGACCACTAGAGATAACACAGCTGAGGGCATCGCCGACCCCCAGCCGCTGCTCTGCAGCCAGAGACAAAGTGGGGCAGAAACAATTTGAACACTGTTATTGTTTTGGACGGTGTGTTTGGCTAACAGCAAACAGAACTACCAGTGCACACACTGCTCTACCTCGCGGCCACTCAGCCGCTGCTAAGCGGGCTTACAACTCGGTGAGTTTACCTCTGTGTTTTGGCACGATTGTATGAAGTGTATGACACGACGGCTTTGAGCCCATTGCTTGTGTAACGTTACTACCGCTTGTTTTTGAGTTTGAATGAACTCGGTCTGACGACACTTTACATCACTGGTTGCATTCATTCATTCAGTCAGACTGAACTCGTGCATGCGTGTGCATCGGTGCAAGTATACTGTCGGTCTATGAAGTGTCAAGAGAAGAGAAGGGGGAAAGCTAGCATGTTGGTTTGCTTCGCAGACACGCCTACTACTGAGTGCACCTTTCTAGTTATGAATCGTCCATTCCATCTCTGCCAATAAATCCCCCTGAATCCCCACACTAGCCCCTTAATATCCGTGATCTGTCTTTCTCGATTCTTTCTTCCTATCATGACTGCAGCACATCATTTTCTACTCATTCTCCCTCAGACCTTTTTTTCCCCTCCAATTGTGTTGATATTGATTGACAACTGTGTTAATATTTTCTGGGTGAAATCCGAGTGAAGTGTGCAGCCTCTCTCCATCACTCCTCATCGATCCCCACACATCATTCCCCTGGACTGCTCAATCTGATATGTGATTCCCCTCTGGCTCTGTCTAACCGGGCCTCTTTTCCGCCTGTACCTTTTTGCCCTCCTTTATCTTAACATCTCATCTTCTACACACCTATATTATGCTACAGATGTCGCTTTTATCTGTTTCACTGATCTATTTTAAGAAAGACACCTTTCTTTATTGTAAATACTGTACACAATACTTTCCACTTTGCTTTGAAACTCACGTCTCGCTTATGTTCCACTCAGTGGGGGTTCCCAGTTATGGTGCAACAATACAATACTGTTGATGAGCTTATTACACAAATTCTAACATTTACATAGAAATGATCTTTGTCCTAAAAAATAAAACATAAAGCCTAGCCTACATTAAATATATGTGTTTCTTATGTGTTGTTCCTCTGTAGGTCAAAGTGGACAATGTGAGTGACTTCCAGGATATTGCAAGTGTGGTGGCCATCACGCAGACCTACTGCACCACAGAGCCATTTATAGACGCCAAGTACGACATCAGGGTCCAGAAAATCGGAGCTGACTACAAAGCATACATGTGAGTGTTGTTCTTATTTATTACTTGGGTTCAAAAATACTTTTATTTTATGTATCATTGGTTTCCAGGTGTATACTGTACAATATGCACATTGTGAGTTTGTAACAGCGTTTTCTAGGTTGAACAGGGATACAGTGACATACGCTACTTAAAATAGAGCGTAGACGTAGCAAAGTGAAACGTAAAGTCCTCATTTAACCCTTTAATGCATGAATGTGTCCCTACATACCGTTGGTCTTTAGCAGCCCTGCACCTATATAATGCAGATTAAGCCATATGTTTAAAACATATTGCTTGGAAACCTTTTATATTATTAACAATAAGTTATAAATTATAATTTAAAATCATATATGCATTTAAGTGTAGCCATTTCATCTTACACATAGGCTACTGAAACATCATATAGACTGGCACCTACCAAACTCTAATTGGTCAGCACAGTCATTACAAATCACAGTTACTTCCTTGTGGTCATTGCAACATAAACCTTCTCGACTTGTTGAAGTTGCGCGTGGATGGACAAATGTGTTTGTGTGGGAGTTCCTGTCTTTTGAACAACCAGAAAAGTCTAAAACATTAATTAGCTTCTGGAAGTCGTGGTGTTCCTTTTCCCAAGCCACGGCCACAACAGCTGAAGGCTGAGCTTTTCCAGGAAAGTGCAACACTTCTAACAGAAGTACAACATAAGTTGGAAATTTGGCCATGACTTCTACTTCTAATTGCATGTTTAAAGCAGTGCGGTCGAGGCCGTTGAGGTGACGATGTAAGGTTGCTTCATCATTCTTCAATTCTCTTGGCACCTCTATTTGGACTGTTATTTGACCCGTGTGTCATTCAGAGCTCATGTCGTCTGAGCTAACTTTGTGTTTCTAATGCTCCAGGTCTGATTCTTAAATCGCACAAAAACTAATTCCTCATCACCAGTAAGCCTCTTCATTTCCAGTCACCAAAAAAATATCAAAGAAAATGCTGCCCAGCACTATACCTGACCTCCAGGTGCTGCACCATCATGTTACTGTGAGAGTGCGCTCTCCCGTTGGAAAATTGGCCATTTTGTGTGTCGTGTGTCGCTATAACTCGCTTCCACAAACAAAAAATGTAACACTCTTACACACCTTCTGTCTCTAGCAATCCTTTAGCTTTTAGAGAAAAATTATGTTTCTTTATTATTGAAGACTTTTCAACACTAGAACAATGTTATAAACAATTGTTTGAGGAATACCAGGAAGTTGAGTGCTTCACTGAATTAATTAGACAGGGTGTATTAGAGTCCTGGATTTGTTGTGTGTAAACCTGTACATCTACTGTAAAACAAACCAAAGCCTATATGGTAACTCGTCAATTAGTTTAGTTTATTGGGATGCTAATTAACCTTGATAACCTGCAGCTGTGCATGTTGCCTGCATACTGGCTTTTTACCTGACAGCTTGTGCTGTAACCACAACCCTCCTGCTACGAGGTTGTCTAAGTCTCTCTTCTCTCTATTTACAATTTCTGAAAGTGAAAGTTAGCGTCTGTTATGATTTAACGTACAATTTCCTTTTGTTTTCCAGGCGAACATCCATCTCTGGTAATTGGAAGAGCAACACCGGATCAGCCATGTTGGAACAAGTAGCCATGACTGACAAGTGAGCACCGCATCAACATTAGTGACGCTCAGGCTGTCCTTGTGTCGCACATGTCACAGTTAGTCACAATGTGCTCTCACAGCAGATTCATTGAGCTGAAACCAGTCCACATGGGTAAACACACTGATGTTTGGAAATCAGTTTCAGTTTGTCGGGGCATTTATATTTCCTTTGGCTAAAGAAATGTTGTGGTTTTCACATTGAGTTACTTTCCTCATGCCTGAATTCTGGATTATAGTCCTTTTTCAAAACATGTATTTTGACCTTCGACAGCAGGTGTACATAAATACATTAATATTGTATGCTGACTCACTTGCAAGGCTTACAGAGTCATCAAAATGAAACAGAGCAGCCATAAATGTTAAACGACAACTGTTTTTTTCTGCTAGTCAAAAGGACAGTGCAACTGTGGAAAAGGTCTATTGTCAGATATAAGAGAATTGAGTGTCATTGTTGCACAAATGTCTGTATGGAACACCACTGAAAAAATAGCTTAAAATGGATACATAAATACTAACCTGAATAATATAAAACAGTACTGTTATTTTTATTTTACATAGTGTCTGATTCATCAAACAATTTTTTGCTCAATTTACTCATATTTGAACTCTTCAAACCTTACACTGCCACTAACACAAACCCCAACAGAATGAGGATTCACAGCTTTTCCTCATCAATGGGAATCTCGTCAATCACTAAATTACTTCCATAATGCAAAACTGAAAAAAATCATTAAAATCTGCAAAAGCTTCGTTAATCTGCGACAGCTAACAAACTACAGAACAGAGACTCTAAACATTACAAATGTGACTTTTAAATTATTTGGTGTGTATGAAGCTCTAGAAAAAGTACCTGCTGTAGTACAGTCCCATTGGCAATGTGGGTGTTAGTATTGATGTGTCTGTATCTGCCGTGGTCTGTTTTCCAGACAGCAAGTCAATGGAGCTCCTTACTCCCAAGCCAGCAACAGCACCTTTATGGGCTTCAGCCGGCCAGCCTCGAGCTAGAGAGGTTCTGTAACAGGGTTACTGTCGGGATAAATGCCCTGAATAGCAACATTTGCTCTGACTTACAGTGCCAAAGTGATACATAAATCAATATTATTGAAAAAGTAGTGTGCTGTGTGCAAGAACAAAACTTGATATTTTTTACGAAGATAAGCAAGATGGAGTAAAGCAGGACACGTTCTCTTTTGTTTACCAGTTCCTTATACAAAACAGTTAAACACAAGTTATCCTCTAGTAGCAACTCAGCAAAACAGTTATTGTACATATACTAGTGGTACTCAATATGTGATTTCTTTGTTATCCTTTAAACGGATTATGTTTGTAGACCTAATCCAACTTCTCTATGTGACAGATACAAGCTGTGGGTTGATACCTGCTCAGAAATCTTCGGAGGGCTGGATATCTGTGCTGTCAAAGCCATCTGTGGCAAGGATGGTAATGACTACATCACTGAGGTGAGGAAAACACATAAAGAAGGGAGGGATAGAGAGAGAGGAATGGATGGATGGAAACTCAAAAAAAATCCTATCGATCAAACAGTTGACAAGGCAATAAATAAAATAAATCACATAATCAAATCTCATTTTGCAGCTGCCATATTATCACTGCGTCATTTTATTTATTGACTCCTGCCTTTAATTGAAAACTGCCACCATGCTCAGCCTGGGGGAGTTTTATTAGAATACTAATAAGGTCTTTGAGTTTTAAATTTAGCACGTCTGGCCTCATTTCCACTGCTAGGGCCTGAGATTATCTGGCTGGGAATAATCTGATTGAATCTAATCTGAATACACATCATGAGTTTGATAACCAACATCTGGTGATATTTCAAGGTGGTTATGCTCTATGGTCCACCTATCTCAGTATTTATTCTATTCAGCTACAATTTCCCCTCACTTGTCTTTCACTTTCCAGTAAATGTTCAGCATGTTGGTGTTTTGTAGTGTTTAGTCTTGAAGTCATGACCACAATGGTTGTGACTAACACATTATTGTTGGAGTGTGCTTTGCTGTAATGATACCTTTCCTAAAAGTCAAGTGGTTACCTATCAGTATGGAATATTGCTAAATACTCTGTGTAAGATTACACAAAACATATGGTGTTTTTAAGATTGGAAATGTGTCACTGCGAAGTGGGGAAGTATCGACCCACCTATTACAGGCAACAAAAAGCAAGACCCAAATACACTGTGACACAGCTGGTCATGGGGTGGGCAAGCAGCTTATTGCCCAGAGTTGTAACATGGAGCTGGTGTGCTGTGATTTGACAGGTTTAGGGGTCACATACACAGACTATTCAGTTTCAGGATCAGACAGAGATTCAGGTTCAAGTTCAGGATCAGACAGAGGGGGTGGCTCTGGAAGTAAGAGCAGGAACAAGGACTAATTTGGCCACAGGATTGAGCTGTTGAGTGACCAAGATTTCTGCCAGCTCGGGGAGCAACTCGACAAGCCAGGGTTTGTAGGACACAAGATGGAGTGCTATAGAGAGAGCTGCTTCTTTGTGGTTGGCAGTAAGTACAGAGCCACTGAGTGGTGTGGGTCAACTCAGCCTCCGCATCCATGGAAAAAGCTGGGTCAGTCAGGTCAATTTTTGGCATAATTCTGGATTTAAAATGCAGACACTGACACTGCATATGGATATAGACAGTCAATAAACACGCTCACAGTCGGTCATGGGCTTGTAGTCAACACTTTGAAGTAGGCTGACTGTCTGAATGAAATATTCAGTAGTTTGGTTGGAAGTCGATTGGATACTAAAGTGGGAAAGATGTGAAAAACACATCGCCCCATGAGTCAGCTCCACTGGAAAAGTGTTTTGTTTTTTATAGTGATGCGGTAGAATTGTTAAGTGGATATCCATTTTCAGGGATGTTGACATAATATCACCGTCTGTCTTATTTAGCAGCAGCCTGACTGCCACAGTGATAAAACATTTGGGTTACTGAAAATATAGATGATGACCAAAATTTTGATTACCGTAATTCCCATTAACATATTAACATATATTTTAAAACATCACCTTTCTGACAGTATTCGAAAAAGCCTACTTGTATAAACCAAAACCATTCTGGCCATAAAACATCAAATCAAAACTAATTCTTCATACATTTTCTGTCCTGGAGTTGAAGTTCCAGACCTTTAAGCACACCAGAGAGCGACTACCACACATGAAGTCTGGACCGCTGTGCCCTTTATACTCCTTTGTTTGTCAATCCTGACTTTGTTACCCAGTCTGGGTCAACAACATGTCAGTCATGTAACCTTCTTATTAAAAAAGGCACATCATTTATGATGTCTGTGCCCTCTTTGTCCAGGTTGTGGGTTCATCTATGCAGCTGATTGGTGATCACCAGGCAGAGGACCGCCAGCTCATCTCAGACGTGGTGCTGGCTAAGATGAGCCAAGCTCTGGCTACCAGGTCATCTAGTGCTTCCCGCTCACCTGCCCGCTCCCCTCAAGGCCAGAAGCCAACAACTGTGCAGCCGCAACAGGTAGAGAATGATGAATGAAACCCATGTATTTATAATGGATGTCCCAAAATGAATAGCTACAATGGCACATGCATACACATAATTTGCTTCAATTCTCAGTGTGAATATAGAGAGAGGCAAGTTCAGAAACATAAGGGGTTAATGTTTGCAAGAAAATCACTTTTAAGTTTACTGCTGATTCTTTACTAGAACCCGCTTCCGCTTAACCATGTTTGCCTTCTCTCTCTCTCTCTCTCTCTCTCTCTCTCTCTTCTGCCCCCTCCCTGTCCCTCAGGGTGCTGCCCTTAAGGAAGGACTGTCAGATCCAAACAGGACCTCCGGCCAGCGCCCTCAACCTCAAGGTTGTCTGAACACTGTTCTCCATTGTAATACAAGTGCTGTCAGTGTAGGCCCAAAGCAAGTCTAGGAAACAGTCTCTTAATCACTCATGGTACAGTTCACTCTCTTAAGAGGGCTTCAGAAGAATGTCTCTGTCAAAATAAGCACTGCCATTAGAGAAAAACTCAACGGGAAAAGTTTTCTTAACTACATAGAATTTGTTTGGAATGAAAATGGAAACGAAACTAAGATACAACCTGATAATCAGAGATGCTGGTAGGTGGATTTGGTTGCCTTTGACAGAGCCAGCATAGCTGTTTCCACCTGTTCCCAGTCTTTGTGCTAAGCTAACTACATAATGTGATTATAGTTTCATATTTACTATACAGACATGAGAGTGGTATCAATCGTCTCCTCTAATTCTTGGCAAGAAAATTAACGTGTATTTCCCAAAATGTCATCCGTATCTCTGTTCCTTGAAGGTAACATTGTCTAAGAAAAGAGAACGACCTCTGCTGTCTGTCTGAGCTACGACCTTGTGTCTGTTTAAGTTGTGACTTGGAGTAACAAGCAAAAGTACAGTACAGTGCATTTAGCCAACCTGTTGACTTTAAATGCAGCCATAGCGCCTGTGTTAGTGTGCTCAGGGCAGATGTGTTGAAACTATGACAACTAAAACCAGTGTTAACAGCGTGTAAAACGGTAAATTAACAAAGCCATTATTATTATACTGTCAATGTGTGAATGTTTGCGTGTTTGTTCATTATCTTGAATTCCTTTTTTTCTCATTTTGCATGAATGTGGAAAATGTTGGTCTTCCATCTATGTGTGTGTTGGTTTTAGGAATGCCAGCTTTTTATATTTTACAGGAATTATTTGAGTCAAGTGCAGTGCCCATTCAAAACATGCCTGTTCAGAACGGGCCGAATTCTTGGCCTGTGGTGTTGCTTCTTCCAGCTTTCTCGAGATCCAGTCATGTGAAGAACTTCACTCTCGACAATACAGTTCCTTGGGACCTCGGCAATACAAGACATAGTTGCGTCACACACTCAAGTTGCAATTACCAACGGTCAGAAACACCAGTGAAATACACTCATGGAAAAAACACCAGGGGCTCACTTTACCGCACTTTACCCGACTGGACTCAGTCTGCAGGGAACCGGAGCCCCAACCCTGCTGCTGAACACAGCGCTTTTCACTTGTTTATCAAAAAGTTTATTGATCATTGATCATGTTGCGTATCTAAATAGCACCAAATTCAACAAAAGCTCTCCCTTGGTACCCAAACAGTACACCCGCCAAGTGTGAAGTAGATGAGATGAGTGGTTCTTGAGTTTCAGAGAACAGTCGGACGAACGAACGGACATGTTTCTACAGTTCAGCTGCGTTTCCATCTCAGTGATGAATGCTTGGCTTTTAAATCCTTTTCATCTTTAAATTCTGTACATCGTTTTGGTGTGAATAATGTTATAAACAGCGATTTTTCCTTCTGTCAAGCTACAAAGCCCCCTTTGCAGAATCTGAATGTTTTGTGAAAAACTGCTGGGTGTTGTCTTTTCTTATAAATTAACTTTCATAACTCTTTGTTATAAGTGGCTTTATACTCTATAACACAGAATACATATTTTTCTTAAACCTGCTTATGTGATTAATGAATAGTTTCTTTTCATTCTTTGCATGTTTGTTTCCTCATTTGTTTGGATCCAAATCACTGAATTACTGATATTTGATCTTCATACATATGGCTACCAATATTAGTCTGTTCTCCTCTGTCTCAATCTTTCATGAGTGATAAACAAACACACACGCGTTAAAGACTTTACCAGTTTGTTGGCATCGTTGGCAAGTGACTAATATAATGTGTGTGGTGTGGTGTGTGTGATTTAGTAATTCAAGGTTTGTATCCAAGCAAATTGTTATTGTGGTGTCCTTTATATGTTTGTACAAATGGTATTTTCTTTGGTTTTTATATTTGTCGTGAGTCCCAAGGAACTATTGGGATGCTTTATGACAAACACTTAAAATGTAAGACTTGTAGCCATTTACTGGACTGGCCTTACAGTAAAGACGCTCTGAGAATGTCTGGGATGAATTTTCATGAAGGTTTTGTAGTGATCATATCATTTATATAATGTAATTAAGTCCAAAATCTAAATGTATGTAGTACTAATTAACAACTCATAACACTAATTAATATACATTTTCCAAACTGTCTTCAAATAACCCTTTTTATATAGGTTTTAGCATAAAATTTACACACCCAGCTATAATCCTGCTGCATATTTAAAATTAATTGTCAGCCATTGGAAACTCATCCCTGCCCCGTCACTTCCTACTCAGCATGTGTAATCATTTGTTTCTTTTGTGCTGCATTATAGGTCGCTTTGCTGCATGTGTTTGAGTCACTGAGTTCTTTGACGCGAGTATCGTTTAGTGGTTGTATCACATCTCCTTTACTTTCTTCATTCTCGTGTTTTCCCCTTTGGTTTATGTTTAGTTTTTTTTTTTTTTTTTTAAAACTACCTCCTAATGGTCGCATGAATTATTGTGCATAAATGCAAGAAACACTTGGCATGACATGTTCGTCACCACACCTTCTCTTAACTGTTGATCTGCCGCCCCCTGCTGGTCATTGCAGTCCAAACGTTCAGAGCCTGCTTTGCCCCGGTCTGTTCTTGACAGATGAGTTGGTCAGGGATTCTAAGAATGCGAGAGGTTGTTATGTGACTGGGCATGTCTAGAACTCAAGCTCATTATTGGTATCATGTTCTGCTTTGGTCTTAACTGAGTGTTGCAGGCGCCTGGTTTTCTAACTGCTGCACTAAAGCAACCGGTGCCAGATCTAAGAAATAATTATGCTCATTAATTTATTTCCTTTACTTCTCCTTTTGCTTGGTTGCTTGTCTTGCCATGTGTTATAAAACCGTGGAACTATAATCTAATGTAATTATATTTGAATCTTTTAGGTGCACCAGGGAAATCACAGAGTGTGGAGTCATCATCAGAGTCAGCTAAGAGAGCATCTGAACCGGTGCCAAGGCCCAGCCAGGTCCTGAAACCTGGTCCAGGTCCAGCTCAGGCTCAGAAGGGCCCAGTCCAGAGGGCCGCCTCAGTCACAAAGCCTCCAGTGCCAAGGCCTCCCCCAATGACGAGAGCCCCATCCGTCGCAAAGTCAGCCCCAGATTCTGCTTCCACCACAGCCAAAGCTTCACCATCATCCCCAGCAAAAGCAGCAGCAGCAGCAGCTCCAGGCTCTCCCCCAACCAGAGCAGCAGCAGCCACAGCTCCAGGCTCTCCCCCAACCAGAGCAGCAGCAGCCACAGCTCCAGTCTCTCCCCCAACCAGAGCAGCAGCAGCCACAGCTCCAGTCCCAGCTACTCCCTCAGCTCCTACCACAGAGCAGCCCAAGCCCCAGCCTCAGGGCTCCCCAACCCCAGCTCCTGGCAAACCAAAAGAGCTGCCCCCCAAACCCGCACCACCTGCAAAGCCCATCCCTCCGTTACGCAGGAATTCAAAGCCGCAGCTCCAGCCAAAGCCACAAACCCCTCCTCCTCTCAAAGCTTCACCTAAACTCCAGCCCGCGGCCCCTGCCCCAGCTCCCACTCAGGCCTCAGATACTGCCTCAGCCCCCGCCCCAGCACAGGTTCAGTCCCCAGCCAAAGCCAGCCAGTCCCCAACTAAAGTCCAGTCTCCAGCTAAGGCTCAGCCCCAGGCCAAGCCGGCCTCACCTTCCCAAAACCCTGAGCCTTTACCAGCGGAAGCTGCCGCGGCCCCTGCTGAGGCAGAGGCCCCTGTGGAAGAACAGCCAGGATCCCAGCAAAAGGCCCATCCTCTGCTGAAGTAAGAGCCGCACTATCGACACACTGTTGATAATGCAAAGACGTGCATTTCAATGGGCCAGTCTTTGTGTTTAGGATACAGAAGTATATGTCTGAATTCATTCTTCTGTAGAAAGATAATATATGGAATTCCAATCGTCTGCAACATTAATTATCAATAGAATTTTTGTTTTAATGGTGTATTTTAGTGTGTTGGTTAAAGTGGTAGTTGCTGAAATGATTAAATTAACACTTTATTTTAATCCTCCCTATTTAGCATTTATGAGCAGATATAGGGTCTTTGTTGTGTTTATTGATGTATTTGTCACAACGTTAACTATTGCATGTTCATATACTGCATATGTTTGAGAAATAGGGGGGTTAAAGTACAATGTTAACATTTTGGATCATTGTACAAATATCGTGTTTGTGACTTTTTGGCCCTCATATTTCCCTGTTTGTCTTCAACCTTACTCTTCCCTCTAATTCTTCTTCCTTACTCGTCCCTCTAAATCTTCCTCCCTGCGTCCTATCCTTCCTTGCCTCCCTACCCGCCCACTTGCTCTCCCCTCTCTCTTTTTCCTTCCCCCTCCCCTCCCAGTAAGTCCCAGTCCCTGACCAATGCCTTCAACGCCTTCAGCGACTCCTCTTTCTTCCGCGGGGTCTCAAGCACCGGAGGTGACGGCCAAGAAGAGGCGAAGGCCGAGACCATTCGCAGCCTCCGAAAGTCCTTCGCCAGTATTTTCTCTGACTAGACACAGCCCAACCGTAGTCAGCCCCTTATTGATTCTGGATCCCTCCTCCCCCCACCCCCTCCATTTTACCGTTGGCCAGTGATGACTTGATTGACATTAAATGTGAACCAGTCTGAGATTAAACTTTGTGTGTTAACTGTACTGTATTCCCTCCGTCCCCGTCCTCCCTCTCCTCCACAGCCTCCCTGTGTGAGCAACAGTGAGGCCTCCTGGGTAGGATGTTCAGTGAATGAAGCTATGCCAGAATAATTGGACTGAAGGAGTTACGTCATTGATATAGACTAGAGTAGATTAGAGTAGAATACAATAGAATAAAATAACAAGATATTTATTTTTCCGATAGCACACTTTAAGGAACTCTTTTTGGAGTATATAAAAGTAGAATATTCAAGACTTTAGAAGGAATGTACATACAGTATATATATTTATATATATGTATACAGTATATGAATACAAACATATATAACTATAAAGGGAGATAAGCCAATGATAAAACAAAGTCCAGTAGCACTTTTCAAGCCATCTTTGTCAGTGACATAACTCTTTCATTCAGTGACTGGATTTATACTTATTTTAAAAAGTTGTTGGATATTTGACATTCGATGGTTTCCCCCACAGTAAATACATTTTGGTCAGTAAGTGAAACTATGTGAGTAAAGAAGACTACTTCTTTAAGGATTTGTTCCTGTGTAAGTCCAGATGTTGTGTCTCTGGTCCTTGGCTACGGACTACTAGGCTCATCATTGCTGCCCCTTTTTTTGTCTACAAGCCTTGAAGTTCATTGTCGTGTGAGGGAGTCGGAAATATGTGTACGTTCATCTGTGTTCAATTGTTATGCATGGCTCCTCCAAGTGGTTCGGTGTGACTTTTGGAGAAGAAGGGAGCTCTATCAGTGTTGAGTTTTGCACTCCGTTGCCTCTCTCTCTCTCTCTCTCTCTCTCTCTCTAGATGTTGTAGCCTTATTGTGAACATGTTTTCAATTCAGCTACGTGTTAGCTGTGCAGACCTGGGTCGACTACGTCTGGAAATTCATTCATTTACATGAAGTGTTTGATTAAGTCGGGCAAGGATTGCAACTGTTGTAGTTTTAGGAGTTTATCAGGCCGATAGTGCCCCATACTGAATAAATCAATCCTAAATAGTAACTGAATGCATTTCAAAGAGTAAAAAGATTCACGCCTGTAGCTGTGACTGGTGATTTATTGTTTCACCTCTGTGTAGATCTATCAACAGTATTGTAATTTGTTGATTATTCTCATGAAAAGACATTGAGACAGTAGTGCAATAACACCTCAACATGACTGTTGAGCGCTGTCACCCTATTATAGATATAAATATGACCATACATACAGGACCTGTGTATCTGTTAAATACTTAACTCTTACATTCCCTTTAAGATTTCTTTCAGTCGCAACTTTCCAGGTTGCTTTTTACTGCAGTCTGATGCTGGGCTCCAGATTAATATGCCATATTAAACTGTCTGTTTCTGTAATTGATCCTGTTTGTGTTGTGAGACTGAATCTAAGGCAACCTGGAATGAACTCAGTACCTTGACTGGTCATTTTCAGTTGAGCTGCTGCATTTCAAGTTCATGTGTGTCAGAAAAATAAATAGAAATCTCAACACCGCATCAACCTGTCTGCTTATACATTTCCAGTACTATGTTGCAAGTAAACTATAACATATTGTATTTTGTATGTACGTAAGTGTCATCTCAGGAGTTTATTTTTTGTAACATTGATTGATTTTTTTTTTTTTTTTGATGCTCCATATTTATGGTACAGTATATATTGTTTGTTTTGCATTGTGTTTTTATTTGTGACGCAATACTGCTTTGCATGATCTGGTGACTGATGATGTTTTTTTCTGTACAGATAAAAGTTAATAAAGATGTGGTTCCATCATTCCACTTATTCACGAAGTAAAATTCATGCTGATGTCTGCGCCTTTTGTTCCAGGGACAAAGTTTTCTTCAAAGAGCCACATAGATTTCACACAGTGAGATCAGTTTATCCGTCATGAGGGTAAAGCCTGTGTTACTGGGGGCATGGAAAGATATGAGTACTTACTAACCAAGGAGGGTATAGAAAGTGCCTATTAAGTTGCATTATGGGAAATGTAGGATTCACTGTTTTTGGAGCTTGACCCATGCCAGAAACAAAAAGTCAGGATATGTTGGACTCTACTGTTTCCATTTTGAATATTTTTTTGCGCAATCTTTCTTTCACAAGCCCCTTTCTTTCTCAGTCCCACTAAGGACAAAAGCATGTATCCGTCTCTCAGTGTCAGTCCATTAGTGCTTTGGCTTCATTCTTGAGATGTTCTACTCATGTTTATGAGTATTCAAAATTTAGATCAACACCAAAATAATGTTATATGTCAAAGGTCTTACATTGGCACACAGCTTCTCTCTGAGGATTTTTGTTGAAACATTTAGTCTTTTTTCATTTTCAGACATTCTGTGATGAAGATCAGTGTGTTGACAGCATCAAAAATAAATGCAGTATGGCTTTTAAAGTACATAAGCATACAGTATATCTAAGATCTAAGGTCACTGATTTACTTCAGTTGTACTGACACCAGGCAGGTCTGTACCCTTGTGATGTCTGTGGTAACGTGTGTGTCTGTTTGCTTGTGTGAGGCTGTTTCTGCTCGTTGTAGCTGCTTGTAAAGCTCTCTGAGACAAACTCGTGATTTTGGGCCACACAAAATTGATTTCCTCCTAATGAAGTCATCGGATCTATTATTTGACAACAACACTGAGATATCGTAATTCTTTATTGAGCAACATAGGGAGTTCACAGTGGGAGGTGAGTGACAGCTCAGTTTCCTCTGTGTTCTTGCTCAGGGACGCCTTGAACCTGTTTCCTCCCACTTAAAAATATTCCATGCAACTACAAAGGCAACAATGACTTTGTAATCACAGGACAAACTTAAAGACAGTGATTGTTGTTACTTACTCGCCATTTAGCTGCAATGCCACTGTCACAGTTTTGACTGACTCACCAGGTACCAACCAGCACATTTCATTTATATTATGGAGGTGGAAAAGGGGAGATCTTACTTTAAGTCTTACAAAGTCTAACACAATCATTAAAATCGTGCAAAAATAACCTTTTATTACAGATATTGTTTGACTGAACTGTTGCTGTTGTGGCGATTCACCTCGTAGCTGACTTCATAGATTTAAATGTTGGCTTATTGGATCATCAAGTCTGGATCTGAGCAGAATAATGCAGCATATTGTCAAAGTCCCGTGGTGTCAACAAGCCATTCTCAAGGAGTTGCGAATATTTGTTCAACTTTCAGACCTACAGTCTCATGCTCCTTAATGGAGCGATAGGTTGAACTACCTGTGCTTAGCCAGCAGATGGCACTATATTCATGTGTAAATGTTCTATTCGAGTACATTCTGTCCATCCGGGGAGAGGGATTCTCCTCTGTTGCTCTCCCGAAGGTTTCTTCCCTTTTTCTCCCCGTTAAAGAGTTTTTTTGATGGGAGTTTTTCCTGTGCCGATGAGAGGTCCCGGGACAGAGGATGTCGTATGTGTACAGATTGTAAAGCCAAAATAAATTGAATTGAATTGAATTCAGCCATGCCATGTTTGTTCTACCGCAGGTTCGTGTAATTGGCTGACTGGGAGCTCCTAGGCCCAACTGAATTTATATATTCTTTGTGAATAAATCAGTTAATTTAAGTGCATTATTGTTGTGTCTCCCTTTAATTACCATGGCCCATGACAATAAAGCAGATCTATGACACTCTGTAAATTACCTTGTATTATGTGTCGAAAACCATCACCTATGTCTGTTATTATTATCATCATCATAAGGTGTTAATAGAAAAAGGTATAAGGTGGCAGCGGTAATGATATTAATGATCATTGCTGTTGTTACTTTTGATTTTTCTTTGTTTACATCGAACTGCTCAGCTCTAAAATGTTCATTGTCATACAGGCCTCTACTCAAAACCTTCACACAAATCAACGCACTGAGCATAGCACTTAACTTCACCTTCATGAGCACGGACAAATACAACTCACACATGACACAATCTATGACATTCAATCCATAACACCCAGTTGTTCACCCCGCAGTTTACTATGCACATTAAATCAGTTTTCTCCGGACTGCCTTTGTTGTTTTTTCTTTCTAACCTTTTTTCTCAAGTCTTTCTTTTCAAATGATTTCATGTCCAACCTTTGATGTCACACGTGTGTCAGTCAAATGAAGCTAAAGGAACGGAGCACTTTCAACATGTGCCCCTGACAGCATTACATCTGGAACATAAACCACATCACACACATGTGAAACACGACTATATTGCTACAGCAGGCAAAAAGTATAAACTGATGATGAGAAACACAAATTCTTTACACGCATCGACGTTCAACAAAGACAGAGGAAACACGCTCTGCTTTCAGTTCTCGGTCCATGGGACGACCAGCCAGCAGAGATCTGTGGGAACATCTCCATCGGCCTGCTCATAGGGACGTGACGTGGGCGGCTAACGCACCGGAGCAAGCCTATACAAGCCAAACCCTGTTTGTCTTGGTGCTCATCCCAACCAACTGGGGCCACTGAGAGCAAGAGAGTATGAACGTTGGGAGGAAGTACCAATCAGTGCACTTAATTCAGCATTATGACATCCAGATTCAGTTCTTATATTGTCCAATAAATTTGAGGAAGGGACAAAAATCAAGCCTTTTTGGCCTGTTTCCTGGTGTTATGCACTATTGCTGATTTCAAGGGTTTCATTTTTCTCACCACAGCTTGCTCCCCTCCTCGGCCTGAACACACATCAGTTCCACTTCATCATCATTTCAGTGTCATGACAGTTGTAGGAGAGTCTTGTAAAGATACACAAGCACTTAGATGATGAACATTTTCAGATACCAGAGCTCCAGTCCCCTGGGACTCAACCGTATAAACAATCAGAAGTTATTGCTTATTATTGCTTGCTGGGTTTTATTTGTAACAGTAAAAATCTCAGGGGTGTCTTTTTTTTCTTTTTAGTTCAGCACAAATAAATTCTGCGTGGGGAGGACTGTTATACATGTGAGAACGAGCAAGAGCATGTGTGTACGTGTGTGTACGTGTGTGTGTGTGTGTGTGTGTGTGTGTGTGTGTGTGTGTGTGTGTGTGTGTGTGTAAATAAACAAAGTGTGCCAGCTGTCTTAGTTCACAGTACAGAGTTATGATAGATCAAAGGCAGCTGAAATGAATCTGACTGTTGAGCAGAGTGAAAGCAGCATAATTGAACTACACGTTGATTTTGCTGCTTTTAAAACAGTGATCACTGAGCAGGGATTTTTTTCTTTTTTCTTTTGCGTTTTAATGCTTTAGGTTGAAAAGACACAGGAGTTAAACTTCACCCAGGTCTTTGACAAGCATCACTGTCATGTATCTGTTCACACACTTTATAATTTTTTTATTTTACACTGAATTCTGCTCCACAATCAGAGTCATTTGTTTTTTAATTGTGTATTTTCTGGGCTGAAAAGAAAATTCTGACGGACTAAAATCCTGACTGAATTATAATGAAGTCCTTTCAGTGACATACAGCCACCACGCAGTAGCATGTAGGAGCTGCATCACAGGAGCAGACAGAAGGTCAGAGGGTGGTCAAGTGACACTAACAAAAACAGGAACATTGAGTTCTTCATTGGCTGAACTTTATGGTTGTGGATACTGTTATTCACCAGGCTGCTCATGCTGCCTGTTGCAAGTCTCTGCATTCTTCAACCCAAATCTAACCAGAATCTGTCAACCTATCAGGTGACTATCTAGCCAGCAGGGCTCGTGTGACGTCATGTCCTCGCAGTTTCATATTTAAATGAGCCTCAAGTGACATGAGTGGGTTTAATGCCAAACATTTCAATTTGTGATCTAACCTCATGTGAATGATAGCATTACATTAAAACATCCAATACCCTGAGATAACAAGCTGTGACTTCAAGATAAGTGGGTTTAAAAAAAAAAACTATGTGATAAAACTATGTCTGCCTTTAGCCTAAAGAGTTAAAAAAAAAATAAGGGGAAAAGAAAGTAGCCTGAAGATTTCACTGCATGGTTTAGAGTTAAAACAGAGTGAATTGTCTCTCCACTCTTACTGTTTTTCAGCAGGTGAATTCATTCACGCCAAAAGAGTCCATGTGTAAGCATGACTGTGATATCAGAGATGCGACCACTAGCCCACTCATGTTTTACTACTAAAGAGGAGGGGGAGGGGGGGGGGAAGACCTCATTCATACACAGGTAATGACGTTCGGTTTTGGGAAATACATTTAATGAGCTAAATATTTGAGTTGCTTTCTAGCCGAGAGAAAGCCAGGTGAGATGGCTGCATGTAAATATGAAGTTATCTTAGCACAAAGCCTGAAAACTGGGGTCATGTAAAAAAAAAAAAAAAAAAAAAACACTAGCAAGCCAAACTTGCAAAACTTTAAGGGGGGTACTCTGTTGGTAAATGTCATGGCTCATACCTATTAAACCACTACTGATGTTTTTCTATTAGTAGATTTAATTCTGGTTCAAACAAACATACAATGCGTTAATTTTGGATTTTGTGACAGACGTGTGGTTTCACCCTCAGCTGTTGTTTTATTTCACCGGTATCGATCTTAACTAGCCTGGATGTCAAACTAACTATTCATTTAATTAACTGGGCTTGAAATGTAAAAAGAAAAAGAGTTCAGCAGTAGCATAAACCATAGTCACAGCTAAACGGTAACTTGATGCCTCTGCGTGTGTCCTCAGGATACCGGGCGAGAGGAGGGGGAGAGAGAGAGAGAGAGAGAGAGAGAGAGAGAGAGAGAGAGAGAGAGAGAGAGAGAGAGAGAGAGAGAGAGAGAGAGAGAGAGAGAGCAGCATGACCAGAAACCTCCACAGTGAACACACCTAACCGCTTTGACGTCGCGCTCCCGGGGACGCGACGAAACGACGCCACGGTTCCCGAAGGCTGACGCGCCGCGAGCGAAGAAAAAGACCCGGTCCAACTTCGACCAAGTGAGTGGTCTCCTTCTACAGTGAGTGGTCTCCTTCTACAGTGAGTGGTCTCCTTCTACACTGAGTGGTCTCCTTCTACACTGAGTGGTCTCCTTCTACACCCTGATCGGGTCAGTCACCTTCCTTCCGCTGCGCCGCGTGAGTGTTTGTGCTGCTGGTTTGGATGTCAAACACGCTGCAAAGCGACCTTCGAAAGTCATTTAATCCGTCAACATTGAGTCTGAGTTAGAAGAATGCAGAGTATTGCACACTCTGACAACAATTAACAATTCATATTTCAGCTAAAAGATGCTGAAACAAAGACATTCAAACGTGAAAACTCTTGATGTATCCATTGTCTTGCTTATTATGTTGGACTCTTTATTGCACTGGCATACAGATGGGTGGTGGGGAGGGCGGTGGT
Organism: Ophiodon elongatus; assembly: GCA_016806645.1. Classification (NCBI taxonomy): domain Eukaryota; kingdom Metazoa; phylum Chordata; class Actinopteri; order Perciformes; family Hexagrammidae; genus Ophiodon; species Ophiodon elongatus. The sequence continues at coordinate 1,248,076 of JACSYO010001618.1, read as the reverse complement.
GGTGCTGGGAGGAGGATGGGGTGCGGCAGGGGTGGGGGTGCGGTCACAGGACTGACAACTGGCACACAGTCAGGTGTTCGCCACAGTGTGTCTGTGTGAGTGTGAGTTTGACATGCAAACATCAGGCAGAGAGTTTCACCATCAAAGCGGTCACAACTACTCAGGTGAGTAAGTAAACAGTCTGTCTCACTCCCTCCTCGGGGGTTTATTGGGGTTTATAGTGCTGAGCCAGGTAACTCACAACTTTTTATATAGTCTGCATATTCTTCTCTTGTGTCTTTATTATCGGTGTCATGTGAGGGATTTGTGGATATTGCACAACACTCAGGCAGTTCTGTGTTTTTGAATTGACGAGAAAATCTTGGTCGTGACTCAGCAGTAATGTGGACACAAGCTCAGGGGCCAACACTGATTTCTCTCTGAGGTTTGCTGTGTGGCTCTGCGGTAGCTGATGTGAACTGGCCTCATGTTGTTTTATTATGATATGATAATGGACCTCAGAAAGAGAGCTTATCAGTTTGTTGTACGGCACTCAGACTGTCAGCGCCAACAGTGAGTCTACTCGTTCGCCGCCGCGAGGAAGTTTTTCTTTCATCACTTTGTAGGATCTCTATGTCAATAATCTGCCAACACGGTTAGCAATCAGGGGAAATGTACAGGTTGTTCTTTTGCTGTTCAAAACAAAATATTTGTACATAATTAAATCAATTCAAGCATGTTTTTGCTCTTGGTGTGCACGGGCCTTATGGGACAATTAAGACAAGTGTAATCATGCAGTTGTTTGCCTTTTACTTAACATTACTGCAGACCATTGCCTACATTGCAGGCATCCATTAGTTTTCAATAGTTGGATTATACTATTCAAAACATATTTTGCAGGGATGATGAATTTGCTTGAGATATTTATCCCTCATCATCACATCTACTTTTGTTTTAGTCCGATTTTATGTTATTTTGGCCTTGCAGATGAACGTGCAGATGGCACTACAATATCAAACTATAATACATCTATATGCAAAGGTCACTGTGATCTGTAAAGTCTCCGCGAGTTTATTATAACAGGGTATTGGCAGCACTTGAAACCAATTGCTGCCTGGAAGATAAACAAATCAATTTATTGCAGCTTTTGGAGAATAGCTGCCAGGTACATAAAAGACATGTTGTTGGTAATAAATGAGCTAAAACACCCCAAAACCTCTTGTGCTCTTTGAGAGTCATGCTGTTATGTCTTTTGCATCAGATTGACAATAGCCGAGTAGGTGTCCAGAAGTAAGATGCTCTCTTGCTAAGAAGCCAACCAGACTGTTCAAAATAAAAGTCAGAAAAAGAGAAAAAGTCATACTTCCTGGAAAAAAGTTAGTCACAGATTTTGACAGATAGTGCCATAATGATTAAGTAACAAGGACATTAACCATCAAACTGACGCTATAAACTCTTAGATGTCTATCAGAATGATACATTTAAAAAAAAAAAAATGTTTTTATTAAAGGTTAAAATGTCTCCACTGATGTAACTTGACTATTTTAGAGTAGAGGAACATATGATGTGGTTGAGAAATAACCTCTATTTTGGAGAAGTTATAAAAGGTCATTTCTCTGATTAACAATGATCATCCCGATTAGTGTCATATTATACTTTTCAAATGTTAACACAATTGTTTGCTTAACTTTCATGTTAATAAGGAAATTATGTGACATTGGGCATAATTGTTTGTTCTGTTCTATCTCTTTGTGTTTCCAGCATGACTTTTGGATCCTTTATATACTGACTGTAGAACGTTTTGTCGAACCCGTGCGTGGGTTGCTTTAAGTCTGGCTGTCTGACTAAGTGTGTTGATAGAGCGCCAGCCAGCCAGTAAAATGATTGCTTATCGAATTATACAATTCCTAAAGAGAGGTGTGTGTGCAACATGTGAATGACTGGACAGATATGGACTTTGCTCTGTTGTTGTAAATGAAAGGAGTGTCTCGAGATACCACGCTATGTTTATATTGACCCTCACACGGCATGTAAGTCTCTGAAGACAACATACTTCCACTAAAAACCTTGTTTGAGTTAGTCTAAAGACCAAATTCAAGATTTTAATTCAAGCCTACAATCGCAGATTTGTCTTATTTTTATTTTATTTTTTAAATCTGTGTAAATAAAAAATACCGGAAGCAACAGTTGTCAATCTTCTTAGCAGTTGTTTGCAGTGGCTTTTAAAAGTGATATATGAAACCTCTGTGAGAGCTAAACATAATCACTGCATGAAAGGAAGGAAGATGTTCCACTGCACATTTGTGTCTGTATAAATAAACTGATAAAAAGAGAGGTGCATGCTCCGGTTCAACCCACAGATAGTTAACCACTTTTGTCTGGAGCTACATGGTTTGTGAACTTTAATTCAGCTTTTCTTATTGTTTTTGTGAATGTTTTCAAAAAGCTCACCTTTTTATTAAATTGTATCAAATTACACTGAGACCATGTTGACTTAGTTTAGCCCTTAAGTTAATCAGTTAGTTTTTATTTTAATTAGGTATATTTATTAACTTTAAGTCAGATTATTTCACTATTTACTGTCTACTTACATTAACTGTCTACTTAGCATTATGTTGTTGCTGCTGAATTGGATTTATTTTGACATCAACGTAGTTTCCTGATGAAAGATTTCAGCTCTATTTGTGAATCTTTTATGTCTCCATCGTATTCTGACAAATCACAATGTCCTCTCTTTTTTATAGTACAATCTCTGTCTTTCTATATCTATCTTCTAATTTTATTGTCATTATTTAAAATCAGGATTTATCTTAGCAGCAGGATCTTTTACATGCAAGTATTTGTTGCAGTATTGTAGTAAGATCTCAAGAGTTGAACAAAGTGACCAAATTCTATTTTAACCATTTAGCTGAACTTTTCCAGGCAAACATGTTTAAATTAGTGTGATTCAAAAGTTGAGTATGTTGCATGAGTTTAGAGTTGTTTTCCCTTGTTTATTTGAATGTACTGCTAACAGAGTCTACATGGCATTTTCAAAATGAATCAGTTGTAACTGTTACACCTGTTGACACCTTCTCCCTTTCTCTCAACACCTGCTGTCTGAAAAGGGTCATATGTTCAGGTCAAAGTCAAAGCAAGTTTTCAGTTTCAGAGACAAGAATGCATTTTAATGTAAGATGTGGCTATTGGGCCAAATCAACACGTTATCAAATTAAAAACCTCTATTTCTCTAACATTTCTTTATTAATAAAAATGTCACAGCATCAAATGTAAGATGTCATTTCTGTTCTGTTGGCCCTTTCTTCAGCATATAAAACATGTACACCATGTCTCAGTCTATTAGAACTGCAACTAGCAATTCATTTAATTATTGACTCATAAATCAACCGTAGGTTTTCTGCAACTGCATCATAGTTAAGGATACAGAATGCAAGTCTGAGCACAAAAGAGTAAAAAAAAAAAAAAGAAGGTGAGATAACAAACACTAGCAATCAGAAAATTATCTGGTAATGGGGTGATTGTCCAACTGTCCATAGTAAAGTTACATCCAAGTTACATACCGGCTGTCTGGTCCTTTATTTATCCTTTAATTGTCATATTGAAAAAAAAAAAATATATATATATATTTTTTTTTTATTGATCGTGACAGTAGAGAGAGAGGCAGGAAATGTGTGGAAAGACACATGCAGCCCGGCCCGCTGTGAAAGGAAACAGGAGTTTGCTTATTAGGCCATATGCATTACTGTAGTATGCGCCAAACCGCTACAGTTATATCTTAACAAAAATAAATAAAGGTGAAAAGAGGACACAAGTAGGCAAAAAAAAAAACTGCATTATTATTATGATGATAAGGCAGGACCCGTCTAAAGACCCAAATCATTTCAGCTACTGTTGTGCTTCATGTCGCATCCTCTCAAACACACTCTCAATTAATTGATTTGCCATAAAACAACACAGTGAAGCTGGAGCTTTTGAGGCAGTTGTCATTTTGCTAATCCACCCAAACGCACACAAACAAAAAGACCCACATCAACACACAAATATACACTCATACTCATATTAATAAGGAGAGTTTTCCTAGCCATGCACTTTAACATAGATGTTAGTCAACAGACAGTAGGGACACATCTCGCAAACTTTGTCCTAATTTCCCTTTAAGAAAGATGTGGGAGCAAACAGCAGCTCCTCTGGTCTCTATTGGGAATTTAAGACTGACTCAGACTCTATATGCACAACGTTCTACGTGGGTTCACTGGATGTTGCACTGTTTGAGACATCACTAGTTCAGGTTTCGCTAGGGATGACGTACGTAATCCGCCCCCTCAATTTAACATTGGCTAATACTGTTTAAATGCCAAATTGTCTTCATAATGAAACAGTAAGAAAGACAGTTAATAGCTTTCCTTCTTATTTATCATTTACTACATCTTGATCATTTTGAATAGATTTCAGTATTGTGTCGTACTTTCATTTGAACAATCAATGGGAGGGGGGTCAAACGTTAAACAATGAATGGTCGAACCAACTCTGACACTTATTTTGCTTATTTTAAACCTTTATTGAGCCTTCCTTTTTCACAGACAATACTAAATCAGTTCCTTTTGTGCGTACGTATTTACCTTACATTCTGTGAATGAGACTCACGTCATGTGTTGTTTTGTTATTGTCCAGCTGAACAGCGGCGTTAGGCAGCACACTCCGGTCTTTTCCTCTCCACTTCGAGGAACAGGGTATGACCCTTCCCACATTGCACCTCTCCCTCTTCCTACCACGTTGCCCTCCTCTCACTCCCTGTTTCTGTCAAAACACAAGTTTAGCTATAAATCTTCACCGCTGCGATTTTTCCCACGACTCCCACAGCTGAAATCACACTCACATAAAGGGATCGTTAATCTATGTGACGTCATCATAACTGACAATTGTATAGATCGAATTAGTTGGTAATCTCCATCTGTCTGTCTTTCTGTCATCCTCGTTTTCTTCCTGACCCTCGTGCTCATTTTCTATGCAACACCTCTCAGGCTCAGAGGTGTGTGTGTGTGTGTGTGTGTGTGTGTGTGTGTGTGTGTGTGTGTGCGTGCGTGCGTGCGTGCGTGCGTGCGTGCGTGCGTGCGTGCGTGCGTGCGTGCGTGCGTGCGTGCGTGGGTGGGTGGGTGGGTGGGTGGGTGGGTGTGTGTGTGTGTGTGTGTGTATGTCAGTGTGTGAGAGACAAGGATAAATAGCTTTTGACTTTGTTTTCTTGTCATAAATGGAAGGTGTGCCCCAAACTATTCTTAGTTTATTCTGTGCACATGTGTTATACACGTTTGTCTGTCAGCATGACTGCATGGCACATACATGTATTTGTCTGGTGTGCATGTGTGTGTGTGTGTGTGTGTGTGTGTGTGTCTGTGTGTGTGTGTTAACAGCATGTAACACTCCTTCCCCTTATCCACTGAGGAAGCTCTTGAGGCTCAAGAGACTCATCAACCATTAACTCATAACTATTTAAAGGAATTGGGGGAAAGTTCATGTCCTTAGATTATTGTTAAAACTGCAGATTCCCAGAGAGCAACATATAGAGCAGATACACAATCGCGCACACACACACAGATATATACTATAATCGTGGGTGCTCTCTCTCTCTCTCTCTCTCTCTCTCTCTCTCTCTCTCTCCATGTGTGTACCTGCTCATGTGTGCTGCACATATCCGAGTTTAAACAGTGAGCCTTTAAATTGCTTTCATGCCCTTGTATCTTAAATGTTTTTTTTGCTTGAAAGGCTTTGATATGTTTCTTTACAAACCTGCTGCTCATTGGAGTTCAGTCACCCTGTCGTCTAATAATACGAGGCCCACCGCATGTCCCACTCACATTATGATTCTGACAGCAATGTAGAACATATCTTGAATGTGTGTGTGTGTGTGGGGCGAGTGGGGCCCAGTTTTCCCATCCCAATGAATGATTAAATTATGTGACAATGATCAAAAGCTCGATTGAAAGATTGAAGAGTTAGATTCGATTTTTGGTGAAAAACTGTTCCATTTGTATGAATTTGTCGCTCACAGCTAAAACATTTGGTGTTTCTTGTGAACTCAGGGTAAAAGACATGCGTAACGGTTGTTGAGCTGATTATAACCATGATTTTCGGTGTGACGACCGAATAGAACGAGTCCAACCGAGTCTGTTCAAATTCAGTCAGTTGGTGTTGACAGTCAGGAGATAACAATCAAACAGTGTGTGGTGTTTAATGAATACAATTATTTGTCTCCTGATTTATAAATCACTTCGTCAGGTTTTAGTACAGAGCCAGAGTTCAGTTTAACAACATTTTGGGTGATATGCTTCTTTGCTTTCTTGGAAAGAGTTAGAAGAGAAGAACTCATGTCCAAGCACTAACTCTTGAGCTGGAGCCCTAATTCCAGATAAAACCATAACATACATAATATTATGCACATATATTTTAGGCTTCTATTTGTATTTGAAATAAACAAATTAAACCAGAGGTGCTGGCAGGTATTCTTTATATATTTTGAACTTCTAAAATGTCCAGGCTGACTGTTTCCCCCTGTTGCTATGCTAAGCTAATTGCCTCCTAGCTGTAGCTCCATAGGTAATGCACAGACACCATAGTTGTATTGATCCTCTCATCTCACTCTCAGCAAAATAAAAATTGAAAAGGCATGTTTCCTGAAATGTTGAACTACTCCTTTAAGCTCCCCTCACACACGGTTGGGATGGACCTATTGCTAAAAGTGTTATCTCTGTATTAAGTTGTTCAGTAGTGTGTTTCTTTCGGTCAAGACTAGAAAACTGCACATTGGTGAAAACAGTCGTCATGTGTGTTTGACCCCAACTTCAGTGCTTTAGTTCCACATTTCCACTAGCTCACCAAAGAACATGATGCAGCCCCTCGGGGACCACCGCTAGATTCGGCAAGCAGCCAACAACCTCAGCGCCTGCTCCCACTTATGAGTCTTTAAGTGTGAAGACAAAAGCTCGGTTGGTGAACTTCATCAGAGGGGAAGTCCTAGTAAAGAGGCATTCGTCCGTGTTTACAGCTGCGAGTGCAATGCTTTTTGTTGTTCACTTTGGCTCACTGACAACAAGCAATAGTATGGTTACATTGATAATTTATTGTCTTTGGTGGATGATTAGTTTCTGCACGCAGGACCGACACACAAAAATGCAAAGCTTGATACAGAATCAACTCTCTTTTTAGACGGAAAAACATTTGTATGATGGGATCTGGTGAGTAATTCTTCAGTTTTATCCCACATCCGAGATTTTTAAAATGAGATTTTAACTTGTACCTGAGGTTTATGTTCCAACCGGCAGTATTACATCTTTTTAAAACATGGTGGTAGATCTGTCATGGTGTGTGGCGCTCACTTTGTGTGAGCCTTCAGTTTAACATCTGCATGGCCTTGAAATGACCACAAACCAAGAAGTCATTTTCTGAGAAAGGTTCCCACATCAATGGTGATTAATTTGGGTTTCATGAACATCAGGATAACATATCAGACCTAGCAGTCACCTCATCTAAACATCATCAAATGTTTAATATTTCAAAGAACTGATTACTTGCAGTTCAACGTTCTTTCTCATTGTCTCTGCATTGCTCGCAAGGATCGTTGTCCCAGTCCACACTTGTGGTATGAGAGTAGTGAAAGCTAATAGTCAAGCTAATGTGAGACCACTTGTCCCTCCCTGTCCAACCTTGACCCTTTTGGTTAAAATAACACAGTTGTGAGTGAATGATTGATGGTTGAAGTCCAGCTGAGACTTTCTGTCTCTGAGTTGTTCAGTCAGTCACATAAGTGTTGCTTGGTCATTTTCTGTGCATCCCTGTATAGTCACGTAATTTATGTGAAAAATGGAAACGAAGGAAGAAATGTCCCACTGTCACGACCAGGAAACCACTTCTCTCTTGTTCTGTCTGGAAAAAAAAAAAAAAAGAAAGGAGAATTTGAACACATTTACAGTAAGAGACAAATTACTCTACCGGATGCTTTGTGTAAAAGTTTTATTTGTTTCTTGATATAATGAAAGGACAATTGATTGTCATCACTGTAAACACAGTATTGTCATGTCTCATATTCTGGCTAGAAAATTATCTCTAGACTTTAAAAATTAAATTAGAGAACTTGCAGGCTTGTATTGCGTTGATATTGCATGAGGAGGCACAAGCGAGTGCGTCACGGCCGTCACATCGACCCTGAGTGACTGAGCAGAGGGGGAGAAGTGCAACCAGAGAGGCATGATGAGGTCGCCTGTCAGAGTGAAGCAACAGGAAATCATTTGCATCTGATGTCTACCACTTTACACACACACACACACGTACACACACACACACACACACACACACACACACACACACACGAGAGCACACACATACAAGAAAACACTTTTAAGCACATGGGCACACATACACAAGTATATTCTGTATGATTACGCTGAGACATGCACGCATAAAAAAAAAAAGAAAAGAGGAACGACAGACATACACACGCTTAGACCACATGATCGTTAGCTGTCTGAACTTCTGCTGAGCCAAGACTCTGACAGAGAGAAAAAATGTGTGTGTGTGTGTGTGTAGTTCCCTTTCTACTGGTCATCACTTCCTGAGGAAAAGCATGACCATACACACACCAGTTTATTTTGTCACTGTCACTTGGTTGCTGGTCAATGTGTTGCCACTGAACATTATTTGAATTGAAACGGGAGAAACTGGGTGAGTGGACTGTCCTGTACTCGCGTGCGTGTGTCACTGTCATTCAGTTCTTGATGTTGAATCAATGCGCGAGCTGTGGATACCTACAATGAATGAAGAAAACAAACAGTGTACTGCTACATCTGATAAAGGCTTTAGGCTGTCAGATAGCTGCAATTAATACATTTCAGCTTTTAGCGTGGTGTGTGGTGTGTGGTGAGTCGGTTTCCACTTTTAGTCTCTCGGTGCTTATCAGGTTTTTTTTTTATATTGAGCATGTCTTCTCTCGGAGAGTTCTTTGCCTCATAAGCTTGCTTGGGTTTGTGTGCAAGATTTTGTGATATTTGGTAGCCCCAGTGAGCTCAGAAACCTGCATTTCAGAGATATTCTTTCACTTTTCCCTCGCAAAAGTGCCAAATGAGCAAATATCTGTAACTAGGTCATATGAGGCAGCTCCATATTCTCCATATTCTTCAGATAGTCTTCTGTCTTTTACTTTGTGTTCTTGTGTATGTTTTTGTGTAAATGCAGTTCAGTAAGAATTCCTTGTGATATTTTAAGATTCAAGAATCTCCTCAGCTGCATAATAATTCACACCTGTGTGCATGTTTGTAAAATATGTGGCTTTGCTTTTTAAAAAGCAGAAAAGCACAGTTTCTTCAATGTGTGCCCATTTTGTAAGAAGTGTTGCCTCCCCCTCAATCTGACCTAAGGTTGACCTGATGTTTATCAGTGCTACACTTTCCTAGCTTTGGAAGTTGAAACACACAAAATTGACAAAAAGTCAAATAGAGATCAGAGAGTGGGTGCTGTTTAACTCAGATCTGTGCCAAGCAGACAGAGATTATGGTTTCTTACCGCCAATTTTGCCAAGCTTTTCAGTCTCATGAGTCAATTCAGTACCAAGGCAAGTGGGTTTTCAGACGCGACTCTCGTTTTGGTCGAGAGGGCAGTCCAGACCTCTGACTGACACTTTGCATGCACTTGGTTTTCCATTACTCTTCTGTTTGATCATTTAGATACAGAAGGGGAAGGCCCTTTCATGTAATTCTGCCTCTAGTGACTTCACACCAACAGAGTAAAACAAAAAAAAGTGCCAATTTCCTGAAGAGTGAGGCAGGCGGCTTTTCATACTCTGCCGACACACCGTTTCTTTGTGCAGGACAAACCAGGCAAATATCAAACACACCTTTTCCTTTCAGAGAAACTGTGAGGCAGACGTGTAGGCAGTCATGTCTTTGTTTTAGTCACTGACACTGAACCACATGCTATTTTACATGAAGAGGTCAGGAAGTCACAGAGTGCACCAACTCTTTGTCTCCGTGTGTCACACATATACACAGGACAAATGTGATGACACAAATGGTTTAATGTACAGAAAAAAGATCCAAAAGGGGAAATACTCATGCGACATGTCATTTTAGATGTCATAAAGGAAAGAGCGAAAAAGAAAGTGTGAGACTGAGCTAAATTGGGCATGTACCGCTCTACTACAGGGCACATAGTTATATTTGCTTTTCAATTTTATTCACTTTATGATGTATGAAAAACTCATAGTATGCAAACACCATCATAAACATGTATTCATTTGTATATTGTTTCTAATTTTAGAGTTCTCGTGTAGCAACCCAATCATCTTCTAACGAAATACGTTGGAATATCAAAACACTTTTCCGACAGTGGCTCTGTTAGAGTGAGTTTCTGCTGTGTCATCAGTGGCGTAGTTCTCACCCAAAGAGAGGGAGCTTAGTTTTTATTCAAACAGAGAAGATAAGAGTGGCAATGCCTCTGAATGCAGCTGGGCAGGTTTTGCCTTTTGTCTCCCCCTTTACTCAATATACCAGACCAGCTTCTGTGTTGGCTTCTCCTATGTCCTTAACTCCTCACCTTGTACATTTCCTTTGCTTGGCTGTTGAATGACTTACTGTGGAGGAGTGGAAGAAACTTCTACACCCTCAGATGATTTAATGATGATGCTGAATATTTTCTGTCTGCAGGGCTTATTCATTGTGAGCTTTTTTTTTATTTTCTTTAGTCTTTTTTTATTTTTTATTATTAAACTCCTTTGTTAAACTTTTTGTTAAAACCCTGTTTTCCTTTTTCGGACTTTTTGTATTGTTTTCTGATAAAAAGCTCATTCATTAAATTTAATAAAAGTCCATTATCAAAGGTACAAAAAAAGACTTCAGACACTGTCTGTGCAGTAATCGAATCCCCAGCCTATGCTTCAGTCCGTTTTGGACCAAACTGTTACTATTATGAAATATGAAAGTTAAAAAACATGTCTTTCGTTTTGCAACTTTGTCCCTGAAGGAAAGATTTCACATCTCTCTGCTTGACCTCTTGGTATGACCTCTTTTTTTCCTCAACTGCTGCTTTCAGACTGGGAGAACTGCATCATTCCCTCTCCTGAAGTTGACATTACAGTATTATAATTTTGTTTAATGATCCAGCTGTTGTGAGTCAGTCTTTGCTTTTGTTCATTCATTCCCCCTTAATCAATGTCTTTGTTGGATCAAATATCCTTCGAAGGTTGATGCCGTACGTGTTGGCTCACACACACAGCGCCAATCCACTCGTCAGTACAATAGCTGCCAGACTTGCATGCCAGTTTGCCGTTGGCCTTTTGTTATTATGTCATGTCTGAGGCAATAGCTGATAGAAAGCACTCCTACATGCTGTTCTCGTACCTGGAAGACAAGTTTTGACATGTGGAAATCAGAGAACTGGCAGGAAACACCGGCATAATTGTGACGCACGTGCTCACACACACACACACACACACACACACACACACACACCCACACACACACACACACACACACAACTTTGCAAACAGAATATACACAGCATAAACCATACTAATCATCTGTCACCCTTTATAATGTCTGACGTGGTGTTTGCCCACACAGCACTCACAGATACAAACATGTTGAATGAAGTGGATTTTCTAGTGCAGTGTTTCCATGAACACTAGAGAAGTTACAGTACAAACTTGTTTTTATCTTCAATTACGACATGATTTAAGCACCTTGGGTTAACTGCTCGGTTTCCTTTTTTACTTTCTCAGTTGTGCTCATCATGAGCCTGCTGAGTACAGACCATAAATTTCCTAACATTAGGGTTTTTTCTTGAAGCCTCTAGGGTGCAGTTTGATTTCTTAAAGTGGTCTGAGGACTCGCTCTCAGTCACCCCTTTCACTTTATTACTCTCTCATCTCTAGAGCTCTTTCTCTCACTATTCCTGTATCCATATGATAACTTAATGCCAACCAGAACATAAGTCACTCCAATGCTGCATCTATTTTAGGTTTGGATCGGCTGGCAACTGACCAACAAATATCTGGACCTGGAAAAATATCCACGTTTCTCTGGTTATTAATAGTCAGCATTTTCCCCCGCAGCAGCTTCCAAGACAGTGCAGCTACAGCCTGCGGACACACACACGCACACACACGCACACACACGCACACACACTTTCTTTCTCTTGTTCTGAAACAATGTCACGGTCAATGTGAATTTTAAGTGGATCACCCGCTGATTTTTGTTGCTACAGTCCGAACAAATAAAAAGGAAACAATAAGTAGTTGAGAGAAGAGGATGTTTGCTGCGCGGGGATGTTTTGCCAAGTAATTTGGAGCCATTTCAAGCCATTTTTATACCTGGTGCTGCTGTGCCATCCGAGTATTGCTATTTTAGTTTTGCACTGTTGCATAATATATTGCATTCTTTGTTACCTTTTTTTTCCAATTCAGAAGCTCACGGTTGATTAGAGGGGGTTTATTTTTAAAACTTGTGTTGTTACAAAAAGGTTGTTTGGCAGGCCAGGTGGTTTAGTGCACAGACCTTTTACTCTACTGATTATTTATAAACTCTTGCTAGTTTGTCTTTTCCTTTTCAGAGTTTCTTTAGTTTACATCAAGGTCAGAATTTAAGCACGGCTTCCTCCTTCTCAGAAAAAAAGGAAAGCATGGGAAAATTAAATAGTTTCCAGGATTGATAAGACGAATGGATCAACATTTTCTTTTCTATAAAATGTACTCTGCCTTCCGATTTTGAATGAAAATATATATAATTTAACAAGAAAAAGATCATCCCCGGTTAATGCTAACGTAATCGTTACGCAATGCTAATGCGTAGGTAAAAAAGATAACACAAAAAATGTATTTCTTCATATTTCCATTGAAACAATTACTTATAGCTGTGATGCCTATAGTTTAGAAAAAGCCACTTTATCGATTAAATAGATCACATAAACAAGAAATTCTTATGTATGCATCACCAAACAACCCTCTACAAACATCCCCCTGATTGTAAAGCCGTGGATGTGGTTTGCTTTTGTGTGGACTGTAGTAACCTCTGTTGAGTGGACTTTGACCATCTCTGCTCACTTCTTCTTCCAATAATTTCTGACCATCTGAGTTAGATACTGTATTAGAATGACTGAAGAGCCTTCCTTCATTTGTATCAACAAACATTTGGATTTGTATTTGAGTGTTGATTAAGCGATTGTTTTATAGATGGTACAGGTAAATTTATTCATTTTTCTCTAAGTAACAGGATTTATTTAAGTATAATACTGGTAAACATAATATACTATATTCTTCTTATTGTCAAAAACTTCCGTGAAAAGATCAATCAATTGATCCTACTGACAAATATTGTCTGTTGTTCAAAGTTTATTAAAAACACATCAGTGAGCCACACAACTAACATGTTCCTTCATTACGATGAACATTGGGCACTGTCATTTATTTTGAGTCAGTCACACGTACACCAACCTGCTGCTGTAGATACTTGCTAATGCACCAAATCCACAACTTCAAATCGTCAACATTTTTATACTTATAATTATTTTTGCCTTTTTGAAAACAAACTATAAATTTGTGATCTTTTTTTAAAAAATTTACAAACAAGAAAAAAGCCCTAGAAGTTGAAACAAGCTCTGACGTTGGAGCAATTATCCTCGCCGCCACAGTTCTTAATTAACAATCGGTAACACATCTCAACACTCAGAAGGTGCAGTCCGTGCCACATCCTTGGCCCCAGACAGACGCAGGCTCAAACTGTCCTGCTCTCTGTGTCCTTTGGTTGGCCAATCACACAGCCAGCCACCCAAACAGCAACAGAGAAAGACAGTGTTTTGAGGAGAAGAGACGCTCCCTCAGTGCCAGAGTTCGTCTTGTACTCACTGTGACACAATCTGCCTCCCTGTTTACCAGATAACAGACAGACTGCATGATCGAGCTGGAGGGCCGGGGGCACTCCTGGAGAGTGTGTGTGTGTGTGTGTGTGTGTGTGTGTGTGTGTGTGTGTGTGTGTGTGTGTACGCTTTGTTATGTTTGGGCTTTTCTGAACGGACGTATTTTATCATTAACACTATGTGCAACGCATCATGTCTATTTTCATTGTCATCTTTCTTTCTCCCTTCCTCTGTTTATGTTTATGTTTTATCTCATCCTCTCTCTCCAACTTTTCCTCTTCCTCTCCTCTCTCTGGTTCTTCTAGTGTTTTCTTTTAACAAGGCCACATACAGTCAACAAAGGATATTGCATCAGCTGGTGTGTCACTGCTTCATCTCTCTCCACAGTAGACATGGTGGACACCCAGCAGCTCCTCGCTTGGCCCGTCGGGTTCAGTCTGAACGCCGTGGAGCTGTCAGAGCTGGACGACAGCTCCCACTCCCTCGACATGAAGCATTTGTCCACATTAGACTACGCCTCAATCTCCTCCTCTTCCTCCATCCCGTCCTCCCTGTCTCCCCCGCTTGTATCCTCCATCTCCTCTGCCGGTGTGGCCTATGACCCCAGTCCGTCGCACAACGAAGAACAACTGACCAACATGGACTACACAAACATGCACAGCTACAGAAGGGAGCCAGACAAGCACAGTAAGTGCAGTCTATGTAAAACTTATTTAGTTTCTTAATGCTGAGTTCAGTAAATGCACACAAAGCTTAGTAGCAAAATTCAACCACAGGAAGCTCAAGTCCTGGCTTAAGAAAGCTTCAATGTGAAAATACATAAAAAATTACCACATTTAGATAGATAGATAGATAGATACTTTATTAATCCCGCAAGGGGACTTTTTTAGAAGAGATTTGCTCAAGATAATGATTTGCACTTCTGCTTAAAACATGAGAATAGTGGTTATAGTCTGTTAGAGTTTACATTACAGGAAGCACATAGAAAGAAACCTGGATAAAACCAACTGAGTATTAAAGCTGTGGCTATAAGAGGTGGAGTAGGAAGGTTTTAGTTTTCTATCTGTCTGCCTACTTGGTGTCCTGCTGTTCCCGCCTGATGATGTTTTTGCTATCAGATTTGATCAAGCTGGAGCCGGAGTCACCTCCACAGTACTCTGACAATCCCGTGTTCTCCAAGCTCCAGGACGATGCGTCGCCAGCAGCGCTAAACATCGAGTGCCGTGTGTGTGGAGACAAAGCTTCAGGGTTTCACTATGGCGTCCATGCCTGTGAGGGCTGTAAGGTAGGACTGAAAGATTACCATGAGTGTATAACCAGTGTTTAAAATTTTAGATTATATTATCAAATAATCTGCTGATTATTTCCTCAATTAATGAAAGTGACTTGGCTTTTTTTCTATGACCAACAGCTCAAAACCCAAATATGTGCAATTTGCTATCCCAAAAGATAAAAAGCAGCAAATCCTCTCAATAATAATGCTCGGTCTAACTTAAAGTTTCAATTTTCACTTGAAAAAAATACTTCAGTCAGTTATCAAAAGAGTTGCAGATTTTTATGTTGAATTCAGCTCTACATTGCACATCACACCGAGCAGACTGACTGCTTAGTGGGGCTTCAGGCATCTCAAACTTGAAAGTTTATGATATTTTAAGGTTAGTTTCGTCTTTGTTGGCAAGAGTGGACACATAACAACTAGCACGGCTCTGCTGTCATATTGTTGTTCCGTTTTCAAGTAGAATTTTAGAAATTCTGACCAACAATTACTTTGAGCGATGCATATTATTAAATTGCAGTGCACTGCAATGAGGTATAAAATTATTGCTGCTGTCAAAAAGTCAAGAAAAAAAACTGACAGTCATACCACCCGAGAGTCATGTCAGGAAATGGTAACGCTAACTTTTACCGCAAATTGTTAGGCTTTGTTTCTCTGCCAGTCTTCCTTTTTCTGTCACCATGTGTAGCTCACAGGGGAAACATGTTTGTGAAATAAATAACTATACAATGCATTTTTTCATCTTTTTAATGTCTGTCACTTTAACCACAAGCCCCATACATTTTCCACTCTGCAAGAGCTCGACAAAGACATGTGCTTCTTACAGACACACACCCAACCCCTTAAACTCAGTCAGTATAGAGTATAAATAACTAATAGAGTGGGGGGGGAGTTTCACACATATTTTCGTTTTCTTTGAAACACTGAGACATTATAAGAAGAGGAGCTTTAAATTGTGACTTTCTCCTTCAAAGACGTGAAATGGATTTTCAATAACAGCAGCAGTACTTTGTAGTTTTTTTCCATTTGGTTCCAAGAATTTTTCACAGGTCTGAAGATTTTTATATAAATATAGTAGCCGACAAAAATATAGTATTTACTACTGTTTGAATAAACTCTTCATGTTTCGTATGAATGAACCATCTTAGAGCCACATATAGGGCAGGGAAGTCAAAAAGTATTGCGATACGGACTAACTCATTATTGGTTGAGTTTTTTAATGGGATTTGTTAATAATAAAAATACAGAACATTTATCCCCTATTATAATACAGCACGACCACTAACTACAGCCTTGACCATGACCACAGGGTTGAATCAGCACCTCTCTGACACTGTCAGTACTATTGTGTTGGATTTACTCCAAGGTACAATGCACTTAGTCTAAGTCATACTGTACCTTCAGAGGCTGAATGAAGGTAAGGCACAGTAGTCATTGTTCTGCTCAAGTCTCAGGGGAGACTCACCAGAAGAAGGGGTCAGCCAAGCAGGCAAACACCTAATTGTTTCAAAACAGAAAACATTCTTTATTGAGGTGGAGCCTTGACCCCCTTTAACTTCCTCCTTCTTTAAATAACCTACGATTAAAAAAGGAACATCTGTGGATAAAAGAATGCAGATGCCAAACACACCAGCCTTCACATAGTACAAGTCCACATGTGGATTTGTTTCCTTACAAAAAAACAGTCAATACAATTCTCCTCGTAAAAAACGTACAGCCTTCAGGCTTTTCAATTCATCTTTCCATTAGCTTTCTTAGTCAATCCAGACAAATACCACAGCCACCAACAAACCTGTGACTGCATGTAGGAGTGTGTGTTGGCAGTTTGACCATGGCTACATAGTAACTAGCTGAGATAAGCAAACGTCTTGTGGCTCCTTTGGTCCTAAGGTTAAAAGCATCAAAGCATAACTCCACCCTGAGATGCAATCTGCTTTTAAACACATTTGTGGGCAGTATAATTGACTTCCTCATATTAGAAAGAACCAGGTATCTAATCTGCATTAGTAAATAGATGCTCAGTGGAGCTACTCTACCAACAACAAACCTTAATCATATAAAGTAAGAAGTAAAAAGTGCAATAGAAAAAAAAGTGGATCTCTTCAAATCATAATTAATTGTTCGACCTTCTCCTTTCACGTCTCAGCTAGAATACTGACAAAGTTTTTTCTGTATTTATAAGGCCCCTACAATACTATGAAAATATTTGTTTCTTTACTTTACTTTATGTCTCTCAGTCCTATTCTTTTTTACTTTTCGCAAGTAAATACCTGAATTCTTTAAAAGGAGACGATTTAGCAGAGAAGAGCAAACCTAAAAACGAGGGATATTTTAGCTTCATCTGACGTTATTGTCTCTGTTTCTTTCTCTTAGGGTTTCTTCAGACGCACAATCAGGTTAAAGTTGGTGTATGACCACTGTGATCTTCACTGTCGCATTCACAAGAAGTCCCGCAACAAATGCCAATACTGTCGCTTCCAGAAGTGCCTCAATGTCGGCATGTCACACAACGGTAAGATGGTGATTCTGTCTCACACACCTTTTACAACCATGAGTGTAAAAGCGCAGTATGTATGATGTGCTCGAAAAATAATGTTATTTAAAAGATAAACTTGCGTGTGAATTGAAAAGCTTAACTACACGATGATGACGCATTGAGGTGTTTTCTTTTCGGTGCTGTTTCTTCAGACACGAATTACCCTCCATTTATGTCCATTTACTATAAATAAGCAAACATTGGTTACTCCTCCTTGCAGACCAACTCTTCTGCCTCTGATGCCCCATAAGAACAGCAGATACATCTTCACCAAACTGCTGCTAATTTGGTCTCTGCTGTGGTGGTAATATATGCAGCGATGTACGATACTGCCTTATATGTTGCCAATTGCTTCCTCTGTGGTCTTCGACCTGTACCGTATGTTTCGTCCCATCGCTCGTGCAATGTACCTGCCACCCAAACAGCATGAGTCAAAGAGGCTAACTTTACCCAGTTGATTTACAGTTAGTTTGTTTTATCTTTTTTATTGTCACATTGATAAACATTGTAAATGCGCCAGAGTTAGCCAAAAGGCCTTTTTTCATCTGTGGTCCCTCAAATAAAGCATGCAGTAAAGAAATAATACAGGACATAATTATGATACATTGTCAGTTTATAATGTATAAGCAAAGGACACATGTACACACCTTGCTCAACGACAGTACACCCACATATGTTTTTATCTATACAAGATCAGGGTAGAGATGCACCAAATCCTGCAAGGTCGCAAGAAACGGCCGACACCTCCCACGCACAGCGACCTGTGGGCCGATCAATTAAGCTGTCAATGCAAATGCAGTTTACTGCTGCTTCTGCTGTTGCTGCCGGTTACATTCACAAGCTGCATCTCATTAGAGGTTTTTGTTAGTTTACATTTATAGACAAGAAGCTTATGTGATGTTTATGATATATTATTTGGTAAAAGCTACCAGACTAGTGGGATATCTAGAGAAATCCTGTACTTAATAATACAATGTTCTTTACGCTCACTCATGACTGCTGAGCTGTAGAAAAGGTTGTTTTGTTCGCCTTTGTTGGTCACTGGAGCGTATCAACTGGCACAGCTGTAGTCCGTTTTTATATGAATGCTGACTCCACCTTCCCAGGTGAGTTTCAGCATGAACTTGCACTACTGTGGGGGCGAATACAGGTTGTACTTGATTTACATCTCCCGGACTCTCCTGTTAGGGTGGTACAACTTACTGCTACATAAGAAGATGTATAATCAGATAAATAATTGAAAACACCCGTGTGGTTGTGCAGGGCTTCTAGCCCCCATCTACACCTGGTGTCAACATGTCTTCTGTTACAATATACACTCAGTAGTTTGCTTTAGAGTGAGTGAGCATTTACTGCGATTTACGTCACTCATGAAACATCATAATATTGCGTCTTCGCGGACGGTTAATTTTTGCATCTATAAATGAGCATTGCATATCTTTCTCTCTCTCTCTCTCTCTATCTCGCTCTCTCTCTCTCTCTCTCTCTCTCTCTCTCTCTCTCTCTCTCTCTCTCTCTCTCTCACTAATATATCAAATTGACCTGAACTTGTGTTCCATTGTGGGAATTTTTGAGGACACTTTTTTTTTTTTTTTTGAGGGTCTGTCCAGGTTTTTTTATTTTTTTTTTTTTTATTTGCTGTTTATTTTGCAGGGACAATGCACACTAATCAACAGTAAAACTGTAAGTGAGCCAGAGTTAGCCAGAGAAGCTAATTTTCATCTGCTGTCCCCGTCCATTCGGGTTGAAATGCTTGTTGGTTGATTACAGATACTACAACTTCTGGCCTTAACCAAGACGCTAGGCTGGCAACGCAATGTGAGTCGGTTGAGGGACTTTAAGGCTCTGTGATATGCACTGAAGTCTTTCAGCGAGTGAGCATACTTTTTTTCCCTTAGAAACCTTTTGTAGTTTGTATATATATATATATATATATATACAAAACTGCTTTCTATTTACAGTATGATACCAGCATCTACTATAATTAGTTTATAAAAAACTATATTCGTTTGTTTCACCTCTCTGGGCACTTTATCTCCCTGTCCCTCTCCATGCCTCCTCCATCCCCTATTTCATGAGGTACAGCTGGTTCTTCGTGAAATATTGCTCTCTCTGTTTTTTTTTGTTTTTTTTTAAATGATTGACATCTCAGAGTGCATAAACCACAACGGATTTCTCCAAACTGCTGTGTCACTGCTGCGGGCTCAATGCCAATTGGTGGAAGGGCAGCTTTAGATGGTATTCATTTGCTTAAGGTGTGCTTTCATCACACAGTCGGCATTACACAATCACATACACTGCTAAACACTCACTACACAATGCTCAGTAAATGCTGTGCATTGCATTGAGGATGATGAAAGACTTTCACTAACAGAAAAAAAGAGGGTTCAACCATTTCGCAATTTAGCCTAAAATTTCAGTTAGATTACAAAGATTATTTTAACCACATTCACAATAAAATCTAGAATACCTTCGTTAAGTGTAATGTAACTTAATATATAGTGATGTAATGATTTATGACTTGGGTAATGGAAAATCAGTTGGAAATAGGTTAATAGATATTGTTTTTCATCGAAAGAAATATAACCGCTTTGGATTTAAATTTCTATAATCAATATGGAAGCTAAATAGAAAAAGTAAAACCATCAAGTAAAAAGTGACATTTCTGTGTGAAGTAAAATAAAATGTGAAGTTGTGAATACAGTTAAATTTAAAACAGCGTCAGAAAATCTGGCAAACCATCACCTGAGATTTGTCTTAAATGTTAAAAAATGTATGAATTTACCAAGCATATCAAAAGCATAAAATAGATCCTAAAACACATAAACGTTTGGATTTTCTTGCACAAAAAAACCCATCCTTTTAAAAAGGGAAACTAGACCAGCCTTCTTTGTTGGGTATTTGTAATTGCACAGTGTAAAATAACCTGCAGCAACCCGTGGAGAAGGGAGGAGAAAAGAGACCTCTGTAAATGTATGAGACAGTTTTTCAGGTTTTGCAATGAGTTATGAAAACATCATTACCAACAAAAATACATAAATGTATTATTAAATTACATTTTGTAATTGCTTGATGAGACACGCCTCATAAAATTACAGGACAACAATTTGTTGCGTGTTGTTGCCAGTTGATTTTCCTGTTCCTGGATGGTCACATAAGCTCTGACTCAATTGGAGAATTGGAAAAATATTCTTGAGCAACAGCTAAAATTCTCCCCTATTTTAATGTAATTTATTCTTCAATGTGTTTTGCTTCTGTATTTAGCATTAAAGTGTTTGTTTGCTGTAGATTGCAGCTCATTTTGTGAACATTAGCTGGTCAATCTGATTCATTGATCCCCGTCCAAATATTAGAGATATGATAGAAATTAAACAACCATGGTGGAAGTCAACTGAAGCTCACTCACCAACATCAGATTACAAATAAAGTCTATAAAGTAAAGTAATATAATATGTAACATATGTAATATAATAATTTGGCAGCAAGAGGTCACAATACAAACAAAACAAAACAATACTAGGGCTGTTTTATTTCTTACTAGGAAAATCATATTTGTATATATACATTAATTTCAACACTCCATTGGCATAAACAATCTTAGCAGCCTTGTGTTGCCTTGAGTTTTAGAGGTCGTATAAAATGGATTTGAAATGGTACATTTTGTCAGCGGATGGCTAAAATAAGACTTTTTTTTTGGAGCATGGCAAGATTGTGACTTGAATGTAAAATGTATACTGATGTTAGTCGTCACTTTGATGTTAGTCGTCACTTTGTTTTGGATAACTTGTTGTTTTGGGTAACATGACAGGAGGAAGTTACACTAAGGGTTTCTTGTTTACCTTGAATTGTTAAGAAAGTCCCAATAATTTTTTTACATTTATTGTTTTGTGTTGTGTTCATGCATGTACAAACGTGTGTTTATCTGAATGATTATTCCTGCATACTGTATGTTTCCGTGTGTGCTCTTACATACTGTATCTGCCTGTGTGCCAACATGTGTCTATTTGTGCGCTAATGTATGTTTATGTCTGTTTTCTTTCCCAGCCATTCGTTTTGGCCGAATGCCCCAAGCGGAGAAGGAGAAACTGCTGGCTGAGTTCTCATCGGACGTGGTGCACATGCACCCGGAGGCAGCAGATCTGAGGGCTCTGGCCCGGCATCTGTATGAGGCCTATCTGAAATACTTTCCCCTCACCAAGGTCAAGGCCAGGGCCATCCTCTCTGGGAAGACTGGAGACAACGTGGTAAGCAGCACTGGATAATTCTACTTTACCTCGATGTATTTGTATTTAAAATGGTGGGGGAGCGCTCTATATTGCTTGCATGAGCAAAAGACCTATTATTAAATAGTATCCTGGATATCACAGTAAAGTGAAGAACGTTTTCAGTCAGTATATTATAGACCAATTGTCAGATAGGGCAGTCGTTTTTTGTTTTTTTTTATGAATCCAACACTGGGAAATATCACAAGCAACCCAAACACCAACTAAACACTTCTTGAATGTATCTTGAGTTACACATGCATCATATCACAGAATTACCACAATTTTATCCCATGTGCAGCCTTGAGCTTTAAATGAAACAATCAGTTTATCTGTAAAAAATAATGGTAAACAATACAAGCTTGAAGTGACGGAGTTTAGAAGCTTTACACTTTCCTACTCACTGCATGTGTTTTGTGCCACGCTCGGCGTAGCTCAGATAAGGTCTTTTCACGCTATTACTTCTGCTCTAACAGGAAAAGTGGATTTACTGGTTTGTACGGGTCTTGGCTGTTAGAAAACACCTCAGATTACAGCAGTCAAGCTATGCAACAGGATATATACAGTAAAGGCTTCAAAATTCATACTCAACAATTCAAACTAAATTATTAAGACATTTGGTAATTTATAAGTGGACTGTAGGAAAATGTGTTGGCAAAAAGCATGAAAATCATCTATTTCTTTGTATTTGTATGTACGTTTTGAGATATTTAATCTCAGTATTCAAAATAGACCTAAACAGGAAAGCCACATCAACTGAATTAGACAAGACAAAAGAAAACTGTGGTAAATATTTAATAATGATAAACAGGTGTGTTTGTGGTGTTGGATTCAGTCTCATTGTTGATCTCAAAATAACTCATATGATACTTTTATTAAAGGTCAATGACTGAAATAAGGCAAACATGAAATGTGATTAAGTAATCTTCATCAAACTCTCAAAAGTCTGGTTGAAATAAATCTATTTTAATATGACTATTTAATATTAACAGCCTAATCTGAGCAACTGAACCAATTAAGTACATTTTCATTAAGTAAAGGCAGTGAATTAAATGCATGGTTCAAGCATTTAAAAATATATTTACATTTAATTAAAGTATAGTTCTAGTGTACAGTGAATTATGAAAAGGAGATTGCAAATTAACCAATGCACCAGTTACAGCTAAGTAGTACTTATAATGATTACTATTATGATTGGCTTTACATCTGTGGTCCAACTGTACAAGCAGCATCTGAGTCTTTTTCTTCTTCCCTTTTCTGTTGCCTCTTGCTGCAAAGTCGGATGAGTTCAAGGCTGCTCCGCCCTCCGTTCGTCTGATTGTTATGACTGTTCATCACAACGATAGCAGCCAAATGGCACGGCATTATCTGCTGGTTGGAGGAAGTCTTGGGTTATTTACTAAACCACAGCGAACCTCCTGAAACAAATTGGGAGTCAATGGTTTTATCTTTTGTAGAATATTTACATTGTTTAACACGTGGGGCCTTGATATGAGTTGATGTAATCAATGTTTTACTCCACTAGCGCTCCAGACACACCATCAGAGGGGAAAGAAAACACATTCTTTACTATATTAGTTTGACAGAGAACACTTTGTGCTTTGCTAAAGTTAGCTAAGATTATACATCTTAGACAACTGTTCACTAAGTAAGTCTGTAGCACTAAAAAGTGTATTGAACAGAGCAAAGGTGCATTTTAGAGCTTTTATATTAAACTTTTCATTTATAAAAGAATGAATGTGATATTCTTCTTTCAAAACTTACATAGTCGTGTTTTAAATGTTTTTATTTCGAAAATTTTGACAGCCCTTAACTTCCATACAACATTTACAGTAAACTGACAGAGTATATACATCTATTTCATTCACTCACATAAGAAATTATTATTCATTTAATAACGTTTTGTAAATATTGTTGGTCACGGGTCCTCATAAGACCTTCGAGGAGCCAACACTGTTTCTTTTTTTCCTCCTAAAAATCTCTCTTCTTCCATTTCTTTTTTCTCAACCTGCAGCCTTTTGTCATCCATGACATGAAGTCTCTAATGGAAGGAGAGCAGTTTATTAATTGTAAGCAGATACCCATCCAAGAGCAACAGCAGCAGGCATCCGCCCTAACAGCAGGACTTGGAGGTTAGAGATACAAAGTTATCTTTGTCATCATGTGGAGATGTTTTAAGTTTGTTATTGTATTGTTTTCTTCCCTATCTTTGTGTATGTATCAATCAATATTTCCTCGTTGAATTGGCTTTAAAACTCTGGCTGCTCTTTGCACTGAAGATGTATAAAACGTTGGTCTAGTTTTTCTTGTAATCCTGCAACTGAACTGCCTCATCAGGGACTTCCATTCTCTCTGTGCACATCTCATCCGATTTCAGGAATCATAGGAGCTCACCAGGGGTCAGAGTATGGATTTTTGGGAATGGGAATGAGCATCAGCGGACAGGCTCCGTCGGACGCTTTGGAGCTGCGTTTCTTCCAAAGCTGTCAATCACGTTCGGCCGAAGCAGTGAGAGAAGTGACAGAGTTCGCCAAGAGTATCCCAGGATTCATCGATCTGGATCTCAATGATCAGGTGAGAGGCAGTGAGTGTACTTCACTGTAAAACCATTATTAACCATTATAACGCTACCATTATTAGCTGTCAGTCCTGAAGATCTGATCAGCATCAGCTCTTCATGTCAACCCTTTTACCAGGTGACTTTGCTGAAGTACGGTGTGATCGAGGTCCTAATCATCATGATGGCGCCTCTGATGAACAAAGACGGGACCCTGATCTCCTACGGACAGATCTTCATGACGCGGGAGTTCCTCAAGAGTCTCAGGAAACCTTTCAGTCAAATGATGGAACCAAAGTTTGAGTTCTCAGTCAAATTCAACACGCTGGAGCTGGACGACAGCGACATGGCACTCTTTCTGGCTGTCATTATCCTCAGCGGGGGTGAGTGGTTTTTTTTATTCACAGGATACGTTGTAGATCATAGAAGCCTAGTCTAAATCGGATTGAAGGGTTAATTCGATTCCACTCTTGTGTCTGTCTGTTAATATGAAGCTGCAGCCAGGAGAGCGTTAACTTAGGTTACGTATTAGTTTTAGAGTCTTTATACTAAGTCTTAATGTTACATATTTCATACTGAACAGACAAATGTGGTATCAACCTTCTCCTGACGAGAGCAAATAGTATTTTCACAAAATAACAGCTTTTTCTTCAGAGCGCTTAGACTTTTTTGTACATCAAAGACAGCACTGTGTTGGTGTCTTTACTGTTGAGTAATGCTACCGAGCTATAAAAACACTATATGGACACTCAGCCTTAAAGTGCAGAATGGTATATGTATCATTATTTTAAACAAGTAACTGTGAGCCATAATGTAAATTTATTTTATTTTATTTTATCGTGTCGTCATTACTGGCAGACATGTGGCAACAGGACAATTTAGTTCTCTGTGACTGTTAAGTGTCGTAAGCTGTCTGTTGTTTACAATCTAAGTTAAGAACCCACTGCGTTATACACACTATCTATGGCCAGCCTTGACCCATTTATCAGTTTGCAGGAAGGCTTAACGTGGGAGCAAGAAACAGTAACTACATCAGATGCAGCGTGATTTTATCTTTGCTTGTTTCTTCATGTTTTTCCACTGTTATTGATGATTCATATTAAAGAGATAAAGATGTTTGTACTGTCATTCCTCTATTGTCTCTATAGTAAGTAGATATTCGTTTTTTAGGAACCATTTGTTTAAAATCTTAACTTTTCATGCCTGTGGAACAGCAAACCAAACCAACCTCACTCAGAAACCCAAACTATGTGGTTTAATATTGCTAGTTAGCGTGTGACCACTTGATAAAATTCTGGCCTTGAACTTTTATAAGGGTGAAACATTAGACATTTAAGTTAATTATTAACATAAACAACTAAGATTATAGCTTGAAATAAAGATAAGAATGCTTTTGTAAATAATAATACAGCTTTGTTGGGTAATAAGAGACAGCTAAATTAAGTGTGTTTCAACCAACAGATATGTTGACCTAAGCGATACCAGAAATGTCACTGATTTATCCTCCTTGTGTCTGTAACCCGTCCAGACCGCCCAGGCCTGCTGAACGTGAAGCCCATCGAGCAGCTTCAGGAGACAGTGCTCCACTCGCTTGAGCTGCAGCTTAAGCTAAACCACCCAGACTCTCTGCAACTGTTCGCCAAGCTGCTCCAGAAAATGACCGACCTGCGTCAGATCGTAACCGACCACGTCCACCTCATCCAGCTGCTGAAGAAGACGGAGGTGGACATGTGCTTGCACCCACTACTGCAGGAGATCATTAAGGACTTGTATTAGAATTCAACAGGAGAAAAGGACAAGTAGAGGAAGTGGAATAAAAGAGAGAATAAAGAGTTTATTATTAAAACCATGACTGGTGAAATCATAGTGATAAAGTACTTTGTGCTGCTGGTGTGTTGAAATAAAGGGAGGCAGCCAGACAGGCTGACTGAAATTGAGAAAGAGATGAGGAAGAACAGGAAAAGAGAAATCAAGGACAGAAAGAAAGAATCAGAGTTCAATCTTGTCTAGACAGCAGCATGTGAGTAACTTGCAGCACAGTCATTTAGCCACTGCTGAGCCTGGACACTTTGTGAATGAGTGGGGGCTGCCAACGAAAATACGAAACTTCCACCAATCCGGACAAGCGTCTGTGACTAACTGAAAGAGTCGGGACTTTCTTTTTTGTGAGCTGAAGCTTAAAATGGCGAAGCCTGCTTCAAGTGCCTTCAAAAGAAATCACTGTGAATATGTTCACAACATGTGTTACACAGTAGCGTATGCGTCGTTCATGTGCAGCTTATCTAAATGTTGCGTTACAACCGTCATAGGCAGCAGCAGTGAGTACGTGCTTCAATACCTCTGTGAATGCACACAAATGCATGAATGCTCACCCGGGCGCGCACACAAAACAATGCACATGTAATTTTCTGTTTTGGCATCAGGGTGAAGGTGCTATCTTTTTTTAATCAGCTTTATACAAAGACGGAAATCAGATTATTGCCTGTAACGTACTTAAGTCTCGGCCACCTGCAGAAACTGTGAGAGAGTGTGAAGGCAACGTAAGGCACATTACCATGACGGTGAAACCGCCTACGCCATATTGTGCCTTTAAGGATTGCTGTTTGACTCATATTTTGTGTGGAATAAATGTCATCTAAAAAACATGTATAATGTATAATATATGTTCATATATATTATTTTTGTATGGATGAAATTGTCTGTCAAACACACTTTTCAGTTTTATTTGAAATTCTTAAAAAGTGAAATTTTTTGCTATAAATTTATTTTGTATCCATACAAAGCGTCTACTATGTCTGATCAATCAGATTTTGTTTTTTTTGGGGAGTACAAAAAGGGTTGGGTTAATACAAGAGGGGGTTGTTGTAAATAAAATATTTTCTAACTTTTTATTTGAAATCGGTGTCTTGCTTCAGGTCATTTGAGCGAACTTGCTATGTACCGTCAAAAAACATTTCCTAATAATGTATTTTCTGACAGCATTCCAGTCACCCAGACTCTAACAAATCTGTTTCGCAGTCATTACATCAGCTGTCCTCAGTGTCTCTTACCAAACACACACACACACACACACACACACACCCTGATGGAGCGATTGCAACATTTGAACTCTGCTGAACCGTGCCAGAAAACCAAAGTCTATGGATAGACGTTTGATCAGCAAGCCGGGAGGTTGTTTTATTTTTTAAGAGTTCAATGTTTGTTTGTTGTTTTTTTTTTTGGGACCAGTTTTTATTCCTTCTTTTGAAACACGGATCAATTTACAGTTAACCCATGAAAAAAAAATAGGATATAGAGGAGAAAGTAAACAACAACCAGGTCAGAATCAAACAGAGGCCATCACAATGTAGCTCACTGAGACATCAGGTCACCCAAACACAGGTTCATTGACACAGAGCCTTCCTGATATATGGCTTTTTGCCAAGTTGTGTTCTCAAGTCTTTGAGTACACAAACTCACAGTGTGCTTGCCTTCGTATGAGGGATACACACTCTGAAATCCACCATTAGGATAAAGCTCTAAAAATGTTAGTATCAATGTAAATTAGATTATTAGTAAGTAGAACCTATAAGACACATTGAAAACACCTAGATAGCATGGGCTTAAGTCAAATATGATTCACCGTAAACACGAGTAAAAAGGGATTAGTAAGATTGTGATGTTCTGAATATGAATCAATAAAACAATTATCAGAGATCTGTAGAACTGTTCGGTGGAAAAGGCAACATATGTGTCCCTTGTTTGTTTATTTGTTTGTTTATGTTTGTTTTTTCAAATATATCTTATGGACCTTCATTTTGTGGTTTCTCCTTCTGTGTTGAACCTCAAGAAAGCTTCTGGTTTTGGTCCTGGAACAGAGATGAGCCTCGCATTTTCTGCCTTCTGCCTTTGTCTAAGAAATGCAATCCTTAGTTTAAGAAACACTTAATTATATAAGGACCAACTTGTTGGCTCTAAACTGGTAACACATACAGAACTTTAGTATATACAGTATACTGTATATATATGACTATATATAAAATATGTCTTTAAACTTGCCTGAACTGATTAAGCAGTACAAGCGGCTGCCTGTTGTGGATGAAAACGATACAATAAGAGCAGCGACAGTGAACCAACCCAGTTGAAGTTGTGGCCACGAAACAAAAACAGCAAGCCGATAGACACTAAAACGCTCCACATAGCTGAGGAGAACTGAAGAGTCAGCTGTTCGTCATTAGGAGCTTTTCACTGTACATGTCGTCATTTTACACATTGTTAAAACAAGAAATATTGATTACAGCCACTTTAAATAATCAGTGTTCCTTCTATAGTGAATCATACTTACATCAGGTTGTCCATTTGTGCCCAAAGGACTATATTTAATATGATAAGGACTAATGTGACAAAATTTGTTCTGATTTGTCTAAGGCCTTGAAATCTGAATTCAACAATACAAATTTTAAGATCACATAAAAACATCACACTTTTATCAATAATAAGCCTCAATAAAAATTAAAATACATTTTTATTTCTTATGTTAAGGCATTTTCTACTATTAAAAAAACAGAAGTATGCATGTGCCCAAAGACAGAAAAGATATATTATGATAACATAAAACATTTCTTCAGATTTGTGTTTATGGGCAAGCTCAGCGGACAAATTCAGGCGTGGGCACAAATGAGTTAAAGATAAACAATCAAATTTATCTGACCTTCACTTCACTGAGGTCTTTTTCTCAGGTTGTAAGGACAAACAAAATAAATGGTAACTACAAGATCTGATGCGGAATAAGAGGAATATATGTGAGCTGTAAAAAGGAGGGAGCTAGGCCGTGAGACTGTAGCAGATTAAGGAGAAGATGGCCCCTAAAAATAAGTCTTTGAGTTGGCAGATGATGGGGGGGGGATTTCTGGCTCTGACCCGGATAGTCCCCTTGGATGGTTGATGATGATGGTAATTAAATGTGTTCTTTATGTCGAGTCAGCATATCCTCACTTTGTTACGGCCGGTCTCTGCAGACCAAGCCCTGCCAAGATTCCTGAGCTAATCTGCCAAGTAATTTTCATAAAATATATTTCTGCAGTTGTCCGTCTGCACAGAGCCAAGTCCAAAGATAGCGACTATGATTTACACAAGGAAGTTTTGTTTTTGTTTGAGCTCCTTAAGAAACAGCAGCTTCGCTTTTTTATTCTCTTTTGTTTTAGTATCAGAAAGGAATTCTACTCCCACCAGGGTGTGATACCTGATATGTGTGTGTGTGGGTCCTTGAACAAGCCTTGTTTCTGAAGCGATACACCTGCCGCTGTAAGACAAATATAGCTCTCGGGAAATAGTTGTATTTAATCTGGTGTTTATAAAGAAAACACCTCAGGAATTTAGGTGATGGCACTTTATGTTCTTGTGAACTCTCAAAGGAAAAATTCCAAGGATTGAGTGTGGCTCGATGTACCAGATTTTCAGCATTTCAATGATGATCTATACTGTACATTGTGTATTATTCAGTGGCATGAAAAGGTGACAGTGTCTTCTTTCTTTCTCTAATCCTACAATCAAAATAATAATGCCTATGGTATAAAGTAAGTTTTCATAAATACACAAGATACAGGAAGTGTGAATTTCACAACTTGAAGTAGAGCTCTATGCAAAGCTTGCATCAGTTCACCAAATTCTTTTGGTGAACTGATCTTTAAGTATTAAATCAAAACTACACTTAAAGATTTTAAACTTAATTTCAATTGAGATTATTTAACAGTGTCAATTCACTGGATCGGATTATGGGTAGTTTAAGTTAGTTAAATGATAGTAGTCTTGATACGAGAGTAGGTGTAAAAATGACAAAAGTTTTCTTCTGTACACTGTGGAAATGTTCTTGTTACATCTTACATCATTTTTTCCACTCACCAACATATTTTAGACATAGCGTGTAACTGGCAGAATTCACAATGGGTCATGTTACCTTCGTCAGGTGGATTTTTTCAAAGTGATTCACTCATTCACTTTTTAGCAGCGGTAATTGACTTGGAAGGGAAAAATTAATGGCATGTGTTGCAATGTGACCTGATTCAAGTTGTACTGTTATGTGACTCAGATGAGGTAATTGCTGGTGAACGTGCTGCACATCATTCCTGATTTGTTTTGTCAAGTGAAAGTGTTTTTTTATTTTTAGTTTCTCAGTAATTCTTGAAATGTGAACAGACACACCTGCTAAGACTACACCATTTGAAAACATTTCAAATCATTATGTCTGTATCTACATCTGAAGCTGCAGTCAGGTGATGGTGGAGGAGGGTTAAATGAGATGACATGTCATTGTGTACGACACAAGTGCAGTAAAATCTGGTTTCACTGAGGCTCCCGCAGGGAGGGTGTTATTTAATTTGCTTTATGGGTGAGAATTACAATTCTGAAAATACTGAAAAGATCATTAAAAGACCACGAACAAATAAAGGGACATTATCCCTTTATTTCTAGTGCAAACTGCTGTAACCCTCCAACATCACAGCTCCAAGTATACTGTACTGTACATGTGTCATACCCCACAGCTAAAGACCGTGTCCCAGCCTTCAGTTAATAGCTTTAGTGACAGTTAGCTTAGTTTAGCATAAAGACTGTAAACAGAGGGAAACGGCTAACCTGGCTCTGTCATAAGGTAACTAAACCCACCTACCCTTTGGTTTTTGTTAACATATCAAACAGATGAAACGTGTTACTTAGAGAGTAAGAGATGCAGAGTTTCACTTTGGGACAGAGCAAGGCTAGCTGTTTCCCCGTTTCCAGTCTTTATGCTAAGCTAAGCTAATCGTCTACTGTCTCCAGACTCATATTTAAAGGACAAATGTGAGAGTGGCATCAATCTTCACATCTACATGCTGCCTGCACAAGATTGTCACTATCTCTGTTGATCAAAGTGTCATACATTTTTTCCGACAAACTCAGCTCTAACTGGTAGCCTGTTTTTGTGCTCAGATTATTGCCTGTCTGTCACACTCTGGAGGAGTCTTATACCCTTTCTGGTCTTATGTACTTGCCCAAATATGCAGAAATTGAATGAACTTGCCCAAAGTTTAAACTTGGGAAGAATGGCTAAAATGTGTTTATTCAGGAAGAGTGTGGCAGTAGCTGACAAGACGGGTAAACGTTGATTAAAGATTCACTACTTCACTCCAAGGTTCTAGAGTAAAGAGATACAGAGTTTAATCTATTTTCTTTCTTTTTGTTTTAGTTTGTCTGGTTATCATTAGTAGCAATGCTTCTCTAAATGGCTATAATTAAACTGAAGCCTTCCCCTTAGCCTGGTTTCGCCAAAGCAGCACATCGAAAGGGAACACACTGGAACTGGAGTCTTGATCCGTCTCCAGAAGCATCAGTTATGAAGTCTGTTTCCAGATGCTAATTCTGCAAATAGATGCACTTGACTGCACACTGTTTACAATTCACTTAATTTGGGATACAGTAAGAAAATCAATCCATTATTCTGGACTAAAGTGAACAATAAGACTTTATTCGACAGACAGCCCTGGTGTTTTGTAAAGTAGTAGAACATCTCCCTCTACAGGAGGGACACAACTACTGAACCTCACAGTCGGGACATTTTCCTCTGCCTGAGCCAAACCAAACCACAGTGTGTTACGCTGTGGTGACCTTGTCTCACATCCTCTGTCTGAAATGAACTGATATGAACACAGTCCTGAGATGTGATGACGGCTGAGGAACGAGTTGATTGATTCAGGGCAGAGGTTCAGGTTGAGGATGGATCACAATCAGCTTGCAGGAGTGAATATTTACACATCAATATTTACAGATTGTCCACAAACATACATTGACTTGGAGGAGTTGCAGCACCTTGGTGGCTGTTGTATTGTTTCAGCTGGTTGAGTCGAAGAGGGAGAGTAACAATAGAGGCCAATAACAACAATGTAGCTGTCAGGACTGTGAAGGAGGCAAGGTCGGTGAAGCGATACAGTACTCCGGCAAGCCCAATTCCTTCCTTTATTCCTTAGCTAAACAACCTGGACTCTGGGTTTCTCAAAGTGATTAATATTGTTAAGAAATGTTGATTCACTTTTGGCCTTTTAGAGAGATATAGATAAGCACAGGATCAAATCAAAATTAACCATTAAAATACCAGAAGCTTTTTAGTTTTTACAGACAAATTAAAAAAAACACATACAAAAAACAAAAAAATGTAAAGTGCTAAATTTGAAATTCAGAGCATATATGGTGCCTCCACATGTCTCTCAACATGGCAGCTAACAGTGAGGCGGTATCCCAGCTGTAACTGCATTATGAGTGCAGGAGCAGCAGCGGTGAGCTAATCTAATCTAGAATATATTTACAACACAGTGCCGTTATTCCTTTACACACAAAGTAGTATCAAGGAGACTTAACAACATTCACTTTGTGGCAAGATGGAGCAGTGAAGCGCCCAAAATGTTAATAGAGACAGTTTTTTGGGTTTTTTTTTCTGCATGTGAATACATTTGTGCAACAAAATTTGGAGACAAAATGCAGTTATTGCTTTCCAGTTTTTGAGAATCAGTCTTTTGGTTAACCATGCCCATCAATCAGTGTTTTTTGTATAAGGCTTCAGAACATCCAAAAACAATACAAGATATGTGTGCATGTCATCGACAATTTGCTGATTCCCTGCTAATAGAAAAGAACATCAGGTTAAATTTTCTGTGACCGCTATGGTTTTCAAAATGAGGTGCTGAAATCAGTGCAGCAGTCATCCATTATGCCTTCCACACACAGCTGCCTCAGGGGGACAATCAACTGGACAGGAACAATATCTCCCACTGGACTGTCAGTGTTTATGTGTTTGATTCTGGAGATATCATTTTTTCTCTCCTGAAGGAAGCTCACAACTCAGCTCGGTTGTTGGCAGTCCACTGTTCATAACATCACCACTACTCTGACTGTGTGTGTGGTCCTGACTCGGTACAGCAAATAAACCTTTTTCTTAAATTATAGTGAAGTTACACATTGTATTCTGAACGTGAAAACTAATTTGAATATTTTCAGACCAGTTTTAAGCCACATTTTAGCAATTAATTTGACAAATACTTTTCCAAAAGAGGAAGGCCATCAAATATTATCAATAATTTTAGCTTTTAGTTTAGTCAAGTTTTAGGACAAACGTCAAATATCACACATCTATTTAAAAGTCCAAGACTTTATGCAAGTTCTGCAACCCAGAGGAGGTAGCAATTTAGAGGAAAAGCCAGTTTCAGCATTTCAGATTAATCAGTCAAAGCAATAGGCCTTTTTAACAGATGATATGTTGATGTGTAACAGAAGAAAAAGGACAATTGTAAAAAATCAAATTCAGGGTCCAGGTATTGTGCATGTTGGCGCATTATCATGGCTTACTGGGGCAATTAAATAGAACATGGACACCATTAATGTTATTATACTATTAGTCCTACTATGACAAGTCCAAATGAAAAAGGCCATTTCACACCACATTGGA
Source organism: Ophiodon elongatus (assembly GCA_016806645.1). Taxonomy (NCBI): domain Eukaryota; kingdom Metazoa; phylum Chordata; class Actinopteri; order Perciformes; family Hexagrammidae; genus Ophiodon; species Ophiodon elongatus. Next base: position 1,214,122 of record JACSYO010001618.1, on the reverse strand, counting down.
GCCTCGACTTTGATTTAAAGTGATTACTTTACATCTCTTTTTTAAACTCTGGTTCCTCTGTGGTATATGTGCAGGTTTCAGTTCAGGTATTCTGGAAACACGCATCTCTTTCACTCTAAAGGTATATACAGTTAGTGCTCTATACCTATTGCAGAGTCACTGTGAAGTGCTGACCTGTGTATCCATATCTTTCCCAGACAGGCTTGAACAAATAGGGTACAAATGGCCTCACACAAATGTCAAATAAATTTGAAAAGCAACGACGCAATAAAAACAAATTGTGCCTCTGTATCTAGTAGTGTGGTGATAGTTAAGAAAATGTATTAATGCTATGTTTTAGGAAGATTGTGTGAACAAACCAGTGGGGGTGTTAACGCGACGCTAACTGTGTGCAGTCCCCCGGCAAAGAAGAAGAAAACCCGGAAGTAGGCTCTGTTTTGTATTTTCGTCGCGGCGGGAACGGGTCGAGCCCACCGAGGAGGTAAACAAACCAACGCGACTCTTTTTACATCCGTGAACGCTACATGGTAAGTTTATAGTTCAATGTCTACTACAAGCAGTGTTCACGTTATATGCAACGGTAATCACATGGTGTGATAATTAGGCTGCAACTCTCTGCAAACTTAAACGAGTTACGTTAAAGCTAATCGTGCTAACCGGACTTAGCTTAGCTACGGTAATCAACGGAAACCTTTTCCCAAACATCAGTTACCTACTTTCAACGTCCAGTTATGTCATTTTAAGTCGGGTTATTGCATCTATGTGGCTCTCGAGCGTGTTGACGATGTCCACCAATATGTTCTCGATGTGTTAGTTGTCGCCATGTGTGAATTTTAATGCTGTTGGTGGTTTTGGACAGAATTTTAAAAACAACCGTTTAGAATCATGTAATGACGTTCAAACGCGTCACAAACGTCATCCTCCAAAATAGTCAGTTTAAACAGTTCAAACGGACCGTTATAACCGTCGTGGATGCAGAATCGTTTATTTGCCAAGTACGTTGCACAGACAAGGAATTTGACTATAGGTGAAAGGTGCATAATAATAATAATACAAATAATTAAAACAATAAACACAGTGCAATAATTGAGACATAATTTAAAGATAAATATGGTAAACAACAAACAGATAACAGTACTTTAAAACAAGTACATATTCTAAAATAAAAATGGTAGGTGTATTTTATTAAAATAAAATATGTGCAAGGGTGTTGAAGGAAATTGTCCTGGGGATGTCAGTCAGTGGGCGTCCCGGGATTTGTTGATGAACCCGACTGCAGCTGAAATGAAACTGTTCTTGTGGCGTGAGGTCTTGCTCCTGATGGACCGCGTCCTCCTGCCAGAGTAAAGGGACTCGAACAGTTTGTGTCCAGGGTGAGAGCGGTCGGGTACAATCTTACCTGCCCGCTTCAGGGTCCTGGAGGCGAACAAGTCATGGATGGATGGCAGATTGCAGCCTCTCAGCAGAGCGAATGACACGCTGCAGTCTGCCCTTAACCTTGGCAGTGGCTGCAGCGTACCAGATGCTGATGGAGGAGAGGATGGACTCACTATTTAAAACCGAAATAGTGAAAAATGGCCAACGTAACAAGTTAATAACCACAACATAGTCAATACGCGACAAGAAAATCCTCATCTCAAACCATTAAATGTTTGAAAAATGATGATTATGATGATCCACTAATCAATAATACACAATTTTAGCCATATAGCCAACAGAAAAAAACAGCTCTTGTCAGAACTAGAAATACAGCATGATATGTTGTATTTTATGCCATATGCAAGGGTTGTTTTTGCTTGATTAACAGGTTCTGATGGTACTTAAATGTTTGTGCTCATACCGTTAGTTGCATTACAACATAACACCATATTTAATATGTAATATAATATAATTCCCTCTCTTCCACCAGGTAAGACATTTCGACCATGGCGTCCAAACAGCAGGATGTGGCCAAACCTAACATCTCCCCAGTTCTGTTTATGACCGTGGACGGTGAACCCATGAAATTCTTCCTGCGACCGGGTCCTGTTAAACTCAAGCTCCAGCCGCTCATCGCAGCTGGGACAGGGGAGCTGTGCAAAGTGCAGCAGCCTGGAGCAATCCTGCTGATAGAACCAGAGGAAAGAGGCTCTATTCCTGAAACTAGTGCTCACTGGTAGGTACTGGACTGGGACGCCATTAGAAAGTGTGCATGTCAGGGGAAATGCTGTCTAGCCTATTCAGTTGATAAAATGAAACCATGCAAAACTTTTGTGTGATTTTCATGATTCTATTCAGCCACGTTATCTGTCATATTTTTACATTTAGTCTCCACAGCACATTCATGTTTACAACTCAATTATTACATATAATGGCAGAAAATAAGACACCTAAGCTTTACACAGTCTATCTCATACGGTAGCTGCTGTTGTGTGCTGCCAGTCCTCTAAGGCTCATTAAAATGTCTACCCTTATTAGACCATTAAACAGCATTTTGCTCTGTTTGCTCTGGGAACTTTAATACTGTTACCGGGGAAATGTTTTTTATATATATATATATATATATTAATGTTTTACGATATTAAGTTTTATTCATATTTAATGACAAAGCATTTTTTAAGTTTTTGGCATAGTGAGCTAAAACATTGCCATGTAGCTGTATGTGATCAGCTAGATAATTGAATTCGGCAAAAGTTGTTCCTGTGGAAGTAACTTAAAAAAATATTCAGAGCACCGAAATGAAGTGGCTGTTTTCTCAGGTTCGTGTCCACCCAGTACATTCTTGACTGTGTTGAGAAGGATGAACAGCTGAATTTAGAGGACTACAGGTTAAATCCTGAAGTGGTCCTGAGACAGTCTGCTAGACTCAACAACAAAGAGATCTCAACTGGACTCTTAGGAGGTATGATGAAAATACCTAACTTTAATTAAAGTTTAATCATAAAATAGCTGTTGAAAAAAAAAAAAAAAGTGTGCAATGGTTTTGTATTCGCTGTACAATGAATTATTAAATTAGGAATCAATGTTACTGTTTGTTTAAATCTAATGATGCTACAGCAGGAAAAATAAGTATTGAACACGTCACCATTTTTCTCAGTAAATATATTTCTAAAGGTGCTATGGACATGATATTTTCACCAGATGTTGGTAAAAACCAAAGTAATCCATACATACAAAACAAATAAGTTCAGACATTAAGTTATGTGTAATAAAATAGAATGACACAGGGAAAAAGTATTGAACACGCTTACTGAAACTTATTTAATACTTGGTACAAAAGCCTTTGTTGGTAATGACAGCTTCAAGACGCCTCCTGTATGGAGAAACTAGTCCAATGCATTTCTCAGGTGGGATTTTGTCCCATTCTTCCACACAAACAGTCTTCAAATCTTGAAGCTTACGTGGGCCTCTCATATGAACCCTGATCTTTAGTTCTTTCCATAGATTTTCTATTGGATTCAAGTCAGGTGATTGGCTGGGCCATTCTAGCAGCTTTATTTTCTTTCTCAGAAACCAATTAAGAGTTTCCTTGACTGTGTTTGGGATCGTTGTCTTGCTGAAATGTCCACCTTTGTTTCACCTTCATCATCCTGGTAGATGGCAGCAGATTTTTATTAAGAATGTCTCGGTACATTTTTCCATTCATCCTTTCTTCAATTATATGAAGTTTGCCAGTGCCGTATGCTGAAAAACAGCCCCACACTACGATGTTCCCACCTCCAAACTTCACTGTTGATATGGTGTTTTTGGGGTGGTGTGCAGTGCCATTTGACCTCCAAACATGGTGTGTATTAAGAGAGACACAAAGAGTTCAATTTTGGTCTCATCTGACCAGACTATAATCTCCCAGTATTTCACATGCGTTCTCTAAATGTTGTTCAGCAAACTTTAAACGAGCTTCAATATGCTTTTTCTTCAGCAATGGAGTCTTGCATGCTGAGCGTGCATACAGGCCACGGCGGTTGAGTGCATTACTTATTGTTTTCTTTGAAAAAAATGTACCTGCTAATTCCAGGTCTTTCTGAACATTCAGAAGTTTAGAAATCCTTCTCTAACCAATTCCATCATTATGTTTTGCAACAATAAGGTTGCAAAGATCTTGAGAGAGCTCTTTGCTTTTACCCATCATGTGATGTTTCATGTGTGACACTTTGGTAATGAGACACCTTTTTATAGGCCATCAGTTGGGACTGAACCAGCTGATATTAATTTGCACTGACAAGGGACAGGATTGCGTTCTAATTACTGATAGATTTCAGCTGGTGTCTTGGCTTTCCATGCCTTTTTGCACCTCCCTTTCTTCATGTGTTCAATACTTTGTCCCTGTGTCATTCCATTTTATTACACATGACTTCATTTCTAAACTTATTTGTTTGGTTGTCTTTGTATGTATGGATTACTTGGGTTGTTACCGACATCTGGTGAAAATGTCAATAGCACCTTTTTAGAAATATATTTACTGAGAAAAATAGTGACGTGTTCAATACTTATTTTACCCGCTGTATATAGTTTCTATCATTCTTTCATTATGATTAGGCAGGGTTGCCTACAGCGCTGAAGAGGATGCTGCCATTTTGACTTTTGTCAGCAAGCACAAGACAGAGATGGGGGGAAACCGGCTTTGGCAAGAGATGGCGAAGCAGCGCGTGACCATTCACAGCTGGCAGTCAATGAAATATCGTTATCGAGTACAATTGGCAAAGAGACAGTCAGAGGTTGTGGAGGTGGCAACAACAGAGGAAGACACCAAGGCAGCAGAGAGCGAGATCAAGGTAATTTACCTGAAAGGTATTTTGTCATATGTTTCTCTGTTGAGAGGCACAGATTATAGTGCAATTGTACAATAATCTCCTCTAAACCAATTCCAAACCACGATCCTGTAATAATTCACCATTTGTGACGCTTATGATGGTCAGGTTTTTGTTGGCAGGAGAGGTTTTTATTTATTTGTTTCCATATTTTGCAACAACATTTTTTATTTTATTGTATTATGTCCCTTGGATGTATGTAAATGTATGTGCACAACATATGAGACACCTCTTTTAGTGCCAGTTCTCACAGGTAACCAACAATCAGTATGTCCAAGTAATACCAGGGAAACAATGGAGTTACTAGCAGTGACTTTGTTATTTAGCGTTCACTAGACATGCCACCATATGCAGGTTATCCAAGTTGTGTTTCAGATGTTGGCTGTCAAGATATAAAAAATTATATAATATATTAATATTGCAAGATGATGTCAATCAAGTGTATTTTTTAATACTACCTCTTGGTGGCACCAAACAAAAGAAATCAAATGTACACACTGTTGCTTTCATTTTTCTAAGTAACATGGTAATCATGTAAACACATACATAATCCAACAGACTTTGTTTACATACTTTCTATCGACATACAAATTAATCTTAAGAATACTTCCAGACTACTCATAGTTGCATCTTTTATGTACATGAAGGCTGTTGTTTCTCCTGTGTCTGCTCCTAGGTAGAAGGAAATCAAGAGACAGATGTTCAAAAAACCTCCAGCGCAGAAAACTCTGCTTCTCCACAGATGCATTCAACGGAAGCAGACCTAACACAGGTAGTAACCAGAACTCACTGCCAGCAACAATCACCACTGTTAAAGTATTGAACTGTAAGTTTGCATGGGATTTACATATTCAAAGGAGAAGAACTGAACACGACAGATTTGGTGTCTCCACAGATAAGTGCCCAGTCCGCTCCATCTGAAAGCACAGAAACCGAAATTGTCGAAGCTCAAACATCCATCCCTCCCCAAGAGGAAGTGCAACATGTGGAGCCACAGACGGATAAACAACCAGCTGAAAGCACACAGGTAGAGACTGTAGACGCTGAAACATCTAACTCCCCCCAACCTGAGGGATCATGTTTGGACCCACAGACAGATGCCCAACCCGTTTCAGCTGAGAGTGCAGAACCAGAAACGGAAGAACCACAAACAATCATTTCCCCACAAAAAATAGGTGTGCCAGAAGATTCTCCTCCAGCTGAGCCTGAGTCCCTGACTGACACCTCTTCTCAGAAAAAGCTCAAAGAGAAGCAGAAAGCCTCCCTCAAGCTTGAACAACTAGAGCATCGATTAACGCGGAGGCAGCTTTTGGTCGAGATGTCTTCATTGCCTGAACCCTATGGCAAAAAATTCAGATCATCAACAACTTCTCCAGAGCGACCATCATCATCTCCTCAGCCCTCAAAGAAAACTAAATCAGCCGATAAATCCAGTCTTCAAGGGGACACAACAGTAGACCAGCCGCCTTCTAAGAAAGCCAGAGGAAAGAGTGTGGCAGAAAGTCAACAGGAGGAGCGTGGACCAGCTGCCGTCCCTGAAACGGCACAAGCAGGTTTGTTATAGCTACATCAGAGTGGGGCACAAAACCCATAAAAGGCATCTTAATATGTTTACGAGCTTTAATGCAACAGACTTGAGTTAAATGTTAAACCACAGACGGAGTGGGATGATCTCTCTTCTCCTCTTTCTACCTTCATCACTGTTTTGCAGATACAGGGTCTAATTCAGTGCCACAGAAAGGAGAGAAGAAGAAAGAAAAGAGAAAGTTGGGGATTCTAGAAAAGGCTTCAAAGGAGTTTGAAGATGGAAGTGAGGTAAGACACAACAGAGAATAGTGCATTTATAAATGTGCTATGTTAAATGGTTAGATAATTGCTTGTCAAAAGGTTTCAGATTCATCAACAAATTATTTCAGCTCTAGCAGCTATTATCTTTTGCTTCATCACTTAAAACAATCTGCTTAAAGGTTCACCTCTACAAATATAACCCCAGTTTTGGGGTTGAACACAAAGGCTGCATCAAAGGACCATATGTTTTTTCACATGGAAAAAATCCTGAGTGGTTCTTTAAATATTTCAACCCTTATGTTCCCATCTCTAAGTCTGATGAAGACGGAGGTCCAGATCCCCAGAACCTGACTGAAACGGCCACGATACAACCCACACCAACAGAGCCTCCACGCCCAACTTCAGACACCGCTGCAGATGTTGTTTCCACGCGGTCCAACCCTGAACATGGACCCAGCCCCGAGGAGAACATGCGAGAGGCCGAGGCCTCCACCAGCAACTTCCCACCTAAGACGGGCTGCCCTGAACCTGCGGCCAATGAGGCTGTCGACGCAGCCTCCAAGGTCCACCTGTTCATATTTGACAATGAATCTCAGGAGGACTCTCAGTCCATTATTGGTGGTAACCCAGTAGCTCCGTCCAAACCACAGCCAACAGTGAACAAAGACGCCGCACTTTCACTGACCCAGGTCCAGTTGGAAGAGGACAAGCAGCGAATCAAAGCGCTGATGAACAAGACTAACCAGGTGAGGACTGTGGTCCTGTAGATGCATCCGAAAGATGCTCTTTATTCTTGGTTGTATTCCGTTTGGTGTTTCTAATTTCCCCCATTTCTCTTTGCTTCAGGACTTAGTCAGTGTGACCAAAGCCCTGTTGAAGACCAGCGGAGACTTCTCTGCTGCTCTGAATCAGCTTTTGAATCCCTCCTCCTTTTCAGGACTAGTTTGGAATCGCTGTGACGATGGTCTTTTGTTCTCAGCTGATCCCGTGGTCCGACAGCAGCTGCAAGAGAAATACAGCGAGAAGGACGTGGCCAAAAGAATGGTGTTCCTCGAGGTAGAGGGATGAAAATGAAAGAGAGCTTAGTACAGAAAGAAAGGAGGAGAATAGGAGATTAAGACATAAGGAGTAAACTCATCTATTGTACCGCCTAACTAGTGTGAATTTGTGAGCTGGTTAGCTGATATTGGATTCTTTCCGCATGAAAACTACTAATTATTGCTGCTCCTCCTGACTAAATTTGAAGAGACGAAATCAGAAACATTAAACCAGACGGTTTTGACTATTAACCATTTTAGGTAGATTAAGTAAGGGCCGTTGTTTGTGCCATTCTCTATACCTGTTTGGGAACAGAATCTTTTAATGTGTTCAGAATGAAAACAGTTTTATGTGGTTTTTAATTAGTTGTATGTTTACTTTCTTTAAATTGCATAAAAAGTATCATGCCATTTATAAACGCATGCTCTACATTATGAAATAAATATCCTGTTATTTCAATGTATTGTGTTTCACCGCTTATTTGAACAAATTGCATTTTAATGATTAAAAGACAAACTACACTTGAGCCTTGTATGCAATCTGTGAGAGGAGGATTTCTAGAGGTTGCAGATAAATTCAAACTTAAATTGGTCCAAAAATACTTTTTCCACAGCAGACATATAGACTTGTCATAGTAGGAAAAACACAGGTTTCATGATCAAATTGATGATGGCTCAATTGCGTTCAGCTTCTTTGATTTCAGTGTTATTGTACTTGTTGGCTCACTCACTTGAATAGAACAGAGCCATCGTTACTGTTTGTAACAGCTGGGCTTTTCCTCCTGTGACGAGTTAAAATGTCTGCTGGGGGAAAGGCCTATTGGTACGCTTTAAGGGAAAAGAGTTTGTGCTCTAAGAGTAACGAAATGTGCCTCTACTACTCTAAATATCATAAATACTACTGCAACCAAGTTCTTGCATTTCTCATACTGTCAAAATCTTCTTGATTTTCAAGTGAAAGTAAAAAGGTCAGATTTAGGTGTGAAAGCAGCTGATATTCACTTTATAGTTAACAGAAAATAGTGTGAAGAACGGTACATTTTTTGAATTAGTACCAATAATTACCAGTTTAAGTAAAGTCATTCATCTTTAGTAAACTAGATGGTTGATTATGAAAATCACACTTTCCAACTATTATTTAACAATTCTAATTGTATATCTTTAGCTGTTACACATCTGCAATAGAAAATGGTCTTCTGATGACCAAAAGACTTGATTTCAGTAACGCATACATTCATAAACTACTACTATATGAATCACTTTGACTAAAGCAATTACTGTACAAGTTAATAATAATAAACTTTATATATCACTTTTACTAATGGTTGTAATCAGAGTATTAAGTATATTATATTTACAAAAATGAACTATACAAACAAACAAAAACATTTCTGATCAGCCTACTCTTTGAAAACTTTTCTTTCCTTAGTTTTTATTGAGTGGAAAAAAAGAAACAAATTGTTGATTTCTATCCAATCCACCATTTTATTTTATTTCCCCCCAATATCAATTGAGTACATTCGTAATTTTGAAACCATCTTCCGCAGACCCACATGAATACATTGTATCAGTTTAAACAAAAATAATATCAAATCTAAGAGAAAAGTAATTCCATTAAAGCAGACAGATCAACCACTTAAAATGAACCCAACGAAGCTTCCTGTGATGCAAATGAAACAAACACCAGTATCCAATACAGTGGATTTCACCGAAATATGGCCACAAGTATTGCTGCACCGTTTATCTCCCTGTCATGTTTATGAAATTCAAAGAAATAATGACAATTAACAGCAAAGAGGTATGTCTATGAACACCTAAAACTGTATGTTGACACAACAGTTAACACAACCATTTAATCCCATTGCCACACTGATAAAAAATAATCCTATAAAACCCTTTTTAGTATGAAACATTCACATCCACCTGGACCTAATTTAAATACATCTAGGTCACACGTACTGTAAGAACCCTGCTTTTAGTAAAGCAAAATATACCAAGCTCTCCAATAACAGCACACCATATATCCCTGGATTTGAACTGCTACATTTTTTTTTTTTTGCTCAGCTTTTATCTGTAAGGTCTTTTAGAGGAGGCCTCCAATCAAACTACATTCATTAAGTAGGGTTGCTACAGTTTCACCAACTGGATGTCGTTTGAATTTCTCCAACATACACGTAATGTAATGTCTCGTAGTTTGCAAGAATTTTGAAAAATCAGGTAAATGTCTGCAAACTAAACGCGTATGGTGGTGGTGGGCATGCACTAACACTACCAGAGTTAGTAGATTTCATAGCTTGATGTCCATCTTTGTCATGTTACTGTACACTTGGCTTTGGCTGGCTGGTTAGTGTGACGGTGGTGTGGTGTAGGCTACAGGGAGCAAACTGTGTTAGGCTTCTGGTCGTTACAGCCTTTCAATTAATAAACAAAGCGTTTGATGTCGATACAAAGTACAGTACCAATAAAATATCTCTTATGTTACTTATCAGGCTGGTTTTACATCAACTCAAACATAAAATGATATGAAGGAGGTCTGTGAGTAAAATGGTTCCTCACCCTTATATACTTTTTTTTTTATTATCTGTGATCTGATATGGTCCGCAAGTGACCATAACAGCAATTTTTATAGTCCTGCGAAATTAATAAAAGCAGAATATGGCGACAATAACACACGTTTTGGTTAACATAGAATGGTTACAAAACAGTGAAAAATACATTTTATGCAACAAATACAATTAATTAATGATTAGGATCAACGCACAGTCTGCATTGCAGCTATTTAGTTCAAAACAATGATGTTATAAAAGAAAGACCCATAGCTCCTTTCTCCACACAAACATGCTGAAATAATAATAAAAAAAAAAAAAAAAAGGCCTGAATTTTAACATTCTGCTTCTATAAAACTTCAAGATAGAAGTAGCACTTAATTATTCTTTGATCCAGCAAACCGTACATACATTATAATACAAAGAGGTGATAAAAAAGATCACCTTTGCCCCCATGCGTCGGTCACTTTCCACGCTAATCCAGTGAGAGCACTGAAAAGCAAAATTGTGAGACATCTCAATCAGTTGCAAAGAGACTTAACATGAACTAAAAGGCCTCTGGGGTATACGATCACATGCCTACAGCCCTCTATGTACAGTCTGACACTTTAAGCCCCGATTCAGAAGAGACAAAGCAGGATGTGCAACCCATCTGGAACAGAGACCCCTGCAGGACAACAGGGGACAGCTCATAAAAACCTCACATGAAAAAAAAAAAAAAAAAGATGTCGTCCATGAAGATGTGAAAGGGAAACTTTTCGAAATGCATCCTTTGGTTTTTCTTAAGACGTTGGAGGGCATTGTTTGGCTTTGATAACTTTACTTCGATTTGTTTCACAAAAATACTGGATTTGAGCTATTTAAAATCACGTCGTGTCTAGATGTGCACAAAATAATCTGCACAAGACGAGAACAATGTTTCCTCAGTAAAGTACATCAGAATCAGAACAATGCACTGTCTGTTTCAGTAGCAAGTAGTATCAGGCAGATGTTGACTACTAAAGTAATAAATGAAGATATCATTCCCTTGTTGAGGGGGCACTGTTACAGTTTTTACTGTTGATGTCCATGAAAAAAAAAATAACCGTCCCATACTAAGATTATTTCACGCTCAAACACACACACAAAAAAAAAAAGAGTTCTCAAAAGGATACATAGAAAACACCTGCTTTGCTGAAAAGGCTAATCGTATTGGTTTGAAGAGAAACAAGGAAGGGTGAAGTCCAAAAATAAGGCCTGCTAAATTGCATAGAACTTCAATAGTGCACTGATGCATCAAAAGGCTGTGCTCCTTTCCTCTGTCGACTTTGGCAACTCTGCAGAGTTCCCTCAGAAACCACCAGAACTCCAACACCATTTGTCTTCACTCCTTGTTTTGTCTCCTTGGCAGAAGACACTTAAACCCCACAACAGTTTAATTTGGACTGCAAACGAAAACAAAATTGTGTTCCAAATTTAGGTGCACATACGTTTTTTACGATCTAAATTAAATATAAAAAGTATATGTCAAGCTGGATGAATTTTTTTTTTTTTTTTTCATGAATTCTAGGTGGAGGAGCACAATATGTACTATTTTAAATTTCCTTTAGAATAAAAGGACATTAATAGGGTAAGAATTTGTACAAAATACTTCTTAGCCGGTGTAAAATATTAGAGATGTATTTTCTCTGCTCTAAAATGATGTGAAGCTCTGGACAAGGATCCAGCGAGGCAGCAGTGAGGAAGAGAGCACAGCTCGGACTCTATTTGCACCCGTTCTCTTTGTGAAGCAAAGACGCCCCCCACCACCACTTCCTAACAAAATAAATAGTATAAAAGCACCAGTTCAGGTCCTGCAACAGTGAGCATGACCATCAGAACTTAAACAGGTCAAACAGGCCCAGATTTAGGTTGCTCCACCTCTCTAGCGGGGTGGAGCTCTATACACATTTGACCCCTGTGATGACGAGGGGCGTTCAGGAAGAGGTGGGTCGACGGCCGGCTGTGCAGCCATCAACTAACGGGGACTTCGGCCTCTGCGTCCTTGTCCGAGATCTCGTCCTGGATCTCGTCTGTGTTCCCTGAGTCGCTGCTGGCCACAGAGCTGACAGAGGGAGAGTTCCTGCCGCCTTTAATCATCCGCCGACAGGTCTCCATCTGCACGTCCAGGCCTCTTTTCATGCTGCACATCTCCATGTACTCGTGCAGATGTCGGTTCATGTCACTCTTTGCTGTGGCCAATTCCACCTGGGAGAAGGGACATGGATTAAACCGAGTGAGGATGTAAGGAGGAGGACTGACTGAAGCTAGGCCCTCGGTAGCTTTATTAACATTATAAATGCACTTTCCCCTGAAACACCCTAATATCTAAAAAATAATATAATATAACAGTGTGGAATTGGTTTAACATGTTTAAGAAAAATGTATCAAAACATGGATTATTTCCTGGACTCTGCAGCTTTATCCCAAATCCATACTACATTCAAATGTTATACAGTATGTACAACATATTAAATATTAAGTATACAAAAATATCAACATACTTTACCAATTGAAACTAACAGGAAATTATACAATATGTCTGTCAATCAAACTGCCAATTAAACTTCACAAATGGTCATCAAAATGTTTTTCCAAATGTTTTCCAATATTTCTTTGGAGCTGTTTCACTTCCACCGACAGTGAATTTTTTTGCCCCGTAGTTCCTCCAATACCATTGTGCATTGCATTGTGGGAGAAAAGGGTCCATCAATCACGGCTAATGTTTGTTATCGTTTATGATTTTGGTTTGCTTAAATCTACATTGTCTACCTCGATCTGGCCGATGGTCTCCTGGTACTCCTGCTCTCTGGTCTGGAATAGTGATTCGGTTTCATCAATGAGGCTGCCAAGACTTCCATCCTGGGAGTCCTTAGAGAGCACAGACAGAATTCTCATTCATCATGCATGAGTAAATGTCTGACCCAGCCCCCACAGCAATGACCTAATCATGGCCTTGCAAGAGTTTAAAAACCATACACTTTGCAAAAGGAGCATAAATGTGCACAGGACTCACTGGATCAGCAGCGGCTTCACCGTTCCCATTGGCGGCGCAGGCGGTTGCGCCGGGCGTTGCGCCGATGCCGCACGGTAAGTTGTAGTTTGCGAAGTCCTCCCACAGCAACAGAGTCTCCTCGTTTTCCTCCCACGTCAGACTGTCGCAGTCGTCGTCAATTTCGAACGTCTCGCGCCTAGCAACAAAGGAGTTATCTGAGCAATGTCTGTGTAGGGATAAGGACAGGGAACGGAAAGGAACAGGAGAGAGGGGGGGGGGAGAAGAGAGGAAGAACACGTATAACAGACGCCAGGTCCAGCGAAGGTCACAAGCAAAGAGGAAGATGTGCTTATAAGGAAGAAAAAACAGATGGAAGGAAGAGTTTATGGAAAACAAGAGCAGTCACTGAAAACTATGTTGTGGCTAAGTGATTAGTAAATAGGCTATTCCAAAATGACCAATAACAGAGTAAAAACCAATAGAGAGCATTCAAAAAGAACTACTGGGACTTTAATAAATCCATGTGATGCCATAAGTATTTATATCTGCTTAGTTTTGCTGAATGGGAGTACTGTATGTCAGTCGCAACCCTTCATATCAGCACTAGAGGGAGATGAAGGAATACACAGTGCGATTCCATGAAAACATCTCTACTGGTATAGTATACCTGCAAGATAATATTTCGGCTCATTCAAAGTAGAGAGAACCTATTCTGATGCGTGTGTATGTGTGCGTGTCTGAGAGCCGCTTACAGCTGGTTGAGCATGCGTTTCATTTCGTCCGTGATGTTGAGCGAACCGGGGCCGTCATCTGAAGGGCTGGGCTCGGCATCCATCTCTGAACTGTCCTCATCGGACACGACTTTACGCTCTTTTCTCCTGCAGCAGGCCATGGCACCCTGTAGAACACACACACACACACACACACGCACACACGCACACACACACGCACACACGCACACACGCACACACGCACACACACACACACACACACACACACACACACACACACACACACAATAATATAAACCTGTTGCTTGTGGATCCAGGGAAAACCTTTGAGGTTTATTAAAAAAAAATAGTTTATCAAATAAATACGTGCTGTGGAAGAAAACTGCTGTTTGATCAGCAAGTATTTTTCTGAATGCTTGGTGCAATTCTACTTTCTGCCTGCTTCATGAGTTAGCCCACACATGAGATACTTTTTGTCACCTTTATAAATACTGTAAACATAAGAAGTACCATTGAAAGTATGGACATACTGCATAACAACATGGAACACAAGAGAAGTCACCAACTTGAGTCACAGTGGATTTACACTGTCGGCGCAATGTGATAACCTTGTGTGCAGGAAGAGTCACCACTTCAGCATTTCACTTGTGTGTGTGTGTGTGTGTGTGTGTGTGTGCGTGTGCGTGCATATGTAAGAGTTACTACTGGAAGTATTCTGTATGTTTATATGTTTGTTTGTGTGTTTGCAAACATGCAGGCATGCATTCCTGCGTTGTTTAGACGGGTCATTGAGTACATGAAACCGTCACCACACACATTCAGCCACTGGCAGCTCTGATTTCATTTCGAGAGTGCTGACTGTTTCTTTCACAGAAGAACTCATATTTTTTTCTTCGATTACTGTCAAACGGTGAAACAGCAGATGGGTACCCACCTTCTCTGTGACAGACCGAGCCGGACTCATGGTGAACATCTTTGACATGTCCTCTGAGTTGCGTTGCTGAGCCACATCGCACAGTTTGGCCGTGATATCGATCCGCCGGCAGATGTCCATATCCACCCGCCTGGCTTTCTCCTGGATCTTGGTGTCCAGGTCAGACATTTGCTGCATGGGTAAGGATGCCTTTCAGAAGTTATGAGCAGGCCAAACTCCTTCTCACACTGTTATACATTCAGTACGTAAAGTTGATTCACTGTGGAAGGCGAAGAACTTAAGTGGACTGCTATCAATGATCAGGTGATGGCAGTCTAATTAAGTTCTACTAAGTTTTACTTCAGTTAGTTAATTTCGTCACCAGGAGTTAACTAAGTCAGTGTTGTAAAAAATCATCTCCATGCCAGCCGGTCTGCTGCACTTTTAATGGTGACTTTGACTTCCATTAATTGGTGTCATATATGTAATATTTCAATGTGTACCGTTCTTATCATATTTACCTCTTTTAAGATTAATGTTACTGTTTGTGATGCAATTTTGTTAAATAATTCAAATTAGCTTTTTTCTTTATTATGGCCATTTTGTTTCATTCTGATCTTGTGAGATATATTGTGTAATCTGTAATTCACTATCACTGTTGCCTATCTTGGCCAGGACACTAGTGACAATATTTTGAATGTTAAATAAAAAAAATAAAACTATGGTCTACGGATCTCAGATATTTTGGTTGTTCCTGCTACAGTGAAAGTTTTGACAATAGGAGCAATGAGAAGAGGGTTACGACATCTAGAGCACATAACACAAAATGTCAAAGCACTAAGTCTAACCTAAGAGAGACACTACTTCTACGTCACTTACCCGTCTCTGGATTCACACATCAGGGATCAAGTCAAGCACAGAACATAATATGAAAAATCTAAAATGGTCAGATGCCAAAAGATAACAGAAGAATGATAAACAACAAAGCTTTCCAAAAAAACAAAAACGACATCCGCCTTTATTTATCCCTGAGCAAGCACTAGCTGTGACCGGGCCCACTGCAGTATATTCTAACTGTATATCACTCTTGAGCAGACCTGCCAGAGAACAATACACAGCCACACAGAACAGGAAGTGCTCTTGATGTACAGCTGCTATTTGAGCTTTTCTCAATGAATGCTTATCTTGGAGGTTTTTCTGGGATTATTTATTCTTGCCAAATAAGGGAGGCAGGAAGGGTATGTGTTTAGTTTTATTATCTAGATCTGTATGAATAGCCGTTCTCAGAATGACGTGTAGTAATGTGCAGGAAAACAACTGTACGTCCTTCAAACACTGCTGTCGGAACGCTCAACGTGACTGCGCTGAGTAAGGGAGTTAACACACATGGCGTGAAAGCTTTGTCAGACATGTCACTCTAGCACTGAACCAATACTTACATCGGTCATCAGACTCTTGAAGACCACAAGCTCAGCCTTCAGTCTGTCCACCTTCTCACTCAGCTCATCCTGGACCTCGGTCGACTCCTGGGCGCTCTGAGAGGACGCCACAGTGAAGGAATTAAAATAGGACACGTAACAAGTAAACACAGATACTATGCTTAACCACAATGAACTTTCAAAGTAAGTTCAATAACTCAATAAAACGTTATATAAAACCTTTATAATAGGCATTCGGGTAGATAAAAGACTTGCATTCAGATAAAGCCCTTTCAATAAAATACAGCTGCTATACTGTTCCATTTTCACATTGGTTAATGTTTAGCTTTTTATGATCAGTACCCGGAGATCATAGTTGACTTTTCTTTTTATATTTACATAACTGAGATAATCCAAATATGAGCCTTGAAAGCATTTAGTGATACTGTGACCATGTAGAATCCTCGCATGTGTTTTAACTGAACATAAGAAGGTCGCACACAGAGGTTTTGGTGAATAAGGGAAAAGAGAATACGACTGAATAGTTCAACATTTTGGGAAATAAGCGTATTCTCTTACTTTTGGAGAGTTAGCGTTAGCTGATGTGTAGACCAACACCACATTCATGCCTACGGTAAACATGAAACCACAGCCAGCAGCCGCTTAGTTTAGCATAACGTTGGAATAGGAGGAAGCAGCTTGCCGTGCTCTGTCTGAACTCTGAAGATAACAACATCTGTCTACCAGCACCTCTAAAGCTCACCGGTTGACACGTTATTTCTTGTTTGTTTGATTCGTACAAAAAACAAACAAATTGGAAAAAAATCATGTTGGGGTTTTACAGGCAGTTGTGTGCCAGACTATTTCTTAGTCAGGCG
This sequence comes from Ophiodon elongatus, assembly GCA_016806645.1. Classification (NCBI taxonomy): domain Eukaryota; kingdom Metazoa; phylum Chordata; class Actinopteri; order Perciformes; family Hexagrammidae; genus Ophiodon; species Ophiodon elongatus. The sequence continues at coordinate 1,197,011 of JACSYO010001618.1, read as the reverse complement.
CAGGGATTCTCCGGGGTCTTGTAATCAATGTGAGGTTGCCAGGCAACCAAAAGACATTCCCGGAAGTTAACTGGCAAGAAATAGTCCAGGGCACAACCCCTGTAAAATCCACAACATGTCGTTTTTTAATTCAGGCTGATAAGTGGATATTGTTTCCATTTGACAGAGGCAAGCTGGCTGTTCCCCCCCCGCTTCCAGTCTTTATGCTAAGCAAGCTAATTGGCTGCTAGCTGCAGCTTCATATTTACCGTACAAGCACGAGAGTGGAATCGATCCAACTCTTGGCAAGAAAGCGAATAGCAATGTTTACCAAGATGTAAACATTTTTTTTTAAGGATCAACTTAAAATCCTGTCTCCTGTCAAAACATCTGGACCCTACTCATCTACAACACTTACAATACTTTAAGACTTAGAACACTCAACTGGTATACTCCCACCTGTTTTATCACATTCATGGTCCGTCTTCACTTTTGGTCACGTAAATATTTCCTATTTATCAAGTCATCTGACCCCTGTAACTTTTAAGAAAACTAGCTTTTCTTTAGGGAGCTTGCAAAATAAAATCCCGTGTACACATAATTCCCCACTAAATATTTGGCTATCCAATTTAACTTGTAAACACGTGCTGTGCAGTTTAAAGACTAACTTTCACAAAGACTCAAAGGATGACTAACTCTATTTAATTGATTCTGTCAATAGAGGAGTGCCACTTTTTGTCAACACACAGTAACAGTTCTTTGGTTCTGAACCCTGAACAAGAAATGTCTGTTTGCACTGAATTTCCGATCTCTGAACAGATTTCCAGCTCTCCCAAACACACTGCCTGTGTGCTCTAAAAGGTTAAAGCCCTCATGGGATGGCACTCCACCTCTTTATCTGGGGTTTTGCTGACCCAGAATCCAAGACAAACACGCATGCTGTCACTGATCAATTTGCACAAAAACAGACGGCGATATGCCGACCAGATGAGGTACTCACATCAGCTGGGGTATGTTTTGTGATACAGCCTCAAGGTGTGACACTCTAAATTGATTTTGCCTCTACATCTATTTCCTGCTACTAACAGAAACATAATGGTCGACTGTTGGTGATATTTTATGTTTATATCTATATCTAGGCCAACAAACTCCTCCTGATGGGTTTGTAATATAGTTTTTCTAATCTGACACACATCCTCCTGCTGATTCTAGTCAAGATCTGCTGAGTACACGCAGAATACAGCACCCAGAAGAACAGAGCAGCATTTAAATGTTTATGCTTGTGCTGTAGTTGCAGTTTTGAAAATGTATGTACGCATAGGCTTTATCCTTTGATCGTAGGGTCCTTGTCCTCGTCTGCATGTGGTCAACGGCCTTTGGCAAGACTTCAGACAGCTGTGCATATTAGTGGATTATATTCTATTCTTCATGTTTCCCAACCTGCTGCATGGATTCCACCGTGGACTCCAGCTGCTCTCGCTTGGACAGCTCCTCCTCCCATCTGCAACACAGAGCACAGAGGTGGGTCAGTTACTGCTGGGCCCAGTCCCATGAGGGCCACAAGACAGGTTAATGGCACTTTTGTGGGGATAATACTCCCATCTCTGATTACAAAATGCCCTTGACAGTGTGGGTTCACACCCACTTTCCCCCCTATTTTCAATCTTTTGTCTACTTCCTTCCTTCTTTGTGCAGTCAGCTTTATAATCCCAATGCCTCAATAAAAACTATGGAGAGAATGGAGTTCCGTCCTTCTCCAAACACAACATTGCATAATAGTTTTTTAACCTTTAAGTGACAGTGGAGGTTTAACACACCCAAAAAAAGGGTGCAGTACTGTATCTCTGCTGCAGCCTGAATACCTTTATGCTAACTGCTTCTTTCCTCATGGAGTCTCAGGAGTGAGTTATAAGATGACAATGCAAAGCAAATTATGAAATGAATCTCGCCATTGACAGAGATAAAACCTTCACAGATAGAGTTTACGTCCTACCGACCCTTATGAAAAGCCATTCGGAGTAATTCAAATATGTTATGAATATAAAGTAGATTGAATTATGCAGTACATCAAAGTTGCCAGTTGGTCAGATAAGTCACATTAAAACAAGCAGCTCATATTATTGGTTTAGTTAATTCACAAGCAATAAGATGACCCACCAGTCTATAGCCATACTTGCCACTCTGTGAGGCTGTACTGTGGCACAGCAGTGCTTTGAGCTAAAAGCTAATGACACAATGACAATGCTAAAATGCTACAGAGGTTTAATGTTTACTATGTTCACCGTATTGGTTTCATGTTTTAGCATGCATGCATAGCATGAATGTCAAGGGATCACAAAAGTGAACGTATGACATTTGGTTCACACATTCATGAGGGGGGACACGAGTGTGAACCAGATGTCATGGAAATCAATCTGATAGTTGTTGAGATATTTCAGCCTGGATAAAAGTGGTGAACCGACCAAACCGGCAAACCATCCCAGCCATGCCTAAAAATAAAGTGCCAGAGCCCCCCCCCCCGCCCCCCCGCCCTCCTCCCCAATAGCCGCAGGCTATTATTAGCAACACAGTCCTCTTTCACTTTTCTCCTGACAGTTCATATCGCTCATCTGCGCCATGGCAGCTATGTAAAAACAAAATGAGTTGCCTCTTTATTTGCCTTTCAGTATGTACTGCACGCAAAGCACAGGCCGTCCTGCATCAGTCAGTTCAGCGTGCTCTTCCTGACACACACTCATCCTGTTCACTTGGATATGAGACAGAAGGCATGCTGAGTCACGGATGCTTCCCAAAAGAGAGTTTGAGTTTGAGGTTCAGAATGAATCAGGAACTCCATTAGTAATATGAAGAAACAGATAAGATAAGATAAGATATTCCTTTATTCGTCCAGCAGTGGGGAAATTTACAGGATCACAGCAGCAGAAGGTAAAGTGCAAACAAGATACAAACAAGTATTATAAATAAGCAAATACGCATCAAAAGAGTAGTAAAAAAAAAATAACCGCACAATGTCAGACACCCATGTGAGGATGAGCCACTGTGCGCCACATGGACGACGACAGTGGAAGATAAAACGAAAAAGGTGTTCTGTGTGTGTGTGTGTTTGTGTGTGCGTGTGTGTGTGTGTGTGTGTGTGTGTCTGTGTGTGTGTGGGAGGTTTTGTGTACTATAAGCAGAGCATGCCTGACCATATATGTTTACTGTGAGGGAGAAAGCTGAAATCTGATGACCACTACTGCATTCTGGGACATCACTGAAATCTTTACCATGGATAATCACAAACACAGCCAGGAGTCATTTAAGTATCACAAAATGCGTCACTAGATATTCACTTTCTCAACAAAACACAGCCTTGTTTCCATTCAGGACCCACTGAATGTACACTGTCTAATTAGGGAGAAGTATTCCTTGGCAGGGCGTGCCAGCTCACTCTGGGATTGAAGCCTTGTTCTAAAAATGCTGGCGGAGCTGCTTCACTGTGTCCACAACACGCCTTCTGTCTGCCGCAGGACTCTGGCTAAGGTTGTTGGGGTTCACAACTGCATCACATCCTCTGCAGACATGGGTTTTTCACAGCATCTGCATCACTTTTGTTGTCACTTCCTGAAGAAACCACCACGTCCTTTGCTACAATACAGCAGGGCGAGAACTCGACAACATGATTAAATCGACCTACTGATGGAGGGAAAACCTCCCTGTGTCAACAATGTGTCACGGCCATTTATGTCATCTATCAAAGGTAATGGATTCATTGACAGAACTAAGCAGCAACTGCTTCCACATTATTTGGAGCAGCTACAATTCAGCAGTCCATTAAAGTCTAATGGAAAACCATGGACTGTTTTCAAGCATCCAGATAAAAATGGCTCATCCAAACAAAGGTGACACAGTATTCTATCTGGTCTGTCTGCCATAACTGTGGTTCTGGTTTTCCTGTACCTTTGGCGTAACTCAGTCAAAGGAACACACCCGGAGTCTCCTTACAAGGACAAAGACAGTGGGAGGTTTGGAGCCTGTGTGAACTCAGAGACATTTGTTTACCACCAGAACCATCCTCTGTAATCTCACTAACTGTGCGGTGTTAAAGATTTGTTAGTGCATCCTGCAAAGCCAACTTAAATTGCTGCAATGAATGTAATGGTTTTTTTTACATTTTTGGGACTAAAATAGATTGTAAGCGAAGCCCAAATTGAATTATTTTCTCAAAAGCCACATACATTTTTTTATTTAATTTAATTGTTTAAAAAAAAAATTAGAAGCCCTATTAGAGAAATATTTTAGTAATGTTTCCTCCAATCCAATCTAATATTAAATGTATGGTAATTGTTTTCTTAAACCAGTTATGTATGATTAACTACAGTAGCATTTAAAGTCAAAATATGGAGGAGATCCGTTTCGTTCACTTTGGTGGCACCTAATAATAAGTGGGATGCAGATGTGCAGCTGGATCTCGCCTCCCAGAGATACAAAACAATGTGCGCCATTTGTGATTTTTCCTGGAAGTGTCATCAGTGGGCCATAGGCTAAGTGGAATTGTTTAAGTGAAATTAATGAAAAATTCCCATTTCAACTCCAAATTCCATGATTCATGAAAAATGGTGATTGAGGAAGATACTGTGGCACATCACTGCAGGAGAAAATGTCTCGCATCAAACATTTTCTCATATGACTTTTGTCTGTTGAACAATAGCATTCCTTCAGCGCCTGCCAACTAACACTCCCTGCCTTGTGTGGTATGTCTGAAAGTTTGCACGCAAGCTGCCTCAATGTTTTCTCATCACTGTGCGGGAGGACACCGCATGCGCACATCCAAATCTGTTACTCTAATGTTCCTGCGCGTGATCATTTTTAATGACAGTGCATGTTGACATTTGTATGACCCCCATAATGATTTGATCTAGAAGGCAGATTTATCTCTGCCAGAACTGAAATGAAGAAAAAATATGTCTTTGAGGTGAATATCAAATGATTAGTTATTATTTTAACTATAAAACGTTTTTTTCTGATGTGCAAATTCCAAAGATCTGTTGTGCAACAGGCGGTAAATACCAAAGGAGCGTGGAATATGCAGTAAATACCAAAAGGGAAAACTTTGAGGTGTGGTTGCGTATCATTCCAGAAAGCCTCTATAGCTCCTTGCTAATTAAAGTTTGAGTCAGACAACACCCTGTTTAAGCTATGCAATGTACTGGAGAGTGCTACTCACTCAGTGAACATTCTCAGTAGCCAGACATCAAATTATAAGCTCCAAAAACTGACTTTTTTAGTTGACACTAATCGTAATGTGCCTTTTCTGATGCAAGCTCTGTAAAATAGAATCTAAGTCGAGACACTATGAAGACATTTAAATAGGGCCATTACAATTCATTCTCATGAGGGCAGGCGATAGTGAACCAGGAAGTGTTATATGATAACAGATTAAAGGATCAATACATCTGGCTACATGCAGGACAAACACCCATTCAGCTCAGCTGCCCGTATGAAATGATACCTCTGACAGCTTTGACAAATCACATCTGAGAAGAGGCATGTGATTCCTCCCATGGATCTATAGGTGCCTATATGATGTCTTCACCGTGATACCAGCATCCCCCCACCATCTATTTGCAATTATACGGCGGACAAGCCAGGGCCATATTTTACTTTCAGGACAGATTCTTCATATAATCTTGGGCGGATAGGAGGAGCGTGATGGGAAGAAGCATTTGTGGCACCGAGATGTGAAATAGTAAGGCGCTCCTGAGAGAGAGAGAGAGAGAAGGGGGAGGTATGACTATAGTAGGTCATTGATTGAATGTCATGATAGCCTCCCCAGACTACACAGAGACACACGTGTGCCGTGCTAATGATGCAGCAATGTGAAATGGATCGGGCCAGCAGAATAAATCAGCCCACCGTCCGGCTCCTCGAGGGTCTCTGCTGACGAGACGAGGCACCAATGTCAAAGCTCATTTCATCGCTCTGCTCAACCTCCCTCTCTGACCTCATCCATATCGACAACACAACCACACACACACAAACACTCACACACATTTGCGCTCTATCAACCCATTTTCTCAGGCCATCTTGTGTCCATGGAAACCGTGCCATCGGAAATGAATGTAGATTAATTCTTGGCTCGCTAAATCATGTAAACTGTGCACAGAGATCATCGCTGACTGAGATCATCGCTCACTGGCGGATGCTTCCTCTGCTTCATGTTCTACGGGCATGGCCATGACTTAAATATAGCCCTACTAACCCAGACAGGACACAGACACCACCAGGCCGAACGGGAGGAATGTCCGCGTTGCTAAGTGACCGCAGACATAATCCCAAGCCACCATTATCCCTGGCCCTTTGGGGGCGAGTAAATTGTGCGAGTAGCTAACATAGGGGACGGTATTTGTGACTGTTCGATTGATTCCTCTAAATCTTGTTAGAGGAGAGATTTTCTGTGATGTCATGGATTACAAAAGCATTTCAGATATGTCTACATATTCTACTTCTGAAAGACGTAGCCTAGGAATGGATACAAAATGTTTTAGGTGAGAATATTCTTTGTTTCTCAATTACTTAATTTATCATGATTACATTGAAGCATGTGTATGTTACAGGTTTGACAGCAGCACAACCAAGACAGGAGCAGCAACAGCTCAGTCCCCGGGGACTTGGCTTGGGAACTGGAGGGTTGCATGGACCAAGTAGGCCAGTTTGCCTCCTGAATGCTGCCGAGGCTCCCTTGAGCAAGGCACCGTACCCCCAAACTGCTCCCCAGGTGCTCTATAGTAGCTGCCAAGTTTTCCTAACACTAGGTTGGGTTAAATGCAGAGGCTACATTTCACTGTGTGCTGTCTTGTGTACATGTGTGACAACAAAAGTTGATTTAAATTACATGTTGACATGCTTGCAGCTCTGTGGTGCTGGGGACCTGCTGTGCTTTGAGCTAAATGCTAATGTCAGCATGCTAACATGTCCATGTTGATAATGCTAGTCTGTTACTTTTTAGCTGGTATACTGTTTATCAGCTTACTTTAGCATGTTAGCATGCTCACATGTGTTAATTAGCACTAAACACAAAGTACAGCTGAATTTCATTAGCTCAGACACTTTTTTCTTGTCATAAAACAAAGAATTAGATAAAGACAATTTTGTACCTGATAATGACCCTACTAGGTGAAATGAGATGTGAATGGTGTACCAACTTTTATGTCAATCGATGCAATAGTTGTTAAGATTTTGCAATAAAAAAAATAGTTGAGGGCTAGAGGAAAAGTCAGGGGATTAACAAAGTGGTACTTTTAAAAATACAGTACATTTAAATTAACGGAAAGATTTTTTCAAATAATTGGCTGTTAAAACTAAAGTTCCCAGTCACGACATACTGGAGTGGGGGGTGAAATGAACGGAAGTATCATACTTGACACGTTCCTCTTCCTAAGAATCTACTGTCTTTCCAAATAAACCAGGACGATTAAAGATGAACTTCAGACCTTCTGGTTGTGAAATGTGGCTACAGTGAGAACTAGATAACGGGGCATTCCCTCACATCTCTATTTATTGTCTACAAATCTTTCCTTTATATAAAGGCTTTGAAAGTTGTTAGAGACATCTCTCACAGAGTACCCTTTATAGTTCCTTCAGGGAAGAAATACACAGCTTTGATTCAATAATGTTATGTGAAATGGAATTCAATGACTGTGCTCTAAATGAGATATATATCATAATGTGCATATAGGAATACGTATGTGTATGTATAACTGTGTGTGTGTGTGTGTGTGTGTGTGTGTGTGTGTGTGTGTGTGTGTGTGTGTGTGTGTGTGTGTGTGTGTGTGTGTGTGTGTGTGTCGGTACGTGTGTATGCACGTATCTATACTATTTGCATTGATATATTTGTTGCCTTCTGTTTGTAATGTAAGCAGATGTGGACTGCTATGCAAATGGTAATGCAAAGTCACAGTATTACATTAACTTGCATTATTACATAAACTGGTAATTATTACTGCACAGCACTTGCAAGTTGTTTTCCTCTAATGACTTTAATTGACAAATAATTAAAGTATCTTGAGGCAAAAATAACTTATTTTTATTATTATTACAATTATTTTAATGACTATGTGTAATGTCTTTAGGCCAACTAAGTTCAGCATTTAATTACTTTTGGGCAAGCTGGTACATTTTCCAGGAGCACTATCAGTTGGTATGCACTTATCAAATACTGGGATGTAATGCGTGTTTGGAACAAATTGGATGAAATTGCATGAACACTGAGGATGAGAGGTTGTATGCACTGGGAAATCTAATCTGCAAGTTTGATGAATGTTCTCTGTCTTAAACCAGACTTCTGTCTCTCAATTAAAGTTCTTGCAACAGCAGTGTGTTTGTGTGCACTCAGGGGTGAAGTTTCTACATGCTTCATTTGTGTCAGGGTATCTTCATGCACCATTAACAGACTAAAACATCATAACGTATGTAATCTACTGGAAATCCTTTTGCCAGATGGAACAACGTTTCAATACTGCAGGAGCTCTGTGAAGCAAGTTCAGACAGACTAAACTCTTATATAACATGGACTAGCTGCAACACAACAACACAACATTAAGAAAAAAAAAATAATAATACAGCCCGGACACAAATCATGTTTCTGACGTGCTTTGGAACAAGGTGAGACGATAACAAACTCTTTTTACACTGATCAAAGCATCCATCTGAATAGAGGGTTTGGTACAACGTCAGCGGATACTCCCTTAATACTGATGAACTGACAGATAATTGGGAGCCAATGTTGTAGCATGTCTAATCCTCTGTCCTTACCCATCCCCACAATATTGCTACACTGATTCTTTCCAACGATATGGGTGTGAGCTTGACTTGTTTTCTTTGTACACCTGCATTATCTAATTGCTTAAGTCCCAAAGCCTGTCCTGGCCCTGTTTTCTCTGGCCTGAGGGATGTTGATGTAAGGTTAACTGTAAATTCTTTAGATGGGAGACAAACACACAAGTGTTGTTCCCATGTAATCAGCCCTACTTCAGACAAATAGGTTCAATCAGTTCAACCTGAAAAAAAGGATAATTGCTTTCAAAAGGAAGTTATGTAAGTGTTCATATTGGCAGTAATTACTGATAAATCTTTGTATGGACATGCAAAGGTGTTGCCTGTCTGTGAAACCAAGCCAAACGTAATGGTTTGTTAAGGTTTATAATAGATGACAGTTAAATGTCTTTACTGGAAGAAAAAGTCAAAAGTTTTTCTGTCAAAAAGGGTTTCTTACTAACTAAGAATGACTCCAGGAAAGTGAGCTTTAATAACACATTTGTGACTCATTGATTATATTATTTAATATTGCTTTGTTTTCTCGCGAGGAAAAACTGTATTTACAAGTAGAAACAGGAATTCAGCCATTATTTATTAATATCGTCTGCGGCGGTTGCGGGTGGGGTGGTGACAAAGTGTTGTGACAGAAGATCAGTTTTCCCTGCAGTCTTCACTGCAAACCGACCCCACCCCACATCCCACCAAGCACACTACTGTGCTGTTGAGTAGTTCTTTTTTCTCCCACTGATTTCATTCATTGCATTCCACATTTTAGTGCCACCATAATAGGTCTGAGCCCGACTGTTGACTCAACATACAGTACAAGTATAAGACATTTAACTGCACATTAACACGAAAGACATCACACTTCACTGAAGAGCCTTCTTAACAAACCTATAATTCATGGGGCTTTGAGTTGCTTGTTCTAGGTGACAAATAATGACATGGATTTGTGAGATTCCTTGTAAGTGCACAAGAAAAAGAGCTAAAACAACGGCCGGCATGCCCGGGCCATGTCAGGGTGGAGCTGCACTGGGAGTGACATTAAAGAAGAAAAGATGTTCACATCTGGCACAAATCCTCACCAGTCAGGGTGTGTTCAGTCAAATTATGTGAGACATAATGGAGCTATGAGACATCACCACTAGTCAAATGTCTTTTGTACCTCTGGGTACACACACCTGTAAGATGAACCTCAGCAGTGACTATAAAACGGCAACCGCTCTATTCAAAATAAATCTCTTTTCTTGACCACAATTATGTTTCAATTGACACTGAAACTACCGGCCTGGGGACCAAATCCAGTTTCATCGCTTCCCCCGCATGTTTAGAGTGAATAGTTTTTTTGTTTTCGGTAAATATCCCAGGTGCTCTACAATGTGGCTCTCATCAACCATTCATACACACTCACAACACTGAGCAGTGAGCTTCCATGCAAGACACTGACCTTCAGGGTTCAGTTAACTAACCCTGCGATTAACGGATTGGACCCACTTTTCCTCCTGAGCCACAGCCAGTTCCAGGCAATTAATCATCCAGGTGATTAATTGTTTTACATCATCAAATTCTCATGGGCCAGCCACTCAAATGTGCACATTTGCTGTATATTTGCTCGTTTATGATTGTGAATTGAGTATAATTGAGTTCTGGACTGTTGGTTGGACAAAACAAGACATCTGAAAATGGTACTTTTGTGAAATTGTAATAAAAAAATTAAAAAAATCAATAATAGAATGGTGCAGTCTAAATAAAAGTTGGCTTTCTATTTCACATTAAGCAAGCTTAACTGCACTTAACTGTCAGCTGTAAGGATGATGCTGTTCTCGAAGAATACAATGCCATGACATTACTGGAGCAGTAACTAGGTATAAGGGAGAGGAGAGGGAATGATCAAACCTGGCTAGCAACCAGCATTAGCTTTTGAGACCCTTACTGTACAGTATTTCTTATATTTTCTTCTGCTTAAATGAAGAGGAAGGGGATTTGAAGGATGTGAAGATGGAAAAAAAGGCTACTAGCAAGTTTAGTAAAGAAGGCCTAAAGTGATGCAGACAATACAGTATGAGTGATACAAATTTTAAAAGGCGCATTTGTAAATATTTACCTATAACAACTATATATGTACATTACTTTTTGACATATAGATGAAATATAGGCATTCTGTATGTTGTCAGTGAAATAAACAAGCCTCTCAGTATCGGAACACATTTACAACCAGACAACCAGCCTGTGTTTAAAAAGATCTGTTCATCATTTTGGTAGTGTTGGCTCCCGGTAAAATTACAATCCTGTGTTGGCACGGAAACTTTGTTTACATATAGATTCACAAATTGTGTCTTTAACATGAAACATTTTTTTGCTTCTGTAAGAGCCGTAATGAAAACGCTGCCACAGGAGGTTAAAGCACTTTTACTACATTAAGTTTTCTAAGGAGCTCTGAGGAGACACACATGTGGTCAAGCGTGAGGTCAAGTACACAAGAACACAGAGGTAGATTTAAGACCATGTCAAGACACTCGCATGCAATCTCTCCATCTGGCCCATGCACGACATTATATATTGCTCAGTGATGCGTGTGTGTGTTTTTTTATGGTGCCTGGCAAAACAGTATTTCCTCTGGAATAAGCTTTTGACAAACAACGGTTATTAAGTCGGGGTGCTGTGTCAGCACATCCAGGCCTTAAGAAAAGTAGCAAAAGAGATTTAAACTGAGCAGGTCTGAACAGAATGGTTGAATTATAAGGTGTAAATAAGGATTACGTCCGGCGATTATGGACTTAGCAGTGAGATTTACTTGACCTATTAAACCGTACGTCTCCTGCTTTGCCTCAGGCCATGACTGCAGCAAGGCGTAGCAGCGCTTTTCCAAACCACCAACCAAACCTACAGTACAGTACACTTTTCCCTACGCAGTCAGTGCTTACAAAAGACAGGTGCATTCCTGCACTTTTAAATATGGCAACGCGCCACTGCTCTCAGCTGTATCGATACCCATGAATAATCAACCACAGCTGCACAGCACAGCAGCTCCAGACACAAGTACATAGAGAACAAGGACACAACCAAGCAGAGGGGGAAACACAGGATACCATCATGGTATCACCCAGACTTTCTGGTTTTCTGAAAGATGTAAATCCTTAAAAACATGTCAAAAATGTATAGATTTAGAATGAAAATAGCCCTCAATTATTTACTAAAGCAGCAGGGCACTGTAGTTTTTTAGCAAACTCAAAAAGAGGTCATCAGTGCATTTGTTGGGGACTATTTTCAGCTGTGGATTAACACACATTTGGTGCTCTAGTGCTTTTGTCCTCAGCCTTTTTGACTTGATGTTTTATTGCCAAACAACGCCTACACTTTCATTTACTATTTCACAAGAATTTTTTTGTTGTTGAGGAAAGCGAGAAATACTGTGCATTTTGTGTTGCAGAAATGTGGTTTTTTTTTCACTGCTCCTAAGTCACCTCAGGACCACTCGGATTTATCTTGCCACCCCCTGACCCTTGATGACCCCCACGTTGGTAACCACTGCTCTTTCCAGCAGCAGGACAGTGAGTGTGGAATTCACAGTGTGGCTCCTTCACGTTCTAGGACAACAGTGGAGGTCTACGGCACAGAGGAATAAGATATATCCTTACTTGTTTCCATTTGCAACAATCCATGTTTGTAATGATGACACTATCTACAAAATTAATACTTTGTCTAAACAACAAAGATGACCTACAATACTAGAGACTGCAGAGGCATGTTGTGAGCTTAAGCAAAGCACACTACACAGACAGGAAGAGGAAGAAAGAGAGAAAGAATGCAGGCTCTAATCCAGAGCTCAATGGTTTTAGTGAACGGAACACTCTCTCTCTCTGTCTCTCTCTCTCCGTCTCTCTCTCTCTGTCTCTCTCTCTCTCTCTGTATCTCAGCAGCAGGGAGTCTCCCACATCGAGAGGCCCAGTTCAGTGAGGCGGCTGTGTGCCAGGATATGGTGCAGGGCTGGCTGAAGGTTGGAGCCTGTGTGCTAGGTGACGGCTTAGAGAAAATCCTTCTCCTGAATAGACGGCTTGGATTATTTGCAGGGCAGGTCAGCACCAGCCAGACAGAGACAGGCTGAAGAGCTCATCAGGGCAGCACGTTAGCTCTTTGTGGGGAAATATGATATATTTGAAACACAATGCAGCCTTCAGCTATGGAATGAAAGTCTACTTCACCCTGTAATTAGTCACTTCTTTAGTACGAACAAGTCTAAATCCTACGTTCAAAAGAAACGCTCAGCTCTGCCTTTCCCTTCTCTTAATCACAGGAAGAAAGATCAAAGCCTCAGAAAAGCGTCTTTGGTGAATCCTCATTGTATTGATCCACACACAGCTAAATTCAGCTGTACGTGAATTATTCATGCAAAAGAACATGCCCAGGAGGCCCAGAGACTTTTCTCTGTACGTCCTGTATCGCCCACATTGTGATCTAGCAGGACAGTAGTTTGGCCTCCATTCACTGATGGAATAAACAACCAATTAGGAGAGGCCACAGCACTGATCTCTGGTTCAAGTCTCAACTGAGGCAGAGCTTGTAGCTAATGTGTCCTAGAGCACTACAGTATGTCTGAAACACTGCATTGCACCCTAAAACTTGTATAATAATGTGAATCACCCTGCTCTCCACATCTCTTTCTTTTTGTCCGTGCAATCATCATCTCCATAACTGCCTTCCACAGCACCTCTATTCCCCAGAAATGCATGTAAACTAGTCAATAGTATCCTATGATCTGTGCTCTTTGGAATAAGCAAATAACTACCCTTATCTTTATTCACAGAGCTCTTTAAAACTGTATTAGCATATTAACAGAAGAACAGTATAACTTTAGTCTGTGCAGTCATCTGCATGATAGATAAAGCTGCAATATATCCGCACCAACAGTATAACATGTGAATACTAAACAAATATGCACTTTGCCTACTGGGCGACAGAAAGGTAGCTGTCACAGGCAGAACACAGTTTCTATCTGACTTGACATATTTGGCTGAAGGTTGGAGCCTTTGTTGACTGTCAAATATGTTCGCCAGTGTCCGCTACTGTTTTCACGGCATTTTAAGCACAATCGCATGCCGGTGACAATTGGCAGAGACTCGGTGACCCCCATGTGATACATTTCACAGTGATGCAAAACAGAGGGATGAAAACAGTGTGGATGAGGACACTGGCATCGACCTTACCCATTTTCCTTTGCTCGGTCGTTTGTCAGTGTGGGAGGTATGTGACCCCACAGACACTGTGGCACTGAGTGGAATCTCATATAAGTTGGCTGTCTGATTTATGTGTGTCAAGTGTTCGTGTATGTGCCGTATGTTTGTGTGTGAGAGAGGGACTGTAGGTGTGTGTGTGTGTGTGTGTGTGTGTGTGTGTGTGTTATCAAGCATGATGGTGAAAAGTCAGATAACATCCAGTAGCTGTGAAAGAACAAGACTGTTCTCTACCAAAAGGATGTTGTGTAATGGAGAGTATGCGATATGAAAATATTATTCGGGTCAATAAAGGTTTTTGGAGAGAGGAACTTTTCCGCTCAGAAAAACTGCTATTACCTGTAGATAGTTGAGGAAATCAACAGCATTCTCGAACCGCTCAACTATTTTGTGACGATATGATTCAATCTGAATCTGCATATTTGTCGATAGGACAACAATGTCACTTTTTCCAATTTTTTGACAAATAGAGAAGTTACAAAAAATACCGTAACTAAATAAAAAGAAAATAAGCCAAATCTGTAAAAGGTACTCAAATAGGATGTTGTAACTTTTGTCTGAGGATAGAATTTAATAAAAGTTGAGACACAGAATAGTTCTTAAGTACTTTCTTAAATGACACTAGTATGTTGCTTTTACGCTTGTTTGTATCGAAGGTTTACAATTTTGTATTTTTCCTTTAATACTATTCATGTCATGAGTTTCATCTTAAGAACACCTTTGCCATCCTTTCTCCTGTTATTTCACATTTATAGTTTATATTGTACCTCTCAATTGTCCCTTTTCTGTTATATTTGAGCCTTTTGAAGCAGCCTCTGAACTTCATAAGTGAAAACGTACAAAAAACAACAAATGACAAATCGCACTGTTTTTCCTCAAGCTCAAATATAAGTCTCTTGATCAGAAAAGAGGTGTCCTGTAAAATGACAGAAAGTAAACAACCGAGGACATTGTGGTATGAACACAAGATATGGATCCGGTGGCCATGCATCTCCTTGTGTGTGTCCACACTCGTAAAGCTTTAATAAATCACCGGGGCAGTGTGGGAGCACAGGGGGGCTCCGTCTGGGATCGAGGATGCCTTACAAAGCAGTCTGTACAGAGAGGAGCGGAGGGGTGGAGGGGTGGAGGGGCTGTGGAGGGGTGGAGTGAAGGGCGAAGGAATGGCCGAACACAAAGAGCACAGAACAGAAAAGGCATGGTGGGACGGGGCCCGGGGACTGAATGCTCAAACGTGACTGTAGTAAAGAGAATTTAGACTGGGAGACGGAGAGAAAACAACTGGGAGGTGAGCTCAGCAGTGATGTAATTATTAGGCTCAGAGCAGAGAAGGAACGTGACAGGAAAGGAAAGAGATTGATTACCACGATTACTGGGCAATAAAAAGAGGCTAAAAATGTGTCTTCTTCATCACTTCTCAGGATATAAAGTGAATATAAATAACATGTTTGACCCTTTAGTACTCATGAGTGTCATTATACATAAATGTAAACACACATATCACCCAAATACCTAAGCCAATGAAAAAACATGTCGAAAAACCAGTCTACCAACAACTCAAAAACCACTATTTGGAGGCATAATAAAGGTTTCATGAGTAAATGTGCAAAGTGCTGGAGCTTTTTTTATTTTGCTAGCTAAAAGTCCAATTAAAAAGCAACTGAGACGGCTGTTTCAATGACTTATAAAGTCAGCAGGCCCCATATTTGCCAGAGGAGATCCAACATTTTTGACTTCATCTGCAGCAGTTTTTAATTTGGCTGACGTCCCAGTCGCTGCCGTCCATCTTCTCGAGCAGAAATGCACTAAAAAGGATATGCTAGCATTACAGAGAATGACTGGACAGGATATCCAGTTCAGAGGAGTGGGAGAGCACACACATTCTGTGTCACTGAGTCAGTGCATTCACAGGGAAGTAGGCCTTCGTCATCGCCGACCTCACCGGGCAGACAGAGGCCTGTTAAAATACCTCTGGGCTTGAATCATGGCAGCAAACAGAGGCAGGCGTTTGCTTGGCATGTCTCCCCCACAGTAGCCAGCCAAGCAGGCCAGCAGTGACGTGGGTCAGCCAGGAACGGGGCTGTGAGTTCTCAAGGAAACACAATTAATGTGTCTAAACAAGAACAATTGGTGGAGCCTGAGCCACGCAAAGGCATTTCCTCAGAAGATTGTGAGAAACAGGATCAGTTCAATTCACAATAAACGTCTTTGTGAAGTGCTGAGCTCAGCTCTGACATCCTTCATGTGAAATACTACCTCAAGTGTAACTCCATCACTGTGATGTCTGTCATCTGCCTACTATACTGTAAGATGAGTGTCTGGTGACATTGGAGAACCACACCCAATTGGGAAGCATAAAGGAGTAAGAAATCACATCGTGATTGGTAGATGAAAGCAGCTTAAATCTCTCAACCAACTCGGATATCTTTCTGAGAGTTGGTCGATTCTGCAACCTAATTAACCTATAATGAAATGTTTGGTCTATAAAATGTCGTAATCTCTGAAAACTTCCGATGACGGCTTCCCTCGGCCAAAGGACATGTCTTCACATGTCCAACAGTCCACCATCCAAAGATACTCAAACAGTGAAAAGCAGTAAATCATCACATTGGAGAACATTTTTGTTTTAAAAAGTGACTTGAATAAAACGTTAAAACATTGATTATCAGAATAGTTGCTGATTGGTTTTCTCTCAGTCGAGTTACCTTCTCAGCTCTAATGTGAACAACTGAACTTTAAAAAAAATGAGCCTATCTTTAAGAGCAATATTGATTTTGTCTTGATTTATTGTAGCACCACATTAGAGCAACGTCTCGTCCTTCTAAACTGTTACATCTTGAATGAGTCAACCCTCGCACTTCTAGCAGTTGAGTGACTGCAGTGTTGACTCTGATGTGGGCTTGACGAGAAATGACTCCCACAGGCTTAAAGCAGGTCTGTCATAGTCTATATTTTGTACTAATTTTCACTTTCACTCTTATTTTTATGAAGCTATTATGAGGCCAGTGATGATGAGGGCCTAGGAATGAATAGGAGGCCCACAGCAACATTCTTTCAGGACCTTTAATTCCTTGCTACTCCCCTGCAAATGATTGGTATATAGTCAAGTAAATTAGGATGTATGCAGGCATAAAGACTGACATAAATGCCAGTTGTGTGGAGGAAGTATCAACACATGTACACTAGTTTAACATCAAGTTTTACTCACTTTCTCCTGTACTCGTCCCTCTCCCGCTTGACTTTGGCCAACACGTTATACAGAGCCCTCAGCTCCGGGGTGATGGTGTCTATTTGGACCCCAACTCCGTCCGGGTGCGTCCACGACACCCCGGGCCCGCGCAGGGTCTCGTAGTGGCCCCCATGTCTCCGGACGTGGGTGTAACTCCAGATGGTTCCCGGCAATCTTGAATCGGGACCGTCTGTCTGCACGGCGACCTCCCGGGAGTAGAGGTGTCGGTACTGCGTCTTCAGCAGAGCTTGCTGCAGCTGGCTCTCCAGCAGTTTGTTTCGCCTCTCCAGCTCGTGGACTTTGGCAAGAAAGCAGCGGAAGCGCAGATTGAGGGTTTTCAGCACGTGGATGTTGGAGCCCAGGTCGTTACGCAGGGCGCTGGTCACCGCGCCCGACCCGCTCGGGACGTTGCCGACCGACCCGGGCGGGGAGTCGGAGAAAAACAGAGAGTTCATGTTGGCAAACAACCACAACAACAACAACAACAGCACCCGTTAATCCAAATATGGCTCCGTCTGGTTTTTAATGCAACAACAAGAAAAGATGTCGTTTTTTTTTTTTTTATCTGTGCATATTGCTCCACCAGCCCACTCCCGCAGGACGAGTTTCTCCTTACACTGCAGATGCAGAGAGTGACTGAGAGGCTGGAGACGGGGTGACCATCACTGGCCCTGCTGGGTGTTTACCCCGAGGTACTGACATGGACCACTGCAGCGAGTCAAGAATACACCCGGAAAGTCCTTTCAGAGGCACCGAGGGCATTATCTTCTGGAGGAGCGAGAGGTTTGACGCAGACCGCAATAGGCACCAGCAGTGCTCCCCGTCACCCTCATCTCTGGGTTTTGCCTTCTGCTTCGTCAGTCGATGCTGAGGCTGAGCGGGTGCATATAGCCGGCCGGTAGAGATGCAGATGGTCCACCTTCTTTTCTTTGTCATTCCCCGATGGCTCTCTCCAATCTCTCCATGTGATGGCAGGACGCAGGACCGCAGAGCCCGGCCTCTCCGTGGTGCGCGCGGATCATGTTGCAAAGTGCTAAACTCGGCACTCTCTACCGACATCAGCCCCTCCCACCTCCCTCCCCCTTTTCCTCTCGCGCACAGACAGCGGAGAGAGGATCACATCCTGGCTGAGGGCATAAACATAAGCCTAATTAATAGGCTGAAGTAGCCTAGGAACAACAATTCATTTTTAAAGTCCTTTAGTTTGACATATATTATTCATGCGTTTAGGTTTCGAACTTGTTATAAGCCCACAGTTAAAAGCTGAATCATATCTTAAAATAAAAAGCATCAATGACAGATACAGAATGTATGTAGGGACCTACTATATGATAGCGATAGCCTAGTTATAGTGAATTATACGCTATTTTATAACTATATGTTGTAGGGAATAATATATCAATATGTGTAGAGGCTACTATTGGTCCACTTATGTGAGTTGTTTTTACTTCAAAGATAAATTTGAATTACCTTGTAATGAACAATACAGTTTTTTCAGATGTTATGTTGATATATTACACATTATAGGCTATATTTTATATACTTAAATATAAATACGTGTATAGGCTATTGTGTATACCCTTTCTCGTAAATATAAGGAAGCTGCTGTATTGGTTCAAGTTTTTGCACATATGCATGAATAAAGCACGTAAAGTACCTTGGTTTCGCTGGCCTTGGTATTATACTGTGGGGCCTATAACGGGTTTTTTTTTATCTAATGTTTAATCTTGATGATGCTCCTCATGCAAATGTCTTGAGACTGCAGACTGCAAAAATGTGAATGATGTCTGCAACATATTTCTAATGCTAATTGAAAATGTCTGGATAGAATAAAAATTGAATATGAGACATACAGACAGAACCATAATACACCTGTCATAATTTTACATGGATCTTTGAGAAAGTTGTATTTTTGAGAGTCATGTAATGCTCACTTCCCATGTTGTTGCGTTGGCTCAGCCCCATTTATCAGGAATATTAGTTGGAAAATAAAGAAATAAAGCTACCATGACCTATAACTCATATGTTATTTTTGGGAGCACTAGTTAATTTATGCATACCAGCATACATTTTAAAAACGTCTTCTTTTATTTTTGTAGTCAGGCACCACATGGTCGGCTTCACCAAATCGAAACATTTGGGGTCCTTTCTCTTCACGTGTGCGTCTGCTGCTCCTGCATCGTGAGAGGAAACCATGCCGAAGTCAAAGAGAGACAAGAAAAGTAAGTACAAATCCAAATTACAATATGTACGAACTCGTGAAGCGGCTCAGATTTTTAACTGGTTGATTTTATTTATAATTCGAGCTCGACAACTGAAAAGTAACGTAATTTAGTTAACGAGCTGACATTCGCTTCTCCTTCTGGTGGAAACGGCGACATGGGCGCTGTAACTGCTAACTGCTATTAATCACACTCATTACTAACGGACTACTTTTTTTTTTTACCTGATCTTCTCCTTAGTTTCGTTGACGAAAACAGCCAAGAAAGGGCTGGAGTCAAAACAGAAGTTGATCGAGGAGGTGAGTGTCCCGTCCCTGCTGTGTGCTACGCTAACAAGGGTTAGCTGAAGCTGATGACACGTTTCACACTAAATTCTCCATCTGTTTTTTTTTTAGTTACGGAAATGTGTGGACACGTACAGAAACTTGTTCATATTCTCTGTAGCCAATATGAGGAATAACAAACTGAAAGATATCAGGACAGCATGGAAACACAGCAGGTAACCTGTCTGCTCATTTATTTTATTTATTTATTTGTATATGAATTTAACAAGTGATTTAGTAAAGATGCTTAACTCTCATCTTCCACAGATTCTTCTTTGGCAAAAATAAAGTAATGGTGGTTGCCCTGGGTAAAAGAGAAACAGACGAGTACAAAGATAATTTGCACAAGGTATGTGAGAGCTTAGGTGTGGTGATAGGCCAGAAAATGTAATTTTTCTATTGCAAAGACTTAATTCTTTTACTTCCTTTTGATATTGTGCAGGTCAGCAAGTGCCTAAGCGGGGAAGTGGGAGTACTATTCACTAATAAAACAAAGGATGAGGTACAAGAGTAAGTTAAGCTTCACTTAATGTACTACAATTTCAGTTATTCTCCAAATATTGTTAAATAGTTAACTAAATGGTGATCTCTATCCACAGGTATTTTGACCATTTCAAAGAGATGGATTATGCACGGTCAGGCAACCGTGCACTGATGGACACGACTCTGGATGAGGGACCCCTTGAACAGTTTCCTCACTCAATGGAGCCCCAGTTGAGACAATTAGGACTTCCTACTGCTCTCAAGAAAGGTACAATTACAGGTTATGACTGGCATTATTCTGTATTTCTGTACACCCCTTTCTTTGAACCGTTGGCACCCTAACAGGATTTATTTCTACCATATCGGTTAGTTGGATATATGTTAATCACATTTTGTATCATGTGTTATTAAAGGAGTGGTGACACTGCTGAAGGAACATGCAGTCTGTAAGGCGGGAGACATGCTCACTCCTGAGCAGGCTCGTATTCTGGTGAGTTCTTGACTGTTTGACTACAAAACACTTTGCCCGTGACGTACAGAACTGTGGGGCATTTGTCTGACTGATCTGTTCCAATTGGCTCCGTAGAAACTCTTTGGCATCGAGATGGCAGAGTTCAAGGTGCAGATCAAATGTATGTGGAACTCGGAGACGGGCGAGTTTGAGAACATTGCTGGTGAGGAAGAGCCCATGCAGGATAATGACGAGGAAGACGAGGAAGATGCAGAATGAAACATCTGCAAGGGCAGAAGTAGTTTTTGCTGGCTTTCAACAGCAGAGGGACATTAATGTGGAAACCATTCACCCTGACTGCCAGCGCTGCCCTGGACTGTCACCTCTCTCCTGTGTTCTATTTTTCACCCCAAAACATGAACTTCTGTCCTTCACCTTGACTATTGCTTTGGATTGAGTTGTTGTTCAGTAAACTGGGGACCGGAGTCAAAAGATCTCTTCCATGTAATCATGTGGATGCCACTTGTTTTGGTAAAAAACATAATGTTGGTATTGCATGCAAGTATTTTGTCATTCAGCCAAAACAAATGAACCCATTTTAAGTGTAAGAACTCACTTTGTGAGAAAATTGGTTTCATTTTTAATGTAACAGTAGCGAAGGCTGAATCCAGAAAATGTTATTTTTTCCCTGAAAATAAATCTTGAAAGTTGTCATTTTTACATTTGTACATTAACAATGAAGTGCTTTTGACATTAATTATGTGCTGGTCTCCAATTTATTTATTCATAAAAAAAAAAATCAAGTGATTTCAGGAAAAAGGTATAAGGCAAAATGTCTTTAGCATATTTCTTCGTATTAACTTGATCAGAATTTAATTGAACTGACAGATTTTAGCTCTTTAGCGGAAGTAGTTTGGACACTCGTGGGCTACGAGGTTCCAGGCCTCGTTGAAGGAGGCGACCACTCTCTCATCTAGAGGACCCTCCTCTGCAGCAGCCAGGTTTTGCTGAAGTTGCTCCATACTTGACATGCCGATGATGACTCCATCACCAAGATCCCCCTGTAACAGCAGACATGTTTTACAGTCAAAGAGAAAGATGAGTTTCATTTCAAATACCTGGATAGTATAACATTTTCCAGCTACTGTAAGCACCAAATACAGCCTTTGACTGTAGTTTTGAGGCTAAATATACAACAACTGACCAGGCACTTTCAGATGAAAAAGGAGCCAGGAGTTTGGAATTAACGAATGGTCCATATGCACAAATCATGACACTAATTCTACAATTAGCCAGTAAGTTTGCGTAAAATGATCATGAATACTCAAATAATGTGAGCTTTGTACAGTTGGAACATAATGCCTATTTCTGGAGGATTGAAGTTGATTTAGAAATTGTTGCCGGAAAGTATTTGTGTGAATACAAGGGTAATCTACTGTGTGGTCATAAAGGGCTGATTAGGCCTTTTAATGTACAGGACAGCTGAAATAAAACTAATTGACTTACTATTAAAACTACAGGAGATACTTCTTAGTAGAGCTGTAACAATTCATCTATTGACAGAAAATAAACTTAAAAATAAAAAGGTATCTACATTTAACCCTGGAGTTAAAATTCCACATAATCTTGTGTATATATGGTAATCTCCCCATGATGATGATGATAAAAAACTATCACATGCCCCTGCACTGATCTATTATCAATGGGTACCTTAAGTTGGGAGTGGTGGTACATCCAGCGCATGGCAGCAGAAGTCAGGCTGGGTTTCTCTGAGCCGTACGCTGTCTCCAAGGCCTTTAGTACCACGTCTATTGCCTCAAACTGACTCTGCTTCCAGTATCTGACGGAGAAGAGGACAGGCACAATGGCTTTCAGCGCTTCATCAGTTGACAATGTGCATGACCGCAGACATCTCTTACATGCAACAAATGTAAACAAGCGAGTGGTTGGGAAAATCTCAAAAACAAACAGCTGGTCATTCACCTGTCCCTGTATGCTGCAGCCCAGTTGTTACCAAAGAATCGTCCTGCAGGCTGGGAACCATCTTGGTCTTTGTAATGATACTTTCCTGTCAGAAGGCCACCTGCAGAGGAGGAATACTGTCAGAATTCAAGTTAAAATGATCGAGGATTCTACTATTTATGCACTCACTCAAGACTGCAGTCATGGTAGAGCCTCTGAGGCTGGACGGAGGCACTTTGAGCTACAGTAAATGCTTCTGTCAGTATGCTGACATGTTGCTGGATGGAAAGTTAAAGGATCACCAAAGAGATAAAAACTTAATCCTGAGGGCAACATGGATGTCTGTACCAAATTTGATTGTACTTCAATAGTTAGTGTAGTTTTTGAGACATTTCACTCAAAACCACTAATGTCAACCTCATGGTGGCGCCAGAGTCAAACTTAGAGGATCACCAACATCATAGGGATTCATCTTTTCAGTACCATTTGTCACAAGGATGGAAGACATGCACCTGCTAGAGGATTGTATGCGTAGAAGCTCATTCCATAGTATCTCAGACATGGCAGCAACTCTGTCTCTACCTGTCTTGTAGTGGCATTGTACATCCCCTGTGAAAGTTTTCAAGAGTAAGTTAAGGTAAGTTAGGGTACAGAAAATGATGAAAGAGGTTAAATTTGGGGGAAAGCATTTCAAACAAGGAAAGAAACATAACATGTGGGATTAAATTGAGATGGGAAAACCATTGGGGCTACTTTGAGTTTCTCTATGAAGGATATTTAACCATGGTTTCTCTCCGTAATGGAAACTACTGTAATTCTTGGTTAGCATTTGCACAAAAGATTCATCAGCTCACTCTGAAAACAGGAATTTCTAGCCCAGATATGAGCATATTAAAGAATAGTATTTCTAACCCACAGGCACTTATATAAAGGAATGCAACATGAACATACATTTAGTTACGATTGGAAATTAAACTATGAGGTTTAAAAAATAAAAAAAGCCAGAATACCTGATACACAGTGGGAAGAATCCAGTTGTTGTGTTTACAGATGGTGGCAATTTCAGACACTTCCCACGATGCATAGTTTGAAAGACCAAACTCCTTGAATTTTCCCTGAGGGCGATAAGTTTCACATTGCATGAGAAAATTAAACATTATCAAGTATGTTTGAAATGATCACTCATAGAGAGTGAGGTATCTGGTGTCTTTGCCTCTTTGTGGAGTTCATTGCAGGCCCTAAGGGTATCCTGGATTGGGGTTTGGTGGTCAGGGGCATGGAGGTAGAAAAGGTCCACACAATCAGTCTGCAGCCTCTGAAGGGAGGTTTCCAGCTGAGAGCGCACACTCTCTGGCTTCAGCGTCTTCCCATCCCAGGCGTTGGCCTTGGTCGCTATGCTTACTGTTACACAGAAACGATGAATTAAAGTATATAATTTACTGAATGACTGTGGAAGTGTTTTTATTGTGCAATGTGACTGCAGATGAAAACTAGCTTATCTTACTCATATTTGACTTAAGTAAAAGTGGCATCACCACAGTGTAGTAGTACAAGAAAAAGGCATACATTCAAAGTTTTAATTCAGTAAAAGAACAAAAGTATTCACAGTCAAAATATACGTAAAGTACCAAAAGTAAAAATTCTCATTTCAGAATAATATTGGATTCTAATTATTGATGCATCAATGTAATGTTTCAGCTGATAAAGGTGGAGCTCATTTCAACTACTTTATCTGCTGGGTACATTGTGGATCTCTCTCCAGAATCAATAGTTTTATCTTAACCTATAATATTACATCATCAATATATTTGTTGATTAGATTTTGTATTAATGATCTGAATCGGCAAAGTAACTATAATTATCAGATAATGCAGTGGAGTTTAAATGTTACTTTTCACCTTACTCTAGTACAGGGGTCTTCAACGTTTTTCAGGCGAGGGACCCCCAAACTGATAGAGAGATGGAGCAGGGACCCCCTACTATATGTATTGAATAACATTTTGTTTTATATTAAACTGGGCCTAGTGCCATGTATAAACATATCTTTTTATTGTGCATTCAATACTAAGCTATTAAAATAATACACAGGCTCATAAATTCATGTTTTTATTTTAAACATGTGCAAGGTACAGTGAGTAGGGTGGCCGTGCCACTGTCATTTATAAACAAACCTTGTTAACTGATACCAATGCCAATATCAACATTGTCTGTCAATTGCATGATAATCATGCATACAAGTTATTCAAATTGACATTTTTATTTATTTATTTTTTTTACTGAAAGGTAAGATCTTCTGCCTCCATGTATCCATTTACTACAATATGTCGGATGCATGTTCATTTGTAGTTAGACATTTAAATTTGTGGGAAAGAAATATGAACAAAATATAAAAAATATATATATAACCAACAATTTCACGACCACCCTGCAGTACCTCCGCGGACCCTCTAGGGGGCACGAACCCCATGTTGAAGACCTCTGCTCTAGTGAAGGAAAATGGTAACATGTGTCTTAAATATTGCACATGGCCCCTTATAAATACAATAAGCACAAATTAAAACGTTTAGTCCGTGAAACAGTCATACAACAGGCAAATGGGGAGTTTGGTGCAGTTTTGGTACCCAGAATTTCAAACTCGTGCCAACCGGGCCATGGAGAACCAACCGGCACATACATTGTGTAATGAGTAACAGCTTGGTTAGTCCACTTTAGAAAAGCTAACAGGGTTAGCTGAGTCATTACTAATATGGCTGCTTCTGATATACCTGTTTTAGGAAGGTGCATGCCCCCTATCACCGTCTCCGACTTCCCATCCATATACATGAAGGCTGTGTCCACCCGGTTGTGTCCCCTGTCCAGGAAAGTCTTCACCATCGCCAAGCTCTGCTCGGCGTCGGCTCGTCCCCCGAACGCCATAGTTCCCAGTAAGGAAACCGGCCGCTTAGTTTGAGACGACGACATGTTTCGACGAGACACAAACCTCGGTACTTGTGTGCAGACGTTCTTAATAATGTGACTCCGTCCAAGTGTGCACAGTCGCACTGTCATCACGCACTGCATGCTACGATGCAGAAACTAGCACGCGCCTAGGGGGCAGAGGTCTTTGGAAGGGGTTATATGGGAGTGTCGTAAAATTACTTCACCGGTCTAAAACGTAACATGTACCAAATTTGGTGAATAAAGTCACCTATTTGACTTATTTGCTTGGCTGTAGTTCAGGCAGTGCAAAGTGCGTTTTCTGTGACCACTTGTGTTTGTTATAGACATGTAAGTCAATATTTGTTCAAGTCTCTTCGTGTCAGCATGTGTGCAGCGGTTGTTATTCTAGCTAGATGTAGTTCTTAACTTTAACCACAAGGTGTCGGCAAATCTCCATGCATTTCTACAAACGATGCTCATGGGGTTCTCTTGCATCCGTCAATGTGCAGACTGCAGATATGATAATCTAATATTGTAACGTAACCATTAAAATTCACTGTTTTTTCAGTGCATCCTGGATACAGAACCATTCATATGAAGCCTTTGTAAGCCCCCAGAGTCTAAGAAACCAGTGTTTCTACACTGGAATAAAACCCAAGGTTTTCTCTAAGTTAAATAGTTTGATTAAACATCACACATTTGTTTAAGAATGTCCACCATGTAACCATAAAATTGGCTGAAATATTGAAGATATTACAACCTAGACTTTGAGGGCTCCTGTAAGACAAGGCCTCACGATTAGATTGGTATGATGTTTAAAATGTTTAATTATATTGTGTTAGGGCATATTACCAAACTAATTCATAAACAGGTTTATAGGTTTTCTTTATTTGATTAAGTGGACATTTGTTTGGAAATTTGCACCAGTAAAGTGCAATATTAACTGTGGGCCATGTGTGTGAAAATTGTAAGACGTTAGTTTATATTATTCCAGAAGTGTATTTCTTTGTTTCGAAATATTTGTTAGAGGATCATATACAATAATAAACACTTTTGTGTATTGTATCAGACTCATGTGAAGCTGATTTCCATAGCACCGGTTTATCTCTGGACATAATGAAGCTGCCATGTGTAGTCTGCATGTGTACTTGATGGGTTGAGACATCAGTTCACAGTAGGTGGGGGTGAATATGGGGGCCTTTTTTTTAACCTTCCAAATAGCTTAATTCGGCCATGGATAGGTTTGGATGGATGGATGATTTGTGGGCCCACAAATAGACGAACAAATGAATGTAGTGAATGAAAGACTCACTTTTGTTGTTTCAGTAAAAAAAAAAAAAAAAAACGTTGGCAACACATATCTCAGATCAGCTCTGATATGTCTAAGAGTATCCGATCTAATTCAAACAACATGCCGTGGGGCTGGTACCCGTCGGAGGCTACACGGGCAGCGGTGACCCAGGACTCTTTAGGGTCATGAACACACATGCGCGCAATGAAACCTTTGTTTGGAGAACGGCAGCAGTTCTTGGCGTCTTGACCCTGTGACCGAACCATCAGCGGTTTGCCCTGCACAGTGACCACGAGCTGCTTCAGACTCAACCCCAAACATCCTCTGGTGCTCCGCGGGTCATACTATAGCGCTCCCTTTCTCTAGATGGCTCCGTTTGCGCGGATATTGCGCTCATTTCTCAGCTCCACGAGCTTTGTTTCCATCAATACGCGCACATTGAACCAGATAACTGCAATATTAATGGAGGGATTGAATATCAGCATACAAAAAGTAAATGTAAGAGTAAGTCTCAATAGAAATATTACAATTAGGCTGACGCTATCAAGTTAAAAACTATCGGCGTTGCGTTGGTCCGTTTTTAAAACAAATATGAAGTAAAACTAACATAACATGACACTAAAAATCACCTTTAAGAGAAAAGTTTGATGCGACGTTTAAAACAAAATCTGAACCCAAAGAAACCGTTGAAGCCCCCCCGTTTGTGAGTGCCCTTTGCAGACTGCAGGGTGTGTAGTGTGTGTGTGTGTGTGTGTGTGTGTGTGTGTGTGTGTTTCAGAAGCTGCTGAAGCTCTGAATAATAAATGACATCCTTTCCATCCTCCCCCTCTAAACCCCTGCCATCATTACCAAGTGAATGGAGGGAGGCAGAAAGCGCTCAGCCTCCACGACTTCGTGCCCGTCAGTCTAACATCTGCAGTGAAGGAGCGTCGGTGAGCTGCAGCTTTCAGCCAGTGTCACACACACACACACACACACAAACACACACACACCGGCTGAGAGCGAGAAAACACCGCGCATGTGATGGCTGGCTCATTTCTGGAAAGTGCTGATCATTTCCGAGCGGACGATCCTTTGTGTGCTTTTTAAGTTTCTCCCAGTTGAGCGCTTGGATTTTTTTTTTTTTATTTGGTTACCTTTTTTTTTTTTTTTTTATTCGGTTACTTTTTTTTTTTTTTTTTTATGGTTAATCCGCTGAGAGATACTCACCTGAGTAATACTCATGAATGAGTTAACGAATTATTCATTCACCTTTTTAAAACTCTGATCCAAGAAGAACAAACATGGAAAGTTTTATTTTTAATTTTTTCCTAATATTTATTATAGAGGTTAATGCATTACGTTATGGCATCACCAACAATCTCCAACCTTATATGTGAGTAACCTTTTGTCCTATATGTTTTGTTGTTTATCGGCTGTTTAACTTACTTCCATTTTATTAGTACACAGATTCTTTAGGGATGAGGTTTACTCTTCATCTTTCCTACTGTATCACGTTCCCTTTGAAGTTTGAGTTTGCAAAAACTTCTGGTTCATCTGCACATTCAAAAACTTGAAAAGACTCAACCAGAGGCAGAAAATTTAGTCTTGTGAAGTTTTTTCTTTTGCTAGAGGTATCCAACAGCAGCTTGGTGAGCTATGTTTTTTATGTGATGGATGATTAATTTAACTGTTCTGCACTCTCATCGTGGGCTTTATTGGCTTCCATGCACAGTATCACTGTAATTAACATGATTATATATTAGCTCCATGTGGATGGTCTGTACTGCATTCCTAACTCTGTCAAAGTTAGTTTGAAGCCCCTCAAAGTGAAGAGCCAGTATTTTAAACCTCTAAATATTAAGGAGCGTGAATTATGCGAGAGAAGATTATCTGCGGTTACTTGCCATTTACAATAAAGTCTTTCAGTTATTTGAAGTGATCGTGGTTACTATATTGTTTATGAGACGAGCAGCTGGATGTTGTCTTCAGATTCCTGCTGATCTCCGTATGCAGAGCCTTCCTGTCTGTCCTCAGTGTTACCAACGGAGTCAATGTTTCAAAGATCCTGTTGCACTTTTCGTTGACGAGGCTCCTCTGTGCGCTGCAGCAAGTGATGTGAAAGACATCAGTGGCAGGTTTGCCCGTTAACCCAGACACACTTTGTGTAAGGAGGACAAAACATCACAGTTAAGAAGAGGGTTGTCGTGTTTTACCTGGGGGGCGAAAAATGTTAGCTGTCTCCTGCTCCTGCTGACACTCAGTCTCGTACGAACAAGTGAAAACATGCATGTTCAATGTCTTGTGGGAATTGTCTGGGAAATTGTGGCATATTTTTGTATTGTTCATTTATTTTAAAAAATATTGTAAAGTGAAGTGGTAACTGTTTACAGACATTGTACATCACATGTTATTATTTCCCAGCAAACCAGTGGCTCACATCTAAAACATTTTACCTTTGTATTAGGAATTAGGAATTCCCCCTAAGTCTCTAAAAATACCAAAACCAGACATCATAAGCAGCCTTACACCTCAGCACAGGTAATGCCCTCACAGGCATTACTAGAAAATGCCTTGTAAGCTTTGTCCATCTATCTTTACCGCAACAATTGCCCCACTGCCATCTGCACATCTGTGGAAACGTTTTCACAACTTAAGTATTTTCATCACTGCTTTTGTTTCAGGCCCAATGTGTGTGTGGAGAGGGAGGTGACGCTGGTCGCCCAGAGGCAGCCGTGTGTGCAGGCCTTCACACGCATGGTTAAAGTGTGGAAGCAAGGCTGTGTGGGACAGTCATGGTGCATGGGATACGAGAGGAGGTGAGTAATACTCTTCATTTGTTCTTCCCTCTTTGTAGTTAAAACCTCTGACTCTGTTCTCACAAAAGCACTCCCGTCTTCACCTGCAGTGGATGTAGTGCTTTGCTGATTAATCTCTGGCTAGAGCAAAGCATTAATTATGTCTTCATGAGTCATGCAACCGAAAGAATTTATCAGAGAGGGAGTGATCCTTCAATTGACTCCACCTCCGAACAGTATCAAACAGGATGAGCTCCTTGACCTCCCCTTTCCTCTCGGTCTCTCTCGCTCTTGTTCCGTAGTCACAGCTTTGAACCCCTCACACATTTAAGTGCAAGGTGCAGCCCCACTTCATCGGGGTTACCAGCTATTTATCTCCCAGGCGCCTTTGCAGCCAGCATTCCTGTGAAGGAGCATCCTAATGCTAACATTTTAGCCTGTCTCTGTTTCAGGAGTTTCTCACTTTGCTGCTCACGCTCGCTTTCACAGCGTTATTTACCGTGTTACAAAGTCAAAGGCTGCTTTGAAGGCAGCCAAAGCCACAATTACGCTCACTTTAAACAAAACGTGTTTCCACAATGCGTAATGACCGTGGAGCAATGAGAGGGGTCCCAAAGTACAGGGACAGGCTCCGTGCTCTGAAGTTGACTCTGCCAGTCTCACACTTTAAAAGGGCTCCTTAAAAGTCTGGGAAAATGTTTTCTGAACATCATACTGCATGTCACTTAAAAGGCTGTGAGTCGTTTGATCAGATTACATGTTAGTTTTTCCTAATCTCATGGTACATGTTGACTCACACGCTGCTGCTTTACAGTGGAATACTACAAAAACTTCAGGGTTTTGTGAGTTATATTTGTTTTTAGATTTGTTTTATAACTGCCACTTCAACAGGTTGGATTGAAAGTTTTTAACTTGATGTTTGTCATGTTAACAGGACAGCGTACTACACTGCATACAGACAAGTGTACAGACAGGATTATCAGACTGTGTACAAGTGTTGCTCTGGATGGTCTCAACTTAATGGAGAAGCAGGCTGTCTGTATCGTAAGTATCCTCAACTATCCAGATTCTACTACTTTCTACCTCTTCAATTGAAAAAGAAGTCGCATTTCTCAGGTTTTGCGGTTAGGTATGTTTACTAAAAGGCAATATGTCTTTTCCTGACTCAGCAGGAGGAAGGGTGCTTCAAACATCACCTCACCGTTGGCACAGACCTCTGAATGAAAGCTTTTCAGAAAAAGGTCAAAAGGGTCAAGAGATGCTTTGCCCATCCAGACTCCTCAGCAGATGTTATCAGTCAGTGCCATGTCCTAACCACTTGTGTTGTTACAACAGTCCCACAAGGTTTAGATGTGGCCGGTGGGAAAAAAAATCTCAAGTGTTGAAAGACTTTAAGTGTTGACATTCGCTCTCAAAAAGAGGTTTGCATTGTAGTTTCTTGTTCTACTCTCGGCAAAAAAACATTACGATTAAGGTGAGGTCATATCTCTGTAGCGCTCCTTTAGTTTACGACAGATAGTTCGTCTGGCAGACAGTTTTTACGAGGCTGAATATTTACTTTAATAGATTGAAACTCCAAACGGAGCACATTGCCCCTCTAGCTGTGGTCCCATGTTTAAATCTTGGCTCTCTTCCATATAGTCATGCCACTCTTCTCATTCAGAGGTGTGACGTGGCTGTGCAGGTCAGAGGATTGCATTATGGATATGAAAACAGACAAGCCCATCCAGTGTTTACCCCAACCAATCACATTCAAGGCCCCCAAAACAATACCCATCAACTCATGGTGGGGAGACCACCTGCTGATACGCACAAAAAGAACAAAAAAAAACCAAATATGAATCTCCCCTCTGTAAATTCCAATCCATGGGTCCATGTATGGAAGAGTGGTTCTGTTGGTCACACTGGGGCTGCCAGCAGCTCATCTCCTTGTGGATAAGCTTAGCTTCACACCGCTGAGACCAAGAAGCCTCCTTTGATGGGATTTCACAGCCAGTGATCCAGAGCACATAGCCTGCATACCATAGACAGACCCTTGGCAAAGCCTTCCTGTAAACAGTTTGTCCCCTGTCCGGTTGACTGACAAGAAAGTTCCCACTTCCTTACTCTCATTGCTCTACCTGGAACTGACCCGCGGGCTCAGTGGCCGGTGCTGACACCAGCAGTACAGGCCCGTTACTGTCCGGGAAAGCCCTCCGATGGGAAGTGGCTGGGATGTGGAGCGAGAGAAGATCTCCTGGATGTGCCTGTCATCGGTGTCTTATTATGGCATTTATGTTCTATTCAAAGGGCTCTTTGTTTCCACAGAAAAGGTTATGGTATTAAATTATACAGTACAAAGAAGCATTACACTGCCTGCTCTGCAATGAGTTTGGTTTATTTAAAAACTCCCATAAAGACATTTCTTAAAAATACATTCTTCAGGACTGTCCAGTGTTCCCCCCCCCCTTGAGTAGACAGGAGGTTTTGTTTCTCTTTTTCGCGTGACAATGGCTGCCCTCTTCGACGCGAGGCAGGGCTTTTATCTCTGTAACCAAAGACGTGGCAGCACTTTGAGATGGGACAAACTAATCACCCTTTTCTCTGAGCCATTGAACCGGGATAAAAGGAAGCTCACACCACAATCCTCCCTCTCCCGCTCCTGCGCACTTTGCTGTGCACTATCTGTACTGTACCTCAGTCAGCACAATGCAATCTGCGGGGCTGTTTTCAACAGCGCCTCCAACATCCAAAAGGAAGAATCTTCTCTGCAAAATGTACAGCTTTAGCAAATCCCCTGAAAACCCCCAAAAGAAGGGGAGATTGGGAAGATGGGAATGCTTTGTGTTTGAGATAGTGATTTAGTGTCTGGCAGTTGTCGCTCCGTTTTGTCCCTCCTCTTCTCTCTCTGTATGTGTTCCCTCATAAAATGTCAGTGTAAGGTAATTAGGCCAATGACTTCTGGCCATTGTGAGGTAGTTGAGCAGAATTGAGGCTCTAATCATGTTGTCCACACAGTGTCTTGGAAGTGGCTCCGTGTAGAGTAGTTTGTCCTTCCTATAGTTCACCTGTGATTCTCTTCTGCCTCTATATCCACCCATTGTACAGATGTTGACATCCTGTCACAGTCTTGCAGTGAATGGCCTCAGTTGTTGTGCTCTCCAGCAGTCTTTGCTCAGTATAATCAGTCACATGTTTGGAGAAAGAATATACCACAGCAAACGTCTGGTTACTTTTGCCCCCTCCTTGTTGTTTTCTCTATCGTTTTGTTTCAGGCCACTATCATCCAATTATGAAGGTTTATGAGTTTTCCATTTACACAATAGCATTGCTTTTAGAATTTTTGTATACAAGTTCTGATGTTTTCCAGCATTATTGCACGAAGAAAATGAAGAAATGCAGCATATTCTTATCTAAGAGAAGCTGCAACCAGAGACTGGTTTTTGCTTAAGAAATGACATAAACGATTAATTAGTTATCAAAATAGGGTTAGGGTTAGGTGCAGAATAATTTTCTATTATATTAAAGAACCTAGAGCCACATCTATTCAATGCTTTTACAATACATCTAATCACTTCTAGTCTACAAAAAAGTCAGCCAAGTGACTTGTGGAGGCTGAATGCATTTTCTTTAAAACCCAAAGTGCAACCGAGGTGACTTCTGTGTGTTTTGTAAAGACTCCAATTGGCTCGATGACTATCTTGTTCTCCTGAAGGTGAAGAACTCTTGACTTTGTGATGGCGACTTCCTCCAATTAAACATTTGGAGGACCACTCAATCAGTGAGTTAAACCTTTCTACATCAGCGTGTAGCCACGGGCCGAGTGAGGATGGACGGGGGTTAGGCGGGAGTGGAAAGGAGCAGTTATGTTGATTGACGGCAACAATAAGCTTTGTGACAGGGGCTGAGGGGCAGGGACAATGTCTCCTCCAGTTTGTCGTCCTCGTTAACTGCTGAATAGGAACTGGCCCCCTTTTGTGGTTGGAGCAGGCTGGCGAAGGTAGCTACATGTGAAATAGGCCTAGGAGCCAGAGAAGAGGAAACGGTCCTCTGACTGTCCATGGGTGGTCTCCGTGCGTGTGCGTGTGTGCGTGTGTGCGTATGCGTGTGTGTGTGTGTGTGTGTGTGTGTGTGTGTGTGTTTGTGTGTGTATATAGAGACAGTATCGTGCATAGCTGATCACGAATAGACCCAGACTCATGCAGAGAAACAGACAGAAATCAACTGGAGACATAACATTATGCATAATTGTTCCCAAACTATGTAGCTGTGAGCGAGTTTACTTTCGACATCTTGAGGTCTGTTTGATGCTAGCTGGAAGAACTTGTAATGGGAAAAGATTGTAGAATTCCACTTATTCTAGTATGAGTATGGCGAGCAAATATGACCGTCATTGACAAAAAGTAGACATAAGGACCTAAAGCAATCACATGACTTGCTGTCCAGTTGCAGATGTGGGTGTTTTGTGAGACGGTGAAGTTAGTCGGGTGAGCCAGTAGCTTATACGAGTTATGCACAAGCTGCATGTTTTTAAAATTTGTGTTTATATAATTCCTATTTGGTCTGAGTGACATGCATGCCATCTCTGTTGCATTAGAGCGAGTAAAAGAAAGTAAATAAAGGATGAAAATGCTGACCACGGCAGGTGTTTTTTAATCGTGCATACTCTTTGTGATGTGACTAAATGTCAATATTCTCATCCACATAGTTGGAAATAAGGAAGAAATTATATTCATATCACAGGAATCTGTGTAATCTAGACATGGATAATGTAGACAGCAGCAAAGGCTCCAGATATTCTAATTGCAGGGTTGTGCATGCTCAGACATTTCTTTTCTAAGCCTTATTGTGCCTGCTTTGTCAAACCCGACCTAGTGTGCGGTTCAAATGGTATTTAGAGTGTTTCAAAGAAAACTGTCAGAGATCATCTAACATAGCTGGCCCTGGCTCTTTGAAATGACACATTCCTTTGCATAGCAAAACATGATTTGTTGCCTCAAAATACAGTGCTTGGCTCCACGCGTACCAATTGCGGCACCAAACGGAGCCCTGAACGCAGGCCTTTGTGTCCGTGAATTGCCCTAAATGTGATCTCCCTCTGGGTCGCACTGCAGGGGTTAAACAGATCGACGGAGCCTAAACAAACACTGCCTCTGTGCTGATGTGGTCGTCCCCTTCTCCAGCTGTAAGGGTGACACCTGCTCGTTGTTTTTCAGTTTCTCGGCACGAGTCGCTGACCCCTGCTCCTTCTGTCTCATCTTTTGGTGGCAGCTGCTAATCCTCTCGGAGAAGGTGTCTTTTGTAATCGAGTGGAGGCATTCACAGTGACAGATGAGAGTGAGTTTTATGCCACGCTGCATGCCACATTAAGAAATTATTTCAGGGAAGATTAAGCAGCGTAAGGAGCTCAGGATGGGGGCGGCCCAAAAATGCCCTGGTTAGCTGCCAACAATCCTGTGTGTCTCATATCTCAGAAGGGGGAATGTACATTCCCCTTGTTGTCGCTTAGCCATGCTACCCTGAAGTAACTCCGAGAGACATCTGACCTTATACTTTGTAGCTGGTAATTAAGTTAATTTAAGATTTCTTTACCACAATTTAGAAATGTCTCAATAATTTGATCCCTCACCGCTGGAGGTAACATAATTGTACTGAAGAATTTGGATATTTTTGCAATTAAACTTGACCACTGAGTTAGGTTATTTTTTTTTCTGCTCGTCTGTCATCTGTTGCTTTCACCACACCATTATTCCCTCACATTACATAATCACAGAAGTGGGGGTAGTTATGTATGTTGAACTAATACAGTGAATCATCGCTTCTGTAGCCAAAGTCTTGAGGTACTGGATGTCATCATGGACAGATTAGCAGCGGTGAGATGGTCTTCCTGTTGGAGTAGGATTTCAGAAATAGGGCGAGACTTTGGTCTAATAGGTTTTTAGAACAAGAACATGGATGTATTGGACAATGTCCATTAGTTTGGGGAACCGCTGATGTTTGCTGGGGTGTTTATTTAGAGACAACAAGTGAGAGATAGCCTCGATGTCTGTTTTTAGGTTGCGTGTGTCGACTCCCTGCATGGTCCAACTGTTGAACAGGTGTCTGAGGATAAAACCAGATGACAGGCGGATGTTTAGTCTCAGCGTCGGTCTCCAAGGAGTTCTGTGAATCTAACAGAGAAAACTGTTCCGGCTCATCTGTGATTATTTGAGAGCACTTCTTCATGCTCCTCTCCTTTTGGCTAGAAATATTATATTATTCCCCGCTGCTTACATGATACAGTTGAAGCCAGACTAGATATTCTTTGATATCTTTTTATTTTCAAAGCCTGAAGTGTCTCTTTGTTTCTCAGCTGATCAGTTGTACCATTAATTGTACCTCAGTTTAAAGTATCTGGAGTGGATAGTTATATATAATTAGGGCTGCAGCTAATGTTTTCTTTTTATTTGTAGTCCATAAAATCTCTGAAATTACTTAAAAATGTCCGTCACAATTTCCCAGACCTCAATATATAGTCAATGTGATTTGTTTTGTCTCAACAACCTGGAATAGAGAAAAGCAGCAAATCCTGTAATGTGAAGCGGCAACATAATTACAAAAATACAGAAAACAATTGAATAAACCAAAAGCTGAATTGAAAACATTACATTTGCTGCACTATCCATGTAGACACAATGAACGGTTCAAGTGATACTAAAGAAAAGAAAAAGGGCAAAGGATTATTTTAAATTCACACAAGCCGTGTTTCCATTCACATATTTTTACGTTAATTTTGAAGTATTACATCAGAAAAGCTGTATGGACACAGGGGAAAAAAGCATAGCGAACATTTAACTGGCATTACTGATCAGCTATTTCCAGTGTCGGTGTCTTCTCAGATATTAACTGAATACGTGAAAGCTTGTCTTCGTCTCCAGACAAAACATGAAACATGGCCAATAGTAGTCTTACAATTAAAATGTTCCCGACAAATTCCTGAAGATCTCTCTCCATTTTTCTCTTGCAAATGAGTTAGATAGCTAAATCGCCTTGTTAGGTTTCTGGTTTGCAATCTTTATTTATTCTGTTTACTGGCGGATTAAAGCCGTGCGTAACCTATAGCTCCAACTTCTGACCAAACTACACTGTAGCCTAGTTTAACTGCTAGTTTCCAAAGCAGTTGACGGAAACGCTCCTAATTCGGAGATCTTATTTGCAACATTTCAAAATTAGCTGGACAATTGAATGGAAACCCCGGAGTGAGCTGTCCGGGGCACACTGCTTATCACTGTGACCATATGTGGTTGGTGAATGACATCAGAACTGGCAGCGCCTGGTGTGATGGGGGATCATGCCGTCTCTTGTTGCATTAGCTGTGCAGAAAAATGCATATCTTGCTGAAGACGCAAAGTTAAACTAGCATTCAGAGGCTTTCTTCACAATTATCTTTGGGAAAGGTTGGCATTTTAA
The DNA here is from genome assembly GCA_016806645.1 of Ophiodon elongatus. Taxonomy (NCBI): domain Eukaryota; kingdom Metazoa; phylum Chordata; class Actinopteri; order Perciformes; family Hexagrammidae; genus Ophiodon; species Ophiodon elongatus. Next base: position 1,159,920 of record JACSYO010001618.1, on the reverse strand, counting down.
ATTTCTCTTGTTATTAGCTGGACTATGTTATTCAATCCCAGTGTCCTCATGTTGCTAGTCAGGAAAAGCAATGATAGACATCAATCCTCTGGATCTGTCATCACTAAACACTGTACTCCACTCAGGAGAGTGCAAACAACAGGCCTGGCTTAAACATCTGTGTCTTACTTAGGAATATTAGCCTTGACGCACATCAGATAAGCACACAGGTACTGTACCTGCACACACATTTTTAGGTGAAGGACTGTCATGATTAATGTGAGTGTTGTGTTAGCACAGGAAATGTGATGGTACACCTTTTGAGGTGGATTCACATGTTTAGCGCTACCTAGTTAATATGTCCTGGTTTTTTTTTAATTTACCGTCTTAACTAGCGTGAGCAGTTTGACTTGAAGGATTTATGGACACAGGGCCGCAGGCTTCAAGAGATGGATGAGCCACGCTCACCATGTGGCTCTCCGATTTTATCCCATGGTTCACCCACTGTTTGCAACAATGATCAAATTTCAGTAAGTCAATCAAGGTCATTCTCTGGTAACTACCGTGCAGTAAAGAGGCCACTTTCCCTTTTTAAAAGTCATGTAAGCTGTTGCCGCCACTCATGTTAAACAATCTGTTTAGAAATGGAGTTTAGAAATGTCTTTCACTTGGCCAAAAGCCTGTGCCTCCGCTCAAAGAGAGCCACGTGGTGGATTCCTTTTACATTGGTTAGTGTGAATGGAGGAGAATCAAGGTTCCTCTTTAGTCAGGAGTGAACAGGCCGATGATAAGGCTTTGATAGAAAGAGGTCATCGTTTGAAACTGAAGATGTTGACATCTCATGAAAACAGCCAGGTGTCTCTGCTTCACTTACTATTTTTTTTTAATGTCCTTCTCTTTTTCTACCATCCTGTCTGTCCACATCCACACATGCAGCTGTGTGTAGCTACGGTGTGTGCTTCAATGGGGGCCAGTGTCGGGTTGGATCCACTCAGCTTTGTGACTGTCCTGCAGGGTTCAACGGACCCAGCTGCCAGTATGGTGAGTAGAAACATCCTGACTATGTTTCATATTCAGAATCTCTTTTCTTCTCCTCTTTTCATTTGTTTGAGTGCCATTTCTTTTTTCCCCCCTTCTTGGTATTTTAGTTTTTTTATCTGCCATTCTAGCAATTTTTTGGTATTAGAGTATAAGAATAAACAATCTGACTTTTGTTTTCATGAAGAGAATCATGTAGAAACTGTCACACACTGCACAATTATATGAAGCTCTTATCTTTTACACACGCCCATTTTCCATTACTGTCAGTGGCTGCAGTATGTAGTACAGTAAAAGCCGGAATCATAAAAAAAAAACTCTTCACAGCATTGAAGCTTATTAGAGCTTGCCATTTGATTAAAAACACCTTTTTGGGCTCTTTGCTATAGATCCTACAATTCTGATCCGTTTCAGTCCGTTCTCCAACTGAACTCTGTGATCGTCTTCCTCTACGAGTGAATGAGAATCTCCTTACATCAGCAGTTGGCTTCTTTACCAAGAGCCAAAGTATTTTATCAGCATCCCCATTGTTGAATTTGAGCTGTTGAAGTAAAACAGCGGAGAACTCTGTTGTTTTTCTGATAACACCACACGACAGGAAATTCCTCTCATGTCACCATTTCTTACGAGAATCATCCATCTGTCCATATAATTAGGCCCTCCTAGACACTGTGTTACATAGGTCAAGTTCAAACTGCGGTGACAGTTGAAAATGATGGTCTCCTTTTGTTACGGTCGTCTGTCCTAACTTAACGCTCTGTGTCCAGCATCCAGGAGCTCCAAGTTCATCTCTAACTTACCAACTTTGGTGCAACAGCTGTAGCTTCATAACACCTAATAGTGTAGGTTTCCCTTCCAAAGACTAAAGGTAGGAGTTGGGCGCCAGACAGGAGAACCATAGCCCTTCTAGCCTGTCACTTTTAGCTGCATTTAGCTCTACTTTCACCTCTTGTTAAAGGACTTATGATCCAGCTTTGGGACTTGCAGCACCGACAGCTCGTCTACATGATCAGAGCTTTCTGTGGTCGCTAAGCTGACCTGACTTACTTCTGATTACTTCATGCTTGAAAAAAACAACAACTTAATTATAAGGCCAGTAGATCCATGAACACACTTAAATGGCTAAATTAAGACCATTGGTTGCTATTTTTAAGCTGGTCCAGATGTGGAGGCCTAGTGGAGGTCTTTGAGAAGAGTGAAGCTATCGGCTGAAGCTGATGTTTGCTGATCAATGTTCATGCAAAATTTACAGTATAGATTTACAGGAAATTAAATATATAAACACAGTTGCATACAGACTCTGAATAAACACTCCAACACATAGGGATGTATCGTTCTGTAGAGTGGTGAGGCGATGGCCAGTGCACACCGTGGGGTACTATTTCTCTCATCCTTCACTTCTCACCATGAAAAATTAATGAGAAGAAGTAATAATGGTCTTGATTAAACGCTCAAGTCATGAAGTTCAACCCTAACCCTAAAATCCTGATACATTTAGTAAACCAAAACATTATAGTTAGGTAGATACACTTAGATTGCAATTGGTGCAATCGATTCCTCTATTATGGTAATAATGAGTCTTTCAAACTCCCCCAACCATCAGCAGTAAATGAAAGATGTACTACTGAAATAGACAGGCCTGTGAAATTATGTGTCTGTTAACTGATCCGTGACAGATACAAGAGGAAATGTCAAAGCTGTTGATATGGATGCTCAGTTTATCAGGAAACTGTCAAAATATTGTCTAATCAGTATCGGACTAAGAAAATGAAAAGGGGAAAGAAAATACTATCTTATTTATTGGTGTAGATACTATGTTCCTAATATCTGATGAGATACGAAAGATGGCTGACTTCAAAAACATTACTAACATTTCCACGTCAAATACATTTATTGGAGATCAGTTGCGCCGTATGTAATTAAATCTAATCAAATGAAAACTCCTCTCCTCTGCACTTTCGGCTTTACAAAATATACAGTGCTGTCAAAACTCATACAGTTTTGCTCATCCTGTTGCCACGTTTTAATGCTTTTATTTATTTTTTCATTTTTAAATAATCAAATAAAACATAAATACTGGATGATACAATCTTTGTCCGAAACTTGAGTATATTCTGTTGTGTTTCTAGAAGAAGCTAAAGGAGACAACATTTGGTGAAAACATCGCTAGTAAAGCCAATTCCAACAACGGAGCTTGAAGTCCAGTGAACCAATTTGTTTTCAAATTATAATTAATTGTCTTTGTTCCGTTCTTGGCTTATTAACACCCCCCTTCCTTCCCTTTTCCACACATTGAGATCCGCTAGCATTGTTCTGCATTGTGAATGATAGCTGTCATCAATGGGCACCTTGGGGCCCTTGCTGGTGGAGAGCTATGCAGCAGACCCCCGCGCTTTGACCCTCCCTCTATTGGAGGCTATCAGTCCGTAAACTATCTGGCAGTTATATTGCCTTGTGATTGGCATAGAATGGGCTGCTGGCTGAAGGGCGTGGGGCCGTCACTGACGTAACATTTGGGGTTATGAGTGTCGGACGCGGGCAGGATTACGCTCACAGCTGTCCCTCTCCTGAGGTCCTGCATGTGCCAAATACGGGTCACTTCAGTGTCACGAGTCCTGTGGACTAAAGAATAAACTGCCGGCTGAGTACAAAGTAGCTCATCGGAGAAAGAGCCGCAACATCACTTCAGATGAATGACTCTTTTAACTGAGTGACGGCTCTGATATATAGTTCAACCGTAATGAAGACCGCTCTGTGGTGGTCAGGCAAATACCATTTTGTTGTAACTGTCACATTCTTGAGCCCCAGATAAATAACCTTGCTGTGTAGACGAGAGCACGCTGCTCACACGAGCTGCCGTTATAATTGAGTTACTGCTGCGGTCCGCATGCCGCACACAACTGTCAGTCACAGCTAGGTTCTCTCGTCATGTTTACGTAAAAGCTGAAGCCACAGTGGAGGATGTTGCTGAGGATGAATGCGTGGAACCGCAAAGATTCACTCATCATTTTAATTATTTAGACGTCAACATTGGCATTCCTCTGCAGTCGCATGTGGTGATTGTTCCTTGAAGAGCTCTTGATGTGGTTCTTTCGTATTTGTTTACAGCAATTGGTGTGTTTATGTTGTTCAAAGGGGCCAATTACTGCCTTGCACTCAATAGTTGTCTGTAGCTGTCATCTGTCTTGGTTTTTAGTCGCATTGTGTCTCAGTGATGTGTGAGACAATAATTACTGTCCCATTTATTTGGGTCACCTGCCTCAGCTTTATACTTTGCGGACCATACTATCATTCTGTAGGATAGATCATTTCAAGGTTGTGTAATCTCACATGACTGACTTCTAAAGATATGCATTGTACTTGTGTAAATTACTTTCCAGACGGCATCATTTTTAACTAAGACGGGGTACGTGTTGTAATATTTGATGGCATTAAGATAAGATAGAACTTTATTTTGTTGATGGAAATTGTTGTGCAGCAGTTGTAGTGCAACGTAGGGAGTAAAAGTATTTAGAGTGCAAATAAAACAAAATAAAAAGCAGACACAAACTAAACTATTCAACATTAAGTATTTAAAGATTCTGAAACCTATTTTACGAGCCAACTTCTGAGTAAAGGAGTCCCACATGAACACAACATTTTCTTTCAGAGGTTATTTTGTATTTTTTCCTCTGTGCTCTTCTCACTTGTTGAAGTTGATGGTTAGAAAAAGGGGGTGTCATGGTCTTCTGTGCACCGATCAGGGCATGGCAACATTTTAATCAATTGGTAATAACGGTCGCAGGCTTGTTGCTTGGCCACTGTCAATCAAAACGGATCTGGTGGGATATGTATTTCTGATCTTTAGGTTTGATTGTTCCTTATTTTGAAAAAAAAAATATTTATGATTAATTGCCAATGAATGTAATGAAGTTATGACAGAACTGGCAACCCTTTTGTGATGCCAGGTACCTGTCGTGTGTGTGTATATATGAGGTTTTTGTCTCAGTTTTTGCTCAAAAGTCCTTTTTAAAGCTCTTTGTCTTGTTTACATCCAGTGGGGTTTCGTCACTCGGTGCCTGATGTACTCAGTATCCAGCCTGTCATCAGTAGACAAGTGGTATCCTCTGGGATCAAGAGCTTCCAGGGCTTTTAGACCTCTGGCAGGGCAGATGTCTTCATACCAGCTGACATCTGGGCTCAGCCACAGACAAACAGACGGACGGACAGAAAAGCAGACAGACACTTTTTGTAACATGAACCTTTACAAGCGTCTTAGTCTAAAAATCTTGTGTCAAGGGTACAATTTAAATTTATCTCACATACGTAAAAATGATGGATTGTGTAATAACTTTGAGTTATTTGAAACAAATATAAGGAGGAGGAATAGGGAGTTGTGATATCAGAGTAAAATCCTTGATAGCAGAGGGAAACATTTTTCCAAATGGCTGTAACCCAATATGAGAAAATACTGTGTTTGTTCCGTTCCCACAGGTTTAATATATTTATTTGGCTTTTGTTTGTTGATCCCAAACTGTGAAAAGCTTTCCTGAAAGAGCTCTTTCTCTGGAACAGTAATTGCGACTCATTTATTTGCTCTTTGCGAATGATTTCTGAACTGTAAGCTCATATCTTGGCTGGGTTTGGGGTCATTGTAATGCCAGGAGGACCAGCTTGTTCTAGACATCACTCAAGACAGACCCCCTACTGATGGCTATCATCATAATCTTTTTTCTGTAATGTTTGCTTCAAAGTAGGCTCCCAGGCTCAGCCACAGCAACGTCGGCTTTGCAGATTTTAGTCTGTGCAAATGTTAGTATATCATACCAGTATGTATGTATGTATGTCACTTGCATTCATTCACCAAGATTATGGTTAAATAAAGCGTCTTTGTCTGATTGTTATACTGCCATTCTGTACAGCTTACATCTAGCAAACCAAACGCTAGTTATATTTTATTGGCAATCAGATATTATATTGGAAAGGTTAAGCTGTTGATGCACGCATTGGGCAAAAACAAAAAATATCTTTTGTTTTATTAGAAACATCAGATATACAACTAAAAAGGAACTTTTCAAATTGATATATTTTATTTTTTAAACAACTAATCAAAGCAAATAAACAATGCCAACAAAGCAGATCCTCTTAATGTTACAGTTTGTGGCATCAATGGCACATATGCATGTTCTTATTGCCTATAGAGCCACCATAGTTAAGGGTAGAGATAGACGTTGCTCCTCCAATTTTACCAGTCACAGTCTTTCCTTTTTATAATCCAGAGGGATTATACAACAATTGGGATTACCACCCAACTAGTGAATATGATGTCTTCAGAGTTTTTTTACTTTGGCTTATAAACGGCCGACTGAAGCTCTTAATAATAAGGTCAGTTATTTCTATGGAGCCTTTTGGTGCATGACGTGAGTCCTCCACAGTCTACTGGCCGAGGTGCTGAGAAATGGCACAGGACGAACACACTGAAGTCTGACTCTGAACAAACACCTTGTGGAAGATTCATAGAGATTCGAGATGATAACATGTCTGAGAGGGGTTTTCATATATTTTCTAAACCCTTAATTAAGATGTTTATTGAGGTCAGGTCACATGAGACACAAATAAACAATGACAGTGGTGGAACTTTAAATACATCTTTGTAAAAAACTGTACTTAAGTATAATTTTGAGGTGTCTCCTCTTTCAGTATTACCAGTTCATTCTACTTCATGCTACTTCTACCCTTTTTAATTTCAGAGCAAATATGGAACTTTTTACTCCCTTAAATGTATTTGACAACCGGTGATTTATTTGAAAAATATTTCACAAAACATATATGACCAATTTATGAAAAATAAAGCTTTGTTAATTTCCCAAAAAAGTAGTTATTTCTATCGTGGCCAACTACAACATTAAAATACTGCTTACATGTTAAAGTTTAAATAATGGTACAATAATATGACAATATAACTTTGATAATAAACATATTTCAAATGCAAGACATATTTGTCACTTGCCAACATAGTATTTGTACATTGTTTTTTCTACATTTCTATGAAAAACAATTTAAAGTATGAGACCAAACTTATACAATTTGGTCCTAGTTTTCTATGTTTTCTATGTTTCTATGCTTTCTATGTAGTTTTCTATATTTTTAGTGTTTTGGGTATTGTGGTTCTATCTTGGAGCTGCATTGTGAAGCTGCATGCTTGTTAGCATGGTGGGAAGGTCAGGACCGCAACCCCAGAGCTATTCTGAGAATTCATTGGCTTGTTAAAGGACACTTGTTGAGTTGCACAAAACCTTTTGAAGTGCACAGACTTGACCCGGGGTCGTCCGGTCAAGAACTCTGTTTAAGAGAGACAGATAGCTGAAGAAAAATGTAACTGGTCATCACACAAGACCACTCACATCTGACTTTCTGCTCACTCAGTGTTTATCTTCGTTGAGTTGAACAGCTTTCCAGAATGTCTGGAAACTATGTTCTTTAGTTTTTCTTAAGCCTGGGATGAGTTTGGATGTACAGCTGCATTCAGCGAGGGTGATTTCAGATGTTGCTCTTTGCAGAGCCTCCTCTAATAGCTGTCCTACTCTGCAACTACGGAAAGTTCAATAGTGGTCTTTCCTCAGACTGTCCAGTGGCTTGTTGTAACCTGCCTTTTGACACTGCTGCTCTCACCTCACACACACATATACACATAGTAAATTCCCTTCAAGCAGGCCATGGGGGGAGTTCTCTAACTGTTCAGTGTTTGTTGAATTTTGGTAAATGTGCATGCATGCCAGGTTTATTTCTTCTTGGTCATGGTAATCACTGAAGCACATTAAGGCCAAATGTGACCAAAAATGTGTGTGGTTCATGCCTCCCAGATGTTAAATCCAAGTTAACACATTAGTGGCATGTTGGTCAGAAGTATTGCTGAACTTTTCTACATTGCCACTGACTGTGATTTTATACTTGAATGCAACATCCAATGTTAAAGGTTTGCTCTTTTTTTTTTTTTTGCCTAATCACCAGCGACTATAGTATTATTAGTATCACTGTGCGCTTAGTTAAGCTGATTTACATGACAGAGATGACTTTTGCTGTCTCCTCCTGCCTGGGAGCAGAGAGGTCAAAGGTCAAGCCAGCATGTGGACCTAGCATGTGCCATTTTAGAGCTGCCTCAAACTCCCATGGCTGCACTCACTGGTAATGAACAGCAGGAAGGCTACGCAACATCGAACCCTTTTTTTAAAATGTGGGGTGACTGCTATCATCACTGCTGCTCGTCAGGCCATTTAAAGACTGACAGTGACGGGAATGAGCAGCAGTGACACAGATGGCATCTGTCATGTTTACAGGCCATGTTGTAAAAGAGATCATCCCTTTCATATATGGTTAAGCCATTTCACACATGCTCCTCACTCTGGTAAGTTTGACTGTCAGTTGATTAGCAAGGAAACAGTCTTTGATTTTTCTTTGGCTAAATATATAGTGTATCTGCTCCCTTCATGTTCGGGACCACAGAGGAATGTGATGAGAGAGGGGCTTTCAGCATGTCAGCCTTGGGACCTTCCCTATTGTAAAAATAAATCCCTGAACTCTGAGTCCCATTGAATGGTTTTTACTTGGGATTAAGGAAAACATTTGAGAAACCTCCATGCATGCACTTAGGCTAGTAAGTGCCCCAAATGAAACACACATGCATGCCCTGTTCCTTATGGCTGGAGATGGGATCGTTTTCTTGCTCCTCAATGGGATGATTAGCCAGTGTGGCTTATAATTTCATCAGGCCTTCTTCCACTAAGAAAATATAAATTTGTATAGTGTTTGGTGTTTTTGGAAACAAGTAAGTTGTCCACAAAGAGGAGGTGGAAAAGATCTAAACATGAATATGTTTGTGTCAGCTTTAAAGAATGTGAAACTTGCCTTGTGGTCCTTTTCCATCGCAGGAATTTAACAACCTGTAATCTAAGGCTTCTCTTAACCTAAACTTTTTGGTACCTTGAAAGACTTAGGGACTAGCTTCTCCTTGCATTTCCACTGTATTTTAAAACCAGTGACATTTTGGTTATACAACATTAAAAGGGAAAAAGCAGGACAGACTGTTATTTTAATGTTCTTTTTGGTAGACAAATGAATAAGGGATTGTAGGATAGACAACAACCTAAAGTTACATTTATGTGAAGATGAGATACATGTGACAGAGAGTCTGGAATAAGGTGATTAGTGGCCCTACACGGCGTCCAGCGCCATTAACCACTTGTAGTTTTTCAGTTTGCTCCACTGTGCACATTGTGATCCTTTATTTTGCTTGTTTAAATTATTCCCCTGCATTGTCTGACCGTGTTGAATTCTGTTAGACATTGAGAAATCTTCTGGTCCAGGTTTTTGTTTCAAACCACTAACAATTGCTTGCTTTGAATGGGTCTTCCCTGCCGTCCCTCCCCCAAATACTAATGAGGGCCTGGACATCTTTGTCCAACAAGCATTCTCTGTTGGTCCTCCTTTTAAAGTAATGGTTCTCCTGATTGATGCTGATTCAGTAGTAAGACAGGGGTTACGTTTGTGTTTGTTGAAGACGTCTTTTGTTCTGATGTGATGACAAATCTGTGTGGCCAATCATGAGTAGCAGAACTACCAGCAACCCATGGAAGCTGGAACTTAGTCTCATGTCTTGATCAGGGCCAAAATGTAATTCCAGGAGCTCGTCCACTGAGCTGGTTGAGAAAATTGGAAACAAAGCTGTAAAAAAACCCCCAAAAAAACAAAAGTCTATCCTTTTACTTTCCGTTTTATTCAATTTTGCAGTGGAAAAGGTATTGATTGACCAGTACCATGTTTTTCTTTTACACACTCTAATAAGACAATTTGATAACAAAGTAATTGGCAGCTTCATCACAGCAAAGATTGCAGGAATATCACACCTTACATTTTTGTGGTAACTACTGTATAAGAACTGGTAACTTTAAAGACTTTAACACTCGCCCATAATTCACATGAGTATCTGTCACTGTGGTCAGTGCAAAATTTGAGCTTGAAAGACTGTAAAGCCATGAGATCGTAAAACTGTGAGATGCTCAAGTGTGACCACAGAGAGGTCAAAAGGTGTTGGGCATCAGGGCATTAGGTTATATAACTGTTTTTTAACGATCAACACATTTGTTTTATCTGCTCAAAATCTGTCTCTTATGCAATTGTTTTATTGGGAGAGAAAAAGTTGTAAAAGTCAAATGGCTGATTATGGGATAGTAAATGTCTAGAAAGATCACAAACAGTCTAAATCATTCTCAGGGTTTCCCTTTTTCTCTCTGATGAGTTTAACAGGCTGCAGCTGAAATAGTTGTGAACAGGTTGAAGTCTGCTTTTTTACTTAACTTGGAAAGAATTACGACGTCTTAGGTTCTAACCCTAAAAACACAGAATGTGAAAAATGTTGTAATGAGAGCGGTTTAGAAACTGTAAACACGGTCAAGTGGTGACATAATGTTGCTATTCAGAACATTTGTTTGGATAATGCTTTGAATTAAAATAGTTTTTTTACAACACAATTTCTTCCATCAGTCATAAATTGGACTTTAAATGGACCATTCAGAGTTTTCTATTTTCTATTTTTTTGCCATTTGAAGGTTTGATCCAGTTTTTTTGAGTATTGTCAGCAATCAGCGTAACTTGACTTCCAGAGCAGCTGAAATGAAGGAGGCCATGGAAACGTAAACAGTGCTGTAAGGACACATTCTCCTCCTTTTTGTAAGAGGGATGTACATAATTAAACAGTGGACATATGTGTCATATTTCTTGACCCACAACTTATTATTATTATTGTTATTGTTATTTCTTTCACTATTTATTCATTTGTCGACGATTTGCTTTAAAATAATTTATTAATCCTGTCTATAAAATGTCAGGAAACAGTTTCTTCATGACAATGAAAAAAGTGTTTTTCTTTTTTTTCTTTTGCAGGAATTGTTTCCAATCCCTTGTGACAAAAGCATTGATCCTCAAATTTAGTCAGTCTTATCTCTTCTCGGGTCTGCTATTCCGTCCTGAAACGGTGTGACATATTTAGGGGAGGGCGAGGGAGGGGGAGAGCGAGCAGCCCTGTTCCTGTGAGGTCAATAAACGCAACTCTAATGAGAGGGAGTGCGTTCCAGTCCAAGGGTGAGGTACCCACCTACCTGCCTTTGCGTCCTGCACAGCACCCTAATCTCCCGTAATTGTGCAGAGTCTGGGCTTCCACCCAGTCTCATTAGGCTCTTTACAGCATTACTGATGAAAGGTCGCTCCTGGTCACGCCAGGGGCGAGGGCATCAAGTTTGTGTAAATTAGCAGTGACAAGAGTTTGCAAAATACAATTAGAGGAAGAATCAGCGTGGGCTGATCCCTTCATCTGCCAGTGGTGATTCTCCTCATCTCTCTTACCTTTTTACTCCACTGAAACGTCCATATCTTTACGAAATCTGCCTCTGCTGCTTTTGTTCCTCCTTATCAGCTCCATGTGGACTCCACTGAGCCAAACACTTCTAATCTCTGTTTTCCCTACACCTACAACATTACCTCTTCTGTTGTGTATAATCTCCATATGGAAGCCACTTAGCCTTGGGGAATGTTCACCCAAGAGAGCGCTCTCTTTCAATGCACAGCCAGCCAGTCTTACTCATGTCTTGTGAGGTGTAAAACGCAAATGATAATCTGAAAGAAATGTAATGAGACAGGGTCAGTTGCCTTTCACATGTCAAGGCTGTTTTAAAAATATATATATAGTAGTTTTAGTCCCATTACTGCCTTATGGCTCTATTTCATCCTACATTACATCAGTAGACTGCTTTACTTGCATTCTTGCAATAGTTTAATTACTTTTTAGTTTTTATGAAAACTAAATCTAAAGATTAATGAACACAAATGTGAACATGAAATCTTAGTTAAAATGGCAAAGGAGGAGGTTGAGATGGTGAAAGAAGCTGCAGGAGTGTTCTAAAAGTGGCTGAGTACACATGTATTAGGGATGTACCAAGTTTTTATTGTCTCCGTCCCGAGTCCATTAACATTGAGTATGCCGATACAGAGAAAAACAAAGTTGCTGAAGATATGCATCATAGATTAAATGTGTATCTGGAACATTTAGATAAGTGGACTCTTCTAAATATGGCATGCATTAGTTTTAGGAGCTATTTAATCCAATTGGCAAATGTCCTGGTTCAAAAGTATGGAATTTGGCAACATAAACTTTTATTGTGTCATAGTTGAATGTTTAACTGGGAAGATGCGACACCTGACATTGACATGAAAAGATTTGCTGGAGAGAAGATTTATTTCTCTGTTGGAGTTGATGGAGCTTCAGAAACACTCTGAGGGATTGTAAAACAATTTTTTATAAATACTGAATAGTTTGACCTCTTGAGGCCATTTGATTGTTCAAACTAAACTATCATATCCTTGCCTTAAGCTGGTAAAAATATGTAACCTTTGATGACAGATTGTGAGTTGACTTTTTACTGTTTTTAAATGATCGAAAAGGTTGGGAACCACCAAATGCATCCTCTGGTTTGGAGAGTGCTCTCTGGTCGAATCACCTAATTATCAACTCTGCTGTATTGCAAACAGACCTAGACTTTAGATATGTCGACTGTATGCTGCCTCGTCTTTGTGAGGCTCCTGTCTTATGGTGGCTGGCCTCCTACCTTAGTGCAACACTGAATATGAAAACACCAAATCTGACACGGACAAATTGTTGTAATTTCAGGAAAATACCACAAACTCATAGCACTGCTTGAGCAGGTTTGTGCACTGCCATGAAAAATGAGCCCAGAGATAGATAGATAGATAAATACTTTATTAATCCCACAAGGGGACATTTTTTTGGTACAGCAGCATTTTTACATAAGAACAATATATACAAAAATAGAATAGAAAAAGAATAAGAATAAGAAGGAAATAAGAAAAATGCACAATATATACAACAAATAAAACAGTAATAATATTAAATTAAATTAACTAACAAACAATGAAACAGTAGTGCAATATGTAGCAAACAACAATCAAAGGTGCTATAGTGGGTGTTTTATTGTACAGTCTTATTGCAGATAGCCTCTGAATTAGATGTAGCTGGTGGGTGGGTGGTGTTTTTGACCGCTGTTCTTTTCAACTCTGAACTACTGTGAAATCATGTAGTGACACACTTGAACATGTGAAGCAATAATCAGAGCCTCAATGTTTTTCTCCCATGTACACGTTGAGCATGACAGTCTGTCATGTATCTGCCACCTATTGCACCGCAGGTAAAAGGCTCTGAGCAACTTTCCATCCACTTAAACCCTGCACATACCACAGCAGCATATCTCACACATGCGATGGGTGAGGGAGACGGGCTGGAAAACAAAAGTAATTTTTGGATTCCTGCTGGTCTTCATGTGTCCCAGGCACTCAGAACTTAAGGGTCAAAGTTGGAAAACACAGGTCTTAACCGGTAGAGCACAGATCGAGCACACGCAAAGGGTCAGAGGGCAATCCCCCGAGGTCCACCAGCTATTTGTTCCTCATGTTTGTCTGTGTAGATCATAACATGTTATTCTGGAGACATGCATCGGTTGATGCAGCTGGCCTTCTTTTTTCTGTGTTGTCTAACTTTTACTGACAGTAAAAATGAGTGACAGAAGTCAGAAACCTTTGACTGTCCGCTGGTTGTTAAAAGGACAAACCTCTTCCAAGATGTATTTGTTTGTCAGCTACCTTCCATCAAATGATTACAGTCATGTGAAAGATCTTTGGGATTGTCTCTACCAGAATACAACACTCAGGTTTCCAGCTTGAGGTACATGACTGCTGGTGGCACATCACTCACTGAGGGGATTTTAGTCCCCTGTGACTGGGAGTGAAGGAGCTGCTGTAGCCAGTCAGCTGTAGGGAAGACAAGGGAACAAATTAAAGCTTATAGGAGTGAGAAGCAGCTGGCTCTTAAGAATGGGGTATCCCATAACACATAAACACACATGAGTGCCTACACTCAAATATGTGCACATGAAACAGACACACAAACTTACCTTGCTGTGCAGGGAATTTTATCATCAAAACAGATTAGAGGAGTTTAGGACTCAGTGGAGCAGAATGTTCACTAAACAATCTCAAATACTAGATTTTAGTGTCTTTGATGTCGCACATGAATCCTTCATGGTCAGACATGCACGAAAAATAAAAGTTAACGCTCAGTTGGGTGGTTAATAAGCTGTACAGAAGCTACCGAGTCGCTTGATTAATATTTTTTTCCCAAGAGGCAGACGGTTGCTTCTCTCAGCACAACAATCAGCTGCTTGTCTGTGGCTTCTTGTCAACACATGCCTTTGGAAGAAGTGTATAAAAACAAAATACAATTGTTTAAATACACAGATAAGCAGAGAATTTAGATTGTGCTCGTCTGCATTTTCACATGAGAATCATTCAATTGAAGGAAAGCGATCACCACGGCTGGCTTTAATGGCCGTACACACGAGTAAACAAAGCAAAAAACACCTGAAGACATTTGTGTTTTTTGTTGACTTCAGTACAGTTTGAGGCTACATCCACACTAATGCATTTTAAAAGTTTTAAAACAAAAACAATCTACGTGCACACGATCTCCGTTCACACGGCAACCTTTGAAAACGCATATCGCACGACCATTCACGTACACTGGGCATGCGCGTGACGGTGTAAACAGGAAGCAGATTTTCTACACACTGCAGTTGATTTGGGCCCAATCCCAATCTCCACCCTTACGGACTCACAGACTTTAAGGCGCGCTCCCGCTAAGTCTGTGAGGGTTTAGTTCTGTCCCACTGTCAAATCATCGAGTGTTTGAGGCTCTCTGGCAGACATTTTGAGCCCTTTATGAATCATTTTCGTAAGTCAGCATTAGATGCAGACTTTGCTCAAGGGAATTACTCACAATTCATAGCAATGTGACGTTAAACACACCGTTACCAGTGGAATCATGGAGACATAAAAAAAAAGGTAAATAAAGAGGACGGCACGTGGGTGTTCAGCCTGGCAAATTATATTTACACAACAACATTAAGGATTAAAGATGGAACATAAAAACACATGAAATCAGAGGAATGCAAGCAGAGACTATATATATATATATATATATATATATATATATATATAATATACACAGATTTATTCATCAAACATTTTGTTTTCTTATTGTAGCTGTTTTGACCAAAACGAGTAAATAGATTATTTGAAAGGACGTCTCATCTTGTGAGGAAAAGAGCCTGGAAGACGTTCAAATCAGGGAGTAAAAAGTATAAAATAAATACCCACAATTGTACCATTGCACTCCATTTCAAGCCCTCAAAGTCTTTCACGCTCAACCATTTAACAGGTGACGTCAGTAAGTCCCTGAGGGTTCAGGGTTTGAGGCCTTAGGGGGGACACTGGGATTGGGCCTTAATTGCAGAAAATACTGCGGAGGAAGAACGGCAATGGCAAAAAAAAAAAAAGCAGAGTCATTTGATAGGGGCGTAACGAATCGGGGAAGGACACTTTGTGACTGCTAAGACCCAATCAAGTAGCGAACGCGGGCGTCTGCATCGTTTCCAAACTTCTCCGTTTACGCCCGTCCACACTAGGACGTAACCCCGGAGTCTTAAAATGTGTTCGTCCTCATAGCGTTTCTAAACTCCTCCGTTTTCGGTGCTCTAAAACTCCAGCGTAGTGTGGACGCTCAGTGTAAACCTAGCAAAAAATGTGTTTTTAAAATGTAAAACGTACTAGTGTGGACATGACCTGAGTCTATTTAAAGTAATTTGAGGTACAGCAGCTTAAAACGCTTCACCCAGTGTTTCCCATGTGGCGGCCCACCAAAGTCTATTTTGTCCTGCCACAGTTTCATAATGAACCAAAAATCTTGTCACACTTCTCAATGGTAGTGCTGGTTGGCTCTCTCCGGGCGTTACCAAACAACAGTCATGGAAACATAGCACCCGCCCTTAGGTTCTACCTCAGGTTAACACTGTTAGCTCTTTCAGCACGTTTCCCGTAGTTTACAAAGTGCACCGGAAATCCACTAGAAGATCTGAGGTTCACCCTCCATCGTTTTAAAATTATGTGTTTGCTCCCTGGTTTATAGTTTTAAAAAAAGGAAACGGAAGCGTATTTCAATGCCTATACTGTAATACCCTTAACTCCATGGTAAGACGGATCGTTGATGACTTCATGGAAACATTAGAGGTTTGTGAGAGGAGGTACAAACGTCTAATGTCAAACATCAGTGGATAATCATCATAGAGGTATTTGTGTGGTTGGTCCTTTGTCATTAAGGGAACGTTTTTTTAACTGGGTTTAAGGAAATCCACACCACGTCCGATCAATAGTGCCACTTAACAACAACTCAGCTGCCACACCGGCCACAATTACAGGGCTTTAGGAAGAAACTCATACCCAAAACTGGCACAAAGAATGCATCAAGTTGGACTAGGGGTTGAAATGATTGGAAGCATGCATTGTTTTCTGGTTTAAGTCAGTGCAATGAACACGAGTGAAATATGTTTTGCCGGCACTTTGACAAGTAAAGTGTGGTTCTCTTTTGTCTTTGAATTATTTTATTGTGACAGCTGTGTTTTAGTTACATGATGAATGAGAGCAGGGCAGAATCACATAGTGTTAACTTGATAAACATCCAGCAGCACATCTGGGCTGTTATTGATGTAGCAAGAGATTAACAGCAGGGGGCAATGTTGAATTTGAGCTGATGCCTTGCAAAAGAGAAGGATGGAAAGAAATGCATTTTACTTTAGTCTTATTTTACATAAAATCACAGTATATCAAATGATTGTCTCCTCTAGTTTTAAATGTATTCATTGTCTGGTCTGAGAATCTGTATAACCAAAATTTATTTCATTTATTAACCCTCAACCCCCTACAGCTTTGCCTCCTGAAATAGTGCGCACTGACGTTAAATATGTCAGACCTGTTGTGCTTTCATACTTTCTATATTTTATTTAATTACTAATTCATGTAGACTTCTATATCCTAAATCTTCAAAATGTCATTGTTTTCCTCATCTGATGGCACTCTGCTTGTAAAGTGAGCAGACTTCTCGATCTCCGCTCTTGTTTGCCTGCAGTCTACCTGTAAATGTTACAGCTCAGAGACGGTAGTCTGGCAGAAAAGTATTACAAGGAAACCTTAGAGCTAAAGTACTTACTCAATGATGTAGATACAATGACCCGAACCGCAGCAGTAATGCTTGGATCAAACATTTTAAATGTTTCTTTGGGATTTTTATGATACCTGACTCCAGGAAGAATAGCCATGTGAAATCCATGAGGAGTTATAGGGTGCATAAAATAAGTTTTATAATAACGTTTGTGAGCTTGGGGGAGCATATTTCACCAGTTCATCAGTTTCATTTGAGCTTCTGCCAGGCATTCTTGTGGGGCTGCCTGTGGGACGGATAAAGTAAATGTCTCCTCTGCAAAAGGCAAGGCGGGTTTATTTGTATATAGCACCTTTCAACAACGAGGCAACTTAAAGTACTGTACATAAAACATAAAAGGCATTAAAACGAGATATAAAAGGGACAGTAGGTCATCTAAAAAAGAAGCACATATATGTTATTTAAATTACTAAAATAACATAGAATGTAAAAATAAGTTAAAAAAAATAACAGGATTAAATGGTAAATATAAAATAAGAGTGCAGCTACAGTACAGTGCAAGATATGAATAAATGGTCTCAGTCTTATAACCAGCATAACTGACCTTTTTGAAAAGACCCTTTAAAAAGCATTATACGGGTCAGTTATAGTTGAGGTCAAAGGTGAGGATGAGTTTCCTGTGAAAGTGTGTGAAGTAAATTGTCAGTTCCTGTTCATAGACGGTTGGTTTGTTAGTCGGACAAGATGTTGTCACGCTCCGTCCTGCTGCTGCTACATGTGCAGGTCAGTCACAGAGAAACCCTCGTCTGAATGAAACCTTTAGCCAATCCTCGTCTTTATAGCACCTGGTAAATGAAAGCAGCTGTAAGGACAGCAGGGAATGCAACCAGGAATGAACACTAGCAAGGCACATTATTACACCAGCAGGCTTTTAGATCAGGACCCTAAAAGGAAACAGGTTAGGCTATCTTTGCCCCCCCCCCCACTTCTCCTGATCCCCCGATGAATACTGCAATTTTACGGCCCATGACCCTTCCTGAGATAATATCAGGGGTCTGGTGGTTTTTGTTGGCCCCTCATGGTCTACGGAGACATTGGCCCCAGTCGTTCTGAGAGCAGTGGCTGTCATCCTTATCGCAGGAAGTCACACAATACAGCAGAGGAATGTAAACCCAGAGCTTTGCTGCAGCTGAACTTGCAGAAACGCAATCAAGAGATTTAGTTTTCAAATCAGAGTTTTTTTGTTTTTAATCCTTTACCTGATTGCTTTGGGACACTGCAGGGAAATACACGTTATACAAGTTTGTTTTGTATTTCACTCACAAGAAGACATAACAGCACTCAGCAATTTGGCACAATACTTGTTATCCAATTGGAACAAACTCAACCTTCATACAGATATGATGAATAAGAGAATATTCCAGGGTTTCCATTATGACATTTTTTAGATGAGGTGGTAAGCCGCTCAGATTGTGACTTTTTGTGATCAATTTAGTCAGCAGATGCCTAAACACACCCAGTAAACGATGGCATTAGCTGTGTGAAATCTCTTCGAATGGTTATGATTTGAATAAGTCGTCGGGCATTGAGTTTAAGTTTTCGCAATTTGTTGGATACCGTCTAGACACGACCCCATTATGAAATAATTAGTTGATAATATGTTTACAAACATTTGGTTTGATAAATGACAAACGTCAGAATTGGTTGTTTTCAATCATTATAAATAGAATATGTTTTGGTTCTGAACTGATAGTACATAAAATATCTTGAATGTATTTGTTTTCAGCCAACTAATAGTTTACCGCCTCTAAAGATTACCAACTTTGTATCTTTTTAAGGCTTTATGCTAAGCTAAGCTTGGCTAACCAGCTGCTGGTGGTAGGTTCAATGTAGCACACAGACTTGATTGTATCAATTTGTTCCCAGCTAGAAGCCAAATAAGTGTATTTCCAAAAATATTGAACTATCCCTTTATTTGTTCATTCAAAAGAATTATTGACAGATTACAGTAATTAATAATGAAAATAATCAGAAGCATTCCCTTTACATTTCACAAAAGATTCATATTTGGACAGGAAGCATGCGTTAGACTGAACGGATGTTTGTCGTAAACTGCACACTATGTACAACATTTCATCAAGGAATCCTCACGCTTGTTTACAACCTGCCAAAAGGACTCTTGTGCCACGTATATTATATATCTGACCATCCACCACATGGTGAAACAGACACGTGTGATTCTCCCTGCATGGGTTTGGCTCTGAGTTTTGGACTTTGACCCTGACCTGGGGCATAAATTGGGCAACAGACAAACAACAATGGTTCAGGCATGAGATCTCTTTTTGGGAAACGTGCACGCCGAACCCCCGGAGGCTCAGGTCAGAGAGAAGAAACCTTAGTGATCTGATATTTCGGGGAGGAGGGTTGATCTTAAAACATGCTTTTTTTTCTGAAGGAGGATACAGTTCTTGTTTTGCTCCTTTAGACGTGTCGATTGATGGATGAGTGAGAGTGACACAAATTGAAATGCCCCCTGGAATCAGGTGCAGCTTCTGCTACAACCCCCATCTCTTCAGAGGTCATTGAGTTTAGCATTCAGAGAAAATACTTTTATCTGGGAATGTTTCTGTTTTGAAAATAGCTTATATTTACTGTTGTGTAGCAAAGAGATATAATGGTAATACTTCCATGCTGCAACCACAATATTCTGGTTCATCTTTCTCAACAATGCTATTGAAGATGGTAAGATAGTAATACAATAAAAGCATCCTAAAAGCACAAAACAAAGGTTCATTTCCATATTAAATACATAACGCATGTGTATGGTTTACCTCTATTGAGTTTATTCTGGCCTTTTGAACATAACAGAAAAAGACAAAACTTTATTGATCCACTGTAGTTTCCAGTGTTGTGTTCTGTATTCTGACCCGTAGCGGTACAACATTCCTGTCTGCTTATTGGGCAGAAATGATGAGCATCACACTGACTGCCACACAGGTGTGTGGCCTCAGGGAGGAAGAGGGGGAGATGGACATCGTCTTTCTCACACAAACACACACGCAACGCAACACGAACACTCTCGTACTGCAAATCTCACCACAGGATCCCTCCTTTAATCTTGCCCTTGACTTCAGGTCACCATCACCTGTCTGCTTTTTTCTGCATCGTTTTCTTTAAATCTGCTGTTATCGTGGTACTTATTTAGCAAGTTAAATGAATGGTACTTAAAGGCAGACGCTCTCTCTCACCCCAGGACCCAGACTCATTAAATCAAGCTCTTGTGGTGTCGTGTCCAAATAAAACTCGGTGAGGATCCCAAAGTGGATCTTTAGCTGCAATTCGTCTAGTCTTGCCAAGGAGGAGTGGAGTAATGCATTTATCAGGAGTTATGTTTTGTAGTTTAAGAAAATGTATTCTTGATGTTAAAGGTAACATTTCATTACATATTGTCTGTCATTTAGGTTTTATTAGAGTTGGAAATGGAAAGAGTGCAGAGTTTTTGGTGTGAACATTTCCAGATGCTGTAAACTGAGAGGGAAATCGTTTAATTGGCTGGTTAAACGCTGGCATTGTAATGCAACAAAATTTGCTTGAGGGGGGAAAATGTTCTTTAAAGCAATTTTCTTTACATTTGGACTCTACTTCTGTACAGTAACTCTCCTCTTTTATGGACATGGAGAAAGTTTACAAGCTGCTTAGTGCCAAGTGAAAGCTCCCTTCTATTTTTCTCCACAGCTTTCAGTTTTCAGTCCAAGATTCCTTCTGCATGGCAAATGAAACCAATGTCATCAAGTTTAAAAGTACTCCGTGAGCATTATCTCCCCTGACAAACCCCCATGTGAACAAAATTCAACATTAATGCATGCAATTTTGAGCTGCATCCAAAAGGGGAACAACCTGAAACTCTTCTTTCAGTTTTCAATATCTCCACATTACGCAGACGCTCTGCAGCTCAAATTATGGTATATGGTGAACTGTCAGCACCTGTATCTGAAATGAGTCATTATGTGTAGTTTGGGAACTGGAGGAAAAGATTTCTATCTAACTTAGTTGATGACAGCTTTGGCAGGATATTTAGCTGATGGAAATGACTTGGAGAACAGTGTGATCTTGTTGAAGTGTTTTGGAGGTTCTGCATGATTGATAAATGCCAGTCCTTGTTCATGTTGGAGGAAGGCAGAGGTGACAAGGACAATATGTAAATGCTGCATATTTCCTTGTGTCCCTCTCAATTTGTTACTAATTTTGATTCTATTTTGGATGTATTTTCCCTTTTGCTTGGAGTTGGTACTAAGGAGACAAGTTAAAGTATGGAAATGGAGCACAACGTTTACCACAGTCATTCTTATGAATTTCCAGGCACTTAAGCACTTTCCTCATTTTCCACAGTTTCAAAAATTGGATTAAAATTCATTCACGGAAAACATTTGAGACGTAATCCAGCTGACATGAAAAGGAAGACGCATTTTTTTCTTAATCTTTGTTGCACAAAGAACAAGCTCAATGCTGTTTTTACTAAAACACTAATCTAATTACACATGTTTGATTGTTTTACCGCAGCAGTTCTTTGTTCTTTTAATTTCTTCTTATGGTTGTAGTTTTTATAAGATGCAGGATTTAACTCTGTCCTTGTTTCTCCCTTTTAGATGTTAATGAATGTGAGGAGACCAATGGAGCCTGTGAGGCTCTCTGCTGTAACACCATTGGAAGTTACTACTGCAGGTGTCCTCCTGGACAAAAACTGAATGAAGATGGCAAAACCTGTCAAGGTGAGTCCTCTACTATATTTGTTTGTTTGTGGAGCTGGGTTGTATATACATTTAATATCAATATAAGTAATATGATACCAGTAATTGGGGTTCTGGTTATCACACTTTATAGCTATAATGATCTCTGATACAGCCTCTCTGATCTAGCTGATTACATTTTTCTATCTGCTCGGTCATCGGTTCCACATTACTACGCTCAAAATGTTCTAGAGTGAAAACATCTTTTGGAAGCACAAATGGTCATCTCCAAAAAAATAGGTATAGTATTGAAATTTTCTGTGGTAAAATCAAACATTACATTGGGTTTTTGTTAGTATTGCTCATCTTGAGATGACACCATGTAGTTTGACCTCTAATCCTGAAATAACCTTCATCCGGCTTCGTGTCCTTACTCCACTCAACCTTCACTATACTATTAAATGTTTTTATTCATGCTAGCGATGTGGCTCTAGGGATGGCAATGTCAGTCATTTAAGTCCAGACCGACATATCTTAACAGTTAGTGGTTGAAACTTGGTTCAGACATTTTTGCTTGATGGAGGATGAACCCTAAAGTGTGTGAAATGCTGCGACAACTATTGGACGGATTGCTATGAAATTTTGTTCAGACATTTATGTTCCCCTCAAGTTCAAGAATTGCAACAACTTTGGTGATCCTTCAACTTTCCATCCTGTGCCACCATAAATATTTAAATGTTTCCGATACTTTGGTTGATGACCAACTACCTGCAAAACTAGTCTTATTCCCATCAGCCTCCGCTGTACTTTGCTGTAGTGCTTATTGGCAAATCTTAGAGCTTTAGAATCGTAATCTTTTTGAACCAGTTTACATACTATTGGATGACTATGGAACAACCTTTTTCATTTTAAAAATACTGAGCCTCTAATGGCTCACCTTGCAAATAATTAGTATCAGTGTCTTTACTTCAGTCAGCATCCAAATGTTTTTGGTCCTTTTATTTGTATTCTTTTTGCACATGTTTATGTTGACATTTATGGAGTTTTATTTTACATTTTATTAAAGGCTGAGTGAATGTAGATTCTGCAACCAGTTAACATCAAAATCATATAATTTTAACCCAAGTTAAAGGGCCAGATCTTTTTTAACTTGTACACTGTAGATGATAAAATAATCTTGGCTCCTGATGTTTTATGACTCTAAATGTCTGCCCAGCATCTCTGAACCACAGCTCACCAAAATTGAGCTTCTTCCTAAATATTTTCCCATGAGATTCCCATTTTGCTCCATCATAGTTTGATGTTTCTGATTAGGAAATCTCTGCGAGTGGTTGGTTTAATCAGAATAATGATTCCTCTGTGCAGCAGCCAAGCCTAGAGGAGAGACGTTGGAGTGCTCTGCAGTATGGTTGTCTGCTGCAGGAACCAGTGAAAGATCTGATCCAGGTCACGGTTATTAGGAGAGTCGATGGGAACGTTGTCACAGCTGGCTTTCATAGCTCTCTGCCCTCCGCCACTAGTGTATATTGGAAGAAAGGAGCTACCCGCAGCATTAATGTCCTAATTGTCTGTAATTGGCAGCAGTATTAACAGAGGTAAAAGAAGCTGGATGAATGCAGTGGATGTTTAAGTAAGCGCTGCATGTGTGGCACTGGGTCTGCAGAAAGTGATCAGGTTTCCTTCTGCATGACGGCCTGAAGCTGGAAGGGCTGCAGAGTCGAAGCCTGCACGAGTCCAGATGAGAGACAAGATCCATTCATTTAGCTCTTAAAAAATAAATGGTTCTGGGGAGTTGGATCGTACACAACCGCACTACTACTTTGGAGGAATCCTGTCCTTGGCAACGTGCTTTAATAATTTTGATTAAAGACATCTGCTGTGGGATGTTAATATGTGATTACAGCTGGCATAGACAAAAACGAACAAATGTATCTTTTGTTCAGTGCAAAAATAAATAAAAGGAAGAAAAAAATTAAATACTGAATTACAATTTAATCTGTTGTGGACGTTTTTTCTAGATTTCATTTAAGCCTTTATTTTTATTTTTTGAATAAGCAGCATTGATACAAATGGCATTGATCAAAGTGGAAGAGGCCAACAGTAACTGCTGTCGTGCTGAGTGCAGTCCAACAGTGTCAACACTTTAGCCATCATGCCGAATTAACTTGATTGCTCAGACCAATAAGAGCGTGAAGGTGGAAGTTATGGTCTGCCAGTGCTTGGCACCTGTCTCAACAGTGAGCTCTAGGAGTGTGTGAGTTACGTCTTCCAAAATCAGTAGGTATTTATTAGATGCCGTTGTTCACTCTGAGAGCAGAACAGTTCCTGTAAAGATTTTTTTAATCTGTTGCCGGGTTCTCTATGGGATCTTTCTTTTATTGTATTCCGATTTCTTTACTCAGGCTTGAAGCCATAGCTGTAAGAAAACATTGCCAATAATTTGTCTTCCGTGCCTAAGCGGACTGCATTCCTTCTCACCTGGCTGGCAACATTGTCCACATGATTCTGAAGTCTGCACAAATACGCATTTAATGTGCGATGATGTGTTCAGACGAGTTGTGAATATGTGTGCGTGTGGTGTGAAAAAAACAATCTGTATCAGTTTCTGCTGGTCTGTCTTAGCTTGAGTTTTTCTCAGATGCTTGTGGCCTGATGTAATGACTGCACAGGTGTATGTTACAGAAGGTTTATGTTCGCATTATTAAGAAGACAGGTCATAAGAAGGGAAGCTTACAGTCATTGTATCCCGCGGAGGT
Source organism: Ophiodon elongatus (assembly GCA_016806645.1). Lineage (NCBI taxonomy): Eukaryota > Metazoa > Chordata > Actinopteri > Perciformes > Hexagrammidae > Ophiodon > Ophiodon elongatus. The sequence goes on along the minus strand of JACSYO010001618.1, from coordinate 1,135,327 downwards.
CTCTTAACGACCATTTCTGTTCAATTCACGGAAGTGAATCTGACCAAGAACATGCATGGCTCTTTATAAGCTCTATAAAGTGCTGTCATGGTCCTGCTTCTGTGTTTGTGTATGTGTTGGCGCCAGATGAGAGTGCATATTGCTTAGCTCCAAAATAGTCAATTTCACTGCAAGGCTCATTCCCTTTTCAGATGTTTGGATTGTAAATACTGGATTTGTGGTCTGGCACTTATCTCATTTGGCTTTCCTTTAGTGGCATTTGTTTTTAAATGCATGTCAATGTCAAAAGAAAAATATAGACAGCACATCCTTGAGTCTGTTCACATTCTTAATTCTCCAACAACGGAGTGATGTGCACTCATACATCTCGCTTTTTATCACATCATATTCTTTGAAAAATACAGTGGCCCATAAGTAAAATGTAGTACATCATTGAGGGAAAGACCTCAATCAATGCTGGCTAGTAAAATGCAGAATTATGCATTTGTAGTTCATGCAAGACTGGATATGCCTTTTTTGTAATAGAGAGTTTAGGCTGGGGGTGAGAGGGAAATCTCTGGAGAAGGGGAGAGAGAGGAGGACCTTTAATGTGATGGACATTTAGTTTTAGTAGATGGGAGGGTGAAAGAGAGAGGGGGATGGAGGAAGGGAGAGAAAAATCAGGAGGCAGAGTGAATAAAAAGTAGGTTCAATGTTACATCAAACCAGGTTTTAGCACTTGCAGAACTGGTCATTCATTTTAACCTTTCATAGCTATTGTACTTAACAAAAATTTGGTAAAAGTTTTTGCAGTACATTTTTTTTAAACTTTTGTTTAAGGTCTCTGTGAGGCATTACGTTTAATTTTTGACCATGGCTTTATCACCAGGATGGTGGATTTACTTTTTGGTTTTAGTTGAAGTGATGGCATGTCTGACATCTGCTGCAAACTACCCACAGAATTACTATAGAAGGATATGCTATCAGCCATACTGTTACCATGGATACCATGGCTACAACCGTGGCCAGCCTGCAGCAGGTAAGTGATGATTTCACAGTCAAACTGCAGATGAAGCTGTTGCAGCAGTGTTTAATGCCTCAACTCTGGGTCCATCCTCGGGAGGAATAGTTTGTAAAAACGTAATAATTTAACTGTTAATCATCAAAGTGAGTAACGCTTTCATTTTATTTTAGAATAAATTAATTGCACACTTTTAAAAAAAGGGGAGGAAGTTAATTTCACAAAGGATCATAAATAGATTTCTGGTCACATCATTTTTTTTTATATATATTTATATATTAAATCCTTTTATACATACGTTTAATACATAAGTTTAATACATAAGTAGAGAGTTATTTACAGTAGTCAGAGCATTTGTTCGTAGTTTAGCCAGACTGGCTTATCAGCCCCACTGATAATGTGTCTGCTGTCTGGCACTGCCCAGATTACTTTGTCTCTGATCAGAGTAGGGGAGGATTGCTTTACCAACAAAGATTAGAGCACATGAAAACATGAACTATGAATCATGAGAGACGCTTTGTAACGCTAACACCAACAGGGCTAGGTACCAGATACACTCTCGACAGATTATGTCAATATTATTTTGACTGAATATTTCTTTTCAAGTTTGGCAGGACTACAGCGCTCAGGGATACATGCACAAGATGAAACATGTTTAACATTTATTATTACCATATTGCTGATAATCCCTCTGATCTGCTGTGTTACTTAGATGTAGGTCTTGGACTTAAATCAAGGCTGTTCAAAAATAATTTATCTTCTGCAGACAATAAACAAATCACCTTTCAGAAATGGACCGAAATAGTTTTCCATGAAGCTGACACCGTGCTGTAGGTGGCTGCGGGTAGAGAATTAATGTGCCTTCTGTAAAAGCCAACGTCTGCGGAGGCTTTGGCTCTCAGCTCAGGGTGGATCATGTTCTGAAAGTGGAAACCAGGCTGGAGGGGCTTCACTGACTGTGCGCTGGAGTCAACAAAGGAACAGCAGCTCCAAAACACTGGACCTATTTCATGAAAAAGCAAACCAGAGGACGGCATGCAGCATGGATGGAAAAACGAAAGAACGGCTTCTGCCAGCTTTCCTGGACGAAGTGGAGCTGAAATTTGGCAGCAGAAAGACTAAGAAGAGGAAAGTTTAGAAGCTCATTTCCGCTCCAAACGCTATATTCGAAGATGCCGTTGGATATTATTTTCAGTAGATGAGGTCAGAAGAAGGATATTCCTTTACTTTAGCTGTCTTCTGTAGGTTTTACTGGAACAATTAAGCAAGTAGATTTGAGTCCCTTTATGTTCATCCTAACCCTATCCTTGTTTTTATTATTTTCGAGAGAAGAGTCTGTGTTTCATGAATCACACTAACCACCAAGATTACTTAATTTGAAACAGTGTGCATCCCCCATTATGTTCTATTACATTGGAGTGATATGTTATGGGTCTTCTAAAGACCTGATTTATGGGCTAATCATTGGTCAAATACTGTTTGTGTGTACTGCGGGAACATGGCGACAATGATGTGGTGGTCTGCAATGTGCATGATGAGGCTCAGATGCAGATTATCCCTCTGCCATGCTGCCTCCATCCCACACAGCGTGACACAAGCACTGGAGGCTAAATTCACTCCTTATGTTACAGAGATTTATATTTGTTTCACCACTGGCCACAAGAAATAAATCCTTAAAGGGATAGTTCGGATTGTTTTAAGTAGGGTTGTATGGCGTACTTATCCATAGTCAGTGTGTTACCTACAGTAAATAACGGTTGACATGTGCCAAGTCAAAATCAGTTTAAGTTTACGATATATTTTTTATATATGTATGAATATGTATTCGGTGAATCCAAACTAAAACACTGAATTCACACACAAACGCCAACACAAACAAACTAACTGATTGAGGCAGCGGTAGACCAGCAGACCGTGTTCTGTGAGGTAAAATGACAAAGGAGTCCTTCAATGACTTCAGTTCCCCGTTGGAAATGACTGTCTGACAGCAAGATAAAGCAATGGACATGTTCTTAATATAGCGTACACTTAAACTGATATAGATTTTTGTTTTAGGTGGGCCTTCCTTTCAGGTAGCTAAAATATTTTTTGCTGCAGCCCCTGTCCACAGCAGCACATAACTTTGCTCCCGTTCCTGCCCTACTGTCTGTTTGTCCAATCTGTGTCAACTGCCATCTACTGTGAGTAATACACGGACTATAGATAAGTACCTCATATAACTGTTATAATCAATATTTTTATATTAACAATGGATCATATTAGTACGTATAATGTGAAAGGGGTAGTTTGTAGTGATGAACCCACAGAGAATTAGTGGACTTTGCAGTTCACCTTAGGTCTAAAGAAAGTTTCAGCATGTTTCCATGCTCAAACCATTGTTTTGGTTTTCAGGCCCCGCAACTTTACTGTTTTGTTTTGCTTTCATCAACCTCATTTCCAGCAGCAGTAGGCCGCTGTTTTCAGCAACAACAAAAAAGACTCGCTGTAGTTACCTGCCCATTACCAAACAGTAGACAGACACAGTTAGCAACTAGCTGTTGAACACAGTGGAGCATTTAGCAGCTTAAGAGCCAGATATTTCTCTCACAGGCTGGTGGAGATCAAATATAGAGCTAAAAGGAGAATGAACATTGGACTTGTATTCACCAGGTGGCCCAAAAACACAAAGCCAAATATGTAGTAATGTTGCTCCGTATCTGCTGAATGTGTTCATATGAAACTGTTTTAGGTTTGCCATATCTTAAACTTAAAAGGCCAATAAAATAATTTAGAAAAAAAGATACAGCAACATCATGCATGTATCCATCCATTGGCTTTATTCTTTGTAGGGTTGCTGCTCACATTAGGTGAGAGGCAGAGTTCACCATATCTGTCTATTACAAGGCTGACACATATAGACAGAGAACATATCACACTCATATTCACATCTATAGTCGATGTATACTTTCCCCTAACTGGCTTGTCTTTGGACTGTGGGAGAAAACTGCTCTGAGAAGCAATATATGAAGGCGACTGCATACATGTATTTATTTGCAAATTATTCTTCCCACAAAAGGGTTCAAGACTGTCTATTTTTTTTGAGGGGGGTGATGGGGGGGAAGGGATTGGCAGTGTGATGAATGTTGGGAAATTATTTGTTTTTTATTATACTGAACTGTTTGATGCATTTTACAACACAGTGCCTGAAGACAAATGTATGTTCAATAGTGAGACAAAACAACACAAAAAAATAAAGGCAAGAGACAATTAAAAAATTATAATATTCTCCCTTAGTAAATTATAAAACAAGTTTATAAAACTAGCTCGTTTTCACTGGAATTCCCCCAAATTCTTGAAATAGTTTTTCGCTGGAATTAGCTGCCTGGAGTCAGCACTGCACTGAACAGCACATTTCTCAACCAGCTTTTAACTTGGCGCTGACTAATCGTCTTTTATGATGTGTTGGCTGTTTTTAAACTCAGCAGCCAAAGTACATTTACACTCACCTTTTTAATGTGTCACATCGCATTTTTTGGTTTATCAGCCAGCAATATTTCCAGTAACTTGTCTCTGGCCTGGAGGTGAGGTGGGTTCGACTTTATGTCCTAATTTCCCCGATAATTTTGGCAGCAGATAGGGCTGTTCGCAGAAGTCCAAACATATCAGGACTTCATAAATCAGCTCTGATCTCACAGGGGGTCTGCTGTGAAACAACAATTTATTAGTCTTTGACCCCCTCATTTGAAATCTGGTCACATGGCAAGGCAGTCATGTTTCCCTCGCCATCAGTTTCCCAGACACTTTCTTTTAATTGTTTATAATCTCAAGGCACGGCTTAGGGGAATGTGTATGTTTTGCATCCTCTGATTTAAGCTTCCATATGTTGCTGCACCCAAGGGACTCTGACAAGAAGCAAAGGAATTTAAATTTGGGTTTAAATGTTCAGTAGTTGTTCCCACATGGGGGGATTTGTTTGTTTGAGTTGCAATGCACTTGTAGAACACTTTCCCTTCTCATCCATCATCTCCTTTCCTCTCGGAGTACATCCTTATCCTAAAACCTGCGTTAAATTCCTCCCTCAGCTTGGCAGCTCATCTGGTCTTTATTCTTGGGGCCAATTTTTTCTCATAATGAGAGGATTAAGTCAAAATGCACTAATTTCTCTCCATTCTCTCTCCTTCTGTCTACTTCCGTCTTTTTTTTCTCCTTTCCTACAGATATCGATGAGTGCCAGGTCCATAATGGAGGCTGCCAGCATAGATGTGTGAACACAAGGAGCTCCTACTACTGTGAATGCCACCCAGGCTCTCGCTTGCACGTGGACGGCCGCACCTGCCTGGGTAAGGGACATTCACTATGTGGCAGTGCGTACATTGTACAAGCTGAAAAAACAGAAGTCAGAAGTCTGCACACTGAAATAATACTTGTAAAAGGGAATTTGTTAGCATACTGTGATGTAATGTTACAATCACAGCTTAATTTGAGGTTTCATCCTTCCTTTAATCCGATTAGAAACAGAGTATAGCGGCCTACAAAGTTTACCATTTGTATTGTGGCTCTACTTGTTCAAAACTCACATTAACAATGAATCACTGTTTCAGAGTGTTATTTTTTTGGTCGTTATATCATTAAAGTTTAGCCACATATGCTTTTCGAGATGGGCACTTAATCATGTAAACCACATTCACGATGATGACTCCTTTGATTCTGACAAAAAGTCCAAATGTGAGATGATTCGAATAACGTTTGCTGGTAAAACCACACTGACTTACAGTCTGTGCAGTTTTTTTTTCCCTTCAGTGGATATCTTGTAGAAGGATGTTTTCCTGTGATTGAATCAACTGATATATCCTGTAGCACATTTGTATAAGGCCCCAACTAACTGCTTTTTTCATGATTGATTAATCTGCTATGAGTCCATTATTGGGTTGCAGATAGCATCTGGGAGAATTGTGAAAAAGGTCCAACACACAATTTCCATAAGTCCAAGGTGTTGTCATTAAATTGCTTATTCCGTTCAACCAACAATCCAAAACCCAAAGATATTCAGTTTATGATCATATAGCACAAAGTAAAGCAGCAACTTCTCACCTCTGAGGTTTTCTTGACAGATTTCTTAAACAATTAATTGATTGTCAAAATAGTTGCTGATGCTAGTTGACCCAGTCTCTCGTCCCTGTTTCATCGCTCCACTGTCTACTCTTAATAAAGGAACAAAATACAACCCTACTGATCATCTGACGAATAATGTAAGCTCTAGTTTGTACTACATACTTTGTAGTACTACAATGTCTATCCATAGAATAAAGCTCTGTCTTTACTGTTCCTTTTCAATATAATAACGGACGCAAATGCATTTTCATATATATATTTTTCTGTATAACCTGTTGTCTGGGTTTAAAAACTGTCCCTGGGTAATTTGTCCCATGATGTCTTAATGCCCTCCACTGCTCAATCTTTCTTTACAAATATACAAAGACTAAACACCTATACATTGTATAAGTACTTACAATTAAAACAAAGTACCAGAATTATTAAGAGAAAATGTAGGAAAGTGTGGGTTGATTTATCAGTTTAGTTGGCCGTGGTTTCCGTACCTCTATTTAGTTGTAATTCCAACCTTTCCCTCCATTAAATTCTGCCTGAGTGTTATTTCAACGCTCAAATAAACTTCACATAAATCTGCTTGTTATCCTGTCACTCGTGACCTCTGCTGAGTTCACGCAGTACCTGTATGTTGTTTTTGTCATACCAGATACATTAGAATTGGAGTTTTCCGAAATAGCTTATGGAGTAAAAGAGTATAAACCTGGCACCACTTTCGGCAGTCAGGAATGTATACAGTGTGTCCTGACATTTAGAGTGGAACTCATTATGTGTTTCTTGGCTTCATAATGCAAAGTTGTTTCATTGTCTTATAGAGCAGACACTGTAGCTGGGACCCAACTGTCCCTGCGAGGCCTTTTTGTGACAGCTGTTGCATGAAGAAATGACTGATTGCACCAATAATCATATTGCACATCTGGACTGACTCCCAGGTGAAACGTACTGAGAGGCTGCGTATCCCTCTGCTTATAGTTGTGTTCAGATTGTGCAGAGGCAAGCTGCAAAGTGTCTGCATGTTCACAAATAGATCAAGTGCTAAAATCAGCTCTGAAATATTACTCTCCTTATAAAAAGTGAATAAAACATGACCACTTGCATAGTGGACAAAGGATATCACATACCAGTCAGTAGCACATGCAGCAGAGTCATGGGTAGAAAAAGAGGAGCAGATGTCCTCAAATCAATTCAGTATCTGCTCTGTTTGTCTTATCCAGCTCTTGATCTGGCAGCACAGGTCAGATGTATCCCACACACTTAGCGTGTGGCTGAATAATATTTGAGCTGGAAAGCTCCCTGCAGTTTGACGTGTAATTGTGATGGATGGATCTTGACTCCTGCCTTTTAAGTATGAAAAACACCGGCTTTGAGAGCGCCCGGCTGTTCTGCCTCTATACCTGTTGTTTTCGTTAAAGGGGTCGAGTCCAGGTCGACTACCGGGGTTTCATCTGTTGCTACAAAAAGGAGAGACGCAGACGGAGGGAAGATGATTGAGCTGGCTCTGCCCTCAGTCTCATCAGTGGACGAGCGTTGTCCACCACAGAGGTCCTGTCTCTGTGATTTTTGGCTCCTCTGTGGAGATGGATCTTTTGTGTCTCAGAGCAAAGCAATTCTCTGAGGTATTCGCTGATTGTAGGAATGTCAGTACAGCGGTCATGACCTCTGAGAAATATTCCCGTGGATGTGCCACTGCAGTCAAATCAAAAGTCAGAAAGAGTTATATAAAACTGCAATTTTAATTCATAGGCATTAATTGATTTTCTGCAAAGATGGTGGATTTTCTCATTCCCTATGACTGTCTCTCTTCCTGTTCCTTCATTTAAGTTTTTCTAGCCTTTTCTCTAAGTCGTCTGCCTAAGTTATTTTTCTTTTCTTTTTTCCTGCTCAGCTGTTCATTCGTGTACCATCAGCAACGGAGGATGTGAACACTACTGTATGCAGCAGTCTGCCGCTCATTTCCGCTGTCGCTGCAAGGCAAATTACGTGCTGGCAGAGGATGGCAAGCATTGTAAATGTGAGTGAAACTGTGGTGTAAGGCAACACTAAACACACATCAACACATGGCACAGAAATAATAAATGGATCGGTGACGAAGAAAAGAGTGCCAATAAAACTGAGCACTTTGGAAGACTATGTGGGTGTGATTCTGAAGAGTTGATCATAACATAAATAACACATATTCTGTATCTACTGACAGTTGTAATTATCTGACAGGATGTCTGTGCTGGAGCAGGATTGACTGTCATCCATGAAATGAGACGTTAGAGGGAATCGCAGCAGTCTTCCTCAATGTTTTTTTTTCTCATGAAATTAGTATTTTGATGTCCTTGCTGCTTTTATTCTCTCTGATCTCTGAGGCCATGCTCTCTGGGGATGGGAAATTATACATATCTATTTTTTAAATTACTCTCTCTCCGATGCTTTTACTTTGTAATTGTTGGAGAACGGCTAGCTCTAATTTTTGCAGAGCTGAAGGTTCTTAACCCTTAACCCTGGACAAGCTTACACATGTCAAACACACATAACTATGCAGAGAGGTCAATAAAGAGATGAGGTTGAGGTGGCAGTGTGAATTTAAAGCTCCCCACCTGCTCTGCCTTAAGATGTCAGTTTTTACAGTTTTCTCCAACAGCGCACTCGAAGTGTTCCCCACTTGACTGACTGACAGCACTGGATTTATATTTGAGTGTGTGCTTTTTTGTGTTGCAGTGCAGAATCCCTGTGCAGATCAAAACGGAGGCTGTATGCATGAGTGTCATGTTGATGGTGGGAAAGCTCACTGTGACTGTAAAGCTGGTTACCTCCTGGCTGAAGACAGGAAAACCTGTGAAGGTAAATTAACCAGTAACAAAAATGATGACGTTATAATGATTATTAATGTAGCTCAGAGTTAATCAAGTGAAGAAAATATAAGGAGACACGCATTGAAAATGGAACAATATTGCCACATTTAGTAGCTGCTCTGGAGCCTTTGATCATCACTCACTGATTTTCCTCAGCAGATGAAGTGTACCCAGTTGATATGGAGTTAAAGCTGTAGATGTTTGAATTTCTCATCCACGTTGACTCAAAAGTTTGAAGATTGGAAACAGCAGAGGAATAGAAATTGGAAAATCTACATTTACATATCAACTGGGAAAACTTGTTCTGCTGTAGAAGCAGAGTGGTGGCTTCTGGCACGACTTCACCAACTTGGAGAAAGGAAGAAGTCTGGAGAGGTTAAAACTCCAGCAACACTTCTAATAAGCGAAGGCCAGAAGCTGAAACGTGTTGGTCCCACAATAAAGTTGGACACTCTATCTGCTGACAAAGAGTGTTTGATACAATTCAAAACTCCAGAAAAAAGATCCATGTCATGATTAAAACGTAGTACAGCTTGTAAAAAAATGACGAAGAATTTGAAAGCCGATGTTTCCATTATTTATCTGCCAACACTGAGTTAAAAGTTTGTGAAAGATGATTTTCAAGTGCAAACGTGGATTTTGTTTGATGTAAATTAACCTGTGCACAACAGATGTATTCCTCCATTGTATTTAGTATTTTTTAAACATATTTTTGTCACAGATATCGACGAGTGTGAAATAGAAGAGGCCAACTGTGCTCATGGCTGCCACAACACACTGGGCTCCTACGACTGTGTGTGTCACGCTGCCTATGAGCTGGGATCTGATGGAAAACATTGTTACAGTCAGATTTAACTCTATTAATATTATCACATGCATAACAACCTTATATTTAGTTATTACAAGATATTATAGTCCTTTAATTAACAATCAATGTCTCACTTTGAACTTGTTAAAGGAATCGAGATGGAAATCGTGAACAGCTGCGAGAACAACAACGGAGGCTGTTCGCACCACTGCCAACATTCAACCAGCGGGCCTGTTTGCTCCTGTAACCAAGGTTACAGACTAGACGATGACCTCAAAACCTGTGCTGGTAAGAAGCTGTAATGTACTTGCATCAACTTAAAAATATCCGTATAACAAATTCTAAGGCATCAGCACTCATTCATGGCAGAGGAAGGCTTAGTGAGTGTAGATGACTTCATACAATTGGATAACGAAACAGCCAGAAAACAAAAGTAAAACAGGGCTCTACACAGCCCTTGACATGGAGACCAATGATTTTTTTAATGCAAATTAAAGAAAAGATAAATCATCTTTTGGGACTTTGGGGGATGTGTAGGACTCACATCTGTTACACCAAAATGCTCTCTTGGTCAGAGGGTGGAAGACGGTCTTGGGTTTTCAGCACTAAACCTGTACAACTTTAGTCTCCCTGCTAGTTTTCTTATGTAAAAATGCTGCTGTTCCAAAAAAATGTCCCCTTGCGGGATTAATAAAGTATTTATCTACCTATCTATCTTGTTGTGTTTGGCAGACGTCGATGAGTGTGGAGAGCAGAGCTCCTGCTGTGAGCAGAACTGCACCAACTACCCCGGGGGTTATGAATGTTACTGCTCAGCAGGATACAGACTCAACTCAGACGGATGTAGCTGTGATGGTATGTTCGACCCTTTTAGTCAAAATGTGTATGGCACTCACACTTTTATGAGACTGAGTATTTACCTGTGTTGAATTTGGAAGAGTTCCAGTTCGACTCCGAAGGCGTCAACACAAACATGCACAATGTTGTCTTTGTTTAAGTTTAACACGTAAACTTAAACTTTACATTTCAGCAATTTAACAGTTAAATTGCTTTGGCTTTTCTCAACTTCTCTTGATGTAGCAAAAGTATTTGAGTCTGTGTTGTTTCTGTGTTGTTTAGATGTAGACGAGTGTCTGGCATCTAATGGCGGTTGTGATCACACATGCCAGAACAGCGCGGGTTCCTTTCAGTGTTTCTGCCGCCGGGGTTTCCGTCTCGACGAGGACCGGCAATCCTGCATCCGTAAGTATCAACATTTAAAGAGAGTGGCCAAGTGTGATTCACACCAGAAACGTGCCAACGGAAAATCTGCCAAACTGTTGTTGTCGTACTGCAAAGAACATCCTGTATGCGGAGTCCTTCACTTGGGATATACTGTCTCTCACAGTGATAAAACATAGAGCATATACTCTTTTCTTCATTTCTTTATTGTGTTTATTGGTTTTTAGTTTCATAGATAAGTTCAATACAAATTACATTTTGGGGTTTTACAAACAAAAGAGAGAAAAGGACAAGACATTAATGGCAGAGGATTTAAAACAAACAAAAACACATGTTTCTTATGTTGCTTAATAATTCAGCATGAAAGATTCATTGATGTGTTGTGTCCAAAAATAATGCTAATTGCTCCTCTCAGATGACTATCTTCTCCTGTGATTCTGGATATGGTAATCAAAGGATCAAGTTCTAAGTTCCCAAAAACATCTAATAGAGTTTGGAAAATAGATTTCTATTAGTTAGATATTTAAGGGCACGGGACAAGTTTTACTTTGGAATAATGAAGACGACGTAGTACCTTATTAGCTGATGCCTAATGCATGTTGATGCTATGTGTATATTTATCGGCATCTTACCACTGGTCCTCCGTTATATCCGATCCGAAGTGTTATGCAAACTAGATGAATAATCAAAATATATTGGTGCTTTAATGATTGACATGAAGAACAATGATTCCATGAATGCATTGTTGGGCAGTCTAGGAGAAGAAGATGTGTTGTTGTTGTGGATTTGGAGAAATTTGAAGAATTGAGTTTGTTGAAGAATAAATGTAATGTTCAACTGTTCAAATGAGGGTAATATTCCATCAATGGAAAGAGCTTTCATAGTTTCAAAACCATTACAATTATGGAGGGAGGAAAAAAGCAAGACGAGTTATTTTGCCATCCAATTTTTTTTAAGGGACTTTGTAACAATTGGGTTATCTTTTGTATAATTTAAAGGCAACAGTAGTGAAGAGAAAATAAGTTGAGATAAGACGGTAGGGTAATATGATGCCTGCTCAATCTGCAGTCAGGCTAGGAGACGATCAGGCTTGGATGGTTGGACTCAGAAGAAGAGGGCGCAAATGTTACATGCCCAATAATAAAACTGAAAGTGAGATAGTCCCATACCCCCACTAGTTTAACCTTTTATTTCATTCTTTTCTTTTTCTGTATTTATTTTGTTCCAAATAAATTAAGTTATTACCTTATCTAGGTCTGTAAAAAACAGATTTTAATAACCAAAATTATTATTATTATTAAAAATCAAAATTGAACATTGATTCTGTCTGTTAATGAAACAGGGTGATGGGACAACTAGGGAAAACAGGATAGGCAGCAGGAATAGTAATAACAGCCATTGTGAACTTTCTTATTTCGCACTCGCTTAACGTACTATCAAATTGTAAAAACTATTTATCTCAAAATGGTTTATTTTTGTTCACTTGTTTTGAATAAGAGTTATTTAAAGACAAAAAAAACAAATGGCATACACTGAATATTGTAGTGTGTGTACCTAACTTTCTTCTTGTCCGTCTCCCCACAGCACTAGAAGATACAGTTGAGGCCCTGTCCAGCGGAGCTGCCATCGAGTTGCCCCTTATTCAACCCCTGCTCACCTTGATGCAGGACTACAACCAACCCCTGGAGCGCTATGACGACTATGAAGACGACGAAGGGGAGCTGAGGGCCGAGAGCAACCTGGCAGAGAAATTCGGTGAGTTTTCCCCCTCAAAACCATAAGCCCCTCATTATCATTAAGAGCAACCTGTATCTGATTACCTGACTCGCGGGAGGTGAAGCTGTCTGATAGACTCATTTACTGCAGGCAGGAACTGACCACATGGTGGGGGTTAATCACTGTGCTTCATGCTCCCATACTGTCTGTACATACTGTAACACAACAGTTTCTTTGGCAGGAATGCTGAGGCTTATATGTCCTGGCAGCCCGTAACAGGAAGTCCAGGGCTCTGTTATGTGTCGCCCAAACCTGGACTCACAACGGCAGAACATTTAATGTGTAATGTTACTTCACTGAAAGTTGACACAGTACCACCTGCAAAACAAAATTTAGATATATTACTTTTTTTGTGACCTGACAAATATTCGACTGGGATAGAAACATTGTCCATTCAAGTACATTTGTGGTTTAGAGTCAGTGTGAGGGCGATTCTCAATATCATTGAGCCTACATGGTATATCTCTATAGCTAACTTCGCGCCTCATAACTATACTGAAACTTGTAATTATTGCTGTCAACCTTGAACATATTCATAACCTCTGACATCCAATGAGAACATTTTCTGAGGCAGTTACTAAACACTTTTTTACAAGCATCAAATTTCAAGATTAGAGTTCAGATATGATTAAAATAGATAAATCAATCATTCACTGTGAACCGTTATGACTCAGATGGGTGTTGGTGTAAAAGAGTAGTGTGAAGTTCATCGATTACTCTGTTCTTTCCAGTGTGTTTGGATGACACTTTTGGCAATGACTGCAGTTTGACATGTGACGACTGTTCTAATGGCGGAAAATGTAATCCATGGAAAAATGGCTGCGACTGTCCTAATGGATGGATAGGTGTCGTCTGCAACCAGAGTGAGGATTGGCTCAAACATATACAGACACTCAAATACATAATCATGTGTATACTCTTACTACTGTATCAAATTAATCAGTATGACAGATTAGCAGTAATAGACCTTTTTTTATGTTTCAATTTCACAGCATGCCCCGAGGGATATTTTGGTAAAAACTGCTCCTTCCCCAGTAAGTGTAAAAATGGTGCCACCTGTGATCCGGTCACTGGGAGCTGCCGCTGTCCTCCTGGGGTCAGCGGAGACTTGTGTCAGGATGGTGAGTTATCCCCTTCGTCCAAGCCAACATTTTTTTGTTCCTTGATCTTCAGTGAAAACAATTCTCTCCCACCATGGGAGCTAGTGAAGTTTACTATGAGTTGTTTTCCTGCGTGCAGGCTGTCCTAAGGGCTTCTATGGGAAGCAGTGCAATAAGAAGTGTAATTGTGCCAATAACGGGCGCTGCCACCGAACCTACGGAGCCTGTCTGTGTGATCCTGGACTCTACGGACGCTTCTGCCACCTCCGTAAGTCCTACTGTCCTAACATTAACATACTCTCTGAATTTTACTAGCATTACATTTCAAGTATTCATATGCAATAATACAAGCTTGTAAATACTCCTATTGTGGCTAAAATGTTATTGTCATATCATATTTCTTTTTTTGCACCATCCTGTTGTGAAGTCATCTTCTGTTTGTTTATTGTCTTTCAGCTTGTCCTAAGTGGGCTTTTGGCCCCGGCTGCTCTGAGGAGTGTCAGTGTGTCCAGCAGAACACTCTGGAGTGTCACCGTCGCCATGGCACCTGTGTCTGTAAATCGGGTTACCAGGGCAACACCTGCAAGGAAGGTGAGCACACTATCCCAATGATCATCAACGACTCATCAACAAACCTTACTTACATTTACTGGAGGCTGTTTTCTGTTCTAAGGACTTATTACTGTACAAATACAGCATGGATTACAGATGACGGTTGTTGTTTTTACAAAAAGTATGAAGAAAAACGCCACGAGGAAGCCAAACTCGAGTCAAAACCTCGACCTGCCGAAATACAGTCGAACAAAGAAAACAGAAGAAAAACTAAACGTTGCCAGAGTAACCAATTAATGTCATGCATGGCAAGCTATGCTGTATCTCCAGTGTCCGTACAGGCTGGGATATAGCCAGGCTCAGAGAGGCACATCAATCACGTACACCCATTTGCAGTCAAGTCCATTTGCTTTCTGATATTATCAGTAAAGGGAGTCCAAACTGTAACAAATATACAGTATGAGTCTGTCGAGGAGAACCAAATCCCAAATCTCTAAATAAAGACAGAAAAGCATTGAGAAGATCATTGAGCCACTAGAACAAGAACAGGAGGATGATTTCCATTCTCTCGTATATAACAGTGGTCATAACATGATAATTAAGTGCTCTGTCCTGTTCTGTCTTCAGAATGCAACCCAGGTACTTACGGAGCCAGTTGTGAGAAAAAGTGCTCCTGTCCACCAGGAGTGTCATGTGATCATGTGACTGGAAAGTGCCAACGAAAATGTCCTCCTGGTCGTCATGGAGAGAACTGTGATCAGGGTAAGTGGCCCTACAGAGAACGTTCTCGACACCACGCTAAGTTCTTGTCCTGTCATGTTGAGACGAGGCTCTCCTGTGTGTCCTGTGTCAGACTGTCCAACGGGAAGGTTTGGAGCAGGCTGCGTCCATCCTTGTAACTGCACAGGCGCCCCATGTGACAAAGTGTCGGGACGATGCAAGTGTCCAGCGGGGACGTCAGGAAAGCACTGTGAGAACTGTGAGTGCAGAAATATTTTGAGTATAAATAACCACACACACATTTTACATGATAAAGTTGATCAAAATGTGAATCTTTTTCACAGTGTGTCCCGAGGGTTCTTGGGGATCCGGCTGCACAGAAACCTGCCCTGTTTGTGAGAATGGCGGCGTGTGTGACAAGCACAACGGGTCATGTCGCTGTCCTCCAGGGTTCATGGGCAGATTCTGCCAGAACTGTGAGTATCAGCAGCGTGCATTTTTGGTTTCCACAGCAAAATGCATTTAACAGTCAACCAGCTGAGGAGGATGGCAGCACGGTGGAATATGGAAATCTCTCAGCAGTGCAGCTTTGACAAGAAATGGAGCAAGATGTGAGAAGACAGAGGAGCGGTTTTTCTCCGAGGTCATTAGCTAAAATTCTTCAGCCACCGGAAAACCACCTCAGACATAATTCACTGGGAAGAACAAGTATAATTCCATTTCAAACAACCACTGGCTCTGAAAGCCTCATTTGACGACTGAATCACAGAACCAAAGCTGCCATGGGAACTTGCTCTGCTTTCATGCTATCCGGTGAAGTTTGTTCTAGTAGATTAGTCTTGATGATTTACATTTTTTTTTTTTCCTTGCGCAGCGTGCCCAAGTGGACGTTTTGGTCAAGCTTGCCAAATGAAGTGCGTGTGTGAGAACAATGCTCGCTGTGATCCGGTGAGTGGGCGCTGTACATGCGCTCCTGGCTGGACTGGACACAACTGCAGGAAAGGTAACGGTGCTGGAAGGCATTTGTTTACATCATATGTTATGTCTGACACTCAAAAATCTGATTTTTTTTCTGTTGCAGGCTGTGATGCAGGGCACTGGGGGGAAGACTGTGCAGAAACATGTGACTGTAGAAACGGAGACGGCAGCTGTGACGCCGTGACGGGCCAGTGCAACTGTGAGGCTGGTTCCACTGGAACACGCTGCCACCAGAGTATGTAGTTCTGTGTGACAACATTTAAAGACCACAGTCTTCTATCTGTCATGAGTTCAAGTTAATGTCTCTTTTTTAAATTTTGTATTCATAGAATGATTCAAGTTTTTGTTTGGATGCACACCATAAAGTCTTATTGACATGCACGCCTCATGACATGAAACGGAACATTCTGCTCACTGTCGATCACTTGTGCTCACTTTATTAATGTTTCAGTCTGAGATGAAGGTTTGAGGATTGAAATGTCTTTAATAAAATGAGCGTGACTGTGAGTGGTGTTTTGGCTTTCTCAGTTTGTAGAAAAATAAAACTGGAAAATCTGTTGGGAGGATATGTTGCTGTCAGCCAATTCATGTATTGGCACTTTGCGTCGCTATTGTTCTGCACAGTTTTATAATCGGTGCTACCACCAGATGGTGCCAAACTAATAAATACAAAAAAATTGTCTCCGTTAGGTACTTATTTTGTATTGTAGAATTGTTGTCATTTCAAAACCAACCTTTAGAAAACATGACATTGGACACAAAAGCCACATATCACTAGTCTGTATGCCTAAGGTGCGTGTGTGTGTGATATTCCCCCAGAGTGCCCATCAGGTATGTTTGGTCTTGGTTGTCGCCATCGGTGTCAGTGTGACAACAAGGCGTTATGCGACCATGTGAGCGGAGCTTGTACCTGCCAGGTGGGATGGACTGGAACCTTCTGTGAAAAGCGTAAGAGATGCTCCTTCACATCACTAAGGAGAATTCACCTTCTAAATATGTATACGGTACATGCCAGTAACAGGTAGTCTTAACGTGTGTGTGTGTGTGTGTGTGTGTGTGTGTGTGTGTGTGTGTGTGTGTTTCAGCATGTCCTCAGGGTTTCTACGGACTGGACTGCCAGGAGAAATGTTTGTGTCTAAATGGCGGGACCTGTGACCACGTCGGCGGAGTTTGTTTCTGTCCTGCTGGCTGGATCGGTCCATTCTGCAACCTGAGTGAGTGACAGGTGCACAACATAGAGTCATGAAGTTAACGGGTGCTGGCGTCACTCCAGCATTATGAAAGATGGTATCAGGACATTTGTGAAGCGGCATCGAAGCACTGAGAACATCTTTTGTAACGCCGATTCACAGGGAAACAAAAACGCGCCAGGTTTCAGAGTTATTTGGGGAAACCCAGTTCAGTCGCACATGAGAAAGCACCGACTTGACGTTCCCCATGCTATGGCCTGTATCGCTTACCAGACACTGGAATTTCCACTTTTGATCATCAAAGTTCACCAGGAGGTAATGATATTGTTCGTCCCTCTCCTGGCAGCGTGCCCAACCGGTTTCTATGGGGAAGGATGTAACCAAACCTGTAGCTGCCGTAACGATGGCGTTTGCCACCCGGCCACTGGGCAGTGTGTGTGCACACCCGGCTGGACCGGACCCAACTGCACAGAAGGTGAGTGAGCGCAACACAGAGCTAAGTAATCATCTATATGATGGGTAAATAAAGGCGTTACAATATGTTTTTTGTCTCTGCGTTATTTTCCCAGAATGCCCTCCAGGGTTTTATGGAACGGAGTGTCAGCAGCGCTGCCTGTGTCAGAATGGAGCCACCTGTAACAAGAGCAACGGAAAATGTTCATGTGCCAGTGGATGGATGGGCACAGCCTGTGAACTTGGTAAGACTCATAGATGCTGTGAGTAAGAGTCTCCGTATATGTGACCACAAAACCACCTGCAGATGAATAATTTTAAGGAAAATTCTCATTTATTACAACTTGGGTCTAATTTATGTACATTTGGCTGCCACTTATAATAACATACTCAGATCTGGGAAATTTTTTTTGCCAAAGGCTGACGGACCAAGAAACAGGAGATGATCAGACAGGTTGTAAACAGGCCAAAAACAGCAGGATGCAGCAACTCCTGTAGGTCAAAGCGGAACCAACCAATGCCCGTTTCCAACAGCCCTTGTTTTCACTTCCAAATAAGTCTGACTGACCAGGAAACATTTTTAAAACATGAATGACTTCTGGCGTGTCTTGCCTTGTCAGGCTTGTTTTTAGCAACTTTGGCATATTCCCAGTGCAGTGCAGTACAACTAGTTTAAATTCTGAATTTCCCTTTAACTTTGTACTACTTTCTTCTGCCCTCCGATACACTGCCTAAAGTTTTCTCCAGAAAATGTTTTTTCCTCATCGAGGGTCTAAGAATAGAAGTAACGCAGTGGTAGAGCGGGTCGGCCTTCAATCAGAAGATCGGTGTTCGTACGTTCTCAGGACCTCTCAGACAGACAGACGTTTGATTTTTTTTAGCTGTAAAAAAACGTGATGCATTAAATACACAATTAAATCAATATTTTGACCCTGGCCCTAACTTGTTAATGTTTCTCTTTAAACACGCACTGCGATATACGCATACGGTCATATAATTAACCGAATATTGTGGATAACAAACATATTTTACCAACCTAAACTTATTCACATCATAATTTTCAATAAATGTTAGTAGCTACAAGTTCAACCAACCACTCAGCCGACAGACCACCATCTTTAACTGATCATAATGGATCTAAACAGGACAGATATATCAGAATTGAGCCAAAATGAGAAAACAAACACACACACACTGATTTATAAACATTTATTGTTATTGATGATAATCTGATAATTTATCTTGATATACACTTTAGGCTGTTTGGCCCAGCTCTACAAACTTGAAGAATTCCACCTCATCTTGCAAAGCCATTATGATTTTAGTTAGTCTGGACGTCAACGCAGAAGACTAACATCACCTGAACCCTAAACATTCATGGCCTGTGGTTGTTTTACTGTGCTCAGGAAATACATGAGTCTGAGTTCAATCGGCTGCCTTAGCTCATTTGTTTTTGCCCGATTTTCTAGTTATTTGCTGGCAGAGTTTGTTTCTGCACCACGGACCGGTCTGTTCTGTAAAAGTCTCTGCCGACCCGGCGATGACATTCCAACTCATTCTCCCTTTGAGCTCCATATCGCACATTATCCTCCCTCTGTGCCTGTTACAACCTTTCCCTGTCGAGCCATGCCAGGCCCAGCCCCCTCTTCATGGTCAGGAAACCTCTAATCCTGTTGCTGGAATGCCTCTAAACTCTGTGGCCACTACCTTGATTTCCAACTATATACTATAAATCATTGGGGGAAAAAAAAAAAAAAAAACATGTTACAGCCCTTCAGCAGAAATATGACAACACATGATAGTTGTGTCTGTTTTGTTTGTCTTCCTTCTCTCACATGTGTTTCTGCACGCTGCTGTATGTTTATACAGAGTGTGTGGTGGGCCGGTTTGGGACGGCCTGCCAGCAGCAGTGTGACTGTGAGGACGGAGGCCAGTGTGACCGGCTGACTGGACGGTGCAGCTGCAGCGGCGGCTGGATGGGAGAGCGCTGTGAGAAAGGTGAGCCAGCGAGTCTCTGCTGCACGACTGAAGCAAAACTAATGAACCAAAAGAAACGTTGACCTTTTGGGAACTGCTGCGCAGTGGAAATTGTTGGACTAACAATATTGTGTGTTTTTGTTAATTATAACCTCTAATTTGCACCTTTTTTCGCTCAGCATGTGAAGCAGGCCTGTTCGGTGCCGGCTGTGAGGAGCGGTGTCAGTGCGTGAACGGGGACTCATGTCACCACGTCACTGGAGCGTGTCAGTGTCCACCGGGGTGGAGAGGAACACTCTGTGATAAAGGTGCAAACCTGCGGTTAGAGACACTGCGGTGCTCTTGCAGCCCCTGCTGGACGGAGTTTGTCCTGAAATTTTGATAAATATCTTCATGCAGGGGCAAGATCAGAGAAAACGTTCTTATTTTGGATAAAACTATTTACTTGATATATATCACTCTGTTTCCTCGAGTTGTATTTCTGCTTCTTTCCACTGGTATAATACATGGCACCTAGGTTTCTTTTCTCTGTATTCTAATTTATGGTCTAAGGATAATAATAATAATAATAATAATAATAATAATAATAACTTGTTATTTTGCTGTTGGGGATTTTGATCTGATTTTAAAGCTCTCTGTGGCGAATGGATAATGTTGGGGCTATATTAATACAATTAACTTGACCAATCACAGCAACTAAGAACAAACTAAATACACTAACTAGTTATTTAAAAACTTCGACAAGTAGCATATGGATAAAGGTGAATACGCAGCATAAAATGTACCTAAATTATAGCTATAAATATCTTATATTGTTCTTATATATATTTGCTTTGTTTTCTTTCAGCATGTTTGCCGGGTATGTATGGAGAGGGTTGCAGGCAGCACTGTGGCTGTGCTCAGGGCACGTCCTGCCACCACGTCTCTGGAGACTGCGGCTGTCCTCCTGGATTCACGGGAAACGGCTGTGAGCAGAGTAAGTGCTGCAGGACTAACTTCTGCCTCCAGTCCATTTAATAAATGAAGCGTTGCAGGTTTTAGTAACTCATTCTTGCATTAATAAAACCCATTTGAGATGCATCAGAAAGCAAGAACATGGTTTTCAAACTGTACATGTAAACCTCTCCCTCTCTCAGCTTGTCTTCCAGGGACATTTGGACAGAACTGTAACCAGGTTTGCCAGTGCTCAGAGGCCAACCAGCTCTGCCACCCGGTGTCTGGGTCGTGCTACTGCGCGCCAGGTTTCCATGGCCCCAGATGTGACCAAAGTACATAACATGGCACATGTATACCTTCTAGACATATCACATTACAGTGAAAGTACCAATTATCTGCTGTTTAAATGTTTTATTTCAGTTTGTGGAAAGGGTCGTTACGGTCCAAACTGTGAAAGCGAGTGCCAGTGTGACAACGGAGGGAGGTGCGTGCCTTCCACTGGAGCCTGTGATTGTCCAGCAGGTTTTATAGGAGCACGCTGCAACATCAGTGAGTCCCTCTTAGACTGCGCTGGGGTCGGTGACTGAATTAGTAATACATGTTAGCATGGGATGACAAGTATCTGGTGTGTGTCCCGGTGGTGACAGCGTGTCCAGCTGGGCGTTACGGAGTCGACTGTGCTCGGGTGGCGCTGTGCGGAGACGGAGCCCAGAATGACCCGGTCACCGGTCGTTGTAAGTGCATCCCTGGTCGGAGAGGAAAGGACTGTGGACACGGTGAGTTCTCAGTACTGTTGATGATGCAACAACCTGCATCTGAATATTCTACATTACACACAAAACCAGCGGCTCCACCATCAGAGTGTGAGGGCAACAAGCTTAGTGGTGAAGGCTTTTGCCTCCCGAACAGCAGATCACTGGTTTGATTCCTCTTTTGTGACCAGGAATCACAAAAGATCACATTCCTTAAATTTTTTCAAATTTAAGGAATATAAATGTTGTTCAATAATTGAAATATAAAGTTTACAAAAATCAACGAAGGATATGACATCCAAAAGAATTGTAATGAGGAAACACGGCTGAGTCAGACCAGTTCAGTCATCATTTTATCCATACACGTTTGTCTGTGTGTAATATTTCTGTCACACATTTTTTCCTAGTAAAATAGAATATGGGGTCATGTGAGACAGTGAAAGCCCTTATGTGCACACTTAATGTAACTGGACAAATATAATTAATATGTGTGTTGTATCGTATGTATTACAGTAATTGTGCTACTATTTTCAACAACACCATCACTACAACCTTAAAACTGTGTCTCTGACTCAGTGAACTTTAGAAATTGCTTCAAAACATCATGAGTCACGAGAATCACGAGTTATTTGCGGTTTTAAAGAACGCCTTGAATGTCACTGCTCATGAATAGTGAACCAACCTTGAATGCACCGCTATCATATGTAACGTAAGTACTCGATAGCCATCTCCATTTTATCTCTGACCTATTGACCTCTGAGTGTGTGAACAACCTCATATTTCTGAAAAGATGTAATCTGATCATTTCCTTCTCTTCAGGTTTCTATAAATATCATCTGTACTATGTGCTCATTGTGAAGGATTATAAAGATTGGTCTGTAGAAGTAATTTGTATTACTGTACAAAAACTGAAAGGAGCAAATGGCTCCTTCTAAAGGGGAGGGAACAACTCCTAATAGCTGCAAATAGTCTGTCGTTTAACAGCAGGGCATATTTTCAAGAAGAAAACAAAATTTTTGTCATCTCGTTTTTTGTTCTGTTTTGATAACGATTTCTGCAGTTTAATTTTAAGAGTGTATTTTCCAACTTAGGTTGCCTTCCAGGCTGGTTCGGGGCGGACTGTGTTGAACGCTGTAACTGCAGTAATGGTGGAGTGTGCGACTCTGTGACTGGCAACTGTAAGTGCAGTCTGGGTTGGACCGGTTCACACTGCGATAAAGGTGACTCACTTTTATAAATCGTGTTTCTTAATGCAGTCAAGCTGATTATTTTCTGACCTGCCTCTGCTCATTATTGCATCTATGAGCTGAATATACACAAGTGTTAAGTCATGAGGTTCATTTTTCTTCTTCTTCTTTTTTGACTGTCCTCCTGTTTCATTCCATTTGTCTCTCAGAATGTCCTGCGGGCAGATTTGGTGCCAACTGTCAGCTGAAATGTAACTGTCAGAATAACAGCACTTGTGACAGAGTGACAGGGACGTGTCAGTGTGGTCCAGGCTACTATGGACATCTGTGTGAACATGGTGAGAACTGAACAGATAAACACACAAAGTATAAATGATGGAGCCCAAATAAAAACAAAAAGGAAACTATATGTGACCCTTTTTAAAAAAAATTACATTTTCAGTTGGAAGCAATAGGCTTGGGGATAAGGACAATACATATTTAGGAACAATCTAAGACATGGTTGGTTTTGATCTTTTCACAATCATTAAAATGTTTCAAGACAAGTGCCTGTACCATCTGAAGTAACACAAAATAGAAATACTAGATCACTAATACGAAAGTAACATTACCTCAAAATTACACTGCAGTGCAGTACTTGAGTATATGCTTTTTCCCCCCCCCCCCCCCCTTGGATACCCAGCCCTGTCTCAAATGTCCATTTAAACTCATTGTTAATTAATGTTGAGGAAAAACACAGAACTAAAGCACCCTGACTTATATATATATATATATATTTAACTAAAGCTTCTACTCTTGAGGTGTTAAAGTTCAGACTCGATCATTCAATCCAGTGGGAACATTTTAAACCATGATGGTCGGCTTTGAATCTTGTGGCATGTATCCCTCGTCTTCAGCCTGTCCTCCTGGTCTTCACGGCCCGCTGTGCCAGCTGCAGTGCGACTGTATGAACGGAGCCTCCTGTCACCCGGCGTCGGGCCACTGCATTTGTTCCCCAGGATACCTCGGAGCTCGCTGTCACAGAGGTCAGTCAAGTCACTGCCGAGTACCACAATATAATGACAGGATTACTTACATTTCTAAAACCAAGTTATCTTCTTTTTTTTTTTTTTTTTTTAATAAATGTTTTCCTGTCCTCGACTCCTCTCAGTGTGTGAACAGGGTACCTTCGGCCATGGTTGTGCCAAGGTGTGTGACTGTGAGGAAGAATCTCCATGTGACCCTGTGAGAGGAAGATGCCTCTGCTCCTCAGGGAAGACTGGACTCAAATGTGACATTGGTAATCTTCTAGCCCTTTTCTGACTGAGAACGCACACAGCAAGGTTCAGACCAGTGTGAGTCCAAAATTAAATAATTTTGGCTGTCAACAAACTCATACTATAGTATGATTGTAAAAAAAAGTCTGAAAAACTAAAGTCAGGAAAAAGTCATAGTATGTCGTAAAAAGTAAGTGTATTATGTCAAAAAAGTAATTAAAAGGTCATTGTATAGTATTTTATTTTTAAAGTTATGAAAAGTAATCGTATAGCATGTCAAAAAAACCTAAGAAAAATAATAGTGTCTAAAAAAGTAATTTAGTATGTTGAAAAAGTCATAGTATAATATGTTGAAGAAAGTCATTGTATAGTATGTATAAGATAAATCATAAATAAGTAATACTATATAGTATGTCTAAAAAGTCATAAAAGACAGAATAGCATGTTGAAAATAAATCATAAAACATTCATAGTATGTAAATAAAAAGTAAATTAAAGACGGTACATTATGTTGTAAAAATGACATGAAAAAAGTCTAAGATAGTTTAAATAGTATGTCACAGAACATCTCTAGACCACGACAGAAAGTAACTTTTTCAAATTTTGGATGTTCCATACAGTTTTCCCATTTCTGGCCCTCAACGCTGGCTCAGATGCTGTTTGCAGGGTTTATATTACAAAAGAAATCATATCACCTGAACCCATGTGGATGGGATTACTGAAACTAAATTAGGTGACGCTGTTGCAGCTTCGTCTTGCTATAAATCGAGGACTCTGCGGGCCTTTTTGTGTCCTCCAACAGTTCACCCGTTCTACTCCACATTTGGCGGGTGGACCGCCGGGCACCCCAGGGTGTAAAGTGTCGACGTTTGTGCAATTTGGACAGGCGACACTTTCAATATTAACAACGAAGCTGTGGACTAAGTAGAGCATGTCCTTGGCAGCGGGCTTTTACAGGCCGCGTCTCAGTCTGCGAACGATGAGCGTCTCTCAGCACTTCGGGGGCCAAGCAATAGGCCCGCCCCGAACATTTTTCCACAATGTCAAACCATCGCTTTAGAATTACACGGACCCCTGTGTAGTTTTGTTAAACTGTGTGTATTTGTGTTTTTGTGTGTCAGATTGCAGAGCAAATCGTTACGGGCCAGACTGTGCAGAGACCTGCGAGTGTGGCAACGGGTCGCAGTGCGACAGACGCAACGGCCGCTGCACCTGCCTGCACAGCTGGATCGGACTCTCCTGTCAAGAAGGTACAGTGATGACAAATCATCCCTCGTGTCTTATCAGTTCTCTCACTGCATCATTAACAGCCATGTGGACAGCAGGTGACGAGCTTTGCAAGCTCATGAATCGGAACAGAGCATTTTTAGCTGACTTTGTGAAATAAGCGTAAATAACTTGTTTTAGTGCTGACAGCGGTGAGTTCCTGTAGAACCTGCACTTTCTCCTTGGTGTTTTCATTCTGATCAAATATGAATGTGTGTGTGTGTGTGTGTGTGTGCTGAGTTGCACTCACGGCTCATTATGTGTTTCCCCAGGTGGACCTCCACGCGTCAGCGACAGCAGAAGAGGAGACTCGCAGCATGACAACTCGTTATAGCACCGCCATCTAGCTGGAAGACTCCAACTGGGACAGGTCAGCCACATTTTACTGGAGTGGCTCAAAAGAGTGAAAGATTGTGACAGGAAGATGTAGCAGGCAGCTGGAAGACCGCCATGGAAATAGACTCTCTGATGAGAACCGCCGTTTCATGTTTGGATCTGAGCTGGATGAGACTTTTTCATTATTTTTTTGTGCGTGCCAAAGTGTCCTTTGAACTCTCAGCCTGACCTGTCACGGTGGTACTTTGGGAGTTTCTTGTGGTCAAGGTGGATCCTCGATCCTTTTAGTCTTCGGGATTTAAATCACTCCTTAACAACTGCATCCGCAGAGTGCAGTGTCAGGCGATTGTGGTTGCGTTTACTGCACTTTCGGTATTTTGCGTTTAATATTTTGTCCTTGAAATACCCTTTGCAGGTACTGTGTATAAAAAAATCTAATTTTGTAAGGAAAATTGCTGGATATCATGCAACCTCAGTTTTTGAAACCATATTTGCCAGTAGTATGAAATTGTTTTTTTAAAATCTATATGTTATGAAGTACTACCCTCAGTCAAATGGTGCTTTAAAGTACAGTGCAACAAAGACTTTAATGATTTTCACACATTCCTGTTGATTTAGTATGCCTTAACTGACAGCTGGAATTTTACAGTGCATTATGTGTCACTAAACTACACATTTATTTGCACCTTCTTTAAGGTTAAGAGTCTAAATATTTTTCTTTGAAATTTATTTTGTGTATAAATTGCTTCATATTTATATTTCTCAGTTGTATACAATTGAATATACCACAAGTTTGAAATGCGTTCTTTGTTTCCCACTGGATAAGAGACTTTCCAGCTCTGCCAAAATCAAGTCAAATAAACAACCCCAAATGATATTTTACACACGAATGCCAACAAAGACAGACAAATGAAAAGTTAGTTTACCATTCTTATTTTATCATTTTTTCATTGAAGATCAAAGCTGTACATCCTGTCTAAATTCAGATTCAAGCACAGTGCAGATAGCAACGCCTGCAAAAGAAAACTAAAAAAGAAAAGGCAGAGGTGATCACAACCAAAAATATATACAAAGGTGAAACTATGTACAGGAGACACCAGACTCCATCTACATCATCTTCAGAATGAATTCAGTCCACCATTGCATTCACTTCAGAGCATTCCTCATAAATGCACACACAACACAAATAAGTTGCTTCTTCTTGTCAGTCTTAAAATTGATGAAACACTGATAGGAAAAATGCAGCATGATGAAAAAAAAACAACCTGTTCTTTTGATTCTCTAGACTGCATTAAAGGCTAAAACGTAAAAATATATTCTCTGTATAACCTAGAACCTTCTGTAAAATAAGCTCTATCCACCTGTGGGTCTGTTTTCATTTCTGAACTAGTCATTACAATGTTAGAACAGCAAATATGAAGAAAGTATGACCTTAAAGCATGACTTACTACACTTCAGCCATAAAACATCGAGTTATTTCTACAATGTGCAGAAACCTTTTAACACCATAAGATCTTTGTTGGGCAGGTCAGCACGGTGTGAAATAACACTGATGGTCAAACTAAATGTACAGCGATACCATTTAAAAGGGAAAGTTTGACATTTTGGTCAATGCACTTATTCGCTGTCTTTGCTGAGAGTTAGGTGTAAAGATTGATAACACACGTCTGTACGCTAAAAATGAAGCCACCGCCTGCAGCCTAGCTTGGCTTAGCACAAAGACGTCTGGCATGACTCCGCACAAAGGATTAATACAGTCTGCCGACCAGCAGCTCTAAAGCTCTCCTCTCAGGATGTTATATCTCGTTAGTTTCTGCACCAAAAACCCACATTTGTTTTATTTGGGGAAATGAACAGGTCTTGTGTCAAATCAATTTTCCCACCGTACAAACAGTTTTTGTATAAATTAAACAAGCGAGATTAAACATGGTAATTTGTGAGCTTCAGAGGAGCAGGTAGGTCAGATAGTCGGACTAGCGGTTTCCCCTGTTTCCAGTCTTTATGCTAAGCTAACGGCTGGCAGTAACTTTACGTCATATTTTGTAGACAGTGTGGTATAAACTTTTTAGAATTTGAACTTTCAGTGAGAAAGCAGAAAAAGCGCATTTCCCAAAATGTCGAACAAAGTCTCAAACGTCCTCCTCACTCCCTGCAGATGAAAATATTAAGACACAAGAACTCCACAGACTAAATTAACTAGATGTTCTTTGTTTTCTCAGAAGAAGAGGAAAAGAAAAGCAATCAAACACAGCAAATCATACGTATACAGGGATCAACTAATACAACAGGCTAAAGCAAGGGATAAGTTTAGTTGCCCCCCCCCCTAAAAAAAAACCACACACACACACACACACACAAACAAGATCAATAGCAGAGACATGAAATCACTTTGCTGCTGTTAAAAATCACCTAAGAAGAGTAACGAAGCAGACCTCATCCACACTAACGTTCATGTTGATTATCCCCTCCACTTCAACGTCGCATTCATGTCATTTGCACTAATATGACAATTTGATTAATGTGTACCTGTTTATTTTCTGCTAAGAATCAATATTTGATCAGCTGTTAGTAAAGATTTTAGTTACCTACACATGTTAGTAAGCAGGGTCGCGTCACCTTACTTGTCCCATAGGTTCTGTAGGCTGGGTGAAAAGGGTCCCATGCTTTGAGGATGTATCACATGCTATCCACTTGTGCTTTAGTCACAGTAAGAGACCACCCAAAGGAGGAAGAATGATGTAGAGCTGCGTCAAAATCTGCAGTAATATTTCTGACATGTCTCAGGTTGTATGTCGCCTGAAACAAACCTTACCGATCCTAAAGCAAGTAGCTGTACTTATGCATTTTGTATATGAAGGGCATGTGTTAACTATAATAACAGTGTGGTCAAGTAAAGATATATAGATATATGGAGTAAAGTCCATATCATAGATAGATAACAAGCGGGACAGCACATGCGCCAAGATGAGTTCTATAATCTTGCAGGAAGTGAGAGTGAAACACTTGGGTGTGTCTTCAAAGAGAGATGAAGAAGATCTTTGGCTCAAGCCACACTAAAATGTCACTGGTCCTGCCCAGTGTCCACACATGAAAGAAAGACAGACGAGTAAATACAACCTCCTGACCATGTGCACGCCGACACACGACTAAAACCACCTGCTCTGTTCCCTGAGCTGCTGCTACCCACTGATGACCTGGACACACCGCCGCCTCCTCGCAACTGATGCCACTGCCACCAGTCAGCGTTCCAGTATTTACAGGGGACATGAAACCGGTCGGCCAAAGAAGCAGCGGTCGAGCTGCTTGTCTACGCCAGAAGCCTACAGCACTGTCTGATACAACTGTAAATAAGGCAAAATACTTGAACAGGATTTGATCAAGGAGAAGTTTCCATGAGATGTGGAGCCAGCACTGATATGACCACTTCCTGCACAGTAAACCCTCAGCCTGAAAACAGAGAACCAGAGACTGGGCGACAGTGATGTACGCCACTGCATTTGACTTAACGCGACTGCAAGCTACCGCTGGGGATGAATACATGGCTAATCTCTTCAGTGGCAGACGAGTTGCCCCGACACGTCGTCCCACGCTACCGACTTGTCGTCACGGACGGTTCACAGGTCAGGACGGAGGAGGAGCCTCACCCCACCCCCTCCCCCCTCCTCATCTTGGCTGCCACCACCATACTTAGACAGCTGGAGTGTTGGAGCATCAGGCTGAAGAAACGCACTGCCAGTGAAGACACACAGCGAGGATGAGGAGGAGAGGGAATCATCAGGAGATATGATACTATAGTGCAATGGCTATGAGATTAGACTATTGTAATATCCATCCTCTTCCCTCTTTCGAACTACTGTCCAACACCATACTGACAATACTAAAGTGCTGATTGTTGAAGCCCACGACGAGGCTCGTACACTGACAATGTCCACAACATAAACAAAAGGTTTTACAGAGAAACCTTGACAGACTCTTACAGTACACAGGTGGTTTGTAAACTGAACATCCAAGGAACAAATGCATGGCTATAGTACATGTGCAACTGAGGAGTTATCATGTATTCATACAGTATGAACTTAATCTTCCTATTAGTTGCATTCAGTTTTAGAAAAAAAAAGCAAAAAAAAAAGAAGAGAAATCTGGCTGCCAAGCAAGCGTGTGCTTATTTTTTTTTAAAGGTATTTTTCTCTACGGTTTTAAAATACGTTCAGCTGAATTGAATGTATAGCTGATTTAAGTATGAGCGCATATCCTAACCCGTCTCCCACTTATGTCTTTCTTTCCTGTGGAGGTGACTGTATTTTTTTCCCCCTTTTCCTTATCTTATCCCTGTAACTCTGAATGAGGTGCCCTGGGTGGCCCTGGTGTGGCCAGACTCATGCGCCAGGGTCTCACTCAGTAAAAGCTCAAGCAAACAGAGGATCAGGCAAAGGTGGGGCGCTGCGGCGGCAGCCCGGGTGCAGCCCTGCCGGGCGGGGCCGCGCTGCGCGTTATGAGCGGTAGTCCTTTTTACTGTACGGCTTGTTCCCCAGGATGCTGTCCACCTCGTGTGTGATGGACGTTGACAACTTTGGAAGAACCTGCGACGGGAGAGAGAGAGAGAGAGAGAGAGAGAGAGAGAGCGAGAGAGAGAGAGAGAAATGGTGAATATGTTCGCCTCACTTTTACATGTGCCGTCGGTGGTTTTGGTCATTGTTGGTCACAGAGAAAGTCATGTAGTTGCATATCACAGCCTCTAGAGAGCGCTAAGGGGTGACTTGAGTTTTTTCTAGTTGGAACCAACATTGTGCCGTCCTATCTGCTACTTCCAGCTAATTACTTTAAATAAAGCAACCAAAAAAAAGGGGGAAATTATAATATTATAATTATTTTTTTCACATCCAGCTTATTAGTGTAAATTATTTCACATTATACAATGACGGACACTTTACTAATGTAAAACTAGCAATAATACTCCATTACAAGTCAAAGCGTTTCCATTACTAGCTAAATGTACTGGAATTATTGCAGTAAAAGTACTTATTACACAGTAAAATGCTCCATGTCAGTGTTATATTATTATTATTTTTACTGTAATTTCCATTACAGAAAACTATTTAAACTACTCCCATGTAGGATATATAAAATAATTTGTTCCCTTTCCACAGTGTAGAAATCAAATAAATACTAAATGGAAAAAATAAAAATGTTATATGGAATTTTCTTTTAAGGGTAAAAGACTGACCCAGTACATTTTGAGTAAAAAGAAAACTGCTGAGCCCTTAAGAAATGTGAGCATAGCATTTCAAAACTCAAATATCAAATGTGTTCAGGGAGAGGAGCCATATGGTGTGTGCACACATTTAGTACACGTACACACGTACACACGTACACACAGGAGGATACACAAAGCATCAGAAAAGAAAAGCGTATGCTCTTTTCTGCAGGCCAGACATAATGTGAGGAAAGGACGTAAACCCCACCGGTCCAAAAACCCCATTAAAAAACTGCATCTTATCAGGAGAGGAAGAAATGTCTGTAAGCTCGTCTCCAATCCCCCTGGCAAACGATACTCCGCTGACCTTATTAACTCGGTACAGTAAAGCACCCAAGCGTGCAGCAGCAAACTGCCCAAGAGGCCGAGCTGTACCCACGAGAGGAAGCTGCTGTTACACATTGTAAGGCACGAATATGAACCTTATGAAATGGGTCAGGTCACATATTCACAAATTGAGAAACTGATTTGCTGTGCGGGAAAAACAAACAGAAGGACAAACACACTCGTTTTGTGGCCTCACCTGTATCGCTCCTATGTTCTCCATCAACTGGTCGGTGTTGGACGCCCCTAAGAGGACGGAGCTCACCCCCTCGTTCCGTAGGCACCACGCTGCAGGAGACCAGTAAACAGCAATGACACCCCCAACCACGACACGACATCTCACACACACACACACACACACACACACACACACAAACCAATACTTCCCAAACACACACCAGTTACTGCAACATTTCCTGTCCACAAATTAAATTATAAACATACAAATTAAATCAAATTTGGCCACAACCTCACATCACTCACAAAGTGGTGGAAGACGAAGTACACACACTCTTTAAATATCACAATATAAAAATACTCCACTACAAGCAAAACTCCTGGACTTAGAAGTCACATTTAGAATGCAGACGTATTATCAGCAAAATACTTAGTGCTCACTTGCATTGTCATACCTTATTTTATTATTATGGACTTAAGGATAAACGTGTAAGCAGCAGCATTTTAATGATACAGAAAGTTTTAAATACATCATACCTCAGCTCAGGGTATCCTGCCGACACGGAGTACTGATCAGATATTGGTTCTCTTTTTCCTAAATTTAAAATCTGGTTACGTCACTGCGTGGAGCTCACTGGAAGGAATTTTATGGAGGTAACTTGGACTTTCTGTGGAACTTAAAAACTGAGTCAGCAGCCTGCCTAGCCTGCAGCAACACAGGATTTTAAAATGACAAATAAATCGGTAATGTTGTGGCTGAATAATTATCTATTTAATGAGGGCAGTATCTGCACCGATGCCAATCTGGCACATCAGTGCATCCATATGTGAAATAAATGTTGTGGAGCGGAAAGTACATTATTTCCCTCTGAAATGTAGTGGAGTAGCAGTACAAGTGTCTCAAAATTGCCCCCGAGTAAATGTACTTAAATTAAAATACTGCACTCTGCTCATAATGTGCAGGAAACCATTTTTTTGGTGATCTCTCTGAGAAATCTGACACAAAAAAACTCCTCTCTGTTCGGTGTGCTATTATAATAGCGAGCTGTCTTATGCAATACAACTACATCCTTTTGGAAAATAAGCTTGTAAGCAGATTACTGCATAAAGGGATGGAGAATTTAGCTGTAAAAATAGTGGGATTATTCATTTTACACAAATCTTCTACCAAAATGAGAATACGGTTGAAGGTCTTCCAATGGATTGACGCAGGCGCAGACCTTCCCTCGGGCCATCGGGATACCCACAACATCTATTCTCACAACCTCGACCTGAATTTACCAGCTGCTCCAGCAGCGCCGGGCCTCAGTCTCAGGCCACAGGCAGGAAGGAGTCCATCATTGTTATGTAGTTTTTATTCAATATTAGAGTGCCACAGTGATGTAGAGGACGGCATGATGGACATAAATCTCCTCGGCTGCCTTCAGGAGCGCTGGAAGGATTTATGGTAATTAGGAGAGATGAGTGTGACCCCTAATGGGCCGTGAAACCTAATCTATGACACTGCATTACTGCGAGGGTGAAAGATCTGTCGTGATCTGCGCTGCAATAGGAGAGGGAGGCCCAGATTTACTCGCCTGCATCGCTACCGTCTGACACTTTAACAGCCCTCGCAAGAGCGTACGTCTTTAGGGTTTTGCGCATTCTCACTTTCCTGCCCGGCAGTGAATCGATATCGGTCTCCTGCTGGATTCATGTCTGCGATGCTATTTTAATGCTGACGCTGGAAACGGTTTAATGCATGTTTACACCGCAGGGTTGCATATACAAAGAAATACTGTAAACACATTTACATTGCTGCCCTAATTTATTCAAGGGACTGTGCCAGATCCTTGTTTAGATGTAAATACCGTATATTCTATCAATATTAATGCCCTTTGGTCCCTGAGAGACAAGGAGAGAGGTTATAGAGGATTTTTAAGTTCCTTTAATATACTTACTTTTTATCACCTCACCATCGTCTTGTCACCTACTCTCTTTCTCCTTAACCCCTTTTTTAAAACAACAGCGCACACACACACGCACACGCACGCACACGCACACACACACACACACACACACGTGACAACACAACAGTTCAACAGTCAAACCAGACAGCTGCCAGAGCGATGTTGACCTCGGCCCGTCCGAGGCAGAGGGACGGACAGACAGACAGAAAGAGAGAGAGCGGCAGAGTGTATCTGCGTACCGATGGCGAGTTGGGGCAGAGTGCAGCCCAGCCGCTCCGCGATTGCCTGCAGCTCTTTCAACTTCGCCTGCTGACGCCGGCCCTCCTCACTCAAGATCTTGTCCTTCAACCACTGGTAACCCTGTCGAAAACACAGCACACCTGCTCAAAAACACAGCCCTGCTCACACACTGCTGCGCCGCAGCTCCTGTGTCACCAGGGCCCGTTTTTAAACACGTGGCTGTCTCCTGCTGTCTACACCTCAGCCGGGGAAAACATGCCAGAGCTACACTTACTGACATACAAAACGTTTTGTTCATTATTATTATTATAACAAAGTTAAAAACATTAGAGGACAAATCTCTATTTAAACAGACTATTACTGTAATTTACTTTAAAGTATATCTGTTAATGCTCAGCTGAGTAAAAACAGTAATGTCTACAAAGTATCAAGTATATAATAGTGCTATTAGTAACAAATTAGACACCAGTAAAAATAATCAAAGAGCCAAAAGACCACGAACATCCACAGACAACACGGAACCAAACAGGAAGCAGCACATTCCACACAAGTCACCAAAAGTACTGCACAACACCAAAATGGAGAACTACTTTCTACTGTAATCGACAGTCACTAACACACGATCCACAGATACACAACATGGCACTCCACTACACACATCAACGACACAGTGTTGCATTAAGTCAGGCGTTAGCGCCTGTGTAATGCAGAGATGAAGACCCGTTTCACCAAAAACTTTTTTTGTTCAAATTCTGGGTGTCAAAATCTTGTGTTTTTTTTCAATAAGTTTATCAGTCAGATGAAATATTCCACTTGGTTTGTCAGTGCTCACTGAATCAAATCATTAAAACTGTTTCTCCTCCTCATTAATGTTCAGTTTAGTTCCATTATGCGTATAAGAAAACCAAAGTCTCAACAAAATATTGCCTGAAATAACATTCAGAATTATTTAGTTGAAGTCTAAGTAGTGTTGGTATCCATTGTGTCAAATTAAATTAAAAAAACAATTCAAATACGTCAGATCACATGCTGTGCTGCTGTGTATGTTTGCGTTGTGTGTACTCATGTGTGTGCACTAAATTGCGTTACGCTGACACCAGCTGGCGAACGGTGTGGAACAACAAAGCTTGGAAAGAGGTGAACAGTGCATGGCGTCAACCATGGCACGAAAACACACAGATATGCGGGGTGTGCACAGAGTTACAGAACCTGAAAGACACAATACACACAATGAACAAACAAACCAGCAACCAGTAGGGAGACACAGAGTGGTGACACCAGCACAGATGATCAGATTAAGCACGGTTTGACTACCTTCAGAGAGGCCCGAGAATAGGGAGGCACCCTGCCGTCGTATTTCCCTGAGATGATACCACAGGCCAGTGGTGACCACGTCATGGCCCCCACACCTGACGGCAAAAGATGTGATCATCATGACACAATCACTGACTCATAAAGTTGTAGCCCTTATTTTGTCTTTGGAAAATGAAACACGAGGTTCTTGCTGTACAAGTTGAAATTTTGGCTCTCTAAAATACTTAAATAATAGTTTGTGTCCTACATGTTACCTGAGAGCTGCAGCCTATAGAGGTTGAGGTTGAGTAGACCTCAACCAAAGCCACAAATCCATGACTGCTCACCTATCTTATGGAAGAGCTCTGGTAGCTGCACCTCCACCTTCTCTCTCTGGAACATGTGGTACTCAGCCTGCTCGCAGATGGGAGGAATCTGGTTGAATTGTCGCGCCACAGAGTACGCTTCCTAAAGGAAATGGAAGGACATGGAAGAAAAAAAAACAGGCTCACATACAGTAGTATTGCATAAACGTAATTGAAAGGTCATGGTATAATATGTCATAAAAAAAAAAGTCATAGTTTAGTATGCCAGGAAAAACTCATAGTGAAATATATTATAAAAATGTCATACTATATAAGTACTACATATATAGTATAAGGAACATCAATGAAGATCAGGAGCATGTAGGATACAGCAAGATCAGGAATAAATTCAGATCTTTGGTCTATGTTGTAAATTAATATTTGCTCTGATTATTTCATCTTGTTGTCTTCACAGATACACTGAGTCTCACCATTATCTCCATCGGGCTCCAGCGGGATGTTCCCCAGTACATGGCCATGCCTTGGTTTATCACATGGGTCATTGCTCGAACCGTTTCTGCAAGTAAAAACAAACAAAAATGTTAAAAACACCATCAATGATGCAGTGGCACTGTTGTGTTTATATAACTTTATAATCTCTGCTGTTTTCCATTCTCTATAAAGCATCAGAGTGTACTATATGTGTATCTGAGCTGTTCTGCATTATTATAAGAGACGTATTTGATATAATTTACAATCCAAATGGTCTGGGTGATTCCAGAGAGAAGTGGGAAAGCTGATTTTATTAATCAGAATGTATGTGGAGTGATTCATACGGATGAGGGTGACATCCATTTGTGACAAGACACACTTGAATGACGTTGATGTAAAAATCCAGCACGATTTTTTGTGATCTGCAAAATGCTACAGGGGAAGATAAGAAGAGCCCAGTGAAGTAAATAAGAGGTGACAGGCATATTCACACCCGTTAGTTGACAGAGAATCTTCTCACGCTGGATTACAGCTTGTGTATTTTAAGGAGAGAAGGTTAAAAAACACGTTTGATTCTATAAAATATAAAGCCATAGATAGGAGTTTCATTTAACGGACATATCTGGCCCTGTGTGACGGCGCATGAAAACCTACATTACCCAACTTTAATTTCCATATTTTCATTGGTCAAAGTGGCACTATATCAAGGAGAGATACCAAGCATGTTTGGTAACGTTTGGGGGGGTGCCAGACAAGATCAGGATCACCAGAGAGCAATAAAACAGGAGCGGGTCGACCCTCAATCATCCCTCCGTCCCTCCGTCTATTCACCGTGCTGATGTGTCGTTTCTCAAAAGTCTCTCTGACAACCAAGTCAGCCTTCCTACCATCTAGTGGGCACTTGGCTTAAGAGGGTTTCTCTGTAAACTGACAGAACGTCAGGTCACTACTTCTTCATTCTGCACACTGCCCTTCAGCTACAGCCAGAATAATAAAAAACACACCAGATGGTCCAACTACGGTTTTGAAGACATAAACTCAAAGATGTCCATGTGAACTGCGTGTAATCTTTAAAAGGGCAGATGAGCAAAAGAATTGCCTCGACGTTTACGTCAAACAACACCAGCTACTTCGGACTAACAAGACACTAAAGCATTGTGAAAGAGCCGAGGCAGTGAAGCATCAAACTGAGGGCAGGAAGATGACCTCTGACCGAACTCCGTAACCCAAAAGGGAACTTCGACACTGGAGCAGATGCATACTGTGTGACCAGCTGAGCCCACACTCTGCCATTTAAAGGTCTCCAGCATCACTATATATCCTCATTCTGACTGTGGAGGTGGAAGCATCAGGACAACATGCAGCATGTAAAAATAGATATTTCAGTTACAAGAGGTTTGTATATCTGAGTCTTGGCATTGCAGTAGTCATAGAGACAGAAAAGAGGTGATTTCATTAAATGTGCAATAAGACAAAACACAAGGAAAACATGGTTAAGTGTGTGAGAGGGAAATAAATGGTGATGATTCAAAACCGATAAAGTAGTCACAATAGTATAATTACCTTCCATAGGTGTATTAGGGTCCGGTCTGTTTGCAAAAACCACATCCACGTAGTCTAACTGCAGTCTTTCTAGAGAAGCTTTTAAACCTAGAAATAAGAACCACAGTTAGTACAGCAATAATTAATCTCTGTTGTGCTACCCAAGAGTGTGTCAATTATAAATAAAAAAAAAAAAGCCTTCATTCCCCTAAAAGCCAAAGCATCTAATTAGGAAGTATTTTGTTACTGCATGTTCAGCATTTAATCCAATAAACTGCAGCGCTGCTACTTACCTTCTATAATGTGTTTTCGGGATAAACCTCTTTCAGTCTCCGCTCTAAAAAAAAAAAAAAAAAAAGACTTTACTTTATAAAACGGAATAATGATGCGACCCCCTACAATAAATAATAAATCGGACAAATATTTTATTGAAAGTACCTGACAACAAATCAGTTCGAATACACATGACCCCACTACCAGAAGACTGGAACATAAAACATATACAGGAGCGCTGTTTCTCATTTGAATCAGAGAAGCAGCCAGATGAAACTTACTTTCCACCCCAGAAGATCTTTGTTGTTATCACCAGAGTTGAACGTCTGAAAATAGAAAAATAAAAACATCTGTTACAACATCTGCCAAACCCTGAGAATTATAGCAAAAAAACAACTCATGAATAGGAGCTGGTGAGATATAAAGTCTACACAAACCATATATTATATGTTTTAACAGCGAGGATGAAAAGCCCCCGACACCCGCTTTGTGCAATCATGCGTTTCCACATTATTCTTTCAGCGTCACACGCAACCACATCCCACAATATGTAATATGTGTGACGGTGCCAGAACCCGACTGGCGCCAATGAACGAGTGTTTGTAGGCGTATAACCTGACAGCGCTATACAAATGTCAATGCAGGACTAACAAAGTGGAGGATAAGGACTAGAAGTTCATCCATTATTTAGCATCTTTGAGGAGGGACACAGGAATGTGGGCATGGCACGGCTGCCCGCATTAATCTTTCATCTTCCTACCTTACTGTTCCAGTTCACAACACACAGCCTCCCAATATGTGCAAGGCAGGATATGATACAAGATTAGGGATGCTGGCTGGGGCGGAAATTAAAAAAAACAAAACACTAAACTCAATTCAAGTGTGCCTCATACCTCCATCCTTTCTTCTTTATGATGTTTCCGAGCACCACCTCTGCCCTGTGAAGCAGACGGAGAGAAGATTAAATACAGATAGTTTTGAAAAGATAAGAGCATTTACGCCTGACTGTCTGAGGAATGATTTTAAATTAAAGAAAGCCGTCACACATGCCGTATAATGCATAAAGGAGCTTTCATTGGAAAGAGCACCTGTTTAGGACACACTGTGTGTGTGTGTGCGTGTGTGTGTGTGTGTGTGTGTGTGTGTGTGTGTGTGTGTGTGTGTGTTTATTAGCTGTCAGGTCACGGCCAGCAGAGCCTTGGACCAGCTGTGCTGTGGAGCCACCACTATGTCACTCATTAGCAGCCACTGGGGTGCTAATGAGTGACATTATGATCAACATGGGGCTCATTAGGGCTGGACAGAGACCTGTCAGTAGGATCTCTCTCCAGTCCTTTTACTCTGTGTCTCATTAATTGTCACAGTTTTAATTTAATTCACATTAAAAAGGTATTTGGTGCTCCTAAGAGATAAAACAATGCAACTACCGACATTTCTTTTGGATTTGTTTTTGGGTGCACTGATGAATAAAGCCAGCTGCTCTAATCGATGCAGTGTTTACATAAATTATGTTTCATTGTGTCAGAAGTGTTGTTGAACTCAACAAGGACCATAATGTATCTCCCCTATGACTGTGTATTAGTGTTCCCGCCAGCGGCAGAGTGTCTGTGTCGAGACGCTGACTTGTGGTTATGGTAATCAGAATTATTTAAGCAAATTATGTAACCAAAGCTGCAAAACATTCACTAGTTTCAACTTTTTAGGTGTGAGGATTTTTCTGCTCTTCTTTGTGTTTTGCCTGGCTAGCGGGAAAGTTACCCCCTTAGGGAGAGGCCCAGACAGCCAGCTAATGAGTTCTGTATTTACTTTAGGGTGGACTGACACACAAGTGTTTGAAATTATATAAAATACATTTTTATTTGGATGCTTTCAGGTTTCCTGAAATTCTACAATGGATGTCACTTTCTTAATTAAACAGGGCACTGATAATCCCCTAATGATGCTGCTGATTACTGCAATAACTCGTCCTATGTGACTCTACACATTTTTCTATAAATGGAATTGCATCTATACGTCGTGCCCAAGGACACAAAGGATGAATGAAAATGCTAAATTACATTAAAACTACACATTACATGTTTCTCCACAGGATATTGTGATATTGATAAGGGTCAAGCTTTAATATTAAATGCTGCATGGGTTTTTATTGTTTCTCTTTTTTATCACGTATTAAAAAAATACCGGTACGATCTGCTGATCCAAAAAGCAGCACGAGTACTACCACGACTACTACTACTACTACTACTACTACTACTACTACTACTACCACCACGAGCCATTTTAGACCCACAGCTTTTTAAACAACGAGCACTCAAGCACTTCCCTGAGAGAAATAATATCTTTCTTTGTGCGCATAATAGTGTGTACACACGCGCGCACACACACACACACACACACACACACACACACACACACACACACACACACACACACACACACACACACACACACACACACACACAGTGTTCCTCTTCTGATACGCGAGTAATCTGGGAGCTCAAACATAAAATACAGTGTGCCTTGAGCAGGTTATATATTTTTATTACTTTCAGATTTTTCTGTAATTATGCTTCCAATTTGTCACTGGTTTCAGACAATATCATGCAATTACTATGCATCTAGAGCAAAATGCCAAAGCCTGAAAGAAATTACTTGCATACTTTTAAATGCTTTGCTGCCATATGTGTTTGCTGATAACAGCAGCTCCACGGGACACACAGAGCATGTTTATTTGTGCAATTACAAATTTGTATTTATATTTCTGCATATTGCAAAGGTTACGCTGGTTAAGAACCACAATCAGTATCTAAATATCTGTATGTGCTGAATGTTGGTTTGTTTGATGTCAGGTTCTCTGTTTTGTGGGGCTCAGCCAGAACAAGCATGCCAAACAAACAGCCGACTGCCATGTGCTGTGCATGAGCAGAACCAGGAGCGTGAGCACAGCTTACAAACCTCATTTATCTGTCCACGCTCGCAACACAGAATCAACATTACGGCAGCCGACTGCACAGCCACCAGCACCACTGTATGGACTATAAGTCTGACTGATGAAGGAATCGCAGTAAGCCAGAACCAAGGACTTCACATGAAAGCTTTTTCCATTCTGATGAGCAAAGTGTGTGATTT
Source organism: Ophiodon elongatus (assembly GCA_016806645.1). Taxonomy (NCBI): domain Eukaryota; kingdom Metazoa; phylum Chordata; class Actinopteri; order Perciformes; family Hexagrammidae; genus Ophiodon; species Ophiodon elongatus. The sequence goes on along the minus strand of JACSYO010001618.1, from coordinate 1,094,916 downwards.
GTTGTACTCTTGTGTGTGTGTGTGTGTGTGTGTGTGTGTGTGTGTAATATAAGCTCCTCTCCGCTGCTCCGCAGTGGAAGTTATCAGGATTAACACCTGTGCAACACATACTGAGCTGTGTGACATGCCGTCACAAACATTTGCACGTGTCTAACATATTTGTCCTTTCTTGCACACTGTGGTCTGTTTCATGGAAGCGCGATGATCAAAGTCATTGTTGGGAAAACTCCTGTGTCAAAGATCAACTTTTTCTGGCCCTTCATCCTAAAACAACAAGGCAAACAGATTGAAAGCACCCCCTGAATAATGAAGCATGTAGTGATGACGTTTAGCAGACAACAGCTGCTGAGGAAAACCACTGAGACCTGCTGCATGTTTCTAGTCTTTTTGTTTTTATTTTCTTTTCTGAGACACTCTGACGCATCTCCCCAAACATAATGGCAAAACTAGGCTATTCTTGAGAGGATTAAAAAAAAAGGGCTTGGTGCTGTTAATCACAGATACTGTTTGCAAAGGATAATCCCCTAGATTATTTCAAAGCACCCAAGTTACTACAAAGCCAGATTAATCCATGCTGGAATTTGAAGCATCACTACAAACGGCAATAAGGCAGTACGCGGATGCGTTCTGAAGTTAAAAATATCAACACTGGCTGTCCTGTAAATTTAGACCATGACTAAGAATATGTGAACCCTCATGAATGCAACAGTGGTGGGGGTGGTGATGAGAAGGACAAGTTTAATTTCAAGTCGAAGATCAAGGGTGGAGACATAAATCAGCTGTATCCACTTTCTGCAAACAAATTAATCTCCATCAAAACTATTGACAGTGATCATAAGGATTGTGCAGTACAAAGGACTTTATTCCTGGAAAGACACAATGATGATGAGCTTTTCAAAAGTCATATCTGGTGTGACTGCTATGTCACCTGTGGCACAGGATATACTCACTTCCCAGCAGCGTAGACTTCCGCTGTGTCAAACAGATTGATGCCATTTTCATAGGCCAGAGTCATCAGCTGCTCTGCCATCTGTTGAGAGATCAGGGGAGAAGGAACAGAGAGGGGGAAGGATGGGGTGAGGTGTTAAGACTTCAATTACTAAACTTATTTCACAAGACTAAAGGCCTCCATGGCTTTGCCTTCCTATGACATGTGTTTATTCTCTGACTGTTGACTCCCTCTGGCATTGTGATTTCACTATATGTAAAAATAGGCTTCTAGAGCAACCCATGATGTGCCAGCTCATGTGGAGGGTTTCCATTCCCCAGCTTTGACTGATGGAGGATGACAAAATCCATCTGCTCTCACCTCATCCGTTATCTGTCCACCGAACGTCACCCATGTTCCTACAGAGGAGCACAGGGAGGTGGGGTCAGAGTGCAAGTATATAAACATAAATGCGCACACAGATGAGCAAGTGAACAGAGATAATATATGTTCCGCACAAGTGATACTGCACATAGTGTCCAAGAAACAAGATCTAGCAACAAAAATAAAGAAAAGACAGTTTGGGTCATATATTTGAGCCATTTCTACAACTGGAACTTCCCACTGAACTACACTCTTGTCTTCCTATTTGAAGACCATGTGGTTATGAATTCTACTCACAAATCTGCTCGACAAAGTCTTTGGTTTTGCAGTTAAACTTCTCAGCGTGTTTCATGATGGAAAAGTTTCTTACCTAATCCAAGGCAGGACACCCGCAGACCTGACTTCCCGAGGTTTCTGTCAAAACAGAGAGAATTACATTAACATTAATGCAGCACGAAGGTGGCAGTGATTTGTGGTATTTTGCACTACGGCGGTGGCCATGACCATTAGAGTAGGACTTTAAACCTCATTTGTAAATTGATTGAGCGATTGATAAATACATAAACAACCCCATCACTCCTTTTGTAATGTGGGGAAAGCCTGTTACTGCAGTGGAAGCTTAAAGTTATGGAAGCTAAGAAGAACAGGGGTTTTTGTACGGATGTCAGTGCTGACACAAAAGTAATTTGTGTGCTGACAATGAGTGTGGGTGTGTGTGTGTGCGTGCAGTGAAATGTTTGAGAGAGGAAGTGGGTCTTAAGCAGGCCCACCATGACATTCACTGAAATTTCTCACAGCACACCAGGATCCCTCAGCCGCCATCTGACTAAAATCCCCCCACAGCAATACGGAAGCTTCACTACTAACAACAACTTGCTCCTAAAGCTGGCGTCTCTGAGCCCATCACAGTGCAGACGGACCCCTCTGCTGACAATCACAGCATTAGTTGTGCGAACCCGTAACATTTTCTAAGACACCCATGTCTCCTAGTTAGAAGGCAACACTGAAATAACGGATCTGGTTGAATTTGTTGTTATATTCTTTTTCAGGAGGAGATTGGAGTTTATCTTCAGACTATAATAGTTTCAATATACCACTGATCTTAGAAATAATTAAACATACAGATGAAGTGTGCTACCGCTGGTCAACCTATTTCAAGAAATAAGCTGGCAGTGTAAAAAGATAAAAGAAATGTGGCATCAGAGATGATGTAACTTGTGCAGGAGTCAAAGTGAGCATGTGGGAGGATATCCAATATATTTTTTATAAGACTGCCTATATAGAAATACAGTTGAAATGAAAAGGAGTAGAGAGGGAGACAGAGGATAGGTGTGCTGTATGTGCAGATGTGTGTGTTATAAGACTGCATGTTTGAGTGGGACTGTGTGTGTGTGTGTGTGTGTGTGTGTGTGTGTGTGTGTGTGTGTGTGTGTGTGTGTGTGTGTGTGTGTGTGCGCGTGTGTGTGGGTGTTTTGTGAAGCCATGATAAGATTGATGAATTGCTGTGCTGACGAACAAAACACTTCAATGTGGTCTGAACACAGAGTCCCCCAAAACCATTTAAAATAAATATGGAAATCTCAACAGTATCCCATGTCCTCTAAGTAGGCTAAGTGGCTACATTTGTGTTGAAGAGAAACAAAAAAAGGCTCTTAAACTGCTTTAAGTTTCTTTTTGATGCATCTCCATAAAACTCTCCATTTTGTTAAGAGTTAATCCAGTTAAACATTCACTTTATCATTCAACCTCATTAGTTCCACTCTTTCTTCACTAAACCACCATGGATGCTGGCAGAGTCTGTCCATTCATTTGTACTCTTTGTTTTCTGACTCAAGATATATCAAATCACAACAAAAGTCAACCTTCAGCCATCACAGGATTCAGTGAGATCGAGTGAAATTGAAAAAATAATGAATTCCTATCCAGTTTGTGTATTTGCAAGTAAAGCATTGGGGTCAAACATATTTACAACAAAAAGCCTCATTAAAAAGATATGGTTTGGTGAGTGAGGTCTGTAATCGTGTTATAGTTTGAATCCGAGAGCACGAGGACGTCTCATATAGGAGCCCGCTGACTTATAAGCAAACACTGTCAGTCATGAGGGAGACGAGAGAAAAGGGAATCCAGTGGGACCACATGCCCTCACGGTGCACCAGTGTGACAAGGTTAACACAAGTCCCCTCTGGCAAACCACTAGAGCTGATCTACAATTAACTGCCTCTTAATTGCATGAGTAAAACAGCCCCTTGAGGGGCTGCTGCTCAACGTCACAAACGGAGATAACCAAAACCAAAAGCAGCTTACTGACCAAAATTGTTAATGGAGTATATTTGCAAGTGTTTTTAATGACGGACTAAGACGTTTGTCTGGTGCAAAATAGTCTTTTCACTCAAAATGTATCTTGACTGAACCCTTAAGTAGAGTTTGTCTCAAACACTGTCGAGTGCAACTGTACATTCAGCACAGAGTCAGTTTGAAGCCTTGCACTCTTCCCAATTTTAACACCTAATGTGATTAAATGAATTAGTGTTGCTTAATGTGTTAATACATGGTGCACAAGCATGTTCAGAGAAAGAGATGCATAGTAAACCTGTCTAATGCTTTAAACTCGAAGCAACTGGATACACATGCTTCATGAGACACACCATTTTCATCAGCATGTTAGGGCTTATCACAAAGTGAAGCTTACTGTGTAAGTGTTGCATAAGCATGCTTTAAAACACGAATACTGCACATACACTACCAGTGCATTTAAGCAAAAAAAAAAAGTAACCAGGATATCAGAATACACAGCACTGCCCTTGCATTTGTTGTTATTGTAAGGATGTCCCTTTGTCAGCAAATAGTTGTGTTCAATATTTTACGAGACTGGCCTTGAATACTGCATTGTGCGTTGCTGCAATGACCCTCTGCCAGGGCCGGGAAGCAGCCAGGTGTCAGGTAGCTGCTGAGCCTCAGCAGATATGCACCACTACAGTAAAGTCATCGCTCACACCCTCCTCAATAATGAAGGAGACACCGCACAGAACCGGACCGCCACAGCACTGCAGCCGCAGGGACAAAGCCTGATGAGACACAAAGTGACCAGAGCACATGTCCAGTCCGGTTGTTTACTTTGAAACCTTGGAAACCTTTCTAACATTAGCCTTCTGATCCCAATAGTCTGAAGCTCAAGTGGACAAGGCAAGGTTTTCATTTTGGTATGTTGGTTTATTTGATTAAGGGTGGCTTGGAGATCTATTTGGGGCTTGTTTACAAGCAGATTCCATTTCACTTCAGCTTGACACATTGAATCCTGCTCGTCTATGTCAATCTTTCAGCTCGGCTGACAACTTTAGCTGCCATTGATGGAAGCTGACTTGTGGAAAATAATGGAGGTTATTTTCCTTTAAGGTCAACAGGGACAGTCATATCAGAGGTCATCTGACCTTTCATTGATTGTTTATTATTGGGTTGTCGTCTCTGGAAGAAAAATATTAAATATAAAAGATAAGAAAGATATATTCTATTCATTATTGCCAATAGTTAGTGATATTTAAGCACTGTTAACGGCATGATTCATGAGTCAACATGGAATCCAAATAATATCCCGAATAGTGCAGAACATTTTACTAACCAAACAAAGACAAACATTCGAGGACAGATAAATAACAAGCACTATTAGATGTTTGTCATTGATACAAGGCACATGCACAGCACGCATGAAAACTGCATGATCACCACTGAATAACCAACACAAAACCCACTGGTCGCTCATACAGTTGACAAATACGAAAAAAACAAACTGTATGTTGTGTTACTTTAAAACACTCCGACAAGACACATCTGCCGTTCCAGCAAAAACAACAAATTCTCAGGATGCGAGTCGGTGATGAGTTCAGACCACCGTTGCACCCTTTATATCATAACTCACACAGAGCAACGTGGGAGCAGATCTACATCACTTCTTTGCCAATTGAAAGCTCTATACCAAAACAGTCCCGTTAAGAGTTTGCTCTGGCCGTGTGGAGGTGCCAAACGGTGGCACAGCTAAGTCTTGGTACTGTGTGAGAGTACAGCATCAGGAAGGACTGGAGGCATTGAGTCGGCAGACTGAGTGGGAGAGAGGACTTAAAGTCAATGTCAGCGGACAGGACAGGACAGGGTGATGAATGAGGAAACAAGGTCACAGAGCTGTAAAAAGGAACGTGTTGAGAGATATGTTCACCAAGCAGAACTATTAATACCACCTCCATTGTGGCTTCAACTTCAGAAAAATACACAGACCGAATGCCACTAGCTCGTGTTGGCTGCAGGTGGTTTCCTCCTCCATTCGTGTTTATGTAACATCCATTCCACTGTCAGGAAAGAGTGACGGTTGAGAATATTGGATTAGAAATGTCCTGACTAGGCAATAAGATAAGAGTAAAAGTGTGAGCCAGCTTTGCTCTGAAAAAGCTGCTTTAACTCAGATTAAACGAACATTCCCCCCCTAAAATATTACCATTATCTGCTTCTCTGCATCAGCTGAACCGTGACAAGCATTCTGTTAGCTAGCACTATTTATCCAATCATCTTCCACTCACCTCACTGGCATGAATGGTTGTGCACTTCATTCTGCAGCATTCTGCCACGAGGCTCTATTTACTTGCTGCCAGCTGGATGACCTTTTTTTGAAACTCAAAAACACAAAAACTAAATTCTTGTTTCACATCAACGCCAAAGATAGATTTGCGGGGGTGCAAGTTGTGACTGGAGGTGAATGGATAAATACTTTTTCCTGAGTTGAACTGTTTTTGGAAACAGACCGAGGTTAAAGACCAAGGAAACGATTAGTTTAGCTCAGCATAAAGACTGGAAGCAGGAGGAAAGAGCTAGTCTAGCGCTGTCAGAACGAAATAAAAAGAAATACTACATTTAAAATACCAGCACCTTTAAAGCTCCCTAATTAATACGTCACATTCTGATGTCTCTGCTGGTTGCCTGGAAACCTCACAGTGACAACAGTTTTTTTTTTAAAAATTGGACAGCTAGAGCTGCTGGCTCTAGTTTCATACTTAACATACGGGCAAGAGAGTAGTAATGATCTTCTCATTTAAAAAAATAAAAATATTTTGCAGAATGTTGAATATTAAGTTCACACCTCAACGTAGGGCTATACTCGTATAGAATATCTTCTAAATTTGAATTGTCCGAGGCCCACCAATCTTGTGTCTTTCAGTCCTTGAAGCTCGCACATTACACGTTCTGTATAGGCAACATACAAAACATCTGAAATGTCCTCTGACCCCGATGCTACAGCCACAATAATACGTTTTTGTTTTAAAAAATGATCTCCGTCCACACGGCAACCTTTGAAAATGCATATCACATGACCATTCACGTACACTGGGCATGCGCGTGACGGTGTAAACAGGAAGCAGACTTTCTACACACTGCAGTTGGTTTGGTTGCAGAAAATACTGTGGAACTGAGGAAGAACAGCAATGGCAAAAAGAGGGACCAGAGATTTCTTTGCTTGGACCGACGACGAGGTCCAACTGTTGCTCAGAGTCATGTGATAGGGGCGTGACGAATCAGGGAAGGACACGTCGCGACTGCTAAGACCCAATCGAGTAGCGAACGCGGCCGTCTACGCCATAGTTTCCAAACTTCTTCGTTTACTACCGTCCACACTGGGACGTAACCCCGGAGTTTTCAAATGTATCCGTCCTCTGGAGTTTCCAAACTCAAACTCCAGCGTAGTGTGGACGCTCAGTGTAAACCTAGCAAAAGAAACAAAGCTATGACTGCGAAAATAGTTTAAAATGGTACATTATGAAGAGCAAAACGTATGCAAATCTTAAAACAATCTTACAGTAAGCATACTAAGGACAATTCTTTTTTTTTTTACTATTGGAAAATTCCCATTTAGTGTAAGCCATTTTTAAGTGTGTTCAGGTTAAGTCATTATAGTCTCAACTAAAGTAAGTGTGTTCTTACAGACATAAAGGCAGGTATTTGGCCAAATACAAGAACCACATTCATGTTTCAATGACTTCAGGTTGGTTAGTACATTTTTTTCATAACATTGCAACCTATATATAGTTGGCAGTAACAAACATTTCATGCGATTACTTCCAGGCTACATATCATCAATCAAACAATCCCTCTTACGGTTCACTGCTCAACTGTTCTGTTGTACTGGAGAACACTCAGAATAGAAGCTGCAGACGGTCGAGCTTCCATTTCACTGGGACTTTAAAGATAGTTGTCAATGGCAGTTTATTTCTTTTTTACTCGGGCATAAACAGATTGTCGGCTCAGAGGGTTTTCCTGAGGCTGAATTTGTTTTTCTTCTTACTCGGGTGTTTTCAAAGGCTCTAGTCTTGGGATAAATCTGGCAGTGCCCACAGGGCTGGAAAATCTTCTGCTTATATGCTTGAGAGGAACAAGGGAGAAACTTACTAGAACCTGGGGGTTTCTAGTCTTAGCAATGTTTATAATACTGTATTTGTGATGTCACACTGAGCTGTGCTCCAACATCCTGACATGCTTTTAAATTGACCATCGTAACCATAAGATACTGCAAGAATATATTCACTGACAATGTAAAAATATTTGATGGAAAGAAAACAATTATAAATGTCTAAAAGGTAACAAACAAATTGAACTTAATGCATTGAAATAAGGCAGCAAACGAAATTACAGAAAGCTGCAACAATTAGTCAATTAAAATGGTCAGTCTTCTAGGATTGTCAACATGGATTTTGGACAGTTGGTCAGAAAAAAAAATTCAAGATGTCACCGTGGGCTTTGGGGAATTGTGATGGACATTTTTCAATCATAAAATGGAGAGCGAACTGCCTGGTGTCAGCTGCCGGAATTTTTTTTTTTTTTAGGTTAAATATTCATTATACACATGACTAAGCATGATGCTGCAGGGTAAATGGGATTTTCCCCTGCTGGCCTGTTTCTCTTACTTTCTGAATTAAGCTAAAACTCTGGCCTCCTGGTACAGTGCAGCCTCACATCTACTTGTGCTACATTATTTCCTCAAATCACACATTACATAACATGCAGTTCAAGCGCTTCTCATGCAGAAAGAAATGCTAAACACAAATTTTGTTGTCAAAACCAGTCTGTTGATTTGGTGCTCATTTGTAAATAAAAACCCATCGCCTTACTTTAGGCAGAATAAAGGCCTAGGGTGGCAGCTTTATGAATATAATAATCTGACACACAGCATTTAAACATATAACTGTGGACATATGTACTGAACTTTGGACTAAATCATTAATTCCTGCCCACATATATTACGAAACAGTATAAACTGACTAACTACAATTCAGATAGTGAGTGAATAAAAGGACTAGCGTCTTCTTGGCAATCCATAAAAGACAATAAATCTAGACTATTTCTAGAGCGTTTAAGAAAATACCACGCAGAGAAAAAATGAGTGGTGCTAAGACACACACACACACACACACACACACACACACACACACACACACACACACACACACACACACACACACACACACACACACACACACACACACACACACTAATTAAAGTCTATCAGTGAGGCAAAGAAGGAGCAGCTGTCTTAATTTTCTCCTTCAACATAACGCAAGTGTGTCTGTCACATGCAGACACGCTTATAGGCACATAAGCAAAATATTCCACAACAACCCCTCCCATCTCACTCGCTTTATTATACACCAACACAGACAGGGCATACAGAGAAACGCAAGCCTACATCAATAAATGAACCATCCCACCGTTTGGCACCGTTCCCCTCCACACGCCCAGAGCAAACAGATGGTGTATGTTCCGTGCACATTTAAGATGGTACCTAAGTGGCTACTGTGGACCTGAAATCTGTGCTGTGGATGAGTCTTAGTATTAACATCAGAGTGGCTCCTGTATGTGTGTTCTGTTCAACTAACACGATGTATTTATGATTCATATTGCAAGGGGGAGTGCAGGCTGTAGAAAGCTGGTTCCCTGATGAAGAGCCCTCAGAATGCAGGAAAACGTCCCAGCATGCACCCACACTCATGACGCCCAAAATCTCACACCCACAGCTTTTGTCACGCAAAGCCTGAGCGATGCATGCTTTTGCATTTGTCGAACAAAATACTAGGGGAAAAAAATGGACAAAAGGACAAAAACATTCCAATAATTTAGTACCACCAATTTGACTATTGACTTTGTCAATATAAATTCTGCCATCTGTCACATTAAGATACTTCAAGGTGCACTAGATGAAAACAGAACTGGTGGGACAGGATTTTTTTAAGGTCTGAGCTTTGTGATTTAGAATGATACATCACAGCTTCACACAACACAGTGGTGGGATTTAAATGCCATCCGCTTACACAACACTGCCAGTAACTATTTACTGTTGCTGTGATTCACTGTCAACTTTACAACCAAAAGTGGGCCTCAAGAGATGTGAGGAATCCCACTGACAGTCTGGGCTCAGGCGAGTTACTTGTAGATTTACACCAGGAGAGGAGGTGAGTCAGCTGGGATCTACATGGCCACAGCAGTAAATGATACGGAGTGCAATACAGCAGAACTGGGGAGCTGATACAAAATGTGACAAAGAACAATACTATGCGTTGACAAAAAATAATCCTCCTAAAGCACAAATAATATCCAGAGCAGTTTAAAATAAAATTAAATAAAAATTTAAAAAATGGCAGTCCGACTAAAAAGTGATAAGTCTTCAAACGTATTGACCTCAGCAGTCCTTTTCAGCAGTTTATTTGCAACGCCTAGGCAAATAAAAGTGTCCCTTTATAAGTTGACACATTCCCTCAAGACCCTTCCTGGGTTTGGTTGCTTGGGAGAAGCGCTGATAACCGGACTGTGAAAAGCCGGGGCTTTGTGGGATTGACTCCATACCTGCACTGCCTTCCCAATCTCACAGATATTCTTCCATTCCCTGAGCAAGCCTACTTTACATAATCATAAGCCATTTTGTGTGCATCATTAATTCAGTCCTGACTGAAGCCATTTAATCATTCCTTGGAGGAGGTGCAGGCTCTTACAGTCAAGCTTGATGATTTTAACCAGTCATATCATTGGTGTCACATTACCGAATTGCTCAGTCTCTGGTGAGGCAGCCGACTACAGCTCCCGCAATCCCTCCGTATACCTTGAAAAGATCTTCACTTTGATGGTTTCCTCGACCTTGTGGGAGAGGTCACTTTCAACCTAACCTCCATCCTTGCCCATGGATGAAGACTGACAGACTTGATTCGAGCTCAGGGCTTCCATTCAAGGAAACAGAGACGACTGTATGCAAATGAGGCGGATCTGAATTTCACACCGCTATTCTGCAGTGTGGATAATCGTGGAAAGTTTTGCTGGGTGGATAAGCTTTCACTGTATTCTTCTGGGTAACAGTTATAAAACCGCTAACCTCCTCAACTGTCAAAATGGCAAAATGAAAAACTCAAAACGAAATTCAACAGAGAAAAAAAATCCTTGTGCTCAAGGAGGAAAAGATAAATGTTAGCCTTGTTAGAGGACTCGCAAGCTTAAACTCCGAGAGGCATGTTTGAAAGATACACAGTGACATGAGCACAGATCACTCCAGCCTACTGTACTCCCTCTTGGGCATAGTGCCTACACCAGCATTAACCTTAGCACTCTCCCTTTCTTTCTTTCTTTCACGCTCTCCTTCCTTCCCTTTCATTCGCATCTTTTCAAAACCACAAAACACAATGTCGTAGCCTCGGTGCATGCATCTCTGAGCCTCACGCTGCATTTAGGCCTACATTACCTTCAATTTACATCAGATGCAAGTCTGATTCACAAACACAGAGCCCGTTATGTACTTTGGACTTCACTGGGGAAGCGAAGAACACAAACAGCCGCTGGCCCCGCGAGCTGAAAATGATTTAACTCATTCAATATCATTAGCCTCAATAATGACAGCGAGCCAACATGGCGAGGCTGCCGCTAGCAAATCAGATGCAAAGGATTGTTATGTCACATCCGACAACACTTCTGAGGATGGGTAATGCGTTTCCTCAAATCAACGGCCAATCTTAATTCCGCAGTCGACGTAGCACACCGTTTTCACCCCCCACAAAGCCGATTCGGCTTTAAAAGGCACAACATCACCTTTTAGTTTTCTTTCGTTTTGGGACTTGGAAAAATACAATTTGAAAAGATAAGTCGATTTCAATAATAATAGTTCTATCAGAAATCAAGTCTTCAAGAGTTGATGAGTGGTAGATGACCACTCCTATAAAGAGCACAGTACAAATATACAACAGAAATTCTGCTGTAGAATATTTATGCAATAAAATTGTTAAAAACAAGAAAACAGCTCACAAGCTTCCGATGGAGGCTCTTCATTAGCGTCTATATTGTGAGCTTTCTGCTGCAGTTTTGATACAAACAGAAACAAATATCTACACATCATATATAATATCACTCTCCAGTCAAGTAGTGTGTTCAGTGATATCAATTTTCTATCATCAGAACTAGCAAAACCTTTTAGTAAAAAGACAGTACGCCTCTGTAACGTCACTACTCAAACCAAGGCTAGAAATATGGAAGTTACAATATAATCAAGAGTGTTATATATAATTACATTGCTTGAATAGAATGAATGGAAACTGGTTAAATTGGGATTTGTTATGTGGGGTCCATTGTTTTTGATAAACAAGCTCTGATGCTTTTTTATGCACTCTGGCTCCATATTTACATTCAAAGTACATGTCTTTATCCTAAATTGCGACATTTCTGCTGCCGTCTCTCTCTCATCTGCCGTCTGTCGCTCCCTCTCCATGGTAACTTTAGTGAGTGTGTTCACGCAGAGTTTCCACCTATAGTAAAATGAGTCGTTTAACGATTCACACTGTAACATAAGGTAAGCCTAATGTTATGCAAGGTGAGTTTTTAAAAATGTATTATCCCCATAGCAAAATAACTACGGATGGATATCTTTTTAAACTAAACTTTATTACATTTGTCATATTACATATATACATGGAATTTGGCCTCTGTATATAACCCATCCGTAGCAATTTAGGGGCAGTGGGCTGCTGTGAAGTGCCCGGGGAGCAACTGAGGGTTCAGTGCCTTGCTCAAGGACACTTAGACAAGCGAACCATGGAGGAGACCAGGGATTGAGCCGGCTACCTTGCGGTTGCAGGACGACTACCCTACCCATGAGCCGTACCCCCCACCTCCTTCCCCCTCCCCTTTTTTTCCGCATAAATGGACTGCTTGCTGCAGATCATAACGTACTGTACCTTACCACGTTGAAAAGTAATGTGAACTCACCAATGCTGCCTCCAGATTGTGTGTCCTCTGCTATTCAATTGTCATTCCCTCTTCTACTCTGTGCTTGAATGTGAATTTTAAGAGTTTCCACTTCATAATCTACTCCCTTTTCAGCCATTGTGTAAAATTTGCACTATTTGGAGAAATTCACCACACAAATAGAAGACATTTGCATTTTGTCTTAAATATTTTTCTGCAAGTATCATTAGGCAATTTTTTTGTTTCCACAGCATGTCAGGGACACTCTTTAATATGAAAGCAAGGGTTACTTCAATACTAACAACTGACTCAATGTAGCTTTTGAGTCAATAAGTGAAAAAAATAAGTGATTTTTATATTTCTTCAAAACTAAGGGATTATCAGTATACGGTAAACAAACTAAAATGTATGATAATAAATACAATAGTTAATAGATAATAGTATTCTTGCACCTAAGAGACTAATCTGGGAAAATACTAATCAGTTTCCCCTTTAAAGCTTAACAAATGCAGCTTACTGTACTTTGTTTGCAGTGCTTGTGTGTCACTACTGCCCAGAACAGATTAGACATCAATGGCCACAAGCTAAATATAAATTGCATTCCCAACGAGTTTTATCGCTTAAGAACAAAGATCAGCTAAAAATATAAATTGCAAATTTTTCCATGTGACATCTTATGCCATTTTTAAAAAGGTGCAAGCGGGCAGGTTAATTAATTAGTTACTGTCATAATAATGGTCATCAATATTTGACAGATGGGGTTTGGCAGTTTTGACGGGAAGGAGTAAGGAAGAAAAACTGCTGTACAACAGCAAATTGGACAAATGGGCAGTCCTCTCTGTGTGATGAATTGTAGCCTGAGCAAAGAGCAATTTGATGATTGGAAAATCTACTTTAAAACAGGGGGAGCAAAATCCTGCAGTTTAAGTTCAATTGAAACATTTTAGATAAGTCTCAAGGTTTTATGGCCAAACATGCCCTACCTATACTTCATGCCAGTCCTCATGCTTTGCTCGCTGGAGGTAGGCACACTCTGAACAGAGAGTTGTCCAAGACTGCGAGCCACCATCGCCACTGCTCTGAACTTGCTGCGGGTGCTGGGGCTGTTGGCGTTCTGTCGGTTTAGCCGGTCTTCCGTGGTGCGGCTCACCCCCCCACGGTGGTCCGTGCACACTAATGACACCTGCATCCTGGCTTTTGGCCGGCCGTTCCAATAGATTTTAGTCTAATTAAACTCTCTGCTTGTTAAGTCAGGTAAGATAAACTCCCAGAGGTGTAATGTTTGAGGACCCTGAAGATCAGTCTGTAGGAGCCACCTACTCCGAATCCAGCCTCACACACCGTGCCTCCGTTCAGAATCACTACCCAGTCGCTAAAGCGACTAAGCTCACAATGTTCAGTCAAAAAAAAGAGGAGCAGGAGGGTGGGAGGGCAGATCAGAATGGATTTAAAAACAGTGAAGGACCGCTGATCAGGTGAAAACAAAATCCTCTCAAAGGAAGTCCAAATACAAGCACAACAATACAGAATTTCTGTCTCAGCTGGTGTGAGAATCAAATATGCAATCACTGCAGACTTCAGATACATAAAATGCAGGTCAAGTACAAAGCTTTAAATCTTAAAAAAAACAAAAAAAACAAGAGTCCCAAAAAACAAATCAAAGCGTGTGTAAATTTCCCTCTGCAAGTTTTTCCTGATTCATCCGGGTGTCCTCCTCTCGCTTTATCGTTTAATCAGAGGCTCATCAGAGGCTGACAGGCAGATTTAGAGTCTTGCAATTTTCTTTTAAAGCTGAGCTCAGTGCTAGAGATAACACCTCTTGCTGCCAAGCTTTAAGAGTGGAAACGCATAGATCCACACAAAGGGATGGAGAGAATAAAACGCGAAAACACAGTTCCAGGAGGTTTTCATCTCGCCTTCTGCGTCCGCCTTGACAGTTGTGCTGGCTGCTGGATATTCTACTGAATACTACTGCATGTTAGCAAAAGGGCAACCTCATATTCACTTGCCAGCTCTGGCCGCCGTTGCCTGGCTTAAACTTACATCTGTATGCCTTGTGCTCAGCGTAAAGCTGCACACAGGCAAGAGATGGGAGGGGAGAGAGAGAGAAAGAGAAAGAGAGAGAGAGAGAGAGAGAGAGAGAGAGAGAGAGAGAGAGAGAGAGAGAGAGAAAGAGGTGGGGTGGAGGAGGAGGGAGGGAATGTGGTGGGAGGGATATGAAGAGAAGCTATGAGGAGGAATAATCAAAGAGCTACAGCAGCGTGAGAGAGCAAGGCATTGAAATCTGCTGTGTTTACAGCAGCATTCTTAAGAAAAGGGCAGTGCATTTTATTTATTTATTTTTTTTCTTCTTGGTCCGTCTGATGCCCTGAAGTGCTAATATAGTTTATTCTGTCAGAAGAAAAGGGAGGAAGCTGAATACTCACTGGTCAGGACTTTGCAACAGCCTATGGCTCCGGAAAAGGGGGCTCTCACGTGGGTGTGTTCAACTGCCCATGAAATATTCATTATGTAACTTTATCTGTGTTATTACATGTTATAGGCAGGGCTGTCCAAGACTGGCACGATGCGTTCGTCAATACTCCTTAATTCCTTGTGATTAAAAAAAAAAACTTTGAAAATAATTAATGTTG
Source organism: Ophiodon elongatus (assembly GCA_016806645.1). Classification (NCBI taxonomy): domain Eukaryota; kingdom Metazoa; phylum Chordata; class Actinopteri; order Perciformes; family Hexagrammidae; genus Ophiodon; species Ophiodon elongatus. The sequence continues at coordinate 1,079,721 of JACSYO010001618.1, read as the reverse complement.
CAGGATAAAAAGCCTGAATACATTCCCGTATAACATCTGTTATTAATAGTTATTAGATACTCATCTAATGAACAATGAGAGCATTCTTAGACGGGGTGAGTGGTAACAAAATGATAATGGTTGGAGGTTGAAAGTAAACACCACGGTAATTGGAGTAAATGCAACAGTGGATGCAGATTGAAGAGACAGTAGATTAACACACGCTCCCAGTAATATAATAGTGAAGCTTATCTGAGTGGACCAGCTAGTGTGGTAGGAGCTAGGAGATAATTAAAAGAGATGCCATCAGGACCAGACATGTATTGTAAAGCAGTCGAGGAAGCAACCTCCATCACAGAAATCTAGCAAACAGGCTCTCGCTAACTGACAGCTCTATTCATGGAGCTGTGACCTTTGGTCTCCGAGACTTATATAGAACCCTGAGGGGAGAAGTGGTTTAATTCAACTAAAATCAGATTTAAATTTCACACTGTGTGAAGAGAGCAGAGAAGCCAGGCTCAAGACCGCCTTGTGAATGCTCCCTCCTTTAACAAAGTGTGTGAGAGATTTAAAAGGAAGTCCCTGATTTAGCATGAATGTGACCGTATAGCGATCTCTACGGTGGCAGCCGAGGCAGCATACGGGCAAGATAGATGGGCTCGTCACCTTCGCAGCGTTATGTCCTGCACTCTGGGCGAGGGTGACGGGGAACACGTTTGAAGCTGATGCCATTCGCTCTCTACTAATTTCGACAAAGCAGTTGAGCATAAGAGCGGTCTGACATGGCGTCCACACAGTGCACCACGCACGCACTGCCAGTGCTGTGGAAACGTGACGCCGCGATCCACTTGGCTCTGCTCCAGGACCCCCAGGAGTCGTGACATAGGGAAGGTACCGAGAAGTGGGCGAGGCTAGGGACAGGAGCTCAGGCTGCACGGATACAGTGTCAGTTTTGTGATTCACGTAAACCCACGAAATAAGCTTGACAAAGATCCGGCTCCAGCTAGATATGGGAACACTTCCCCAACATCAGCATGCCTTACGATATTCGAGCAACGGGGTGAAATATAATATATATTTATTTACATAAAACATTAACACAACCTTCGTCGGACAGAATATTGTTTAGGCTTTAATACCCTGCCACAGTTTTTCATGGCGACTGAAACCATGTGACGACTGATTTTCTTGTCATTACTAAACCATATGGATCCTTTGTTGAACCTTGATTTATCTGCATCTGAAAATCTACACATTTATTGACTGTTGTAATCAATACAAGCACGCATCATCCGACAGACTAGTGATCCATCACCTAAATGAATCAATGGAACAAACATTTTTCACTTATTGACCCTTCTGGCATTTTGTCCAGTTTACTGACACTCATTACCAGATGCAACCCATATTGCAACAATTTGTATTTGTAATCTTCACTGTAAAATATATATTTTTTTTATGACATGACCACCAAATGCACCAACGTCTTGCCAGACGTTGGTGCGTATTACCAGGAGCTATAAATTGTTACAAAAATATGCCAACACAGTGAGCAACAAATATGCTCATTCCCATACACCATGCCTGTCACACTTACTATGATTTAATAATTCACAACAGGCACATCTGCCAACTCTCTTCAGATTGACAGCATGCGTTTCATTCGCTTTTACTATATCTAGAAAACAAAAAAAGGACCAAAAGACCAGATAAAGAGAAGAGGCAATCATTAAAGATGATTGACACTTTTATCAATGCATGACGGCGTGTACGGTTCTCTTAAGGAAATCACGACGCTAGCAGGTGTTGCTGTGAGCATGCCTGACAGACATTTTAATGGTCTACACCTACTGCTGTTAAGTCACGAGATGATTGGTGAAACATTTTATAAACCTGCAACCTTGTTCCACATGTGCCCACTTATTAAAACTCATGCAGCGCAGTCATGTGCCATTGCTGAAGGGGAGGTCTTTCATCTGCGTGACATTCAAGCTCCATAAACTACCTCCGTGTTCATTTCAATACGGAAGTTTTCCCTCGCGTGACACATCCGACTGCACTGCGGAGGACACATCGCCTCCTGGCCTGCTGGTGATCTCAGGGTCAAAGTCAATCTGAACAAATGCTTACACGTGTATTGTCTCATTCAGTCTTTTCATGCACACTTTAATTGGCATTATTTTCTTAACGCGAGTATTGAGCAATTACTGGCCTGAACTATTAGCTGCTTTGTGTTCATTCATCGGAGTCTGCAGAAGCAAATTTGGAATGAACCTCTATTCATTGTTAGTTACAAGATAAATCAGTCATAAAGGAGGCTGAACTAAATATAAGAAACTCTGATCTTTACATAATGCATTAGAGTGCCGCTGTTAAATTGTTAATTAGTGACATTGTGTTCATGGTGCGCACAGTAGGGTGACTTAACCCAAAGCACGAATGTTCTTTTACGATTAAAAAGTAATTTTGTTTCAATGCAAAGGGACACAATTGAACAATACCTGAGAAACAAATCCCATCAGTTACCATTGTTGGCGCTCAGCTGGTTGTTCGATAGCCCTGCTGAGCAAATCTCAGTGTAAAGAAAAGAAATCCATCTCCTCCCACTCCACACATTATCACAATGTCCTCCCTTGAGTCGTGGCCTTGTCTCCTTTCCTTGATTAAGTGCCTGATTTAGTGGTTATCCCAAAATCTACTGAGCTGCTAAAACCCCTCTCAGACACTCGGTGTGTGTGAATGCAGCGCACTGATAGGGCTCGGCCCTGCGCGCCATTCAATGTGCGGGGGAGGAAGGGGAGAGAAAAGCTGGAGACGTACCGCTGAACATGTGTGTTTCTGCGATCACGACTACAGCGGACTAAAATTCACCAACAACAGCTTTCTTTTTAAAGGAGGGTGCAGACGGAGAAGGAAAACAAAAAGGAACCAATATTCAGCTTCCAATTCACTACGTAGCCAAACAACACAACAAACAGCTGTAATAAAAAAGCTGCGGAAATGTATCTCACTTATTGACAATACTACATCCCTGATTAACAATACAAGAAAGGAACGCTGCAGAAACACCAAAAGACACACTAAAAGATTGGTTTTGTTCCGTTAATCCTTTCAGCCCTGATAGGGAAGAAGGGAAGAAGGGTTGGCGATCATAGCATAAGGAAGCCCCAGTAGTCCGTCCTGGCTGTACAGGAGGTTTTGCTCAGACAGCTGACTTCTCCCAGCTTACAGCCCACATACTGCAGCTGAGCAACTTCAGTGGCAGAGAGGGAAAGACAATTACTGCGTTTTCATATACAGAACATTAGAAACTGCTCTCACCACGAAGGAACAGTTGGCCACAACGGCAGCATTTGCTCTAAGAATAGTCACTGGCTCTCTGAATCAATTCTACACAATGAGCCTAGACAAAATACAAAGAATGCCATTAGCCACTGAAAGGGGAAAAGGACCCCCAAATTTGATAATCGCAAGTGTCTCATGTGGCCGTTCACTAATTTGGTCTCAGGGGAAGTCTGGGTACCTCCATCGAGCTGGGATTGGCACATGAACTGGCATCCAGTTGCTGCAGGGCGCTAGGCCTGAACTGTCCAAGCTAGTTGTGCAAGCACTGGCTTTATTACTGCTGAGATCCTCTACAATTAAACAGGGGACTTACATCTCAAGGCAAGAGTCCTTCAAGCTGCGTAAACCGAATAACCTATTCTTAACGGCTTCATCTTCTCTGTACATCTCTTACCGTTAACTGAAGACAGGCAGCAGGCCAGGAAAATGTAGTTTCTGACAGGCAGTGATTGTTGGTGCACTGTTCACCAAGCTGAGAATGACCACAGTTGTATCATGTGCAACTGTTGGCTAGCTGTCTAATGGAGGTTAAAGTTCCACTCACTGAGGGTTTAATTGAACAACATTAGTGAGGATTTGAGTAACAAAGTGTAAAGGATAGCATCCCTGAGATGGGAGTGGCAAGGCAGAGGAGGAGTGTGTGTGTGTGTGTGTGTGTGTGTGTGTGTGTGTGTGTGTGTGTGTATATATATAAGTGGGTGAAAGGGCTTAAGGAGACGTAATGGAAAGTGATGTGAGGTCAGACAGATTGACAGTGTTGATCAGCAGATGCGGTCATGCTTTTCTAACAGCTTAATGCATCCTGAGGCTGGGTCCCAACATTTCTAATGGTTGACCGTTTCGTCACTGTAATGACGATGTAATTATCTGAAGCAGAAAAATATATTAGAATATTATTCTATATAGGTTATTTTAGCATTAATCTTTTGTTTAGTTTTTATGTACTTTTCATTATGTAGGTCAATTTCTTCTAATTGCTAGATCATAAACTGTTAAAAAAAAAAGAAGAAAAAAAGAGGAAGTATTGAAGGTTTTAAATAGTGGTTCACAAAGAATGTAGAAAATCTTGTTTAGATAAGGCTAAATGTTATCTTAGCTTTTCTGGGAATTCCTGAGAAAACAGTGTGGAGAGAAGCGGGTCACATCTGTGTGCAGCGAGCGCTGCAATTCTTAATTATCCAGTGAACATGACAGATTCCCCGCAGACAGCAGGGCTCAGGAGGAGTTGTCGTTTCAGCTGTCCCCATTGACAGAGCTAACAGAGCGGGAGAGCTGAGACAATCACAAAACAGCAGCCAGGGAACCCCTGTTCTTATGTAATACAGTCATTATGATGACTTTTGGCTTTAGCTATTCTCAGAGATTATATGGGGAAAATAGTGACAACATATTTGTAAATTGTTGTTGTGTATTCAATGGGTTACTATAGCCAGATATTAATTCAAGGAAGACAACACATTTCTGATACAGGATGCAATAAAGTAAATACACAGTGTGAGTTTAAGAAAATATGTCGACCACGACAAAACAGTAGTGAGCCCACAGCCATGTAGGGATTTCAGCATCACGGCTTGTGTAACAAGATGCGCTTAAACCAAACAAGGCTGAGTTACACAGTCCGAAGGAGCACGCTCACTAATCTGAGAAGAGAGAGCGGAGGAAGCACAATAATCTGTCCTGTTCAACAGAAGATCCTCCTGCCTGCCTGTGTGCATTTGTCATACCTAAGGTTTACACACAGAAGCGTTGATAGACAGAAATGCTTTCAATTGCACGCATTTCTGTGGGACGATGTGGCTGCTTGCCCTTGTACCTCTTGGCATCCTATGGCCAGGTGTTACAGAAAGATATCCTAACCCTAACCTATCTTCAAATCGGCACTTGTACTGTCATGTCATGCCTGTATCTTTGATGAGATGTACCATTGGATACTTGAGATGGACAAGCCATAATAGCGTCGCCACTCACTTGCTAGCTAGCTAGCTAGCTAGCTTGCCATGATGGACAGGTGTAGAATTTTAGCAACGGGAAGTAAGGCACTAATCATGTCGGTGGAGGAGAGGATACCTCACCTTTTCTGGAATTTCTCTTCTTAATTATCTCAATTAATCCTCTTCAGAGCCAGATGTAGCCATCCATCAAATTCAAAATGAATCGTCTTGGCAGTCAATATATACCCATTAATATAAAGTTTGGGAAATTTGAAGCGCCATCATATGGTTTAGCTTTTCAATCATTATATTTCAGTGTTAATGTTGTTTCCCATCTTCATTGTCATTGCCATACAGACCTAAAAAGGTGCTGCTGGCATTTTTTGCAGTTATTTTGAATTTAGGACAGGGTATAACTTTGGAAATCCGAAGTAAAGACTGTTCTGTAATTATTAAATATAAATAATGAAATACAGTTAGGAGACATGTTTCAGTAGTACCAAAAAAAAAAAATCTTCCTATAATGAGAAATGATTTCCGACTTTATACATTTCTGTAATGACGCCCCTGGTCTAATACTGACACCCTTAAAAAAATGAAGATAACAAAATTAAGATTAAAATCATTTCCCAAATCTAAAGAAAGTAGCACCTATTAGAGGTTCTCTATAACTGAAGTTTGAGTTATAGATGAATAGCTCTTTTGTGTGCGTTTGCCATTAAATCATATTTAAACAACTGCTAATTTTAGTAGCTAATTCAAATGATTGACTTAAATTGGCAAGAAATTGTTTCATAGAAGAAGAAGAAGCATCATTTATATAGTGGAATAATCTAGTGTACTGTAGGCGAGTCATTTTGAGGGAAAGCATGTAGCTGGTTGTGTTGTGTTATTTAAACACAGGTAGCAACTTCCTAAACAGTTTTCCAACTATTGTGGTTCACATTGATAAACACTGAAAATCTCCAATTCAACAGAAGTAGGATGAAGTCCGCCATTCTAAATATCAATGTGTATTCATTCATATTTGAGATGCTCACAATTCTCACATAATAACTGGTTGGTCTGCATTTGTTCTGTTTAATAATGCTAACGTAATAAAGTAAATATTTGCATTCAACTCATATTACTGCAAAATTTACTAAAATATGGTAATAATAACAGTCGAAAGATTATTATTTTTTTTTAAATCTACGGGTAGTGTGATGCCCTTGACTGTTCACAGCTATGAAGGCCAACACAGATCTATTACAGTGTATGACCCATCGCTTTCTAGCCAATTGATGGTCCTGTCACACAAGTTATGCTTATGAAACAGATGGTTCCTATTTATTTCTCAGCTACTGATTCTGTCACCCTGAATGGCCTCCAGCTGTATAAAGATAGAAACAAGGCAGCAGGTCTATAATGTGGTCAGACTGCTCTTTGTAAATCCCTGACCTAGACGTGCTGAGAGGTCAGACCAGCTCAAACCTTTTGCCTGGTGGTCCTGCCTGAGGTCCTGGCCTCCACCAACACTATGACCTCACGCCTTAAAAAAAAAGGGAAAAAAGGACAAAAGGAGCTATCTGAAAGGACATAGATCACAATATACACAAATGCTAGACAGTACTAGCAGAAACCAAAAAGTCAATTGAGAGACAGAAACCTCCAGAGGAAAAGTGTTTTTGTGATTTATACTTTACAGGACAACAACACCTGCAAACAAACTCAGGACCTGGTTTTGCTGCCTTTCTGATGAATCAGTCAACCGTGACAGAAAATTTCCCTGTGCATTAAATTTGCCAAAGTGACCATGGAACCACAGAAATGAACTAAACGCTTCGGGGGACTTTCCCTCTTCGGCGGGATATCCTCAGACTTGACCTTTTGAGAAAAAACACTTACTGCATTTAACTATATCCATCACAATTTCTGTTGCCAAAAGACCTTACTGTAATTTGTAATGGAAACGTCACAAGAGACATACAAAAATAAATCTTGGTAGGTTTCCCAAAACAAATCAACACTGATGCACACTGATGTTCAATGTGAAGTTCAAGAGAGAACAAAAGCAATAGACATGGCCCTAAGCGAACAAACAAAACTTCATTTTATTCTGAACATTTTATACTGAACATTGTTTAGTACAAACTTCCAAAGCGACAACAGCACAATTCTAAAGCCTGAGTGTTCAAAGGGGTGAGGGACGCCTCCTACGTCCTGTCACTATTGGGTATTCATAAAGTACAGAGCAGTAGCCCTGCAGCCTCCAGTGACACACACACTAACATACACACAGACATACACTCTTTCAGACATTAAGAAAAAACACATGGTTAATGCGGATAGGCATGAAAGTACATGTGAGGAAGAACAATGTTCATAGAGCAAAGGAGCAAGCAGAGCAGCTGCACCCCCACTATTAGACTTGGGGGAGCAAATGTGTGTGTGTGTGTGTGTGTTTGTTTTTTGCATCCTCACTTCTTTTTTTACACCCCTCGCCCAGACCTCACCGCTTCCTGGGGCCGTGGACCTAGTGCTCGCTGCTCGCCCCCTCAGTGCAAAGAGGGACGAGGCCCCCTTCACAGATCCAAGTCTCACAAAATCCTATGACACACACTGTAATATATTGTGAAATATAAACTGTGCTTTATAGTGAAATAACAGCTTTATTGGTCTTGATTAATGGCTCTATATTGCAGGAAATGGCACTTTCAGGCTTTAAATTAAAAAATATACCGCCATAATGCCCCTGTCTGTCACCCACACTTTTAACTATAACTAGTAGCCCATAGCAATGTAAACATAGGTGTTGACATTGCAGGCTTTATTGTAAACAACACATCCATGTTCAGCAGTGTGATGAAAGAGAGTACAGGTATAAAGGTGATCTTACCATTTCAACAACTGCAACTACTTGTGAACCAAAGCTACGCCCTCTGTGAAGTGCATGGCTGTGATTCTTGACATAAATCAGAGACCTCAAAGTTAAAACTATGGTGTAATACAAACCAAATATGAAAGCTTAAGAATCAGATGTTACAACTTTGTAAATAACCAATGATGACAGTGACATTTGTCATTATTTCAAGTTACAATCCTGTGGCATTATTCAAGTTAAAACTATACACATGGCCATTTCAGATGGCCATGTGAAAACAATGTACTAACTCTGATCATGTAGACGTCTTGTTGAGCTGCCATATATAAGAGACTTAAATTGAAATATAACAGACACCAAAACAAAATAGAATTGTGTAATCCCTGGCATTCCCACCACTTGTGCCCACACAACATTTCTGACTAGAACACTTTGACAGGCTGTCAGACTCGGCCAGACAGAGATAGCTCAAAGAGGAACCGGAGAGACACAGAATCTATCCAAATACCTAAACATCATCTACCACTCCAGTGGCAATGATAAAGCACAACACACACAACACAGCGGCGTTAATCCATGTAGCAAGACTACGAGGCAGTGGGCTTGAAGTGAAATAGTGGATTAACAGGTTAGGCTAGAGCCCGTTCCGCTGTATCCAGTTGCAGCTGTGGACACAAGTCTGTTGCTAAATTTAGCTCTGGAGTCGGGGATCGCCTGAAGGAAAACGTCACAGTCTGACACACATGCTGCCGTGCTGCTGAGACCGAGAAAAAAATTGTTTACAGTTTAGAGTGGCTCAGTGCAGATTTATGTGCTCATCAAAAGGTTTGTGTGTGTGTGTGTGTGTGTGTGTGTGTGTGTGTGTGTGTGTGTAGAAATGAGTGAGAAATAAGTGAAAGAGATTGGTAAAGTGTGCGCGAGAGTATGAAAGATACAGACTCAAAAAGAAAACGTATCTGAATGATGCTTTAAAGTGGGGATGGGAGATGTGGAGAAAATCAAATCACGCTATCTTTGACCGAATACCTCAATATCTACATTGCCACAATACTATAGGGCTGACTATTGATGCTTTCGCAATAAGATTGTTTTGATAAATAATCATCAGTTAATGACCGTGGACATAATGACGGCGCGGTAACGGCAGCCTTTAAAACCTGGAAAAGACACAAACACTCATGATCGACGCCGTATTACGATATTAAAAATGTAAGACGCCATCTAGTCTCACATCACAATCTTGACATAATATCGATATATTGCCCAGCCCTACTTTGAAGCAGAGGCAATAAACATTAACAACAACACATAAACATTCCTCCATGTTGCCACCTGGTGACAGGTATGCTACTTCACATGGTTTTCTGAATATTTTGGTCTAGTTTCACTACCTGGCTAAACTTAATAGAAACTAATAAATATCAAAACTAGTTGGCCAGGATGTTCAGCAGTGTGGGACGGAAGCACCCGCTGTGCTCAGTAAACGCATTATGGCGCTGAGTGGGAGGCATTCAAAGTGTATGAGGCGTTAAAGTGAAGCACTGCCACCATCTAGTGGAGATCAGCTGCTATTAACAGAACTACTCAAAGGGGGAGCCACTTATTAAAACCCGACTCAGTGGGTGTGATATACAGTGCATTCTGAAAGCTGTAAATATGTTCTTCAGCTCGTTAACGGACATGCTCAAACCTCAACTATGTATCTGCTGCGTTTAGTTTTTCTTTGCACTGTTGAGGAAAAACCGAAGAGACCAAGTATGTATTGAAGTATTTGTATTTCTGTCCATGTTTGCTTAAACTTGCGTTATATCTGAAACAATCTGCTGCTTCTCTAACTTTTATCTCATTTAAACGTAATATATTTTGGTTTTAGACTGTTGGTCAGACAAAACAAAACATTAAAAAGACATCCCCAATCTGATTTATTAAACCAAACGATCGGCAGATAATGAAAATAACAATTAGTTACAGCCCTAACCTTGATCTTTTCTTTTTTTCAAAATAACAATTAATGCAATGACTGCATTATAGAAGGCATGGTGCTAAAATGACAAACATTTGAGCTTTAAAAAGCTTTTTTCCTTCTTTTTTTTTTTTTTTCGAAAACTGTTTTGGTTTTGCAGCCCACACATTGACTGAGTGGCTGAGTGTAAGCTGGTCTAATCATCCCCAGCACAGAAAGCCCTTTTAAACCCAGTGTGCACTACTTTACCAACACCAAAAGACAGACAGAAAAAAGGGTCTGTTGAACATAATTGAGCATCTCACAGCTAAAAATATTTTTTTCTCAGAATATAAGAGACAGAAAAAAGTAGGTTTTACATTTATCAGGTGATAAAGTACTTGTGTCTGCTTGTTTTTCTGCCCCTTAGTGGCCAAGCCTTGACTAATTATTCTTCAATAAAACTACTAAAAGAAAGCACCAATGACCTTCTAACCAATATCATCAAAATAGTAATTTAAACATTTAGGTGCATTTCATTACATACAGGTGAAAAACACTTTTCTTTTCTCCAAAGGATCCACAATTTAATGTAGGCGTACTATACATTGAGGAACAGTTGTGGTCAGACAAGGCTTTGCATGTATGAACTTCTAATTGGAGGTCATTACCGTGTCCATTAGTGTTAAGTCACTCCAGAAATCTATACTTCTCCAGTCTCCAGTCTACCTCCACATAGCTCAAACAGGAGACACAAGGCTTCCTGTCTCGCCCCACTGAACTCAGCTGGCTCCTTTACCCGCTGCCTGGCTCTTTCAGTCGGGAGGACATGGACACTAGGGACTGTTTTCCAAATGGGCCTGCTGAGTGAGTGTTTTGTTTCAAGGGCAGAATATTGAAAATGTAGTTCTAATTTTCCTTAATTTGAATTGCACAATATTTATAACCTTAAAACCACATGATCAGGAATATTTCTCAGACAACTAGTACTCACACTAACTAGTAAATGAGTATTAGATACAAGACTATTAATCATATCTTTTTAAGTAATCCCGATTATACTCCATCTCGAGCAGGTAAAAGGAATTCCATGCTTTTCAAGTGGTGCAGAAAATCTCTACCATTATGAAAGGTCTGCCAAACAAGAAAAGTGTTGGTATGCATGCAGAGTAGTGAGCAATGCAGAGAGTTCAAAAGAAGAGAGAAAGTATATCATATAAACTTTTTGCTTGTGTTTGTTGGAAAATGTGATGGCAGTGTTATGAAGGATTAAATGCAGCTTGGTAGCAATGCTGACCTGCCTTCCTGACCACACAGCTGAAATAATGATGAGTTGGAGTCACAGGTCGCGTGTACTTGCTGGCCCAATTTCAGCACTAATTACAGAATTGCAGGCGATCACGATACAAGTAACAGCAGATCCTGGCAGGACTTACCACTCCTGTGGTAAACCGAGACCAACGGTTAAATATAACACCACAAAGAAATAAATCACAATTAGATTAGAATGAACAGAAAAAGACAAAAAAGATTGATCAAACAAGAGCTTAAGTGTTACTGATATGTCATTTTGAAGGTCACTGTAGTAGGCTCTCTCAGGTTTATAAATAAAGAGCCACACATGCCTTTAGCAATATTAAACTCCTTTTCCTGCATGCACACTTGCAAAAGCTGCACCCAAGCCCATCCTGGGCCAGTGACTGAGCTTTACACAACAGGGAGGCAACTATGGCCGAGGAAACATGCCAGCACGGCGTTGACACACAACACTGCCTGCAGACGACACTAAAACTTGGTCATCCCAGACGTGGCAACAGCAGCCAACCATACCTGGGTTCTAGTCACTGGTCTCGGTCGCAAACAACAGCAGCCATGCCTGTGTGTGAGGAAAGCTATCCATGTCCGTGATAATTACAACATCAGCTTATCGGGCTCTATTAGCCAACAACAACAGCCGCTCAGCCTGCTGCACGGACTCCATCCTTTGAACAGCAACAGTCCATAAAATCGTCTGCTTGGTTTGCCACCATTGTGTATGTGAGACAGACAAAGTGAGCAAATGTTTCAAATTGCATCTCTTGTTCTGCCTTGAGGGTGCATTTTATACTCGTTAGTGCATCTATAAGTGATCTTTGGAGGTATAAAATATATACATATAAACTTAAATCTTGGACTTTTTAAACTTAAGTTTGGCATACTGACAAAATCAAATCAATATTTCTGACACACTGCCGAGATACGGCAGCAATGATCATATAACAATATTTTGCATCTCAAAAACATCCACTTCTTAATGAGCTAACAAAATCAGCCCTTTTGTGACAATACATTTTCAGATAATACAATGAGATTGTAAATGTACATTTACATTGAAACATTGGCTGAATCTTGTCAAACAATGAAGCAACACTTAATCCTTTAGTTTATCTGAACAATTCAAAATTGTCAAATTTAGAAATGCACTTTCACTCACTTGCCAAGAAGGCATGCAGTGTTAATCACCCCTTTGATTGCAAAATTAAAATAAGAGCAGAAAACACTACAACCGAGCCAATAATATATATGACAATACATTATATTATTATGACACTGTTATGACAGCCAATAGCATACACAATATCTGATCTAATATTATTATATGTATGTTATTGATAGTTCTTAGTTGTACTTTGAACAAACAGAAAGTAGTGATTTCTGTTCCTCTTTGTTGGGCAGAGTTCTCTGTGCAGTAATCACTTTGAGATCAAGGGGGAAAAGTGAAGACAGTCAGAGTAAGATTTTAAGGGGCCAGGTAACTCCTTAAGGAGCAGTCTGTCCTTCCATGTAGTTGGGTAAATATACCACCGACCTAGATGATTAAAATAAAACCTCAGCTTCAGCATCTTTGCACGAGTGCAGTCTGACCAGAGGACAGCGCAAGACAGACAACATGTTCCTGACTGCGCATGTTTCTGATGACACAATTTATTTAAATTAAATAAACAGAAACGGTAAGAAATTGTGAATTTTGAGGCCGACCTCCACAAAAACACGATATGATGGCACACACCTTTTCAGTAGACCCTTAAGTATCTGACCTCCCTCGACCACAACGCTGCTCTCACCTGCCGGTTGTCAGCCCCACCACTGTCCAGGTCTCTGGAGTATCAAAGTCCCTGTCGAGCTCTGCCCCTCTCTTACCTGTACTTCATGCCTGTCTGATAGGACACACACTCTTCCATCGCCAGGCCATTCATCTTTAGGAAGTCTTCCATGTTCTTAATCTGAGCGGCGACTTTCTGTTCCCGGAGTCTCTGCACCTCAGCCGGGTCGGGGGGCTTGGCCGGTGGCTGATTCAGCCCCTGGTCCGAGTGGTAGCGGTTGATCCCGCTCCGGATGCTCTCACTGTATGTCATAGACAGCATCTTGCCGCTGCCACTGCTGCTGCTCTTTCGAACACCGCTGCTTGGCGCTGCCGGTTTGGGGATCTGCAGGTTTTCAGGAGGACAGTAACTGGACTTGCGCCTGCCGGGACCCCCCCGGGGGCCACTGGCGTACCCTCCCGCAAACATGCCCCCCCCCCTCCCACTCCTCCTCCTCCCCCTCCTTCTCCTTGTGATGCTGAGACGACCCGTGCAGTAAAGATTAAAGTAGGGACACAAGTGGGGACATGGATGGAGCGAGGAGCCGGCAGAGCAAAGCCACCTCCTTAAATAGCACCTGCTCCCATAAAAAAACAGCTCTCCTGCTCGGGGCAGCACACGGCCATGCATCCTGTAATCAGAGTCGCACAACGTAGCCCCGCACCACCCTCCCCTGACAGGTACACAATGGCAGGGTTACATTGGTAGGGAGCATTCAGGTGACTTGCTGGTGATTAAGGAGCAAGAGCAAAGAGGACTCATGCTATCTGCGAAAGGGAGGCATTCAAACATGCACCGAGCAAGTGGGGACGACCTGGTCTCACTTCTGAGTCTGACCGGACTAAGAGGGAAAGCCAAGAGACAAACTGAGAGGAGTCCACGATATATTAGCCCATCTGGACCAAAAAAAAAAAAAAAGAAAAACACATGGGCACGAGCGCTGAAAGAAATCCCGTCACGACACAATCTGCACTTGTCATCTTTAATGTAGAGGTGGCTTTTATTTCAGGTTCGGGAATTCAGGGAGCTTAAAGCGACTGAGTTTTCCACAAAAGTATTTGTTTTAACCATTTAGTCTTCATTCCTGTAAAACACACACTTACTTTTGCTTGAGTTATTTGATTCCTTTAAGAGTCAGGTCTACAGATTGTTGTGCTGAATTAAAACAATAGAGGGCAGCACTGTGACAGGTCCACCATCACTACAAGAATGAAACTTAACGCTGAACGCACTACTGAGTAACAGCAACAAACGCAATGTACCATGAGACTGCAATTTTATAAGGTATTAGAGAAACATGTAACAACTATTATACACGAACAATGTTATGATTGTGCCATTTACATTAAAAAAATTATATTTGTCTGAAAAGAAAAACTTTAAATACATTTGCTGAAACTACATCACAATCTCTTTCCTAGTTCTCATTATCTCATTATAGCATACTTCATATCCATGTTTATGATTTTGAGATTATGGAATTAAAGCCAAATTATCCATTAAATAGTAAGGAGCACTTTCTGATGAATATAACGGTTCAATCACAAAAATCATGTAAGGTGAGATTTACGCTAGCATATTAACAAAGGCAATTGAAATAATTACTAAAATAAAAACACCCAAAATCTGTACCCTCAACAAGAATGATGTTTGATCAGTTCGCGTCATTATTCTTCTATATTTCCCGATAAGGAAATTATATTTTATGGCTGGTTTGAAACTAGATAAACTTGATACTATAAGCTTGTATTGATCTTTTAAAAGTCTACTGACAAATACAACACTTGAACAGCACCTCCCTTGCCTCTGTACTCAACCAATATAAAATCTAATATAAATATTACAAAACACAAGACTTTAAAAACCTCCAACAGTATCCGTTTGAAATTCTAACATGGAAGAAAAATATTAGTCAAACCGCCGATGCCATCATGACGTGACTTGGATCTCTCCGACAAAATTCTCAATTTATTTCCCAAACAGCTGGTTTCCTCGCTTAGAGACAGAAGAAGACATAAATAAAGGAGGAGACTTCAAGCGAGGCAGCATGCATCCACACAACCACTCCTCATCACTTTGCCAACCACTTACACACAAAACATACACACAAACACTACTGATGTGGTCATGAGTGCAAATCTTTCCTCAAACTCACCCGATTTCTTGGGGGTCGGCTCATGAGCGAGGCTGCGGGGTGCCACTCTGCGCTTATAAACACACACTGCAGACAGCGATGAAGCGGGTCCACCCAAACTGGGAGTGTCTTACTAGGAAACGTCTAAACCAATTAGTGAATAAGAGAGTGCATCCTTCCCTCCCCTCACCACTTGGACCATACTCTATTACCACAAGCAACACCTCTCCTCCTCCCCTCCCTGTGAGCTCTCGTGGAAGAAATCCATTTATGTCGTTTAGTGGCCCGTCTTGTTTCTGCTAACCGCAGCAAATAATATCAGCCCTGAATTATTCACCAAAGCTTTTGCACTAAAAGCCTCTGATTGTTGTTCCACAGGAAAGGATACTAAGAGCTGGACAGTAATGAGGGCCTGAGTGTTGTGTGCACATGAAACACACAAACAAACGTGCAAAGTATAAAGCAAAGATATACTGTACATACACACACACACACAGAGGAAAAAAAAAAAAAAACACCAAGCATGTTCAAGTACTCTCCAAACAAGGAATTATGAAAACCACACCGGTTAAGCACGCCTTGCTGCATCTGTCTCCAACACAAGTCTTGTGTTAGTTCAGGTCAAGGTCAGAATCAGAGTGGGTCACATGATAATGACTCTAAACACAGAACTGTCAGGCTGGAGTAGCTGCTCAGAACAGACCTTATTAGTTACACAGAGGAAAGCATCCAATATACTTCAATTAAAGTTCATATTCATTTCATCATCATCTCTGACAATTACTAAAACACTAATGGACACCTCAGTAAATAAGTATATATAATTATTAAGTCCACTGACTTCAGACATATTTGGCAGTACATAGTAATCCATATCAGCTCAACAACATACACTAAATGCACATGTACTGTCTTTAGCTGCATAATGTAATCACATTTTAGTACTTCCCAGCACTGTATCATCATTCTTAGACTTAGTAATTAATCAAGCTGGTACAACCCAGTACTCTAAAATAAGTTGTGGCTCTAATAGTTGACATTTTATTACTTTTAAAATATCTTTTTAAAAGCAAACTCAGCAAAGTCAAGAGGTTGAAATATGAGCAATAAGAATGTTTAATCGTACATATTGCTGCGACACCTTGGATGGACTGAATTAACCCTCAATAATTATTTTTTTCACAGCTCTCCTTCCCCTGAAAACTGTAAAAAGGTTTAACGGTAGCCAGAGCCGGATATATTTCACTAAAAGTATTCTTAGCACAGAATCATGTAGACAAACATAAAATGGCTCTGGATACATCATGTCAGACACTTTGAATAGTATAGATCTACATCTCATGCTGGAGAAACAAACAATACATTGTAAAATATAATGCATCATAAAGACAAGGTGGGGTTAAGACAAATCCGTGCCAAATCTAAATACTGTCAACACGATTGTTGACTCCTTTCTGACTTCATTTGCATAAAGTGAGTAGTAGTAAGATACACTTTGTGTGCTACAATGTTGAGATGACTGAAAAGAATACAACTTCCCTTAACAGCATCAGCCCGTTAGGCTGTCAACGTGATGGACAGACAGAGATAGGGGTGTTAATCGATCCCCCTCACATAGACCAGGAGGAGAGCGGCTAGTGGGACGGTTTGCACTTTAAAAAAAGGACAGAAATGTGCAAGGGGCCAAGATAAAAATCTGGTAGAGAGCTCATTATAAGCACACCCACATAGTCAGGTTTTTTTTATAACTGGATCAGCAGAATAAGGCTTGATATCAGACCATAAAACATGACTAATCTAAAGCAGAAAGACTGACCGTATGAAACACTACTGGAGGAGTGAGTACCAGCCACCCGAAGAGAACATCGTCTCATCCCCAGCACTGACAGAAGAGGTTGAACTCCCAAGAAGTCAAAAAGATTTATGGTTTAATATAGAAATGATGAATAAAGGAAACGACTATCTGCTTAATCATGCCGAAGTAAAAGACGAAACCAAAAAAGTGTCTAGATATCAGTTCTGTAAGGAGCTTCTTGGTCACATGTCGAAGTTTGACAAGAAAAGAGTGCGTCTCAAGTGTCATTGCCGGAAAAATGCAGACAAAACAATAAAACTCAGACATTTATTGTTGATTCAAAGGTTTTCTGAGCAACCTTGCAACAACATCCATCATCCCCCCCTATCAGGTTTAAGCTGGATAGTGCATTGCCAGCTAAATAGTAGAAGATAAGTGTTATCTATGCTGCGGAGGTTTACTAATGGATGTATGGTTTTAAATGACAGAACAGCAAGTCTCTACAGCAAGGTTATTATAGTGAAATAAAAAGAAGAACAAAACACAAATGTTATGAATGCATACCGCACATGTATAGAAAAATATATACGTTACACACACACACACATACACACACATAAAAAACGGAAATAAAATGCTTCACACAGAAAATACTGCTTTGCGACACCAAACAGTGACAGATAAGTACCTGTAGAACTGCAGCTGTCGTTTGGGGCTCCCATAACGAGCGCTGAAGACAATAGGGAAAGGAGGAAACAGGAAAGCTTTGATTAATATAAGCTGGAAAAGGAAGAAGCTGGTAGTCGGAGAAATTTAAGACAGAGAATAAGGTGACGTAAGATATTGACTGTTAGTAAAAAATGTGGAAGAGTACAGTAGGTAATACGGCATTAGAAAAGACATGTATATGGTGTATTTAATGCAACATTCAGAATGCCATGCTCGTTTAAAATGTTCACTGGTTAAGTTGTGTTTGCTGGACCTGTTTGAGCAATATGACCCTCACACGCAATCAATGCGTAGTCTTCACAAAAAAATCATATTACATGGAAAGTGCAGTTTTTTGTGCATGTGTTTGCACAAACCCTTTACTTTTAAAAAACTGAAAATTACAAAAAGACTTCCCAAATCAATGTACAAACTGCAGCTTTATTACATCGAGTTAGCTGATCTCAGCGTTTACACTGAGGGCGAAAAATGTATATAAAGCAATTTCTGATTTTAAGAGATTGTTACAAAATTACACATATAGATGAGAAGATTTTGTCTTTTCTTTCAACGTTTGCCTGGAAGGTACAGACAACTAGTTAAACAGCACTCCATTTACACGGCAGAGGAAAAACAAACAAACAAACTGACGGAATGGCAGGATGCAAAAACACATGACAATATGTTGCTATGATGATGGAATAAAATATATTACATCAAATCATTTTGTGTTATGTAATTTTATGTTATGTAAATATTCTAGTCATCCCCATAGCTAACAAAATGCAGGTTTCTCCTATATATTCTCTTGCTTTCTGTGTGAGGGAGCTACGTAACATCTGGTTGTCGAAGGACGGCAAAGAAGTTAAGTTTTGAAAGCAATGTCGGGCTCACATCATTTTATCGTCCTGCTCTTGAAAATGATATCTGGTTTGCAGTCTACCATCTGCCTGATTACGTGTGAATGCAGCATACGTGGATGCCAAAAACAGAAGTTGTGATCTTTGAGTTCATTAAGCACAAGAAAAATGAATTTTCTGATCATGGTTAATTCATTTACTTTCAAGCACTCTGCACAGTCGCTAGTTATAATAAACGGTTTAAAATATAACTGAGTTCATCCATAAATCATTGTACTTGGCAAACTAGAAGTTTCTTCCACCTGCACCTCCGCTTTGAGATAAATAATTTGGTATTGGACAAAAAAAATTGAAGTAGTGTATTAAAGTGTGCATAATATAATTTAAGTTGCAATTCATTAAACAGAAGCTAATGCAAAATACCCATAGTTAGAGTAAAAACTGAATTACTATAGAACACAGTAGTTGACAATATTCTAATAATATTATCAGGACTTTCATGCCCTTCGTGTTACCCAGGCATCATAGGTTAGTTAGGTGTTTAACAACTACAAGTCGACCATCACAAAGGCAGCGACCAATTTGATGTTTTATGATGTTACCTTTCAAAAAGGTAACAAAACATTTTACGCTTTCAGATTAATAGAAAAGTTACGCAGAGACTTACAAGAAATGTGTGGAAAAGTAGTGGATATAAACAAGTATAGTATAGTTAAAATTATGAATGATATTGATGTGCTGGTGACAGACTGCTTTACCGTGTCACACATCTTTCCAGTGAAGGCAAATCCAAATGTCATGTCAAAATCTCTTTTGTTGTTATGATATTCAAGTTTATACAAGATAAGAGTCAATAGATGCCCAAAAGCTGTAATAAAGTATCACAAAACCTATAGCTGACAGCCACTGCACCCCATCTGGTCATAAAGGAGGCAATGTGAAACACAGCCAAAAAGCTGCTAGACAAGAAGAGTGGAACAGATGCTTTTTAAGCTGATGGGTCACTGGCACCACATGCTGGTAAAACATCAGAGTGCAGGACAAACTGTACAAACATGGGTGCCTGTACTGCCGTTTCCACCGAGTAAACGCAAAATGCAACGAGACAAGTCAAATTTAAATATGCTGTGACAAGCCTGCATCGGAGTGTTTAAAAGTGTAATTGGCCTACGTCGCAATTTCAGGGTCCCATTTCAGACTTTACCAGTTGGTGTGGGATTTGTTGTCCCTAAAGCATTCACACTGTACATGGGTTGTGTCTTCATTAGACTTAGGTTAAGGTGAGATAGAGGTTAGGGTAAGGAATGGTTAAACCTTCACAGAATAAAAAGAAAAATCACAATGTCCTTAATAGTGTGCATGTGTGATAGAATGACTCTCTTATTCTTAGTTGCACTTAAATAATTAGTCTGTAATATAACATAAAATTATATATAATAATACAATAGATTAATGCAGTCTGTTTGGCTGGTTCTGATCAGATCACAACACATTTCCTACTTCATATAATCATTTCACCTAATAGTAATTAGCCAAAAATGTTGATTGCTGCAAGGTTTTATGTGATAATAAGTAAAACACTGAAGCCACCAAAGTGTTAGTTCAGCCTAGTATGGAAACCGCATCCTCAGATTATTTTTTTGTTATATGCAGAACAGTATTTCACTCCAGACACAGCAACACAGGACACAGGCTGCATTTACCAGACAATCGGCTTGGCAGAGCGCAGTAGCATTAGCGTGATAATGGGATAGATTGAAATTGTTTTCAACTTTAATCCAAATGGTCTGTTAATTGATACGTCCTCAATACCTGGAATATGGGCGTACCTGCAAAGTTAGAGAAATGTGTTGCGTCCGTGTACACGTTATACGCCCATCGACTCACCTGTAGATCATGCCTGGTGAGCCAGAATGTCGGAGGGAGAGGCGTGCAGGAGAGTCTGTGGTCGATTCAGGATACATTTAGGCAGGAGGGAGGGGGCGTGGCCAGCCTGCCGGGGGTGGTGTTCTTTCACCGGGACCACAGGTTACAGTTTATCACCAATCAGTGCCTCTGGAAAGAAGAAAGTACACTTGTGTCAGTCGGTGGTGTTTTTTTTTTTATTTTCACAACAAAGTAAACCTCAGTGTTCCTCGAAACTTTGGCTATAGTTGGCCAGCCCTCTCAATTATACTTAATACTCTAGTTTTCTACCATTTATTTATTAACCATCATTACAACAACAAAAAACCATGCTATACAGTAAAATAAATGCCAAACTATACAGATCTCCACACACTGCTCTGTCCAGCCCCATGTCACGCCTGTGGGAAACAATGCACCTACATTAAGGTCAGAAGAATGAATACTCCGACCCAACCACATAAATATCACCCTCAGATGTCACGTTGTTCAAAACAGATCAAAGCTGTTGAACCATGTTAGCGAGTAACAATCAATTATGTAGGATATTCTTTTCATCAGGGAAGCCATTCAGAACATTATGTTTTTCCAGTCAGAAAATATTAAATGTGTTACTAGCTATACTGCTGACAGGATCCGTCTGCCACTAACATCACTGGCAAGAACTGAGTCAAAGATATCATACTTTTCACCCATTCATTCTCTTCAGTAAGAGATTATACTAATCAAAGTGATGGATTGTATAGATGACACACAAAAAAAAAAGTAAGGCCACAACATGTTATGCGAGGAGACTTCTCACTGAAACTGACCAATTTACTTACTGTTGGCTACAAGAACCAGTTAGGCATTTTCGACCACTAACACTAAAAGACTGCCAATTATAATATCATACATATTTGACAATGATAAACAGGTCCCAGACAACGCATGAGAGGGTAATTATACAAAAAGGTGCGCCATCCCTCTCACAGCAACGAGGAGACACAATGTCCCTGCCTGGAATGACACAAATCGGCCATCCAGTTAATCAGTGGGCACTTTGTCTCCAGCAAGATGCCTCTCTCAAGTAGTGACGCCGGATACAGCTCTGGTAGCAGCAGCGACCTGTGAATCACAGAAAGCCCGCCCTCGAGCATACTTCGCTCTGTTTGACTCAGAACCGGATGTTGCCGCCAGGTTTCGACACTATTTTACAGCCGCTTCTTTGACCACGAAACCCGTTTCATCACTCTCGGATCAGGCAGCTCGCATTGAAGTGTGGACACGCATTTGCAGACACAGCTAAGTTCAGATCTCGCACATGCAATCACAAAAGTCACATTGAAAAGACAAGCGTACCCAATGCCTGTGTGACTTATATTTTGGTTTTTGTTTACTCATAATTCTGGAAATTAAATTAAATATGAAACTAAAAGTAAAACATGAACTTGAAAATTATAGTCAGAAAGAAGGGGGAGGGAGGGAGGGATGGGGGGGGGGGGGGTACGTGACGTTATTTGACATTGTAACACCTTTTCAATGGACTGTTACATGCTTTCACCACTAGATGGAGTCATGTCCTTACTGCGGACCTGAGCTGAATGAATAAATCAGACCAATGTAACCTCTGTAGTCTCTCTAGAGTTTAACATCTTCATAGTAAAGGCTTCATTTACCAGTCTGGAATAATCTGAACAACATCATATTTAGAAAGAAGTATAATCACGTCAAAACACAGAAAACACTCTGGGTTTCAGTGATAAAATGCAGTAAAAAGCCAGGCAGAGACTATTAATAAATA
Organism: Ophiodon elongatus; assembly: GCA_016806645.1. NCBI lineage: Eukaryota > Metazoa > Chordata > Actinopteri > Perciformes > Hexagrammidae > Ophiodon > Ophiodon elongatus. Next base: position 1,057,354 of record JACSYO010001618.1, on the reverse strand, counting down.
AGAAGATCTTGGTCCTACTTTAGCTTCCTGTATTGTACATATGCGTGTGCACAGCAGCAAACCGTAGCTGATCCACTGCTAAGAGCGACTTGATTCTATGAATAATTCAAAGTGCCTGCACAAGAAGCAGGCCACTGCTGTAGAGGACGATAGCAAAAAAGAGATGGGCATCAATGGGGGTTGGATTGGTGGTTAGATTTATACAGATGCCATTAAGACACATGTCAAATACCTCATCAAGACATTTCAAGTCAATAATGTGGCTTGAAAGGGAGGTGAGCAGCACTGCTGATGTCTTAGCCCAGTTTACTATAGTGAATCAAATGAAGGGCGTCACAGAGAAAGTGGCATCTATGTCACGCTGACAAAGCCGTGAACTGAGGAGCGCATGCTACCCTATTTCACCAGTGGCTGCACTCACGTGAGTCATGTCTCGTAACTGACATCGTAGTGAGAACATGAAGGTGACTCTCTTCCCATCAATTTCCCAGGCTGTAAATAAGGTGTCCCATGATCCAAGGACTCCTTTAATGCCTGCCTATTCATTTCAATCCTGACATGCCGGGAGACCGGTCAGACCTGATATCAGGTGATGATGATGGTATGACCCTGATGGGTGAAAGGCATGGTACTAAATCTACTATACAGCAAAGTGCCCCTGGATTATGTCATTGATGCAGATCAGAGGACGTGGTGGGTTGGGTGGGAGGTGTCGGTCTTGTTTTGAGCCAGTGCAGTGGTTACGAGCTTATACAAACTGAAGAGGCAGGTGTTAGCAAGACTTACTTAAGTGTCTTGAAGCATCGTCAGGCTCTCTTTATATCATAAAAAACTGCATTAGTGTTAAAATTACTGCCAACATTTTTTCAGATTGCGCCCTCCAGCCACTCGCTTAAAAGGCCTCTCCATCTCAAAGTGCCTGACAGATTTTCAGTCCCAGTTCGTTGCCCTCGCCCAATAGAATCAGTGTCAATACAATTTGTCTTTTGTCGCCCATCTCTAGGCTGTAATATTGCATTTGATACGAATGAAGTAAGAAACTATCCTGATACTGTAAGAATGAGAAGGACAGGTGTACAATGCCTACCTAAATACATTCCTAAAGCTGTTTGTCCTGTCAAACTGATTTCCAAAACAACTCTTAATAAGTCCCAAAAGTAGAGAGCACAAACTACCCACTAAGTTCATCTCACACACTCTGACACACACACACACACACACACACACACACACACACACACACACACACACACACACACACACACACACACACACACACACACGAGATATAAAAAGAAAACAGTCCAGGGAAGTTACAGAAGCAATCATGTTTTACACTGCAAGGTCACGATATTGATCCAAATAGAAGACACCAATTATATAAACAAGCCAGACACAATCAAATTTACCATCACAATACGAACATACAACTGGTGCATATTTTTGTTGCATTTGAATCAAGTTGCACTGTAGTTTTGATCAATTATACGAAACGATATCCAGAGAAACTACATCATATCAGGTGAACAACAGTAATCGGTCCCCGCCCAAAACTTTTAAATATGGCATTACCAGCCCCAATAAGTCCCAAAACAAAAATCCTACAGTGTAGTCCTTTCGCCGTAAACAGTAGAACCTGACCTCTCCAATTATTTGCGCGAATTAGGAAAACACTACATGGGGCCTCCAGTGCCTATTTTTGCCCTCTCTGCAGTTCAGTGTCGTAGGTTATCAGCTGTTTTAGCCCAATTAGATAGTGTACAAAACATTGCGTTTACACCTGATCACCAACTGTGATACATTGTAGAGCAATGCACCAGTCTTTCAGAGATGCCTGTAGTGAGCTGCAGTTGGAGAGGCTGCTGCTGCTGCTGCTGCTGCTGCTGACAACTGCAGCAATGCGGTACACTACAGACTCAGCCTTGCTCAAGTTAGAGGGCTCAGATTTACTGCACTAATGGTCCAAGGTGCACTTTGCAGATTAATACTGCAGACAGACACGGAGAGAGACAGAGAGAGAAAGCACAAAGAAAAGTGGACAGAGAAAGGAGTTGATATTTGAGTATAACTGCCCTGTTTCCCGTCTGTTCATTTAGACAATCTTAAATACATTTAACATTAAAAAGTATCACTATGCCTGCTGTCATCTGCTCCTCAACATCCCTTCTTTATTACGTTAAGACAAGTATAATGTTTCAAGCCAAATTGGCTCTCTGTCAGGTACAAAAGAATCACACAGTGTCCAGGCATCTTATGAGCCATCAAAATGGACTTCCTGTAATTTATCTTCTCACCGGTACCTTGTAGGAAGCAGCAACCTGCCCACACCAGCGCAGCTACTTGTGTTTTTGATTGTGATGTAGTGTAATTGTTGATCTGAACATGGCCTGAAGCATCAATAGTTACGTGTTTTACAAAGTGTCTGTTTACAGTACTGTTTATGTCATTTCAAATTGTTTCACTGCAATACAGCACACAGGAATGAGCACTGTATATTATTAAAAGAATGTCAGCATAATATCAGCACTGTTCCCTAAATTCTACCACTGATGCACATTATAATTCACATTAAAGATAACCTATAACTTTCAGGTTTCAGAGTTATGCCAAAATTCTTACTTGACACTGATCAGGATCATTACGCCATCATCATTCGTGAGCTGTTTCCGTAAAGTACTTCAGTACTCTATTGTATTTTTTACTTTACTGATTACATGAATTAAAGCATGATACTTGGCTTTCAGGGAAACTAAGAACCTAGTAAGTACCTCAATATGAATATACGTATTCATTGGTTACCATTATAATCCACAAAAATCTATTCCAAAATATCACAATTTTTTTTGGCAGAAATCTGGTCTTACTTAACTGCAGATTTTAGTAAATTTCACAATAATATTGGCCAATATCATCAATGACCTGCTCAGCAGATCCTAGTCTCAATGACTTCTTTATTGAATCTTATCTTATGTTTGTTCAAAAATTTGTTTAGTTTAAAAATTACACTGTCAAATATTAATATCTGATTCAAAGATCCAATCAGGCTATTACATAGACTAGATATCTATTATATTACAGCTGGAGAGGGCTGGTAATCAAAGAAGACCGACTGAATGAAGAGGGGAAGATGGTGCCACGTCATACCTGACAAGCTGAAGCCATGAAAGACATGCAGCACCACAGCCTCTCTTGAGCTCGTCTCATGCACCTCAACCTTTTCTTCCAAACAAAATGCTGAATTGAGTCACAAAAGACTGCTCTTCATGCTTTCCATCCACAAATCCACCCACACACAGCCTGAGCGAATTCCCTCTTGAGACAGGGCTTATGTGAGCAAGGCAAGCAGGCAGGCAGTGCTGGCCTGGAAAGCACAGCGCGGTGTTGTGTAGTATGTCGGCAGCTGCAGAAAACACACAGACTCAAGCAGATGGCTGCGGAAGAGGGAGACAGACTAACAGACGAGAACTGCCGGGGATATCCTACATGGGAGATCAGTCAGGCAGAGAGAAGCTAACCCAACCTCGTGCTCTGTCAGGCTAAAAAGAGTATTCAGACGGAATATCCTCTTCTTCTTCTTCACTGACATTTATCACAGGATGAAAGTCAAACCCATATAGAGACGGGAATCCATGTCACGCATCATCTTTATTCTTCATCAGACAGTTTGTGGTTTCATAAATGGTCTTCGCTCTGTTAAGCTGTGGAGGGCCCTTGATTATAGAAACAGTGCAGGTCACTGGCTGCCAACAGAGTAAAAAAAGCTAGCAGCAATTTGCATAAATGGCCTATTTATACAGCAAACTTCTGATATAAATCCTCCTCTCCCCAGTTAAAAGAAGTTAAAAGCACAACTGAGAGCTCTGCTGTCAGGAATCATTACATTCTAGGACAGCTGCAGCTGTTTTACACACAGAGGTTTATCACATATTATTGTCAAACTTTAAGCCATGCCCATCAGCTGGTGGGACTGAGCCTACATAGATTACAGTTCAGCTGCAAAGGTCTAAAGTAGGGCATGATACATTGATGTTGTAATCCTCAGGACATCAATTATATCAAAACCCATTTTTTATATTATATTTCAGTCCTTTTTTTTTTTTTTTTTTTTTTTTTAAATCAGCACTAATCATTCAGCAATACATTGTGGCCTGTATTGCGTTTGTAAGTTTAGTTGCATTATGTGTAGTAGCTATTTCCCACTACCTGGTTATGATACAGTATGAGATATATGGTCCCAGGTTGCATGTGTCACTGACGGCATACAGATGACTCAGCAAGCTTCATGTCCTTGCTCAACATTTCCTTTATGCTCTTGTGCTGACTTTCCTACAAACATAAGTCAGGTTTACAGACCACCTGGAAATATGAAAAGAATAAGTAGAAAATCACAAGCGAGGAGCAAGGAGTGCACAGCTAGTTTGGAGCTGAAATAAAGCTTTTGCTAGCACTGCAGGGGGAAAACATGCTGCAGTGAACCAGGAGCACCAAGCAGCACACTGCAGTAGAAATATGAAACCGTCTTTCTCTTTCTCTAGGTCCATCCCAAGCTCTCCCTCTGAACACCAATGACAAATAAAGTCAATGAAAATTAGGGCTGGAGAAACAAGTGTCATTTTAGGAAGTCTTTCTGTCTCGCGCTAGCGTCCCCCCCCCCCTGCACTTGGCAAATAGAATTTGAACAGAAAGTGTCCAAATAGATGAGACGGCGACTGAGGAGCTTTAGGTCGGATCAGGGTGTTAGACTGACCTTTCATATCATGTTCTCAGACCTGGTAACCTAGATAGGTAGTGCTTACAGACCCCTCCTCACAGCTTCTTTAAACGTCTGTTACAGTTTCAAATGGCTGATGACTCAGTCTGCCCTCCAGAGTCTTTACAAAAAAAGTATCCAATCAAATGAGACACACTTTGTCATACAAAACCGCATTTCACCGTTACCGGATTGTAGTAGCCAACAGTAACAATGTGGAGAGAAAGGAAGAAATGCGTGTTGGAATATAAGTGAGCGGATAACATTTTGATTTCCAAAACAATGTGGCTGAGGTGTAATTCATTCAAAAGAAATGCAGAATTTCAAATGGCTCCGTCACTGCAGTGCCGGTAGTACATGTGGGATGATGCGAGGGGAGCTTCGGCACCATTATATATTTCCATATAATACTGCACCAGCTTTGTCCACACAGTGTAGAGGTGTATTCTTTGTATAACTGATGGATATAACTATGGGTCATGTAGTGGCTACAGACTGGAAACTGGGCTTCTAAAAAAAACAAAAAATACCCAGTGACATTTTGGTTCTGCCCTAACACCCTACTCTAACACAAAGCCGGAGAGAAGAGTCAGTCTACCTAGCTCCCCATCTGAGCTGGGTAGAGGAGGTGATGAAATAATAACCATAAACAGCCAGTGGTGGTATTTAAGTTATCTGCTAGATTAGTTAACGTGTCAGCAAAGCTTTCCTTGGAGCCTGTGCAGACGGAAGAGAGCCATTGCAGCATACAAGAGTTATTCAATACTGAGCCTCTGCTGCTGGTTCTCAATTTATACAATTATACAGATAATTTCAATAGTTTGTTCAATAATTCCTAAGGTATTTTATGCATATTTTTTCTTCACATACTGTATAAAAGCCCTTGATACCTCTAGTATTCTATTTTCCAGCCATACAGGATTCAATCTTCTCCTTCAGGGTGCTACTGTGCCACTCTGATGGAGGCTGACGGGGAAAACGGGGATTATGGTCCAGAGTTCCTAATGAAATCTGGCGCAACTGCAGTAAGTGGCTGGCGGCTATTTTAACAGACCCAGGAGAAGCAGCCTGCGGCAAGTGACAACCAACACACACCTTCTGAGGAGTAGGAGAGGAAAGGAGACAAGCGCAAAAGGGAGGACGAGGAGAAAGTAGAAGAGAAGATAAAACTGCAGTTGAGCAGACGCTGTGGGGAAAAAGCTTAGCAGGCACGAGAGAGCAGGCTGGTCCAGGGAGGCCCCTGTGCTGCTGAACAGGAGTGCTATACCTAGACCAGTGCTAGACCAGTGCTAGACCTTCACTTCCCTCCTCTCATGTACTGAGACACTTGACTGGTCACATATTCTGTATTATTGTTTTGGAAGTGATGATCATTATGGGTCTGACAGAAGAGCAAGCTAATGGCAGGGCAGTATAAACATACAGGGTATGTATAAAAAAGGGAAGCAATGTGCAATTTCAGTGATATTTTGAATCAAAATTGTGCTCAAATTAATGCAAAACTGATACGTCTTTGTTTTAGAAAATATAACCCTATGACTAGATGCACTAATAAATGTTTACGTTTAAAACTGTGAAAAGGTACTCCAGTTTCTCTCTGACCTAACTTCAGCATATTAGCATATCACCATCTCAAGCAGATATTTGTGCATTTTGACGGACAAACACACAATGACAAAATCTGTTTTCTCTGCTTTGTGATGGAAGGCGGGCATTCGCTTTATCAAGTGCTGGCTTTAAAGTGGACCATTTCACAGCTGTAAACGTTAACGTTCCAAGTGTGTCCTAGTTTATTTCCAGTTGCAGTGCAAGGAATATATACATATAAAAAAAAAAAAAAAAAAAAAAGGAAGGGTCATTACGTCATTGTGACAGCCTTCCAACATTGTATTGGTCCCAGACTTTGGTGCCGGTTCAATTAAAGTGAATGGGGCGGGCTTGGCAAGTCCCACCTTAATTAGCCCATCATATCTGTATTGTTTAACCTCTGACTGACAAATGCTTCTTCAAAATAAAGTAAGAACACATTAGGAGATGTTGACTTGTGTTTTTTCTCTGAATGTGTGTGTTGTTTCCTTGTTACTGGTCTCCGAACAGATCATTGCTCTGTCTAGCAGCTGCACATACAGCTCAACTCAAGATGGCTAAGCCATGATGCATGACCAAACGGGGCACGTCCGACCCATTATGCAATTATAACAAGATCAATTTTGGCTCCGTTTATAATTGGTTGAACTCAATGATAAGGCCATTCAGAGATAGATCAATATGGGACTTGATGATAGGACTTATGATACATTATGCACACATAACCTAAGTCATGACAGAAATTAGCGAGAGACGCTGTAACATTTGCCATCATTCCCCAACACTGCAGCTTTTACATCTTCACACAAGGATCATTTCTTATTAACGTTAATGGTTATTTTTCTGTTTGTGATTCCACTACAACAACAACAACCAGTAGGGACAATGCTCTCAGTCTTCTACAGATATTATAAAAACCTTTTTAGCTTTTGTTCGACACAGGAGTTATAGACAAGGGTTCCCTGATTGTCTTGCTGTAAAAAACTCTGCTGGACACATGATCAACACTGTGACCTTTAAGTAATGGGAGGGGATGGGTCTTAGCATAGCATCCGGCTATCACTTCACTGGAACAAGACATGCTTTTCCCATCCCTGCGTGCGTCACTCTTACCACTGTGGGCTCCCCAGCTCACCTGGTAGAGGTCCATTTACCACGGCTGAGTCCTTAATGAGGCAGCGGCCGGGGTTCAAATCCAACCTGTGTCCCTAAACTGGTCACCGAAGAACTGAGAGAACATGACTTTGTGTTGTTTCTTTACTATCATTACTTTATATTTACTTTATCTTCCCCTACATTGGCTGTCAACGTATCACTGTATTAAACTGAGGCATTGTGACCAACTGGCATTTTACACATACAGTAAAACCACCCACTCACAGTCCTCACTCACAGTCCATGCTATTTTGCCCACTCAACGTGGCAACTGACACACACAAAGTATAATGTACATGTGACAAAGTGCATGCACGTTCATAACAAGAAGAAATGTTTCTTGTATATTGATCGGATATGTATGTAGGTAAATTAACAGCAACCTCAGAACCGCAGTATACCGCTATTCAAACGTTTCCTGTCATCGTACTTATCGGAGATGAAAGGCCAGCACCACGTATGCCTGTCTCTACAATTATACAGACTAAGGAGAAGCATCACCATTTTATTATTTCTCATTAGTTCTATGTTACCTTATTTCACACAAAAAAAACATTTAAAGTTTTTATTGGGAGGAGATACAGCTTCCTGTAGACTTAACCAACAACATTAGCAAACTCCTAACCTGGTTCACCTCAGTGTCTCCACCACAGCCTCTCTGCTCTGCTGTTGGCTGACTTTGCTCAGTGTGTGTGCGTTTGTGTATGTGTGTAGTTGGTGAAGCTTCTCCCTGATACAGAGAGCAGAGAAGATACGTGCTGCAGCGTGATAATAAATTACACCAAAACATTAAAAAAGGTATCAATAAGAAGAAAAGATTGAAAGAACTGATAACATCAGAGCGTATCAATACTTCGTTCTTTAATCTAGCACCGGTAACCGTTTAATACCGGGTTCTGATATGCAACCCTAGTAGTAATTGTCGCCAGCATCATTTGGCAATTTACCACACTGACGGTGGATATTCACGCATCTTATGCACCTCAAATCTTAGTGTGAAAGCCTTGGTTATCCCACTCGCCATTTTCCTGTTTCTCTCCAGTTGTGACAGCGCCCCAAAAAGAGAGCGCTGCCATGGCGATGCCTGTCTGGCCTTGGAGCCGTAGCCCTTCTATTGGGATCTTTTGTTTGGACATGGCAAGGGAACAAATCAGCATTTTGGCATGTATTGTTGGTGCAGCCAACTACACAGCAACTCTTAGGGTTAGTAATTTAAACTGGTTTGTTTAAAGTGGAAGTTCAGAGACATGTTTTAACTTCCTTTATTTATGCTGCTACAGTCTTTCACTGAAAAAAAGGGAAGGGTGATTAGTGCTTACTCTGGATCATTAATTGCCCGCCTGATGTTTATGCCAATATGTAATTTAAAAAAGTGTACATTAATAAAACAACAATACGTTTTACCATTATTAATATTATACAACTTATATTTCTGGTGCCCACTAGCAAGGGTAGCAACGTTTAAATCGACTAATTGCACACATCCCTAATCAGAGCATACCAATATCATAGGATGTGTATTGGTGTTTGGCACGTCGCTAATGACAAGAAAAATTGTTAAACGGAAACAACAGAATGGTGTCACCGTAGACATGTGTAAAAAAGTCTTTGCAGACACAGGCAGTTAGACAATGGGCGAGGTTATAAGTCCAGCTGGTCGCTGAAGTGCCTTTGAAATGGCAGTAAAACCCTAAAGATTTGTAGAGCACAGTCCCGTCTGACATAGACTGTGGGATTCACGCAGGCTTTAAATGCCAGCTCAGGGAGGTTACGGTCTTTAATGTGGATATCAGCTCTGAGACATTAACGGTCTGCAGCAGTATGTCTTCTTGTAGCCATCATTGTCAACCGAGAATCATATGCAGAGTAAACAGAAAATCCTCCGGTATATTTGCATAAATTGCACATACATATGTGCAAATATGACTCACTCATGGATGACTTGGCAGGGTCACTTTCAACACACACGTACCTCCTCAGGACACTTATGCAGCTGCTCTATTTTCTAACAAAGCACTGCTCCTTAAAGTGGCTTCAGAGTGGAAACAGCATTCACTAATCTTTGTGACTCTAGAAATGTGTACTCTAGAGGCCACTGCAACTAATTGCTTGATAAAGTTATTCTGTGTGTAACATCACTGACTAGGACAATTGTGAACACTAAACTCCTGTATCTCAAACAGCTGGTTACTGCCTTGTTTTTATGTGTGTTATGGAAGCGGAGAATTGCCTTCAAACAGAATCTGAGTACCAACATGGGAGCTGCAGTGCAGCAAGCATATATAATACACTGAGGCTTCCTTCGAAAATAGGACAAACTTAATGGCTGCATGGAGGTATTCAGACAATGACTAGTGTATGGATCCATCTAAGCATGCATCACCATAGTAGCTACTAGCTATTCCAGTTACATCAGACTACCTACACAAACCCATAGTTCTTCTGCGGTGAAGCATGCGAATAGCACCAGGTTTCCTGAGGCTTAAAGGGTTAACGGCATGCTGTTTATTCATGGCCGTTGGCCTGCCCATAGTCCGTGTCACAGATAATCATTGTGGAAGTTCAAGTGTTTGTTTAACAACCGACTTTTGTGTCCCCGAGGCAACAGCAGCCACGCTCTAAGAAGAGAGGGCTTCCATATGTATTAAGGTAATAGCACTTGTTTTGATCCTGTGCGTCAGTCCAATGTGTCCAGGTGCCATCTGTACTGTACCATTAACCTTCGGAAACTAACGGCGGGCAACGTGTAGAAACAGTGAAATACTGCTCCCAGCAGTGCTGTAACATTCATTGTGTGTTTGCCTGGGGTCAGTTGTTGCTATTCCATTAATGTAAAATCCTTTCAGTCATGAGAGTCTTTCTATGTCTTAGAGGTTGCATTTTTTCGTTTAAAAAAAAAAAGTGTAGCATTTGTCAGCTCGTAGCCAATCAATTAGTGAATCGCAGGTTATCAAATCATTTTTAAAAGTAAAATGCCAAAGTGCTGCTGGTTCCGGCTTCTCCAATGTGGGGGTTTCTTCTCCATTTCATATCACTTTACATTCACTACCTTTGAGTAATTTGACTGTTTTGACTGTAATAGACGAGATGAGCAGTTTGAAGTCATGGCTTTAGCTCGGGGAACTTGTGATGGTATTGGGTGATTCGTTATTGACATTTGTGGACTAAACAATTGATTTGTTAGAAAAAAATAACTGGTTTCAGTCAATAAATCATTGAGGAAATAACCACTAGTTGCAGCGCCAAAGTTTAATTCTTTTAACGGATACAAGTTTGTTTTTTTTAAATATAAGATTGTATGAGTTACTCACTCTTAGACGTATGACGCCTGTATAATAGCAAAGAGTACGGCTCAAGGCGTACCTTTATTTCTTTCAGTTTTGAAAATAAATCTGAAGGGAAGAAGTCCTGTCTCAAGAGAACACTTTGCATCTTTATCTCTTCACAAATTTCTCCCCCCGGGTATAAATAAAGTAGTCTGATATCTCAATATCTGTATCTCTGCTTCTGTATCTCCAGAAGAAGTCGTCTCTCTGCCTCCGACAGGGTTGTCCATCTGTCTCTCAACCTGTTTTAAGTAGCCCTTCGCTGTAAATATATCTACCTCTGCCAAATCACTGAACAATGTGCCTTTTTGTATACAGTATTTGTGCAATTACTCTCAAAACATATCCCTTTCATTCCTCTCTTCAGTAAACATTCAAATTGATGTAGCATTTCTGTTACACAAACGCATAAGAATTCCTCTGCTTGTCATATTGTATATTAGATTGTATAGGCTTTACTCATTGTATTGTATATGATGACTAAATAAAACACTACTATACTAAATAGAAAATTATTTTCTATTGTTGTACTTCTTGCAAGTATAATGCAGACTTTGTGAGCACGTCTTTATAACTATGTATACAAACAGCACTGTTCAAGCAGAATTGTTACATACAAGTGTGAAATGGAGAAAAGAAAGCTTCTCCTTTGTGCAAAACACAAAATAATAATTTATTCTTTTATTATTGCAATTCCAACTGCACACTTATGTCAACAAATGATCCAAATAAGAGTTATCTTGTATTTTTAAACACTTAAGAATGAAGTATACAAACCTATTGCCTTACAGTTTATACTAGCTACAGTTTCCACACAGCACATGTCTCGGGCTTATTGGAAACAACTTCTTAGCAGGAGGCGAAAGGAGTTTTTCCACTTACAATATTGACAAATTCTTTCACAGCCCACATATACGAGAAAAACCACAACATTGCTGAGCAATGTATTTGATATAATGCTGATAAACAAAACAACCATATAATGGATGCTCAAGGAGAAAATGGTTTGTTGATATTAAGCAAGAGAATACCAAATCGTACTCAAGCTGAAAAGCAATTCATAATTATGCAAGTCATACTACCAAGTAGAACGGACTTCAGCAGATACATCAAACACTGATGCGGGTGGGCTTCAGTGGTAGAGGACCATGGTGGGTTCCACTCTTGTCAACTAGCAAGAAGACATCATCACCAAAGCCTGGATGACCAAAGAGTGGAATAACCTCAACCTGGCCAACAGTTTCCAGGTTGTGGTATGACATGTTGATGACGGGGACACAATTTGGCACCGACATCATGTATTCATTCTGCTTCGTGTCATTAGCCCAGATTGCTACAGTGTGGGGGGAAGAAAGGGAATACATTCTTGACAAGCATTAGTTCCCTTAGTATCAAATGAGGTTGGGTGCTATGTCAATGCTACAAAAGCTGTAGCAATGGTGACACATCCAAGCCAGACAGGGACTAAATAATGTTTCTAGCACCTTCATGAATGCATGCCTCAATAAATCTGTTCTGGAGGCTGAAGTGGAACTTTTCTGTACTGCAAGCAAGCTGTATCAAATAAAATATAGAATACCATAGTAATCATATTAAGGTTGAAGGGACATCAAATCCTCTGCCAGAAAGCTATGTGTCATTGGCTGCGTTTCCATTCACTCATCGTATATGTGCATTTTAAAGTATCGTATTAGAAAAGCTGAAATTGCAGAAAAGAGGGTTTTACACTTGCTTGAGAGTTGTTGTTTTTTTGCCTTTGTCTCAAAAGAGTTAATGCGATAAATGAATTATTGAAACACCTTTGCCAAATAAATTCTGACGTAGCGAACACATAGCTCACATGTATGATCAGCTGTCAGCCGTCTTTTCACACATTACCATAATGTGTGAATGATTGTCTTTGTTTCCGGACAGTATAAAACATGGCCAATAGTAAAATGGCGAATTACATCCTTGTGCAGTTTATAGTGCCAACCTCTGACCAAACTATGCGGGAGCAGAATTTATTTCGCTCCAAAGCAGTTGATGAAAACACAGCCAAAAAATTTCTTTTTTTTGCAACATTTCAAAAGTTTGCTTAAAATTCCCTTGACAATTGAACGGAAACATGACTCAAATCATGGTCACACAAAGAGCTGATCATCATAGCTTTGAGAGCATTTCAGTTTGAAAATGGCATGTCTGCACTTCACATTCCATCAATCTATTTTCAGCCTCTCCCACGTCTTTGTCTGAAAGTTATATGCCAGGTCAGCCGGCCTTCTGCTCTCACTGCAGCACAGACACACACAAGGACTGACAAACCACCAGCAGAGGGATGTGATGTCATTTATTTGTTTTCAAGATTTGTATATGATAACAAAGCAACTTAGTTAATGTGTGCCTGACCTTATTACTTAAGATTTGGGCCCACTCATGTCTTCCTTGTCATGTGTAAGCTGAATTAAACAGGCTTAAATTTCAGTCTCAACCCATCTACTCAGTCTCTTTTGAGTCTAAGACGACAGGCCATTTGGTCCAGTCCACGTGTGCTGAGGCCAACTGGAGAACCCAGGAGGAGAACAAACAGCCTGGGTCTGTTTAAGGGATGTACCTACGGAAAAATGAACGGGCAGTGACAACATCATGACGTGTCATCTTAAAAAGGGACAGTGTGTAGGATTTAGTGGCATCTAGCTGTGTGGTTGCAGACTGCAAACTACTGAATACCCCTCCACTCGCTCCTCCCTTTCCACGACTGTGGTAGTAACATGAGCCGCTGAGTGCTAAACCATGGTAATGCCGTTTGCCTTGATCGGAGGCCATCTTTACCATAGTAATACTACTTTAGGAGCAATTGAAGAGGTTATGGCTTAAGGCTGGCAGTAGCACTTTTGTACTGTGCAGCTCACATTATCACAGTTTCACAAACGTGTGGGAGAACCACAGTGAACTTTCGGTAACATAACAACACAAAAGGCTCTCACTAGAGTCAGTGTTTGGGTTGTCTGTTCTGGGCTACTGTAGAAACATGGCAGACTCCGTGACGAGAAGCCGCCCCCTAAGTAGGTATGAAAGGCTCATTCTAAGCTGACGAAAATACAACGATCCTTAGTTTCAGGGTATTATACTCTAATGAAAACAGAATTATGAATATTGTATCCAATTTCTGCTAATAGATCCCCGGAATGCTACACACTAGCCCTTTAACACCTCTCCTATTGTCCCAAAGACTGGGGCACAGAGCACACACACACACACACACACACACAACACTAATGTTTGCATATCACACAGAACTAAACCAAAATGAGTAAGCCTGAAGCGAATCACTTTAGCCCAAAACAAACAGTTAGCACATTTCAGTGACTACCATGCTAAATGGACAATACAATGCTGGTGCTTAAACGTAACCGTCGAGAATCAGCTCCAGACTTATGCATTCTAACAATAGTATTATTTGTAGAAAATACAAACATGAACACAATAACTCTGCTATCGAGAACAACAAAATAAGTCAGACACACACATCAACAACAGTAAGCGCTATATCGTTATTCACACCTGCAATATTGTTGCCATGATTCACATGAGCTGTCCACACGGTGTTGCAGTGTATCATGATCAACGTGTCAATCACACACACACTAAACAAAAACCCTAAAAAAAAAAAAAAATGAACCTGGCACCACAAATCATGATGGAAGACCAGGGATCATCAGAGAACCATCTGGACATCAACATTGACCTGTATGATCTAAAAGTAGCCTGTATGTGTGAAAACGTGGGCTGTACTTTTCAGGACCATCAGCATGTGATGTTTGTGGTCCGCAATGATAAGAAAGCTACATGCAGACAGTAGCTGCATTAAGCTTTGAGGTGGAGGCGGGCCTCTTCCAACATCAAAAGATGCCAGTACACCTTTATACAACACCTTCAGAGGGAAAAAGCAGGGGAATGTTTTTACATCGCATATTTCCAATGAATGAAGACCCAATGCATGACAGCAATTGTAATACATTGTACATTTGCTTTGTTCATCAAAGCAATATGTTGCCATGTTGGGTAGAAACAGAAAAGCCATTTGAATATAAAAATTAATATTCGATTGTGAAATAAAAGCAACACTTCCGAGGCGGTCTTCCTCGTTCTTGCGTGGGCCTGGTCTGCTGTACTGGATGCACTGCATGACGGGAGTCACACAACATCACTTTTATTGACTGAAAATGAATTATAACATCAAGCTGAAGGATTAAGGAATAATTCAACAACCGTAATAATGGCAGAGGAACTCAAGAATGACATTGTGTCTTAATAGCAAGCAAGTGTTAGATAAGCACTTCGGTCAAGTAAACAAACAGTTCCAAACAGCTTTCCGCTTAAGATCAAACTGGAGACGTAACCACTTAAAAGGATGGGTGAGTAGTACTTGCCATCTTCCTACATTTGTGCACTTTGAACAAAAAAATGCATGTTGTAATGATGTTCAATATGACGTTCAATATGACGTTCAATATAGCAGGGAGTAAAAAACTTTCATGAGATCGCCTGGCGATCTCCCTCCAGCAAGCTGCCACCTTATTTAGGTTTTTGTAGTGAGATGAGAAGGTATCGACTAGATAATGCCCCATTTCAACTTCCCAAATCAGCCGTTCTTTGTCCATGATGGTGCTTTAAAAACGAGTAACGGGAATAAATAGAAACAGGGTGTTTCAGCTCAAAATGGTGCGCTGCGTTGCGTTGCAATGCACAGCTTGGCCAGTTAGGACATTCTAATAGAAAACAATACAATTAAACGGACTTTTCCGCTGACACTGCGCAGAAATAGATAATCGAATGAGTTAATAAAGCTATGTGGTTTTTTGGGGGGGGATGGAGTATTAAAACGTCACAGTTCCAAGTTCCGAACTCAGTGTCTGTATTGAGAGAAGCATTCAGTCTCCTCTGATGAAACATTAAATATCATGGCAATAATAAATCTACAAGCCAGAGTAAATGTTTCTCAGTAATAACATAAGGGGAAGCTATCATAACTGGAACTAAGCTACATCCGTCTGTTTCAACTGAAACACCAAGAGCAAGACTGGTAATGAGAACACAACCATAGCTGCAGTAAACAAACTAGAAAAATAAATACAGTAAATATCCTACTATGACTCTTCCTTGAGATTTAAAGTCTCCCCAGATTTCCTGAAAAATAATGCTGCTGTCTATTTAGAATGTTATGACCAATATATGTTGATCCAAACAATCAGAGTAATGAGCTTAACCCCATTATATTCAGTCATTTATTCACTTGACAACTACCTGGCTAGTTAATGTACAATGGCAAGCACCAGAACCAAAATCTAATTTTAAACAACCAAAATTGGTCTAAATTTGGCAGAAAATTGTGTTCATGTCAGAGAAACTTTTGAATAGGCAGCTCATTGATTAGATGTGTTCAAGGCCGTTGATATTGTAAGTAATAATTGAAATGCAGCTCTTATTATAAAATGCACTCTTTCATGTCATAATTTTGAGTTTAAAGGCTTTTGCAAAGTTGAACCCTAATCAAGACTGATACAAACAGAATCGTCTCCATTTTCCGAAGCAAAAAAATTGATTGAAAATGATGGGAACTAAAGAGGAGGATAACACACCTGCTAAACAAATTTGTGATAAATTCATTCAGTTATTGCGAGTGCGTGTATAAGCCTACGTCTGTGCCTCTTTCTGTGTGAGCGTGATGCCCCTTGGGATTGCCCAAACTGGACTACTGAAGCTAGGCAGGCTGCTAAATCTCAACTGTAGGAGGATTACTGAGCTCAGTTTAGGAAACACCCCCACCGGCGCATCGGGCAGACCAAGCTGTAAAAACTACAGAGGGTCAGAACCTACATTAGTGACAGGGCTAAAAAGAATGTCACATGCGAAACAGATATACATCCACTTTAACCAACTGAGCTGTCTATAGACCTTTTCTTTATTTTATGTTTATGTATTGTCAGCTACTGCATTAATAAATACTGCAACATGAAATACTAAATGTTGAATGTTTATGTTGTCAAGTTTGAAAAGGTCTTACATAACGACTTGCACCTCAATACCTGAGTAACTCACCTACAGTGACTTTTTATGTTTTACGTCAACAACAATTAGTTAATTAACCCATTACATTTACCCTTAGAGTGTGTGCAACACACACACACACACACACACACACACACACACACACACACACACACACACACACACACACACACACACACACACACACACACACACACAATGCTGCCCCCTTCATCAATGCTATAAACTACAGCATCTCTTTGTAATAACAAGTGTTCATGCGAAAGATGTTGGTTTCCCAGAAATGTACAAACCTCTCAGTATAGTAACTGCTCAAAGGATGCGTCTACGGTTCACTTGAAATCTCCAGATCCAGCATAATTGCAACATCATCAAAGAAGTAGTGTTTCCTTTGTTTCAAACATTAAAAGTATTGGACATGACACCTAACCAAAGCACTTCTACAAAGCCCAGATGAATCTGCCTTTCCAGTTGTCACATAGCATTTCTTTGAATACATTTTGTTTGAAGTATAGTTAGTTGTATTGTTTGTTGGGCCTCATCAAAGCCTTTACCTAAAATGCAAGACAACAAAGAGAATGAAAAACCTTATTACTGTTCTAGCTTTGTCACACTGACACATTTCTGATCATCAGCATGTTTGTTGAAAATAAATATTATGTTAAAAAAAACACGACAACAGCAGTCTAACTTTGCTAAGAGTTTTGCTTCTCAAGGACAAATTAATTGCAGACATTTCAGAAAAGCCATGCATTCTGCAATATCGATGTACCAGCCCGGTGAAAGGACACACCAGCACATGAATCTGCCTTTTTCTGCTCGTTACAGAGCATTCAACAGCTTACTGCACCAAACTCAACCCCTGCAGCCTGCCTCTCCTGTGCTCTCCTCTTGGACCAGAGCCCATAGGCAGGCAAGCACACACACATACTGTATACGAGTGTGCACACACGCACACGCACACACACGCACAAACACGTACAAACATGTACGAGCATGCGCATGCATGCAGAGATACTGACCTACAACAATCAACTTCAGCAACACCCACACATTTAAATGACACGGTAACACATTCAGCCAGGCACAGATGACGCACGCACGCACGCACACACACACACACACACACACACACACAGACACACACACACCAGGATGTCGCTGGCTATGGCAACTGCAACAGATGGAACTGCAGCAGCAGTGGGGCAGGTAAGGTGAAAAGGAATTGAACCTCCTGTGTTAATGTGTTTGCCTGCACAAGTCTTTCACCCCGACTATTTTAAGGTGGTTCTGTATAAATCCTACAGCATGGCCAAGTCTCTGGCAAGAATTCAAAAGGACAGCACATGCATAAAACATGACAGACATGGGAGGGTAATGGAGTAGAGGCAGCAGAGAGAGAGCAAAAAACATGCCAGTGTAATAATGTATGCAAAGGCTGTTTTCAATGCAGTAGCGGCAGCAGTACCATTAACCATTCTGACAGCTCTGAGAGATCTGGAGAGGTAGATATGCAAACTCACTGGCATAGTGTGTGACAATGTTAAATTCTGCTGCACACAGATAGTATGGCATTTGCTTCCCTGTAAGAACAGACAAGTACGATCATCCCGACTCACTGATGGAGCGATGTGAAAAGAGGCAGGAAGAGAAAGGGGTGAGAGAGAGAGCAAGAGAGAGAAAGAGAGAGATACCAAAGAAATGTAGCCTAAGACCTAGCAATGATGCTCTTAAAAACACCCACCTCAGTCTGCTGCTGATTCCTGACGCAGTGAGCACAACCGGGGAGTAAACACAGAATACAGTAGCTATGATGGAGGACCAGGAGCCAAAATCCAAGAGACTGAGCACAGAGCGGACAAATGACTGGTGAATGTGAGATCCTGAGTGACTAAAATTGTGTGTCGGAGTGAGATGAGCATGTATGTCTGACATGAGAAAGACAGAAATACAAGAAAGACTGAAAAAAAAAAAGTGACACAAAGACAGACAGAATAGGGACTGGGGGTAAACAGGCAGGAGGAAGGAAAGACAGGAGAGAAGAGACAGAATAAATGTGTGAGCTTGGAGAGTCACTGAAAAGAGCAGATGCATTAAAGGAAACGCCCCTCCCTCTTTCCTCTGCGCACACGCACACACACACACGCACGCAAACACACTTCCCTTTGCACTGTCAGCATTCGGGTAAGCATGCATTCAGTGAATCGAAGTGAGCTGTATATGGTGAAAGAGAAGAAGGGTGGGCCAGAGGAAAGCAAGCAAGAAGCATGTGTGTTCATTTTAAATTCAACGACAAGAAACTCCTTTCTCGCACTAAAAGATTTAGGGTTTCCGTTAAAAGTGTCTCAAAGTTGATTGACTGCATAGCAAGTGAACACGGCTCAGCAGCAAGCTGACTATAGCGCAGAGAGGAGGGGGCTACAATATTTTGCTGGCTCTATACAAAATGCATGTAAATCCTATTCCCTATTATGCCAAAAGGTAAAATTAACTTGCTCAGTATCTAATACACTGCACACAAATAAATCTGTCAGGACCTGAGTCAAGCTCTGACAAGCAGGTCCTTACATACTTTAGTGTCTTTGAGCATGGCGTTGAATCCGTTTCAGGAAAAGGTCTCTTCAGTGTGTAAACTTCATGCGAAGGTGGGTCAAGTGGGTTACTTCCCTCCAAAAATCAATAACTCGTAACATAATACCCACTACTGTACATCAAAAAAAAATACTATTGCAGAAACCTCGGTATTTTCTTTGACAACCACCCCAATTCAACCAGCAGCATATTAATCATCTTGTCCAATCATGCATTTGTTTTTTATTGTTTTGTTATTTTATAAAATCAGGTCATTTTTATCTGCCAAGAACTTAAAAATACTAATGCATGCACTCTTCTCGTAACTCGCTCAACAAAACCCCAATAAACTTTAGCTGATTCAAAATGCCGTCAGACTCAAAACCAGGTCCAGGTTTTTAGATCACTTCATTGGCTCCAAGTTTGTCTTTGAGTGGATTTAAAAATTATAGTGAGAAGGTATTATCATTATTCGCACCAATTAAAAAAAGTGGTACACGGTCTGTGAAACTGACCCCACCTTGATTATAGTCGTTGAAAGTAATTCTAGCACAAATCAATGGGCAATGCAACCACTACTCTGAAAGCCAGGGATGGAAAATTATCTTAATGTTATTGATGTTTAATCAACAGTAATGAAACCGACTACCTGAATATAGCAGCAGAGGTAGTTAGAGACAAATCGAAATAGACAAAGATGCTGTTGTTTTACGCATCACGCCGGCATGCCATCTAGATTCACAGCTAGTGTGGCATTATGTTTGGTTCAGTGTAAAAAAGCAAAACTGGTGTAATGAGGGTTGTTCTTGACAGCAGTATTGCAGGACCTCTGTATAAAAAGGGCGTTATAAGAGAGAGAGTGGAATGTGTTGCTCATACAGTACAGGGCTCCAAATAGACCCCGTGATCGGTGAGCAACCGATACTGCGTCAGGCGATCGGTGATCAGCCCCAGAAATGCTGAGCACCCTTAATGAAGATGGATTTTAATGTCCTCTTTTTTGGTATTCGTTTCATTGTTGTTACTAGCAACCCGTAGCTGAGCATAGTGCTACTAGAAGATTGATAATGATGGGTGCAGGGAATTCAAGATTTGCTCAAATTGGGTTTCCAGTACAGATTGCTTTCAAGAAATTGAACAGATGGCTGAGCAGGTAGTTGGGCTCAGAGATGAGGCATTTGAGTGGAACACAACCCAAGTCGCATCACGCGTGTCTGACTAGCCTTGGTCAAGGAAATATTTAGCAGTATGGTATAGATGAGGCAAAATAAATGAAAGGTGTCAAGACATTTCTAGCTACAAATATCAGAAAAAAGCAATTCATCACAAATCAGTTTAATGGATTTGCCTCACCCTGTGAGTGTGTGTGTGTGTGTGTGTACATCAGTATGTGTTTGTTGCCCAAAGCCTGAGGGGACAGCTCCAGCTTCACTCTTGCGCACCATTGTCCCTGGCCTTTCTTTGTGAGCTCAAGCTCATTCACGGCATCTCCAACTTCTGCTTCCAGCCAGACTATGACTCCACAGCCTGCTCCGCTAAAATCATGACACCAAGCATGGCGGGGCGTCTGACAGTCAGTCAGATGGGGCCACAGCAAGAGATCTTCACCCACAATCATAACTACACTTCCCAAAGAGCAACAGAGCGTTGAAGGCAAACCACATACTGTATATATAGTCCATTCATTTAAAGCATTTAATCTTGCTGGGTGACTGATTTTGCACCATCTGCAACAGGTGGCTAACACATAAAAAATAAAATGCACATGGCCATGAAGACCGCTACAAAATCCAATTTCCATAGTTCGGCAGACAACCGGAAACAGTCCCAAACATGGCCTTCAAAAATGTCCTTCCTTTAACCCCATGTTTATACTGAATTAGGGGAGACAAAATAAATGAAAAAATGTATTCTTAGAAGCATTGCGATTCTTTCATGAACGATTATGACTCGATCCAGAAAACTCAATAAATTGGAAATTACAAACTCAATTCTCAAGGTTATGATCACCTTTACGGGCTGTCCGTTCCTTACCGCTGCACCTGAACGCAACAGACATAATACACATGCATCTTGTTTACGTTCAAAGTTAGGCTAAATACTAGCAGAGTTTTGGTGAAAGCGGCTGAGCTTTTGCAGCCAAATATGGATACAATCTGACCGGCACCATGTGGCATAAAAGCAAACGTATGGAAGTATTTTGCTTCGTCTTCTTCGGACGAACACGGAAAGGGAGAAGGGAATCACGAAGCAGATTGCAACTTTTTTTTGCCACGGAATGGTGCCCCTACTCAGTCATTGAGAATTAGAGCTTTCGCGCTATGTTGCACACTTTGGAGCCGAGATACAACATTCATCAACATTTTTATGGACACAGTGATACTCTACAACAAAACCAAAGTTAAAGTTATGGGGTCACTGAGGAAAGCTGGGAGGATGATAACACGCCATGCGTGACTTCCGTTGTCACAGAATCTAGTGTGACCGTAACCTCGCACTTTATCACTGTATAGTTTTACCACATGTTCCAGAAAGCGTGAAAGCTGAAAGCTCATTGCCTATAAACAGGGCGACTTGTTAGAAGAGAAGTCTAATATTTATTTGTGAAAAAGGGCAGCTTGTTATGTCACATGACTCAAAACATGCTGAATTCTGTGTTTTTACTACGAGAATGCTGCTACGGGCCCGATTTTATTTATTTTCTTGTTGGTTCTCTTTGCAATGCTTGGAAATGTGACCTTCCAGCTGACACAGCTCTTCTATTTGTTACAAATATTGAATTAATACAAAAATGGAAGTAAATTCACCTGTTTTTTAATTATGAATCATTACAAATATGTAGTGTTTTTAAAATAGCAGATATTCACAGTGAGGAAAAAAAAATTGTAACGAAAGATTTTGATGCCTCAAGAAGAATCGATAACCGTTTTATAATCGCAGCCCTCTGAATCGGAATTGAAAGGTGCCTCGAGATTCCCACCCCTCTCCTGAATGGGGTGATGGTTGGCTCTGCAGTAGTCCCGAAGTCTGTGTGTGACACTCTGAAGCTTTGCCAGACATCTGAAAAAGGGAATGGTGATCCTTCTCTGATCATCCCTGCTGCTTGAGTGTTTGCCCTCCTCAAGACCAGCTGGGAGGTTTAAGAAACAGCCAGGCCATTAGTTTTAACCCATACCCTGCTGGTGATAGTCATATGGGTTGAAGGCCAAATACATGCCAAAATATAATTACACAACAATGTATCGCAACCTTCGTCCCTCATTCCCTATACTCAGCATCCTTCATTCCCTTTACTCAACCATGACTGTGCAAGGTCATGGTGTGTACAGAAAGATAATACACACCAATCGAAATGGACGAAGCCAACCTGCAGGATCTTTATCATGGGGAGATTAAGTTATCAGCTATAACTATGAATCCTTATCAATTTCAGATACTTTGTTAATTGTAGCCAACCAGAATTTGAATGAATAATATCTACACTGACCGCAAGCATCAGAGAGCCAAAGCGAGAGATGCAACCCGAGGCTTAACAACAACAACTGTCTTTGCCTCTATTCTATTTTGCCATCATCCCTCAGGTGTACCACACTAATAAAATGTTGTTGTTTGTGTTGCTGAACTGCATTTAAACTCCATTATTTTGTTAATGCAGGGGATGAAGAGAAGCTACTCCAATCCTGTACAAATCAGATCAACAGTCAACCTTCACTGATAAGAAAAAGCTATGGGACACTACAAGCCATAAAATGTTTAATGTTTTAATGTCGGATTACATTTGTTAGTGTAGGTGTCCACTAGGTCTGCACCAATTTTTTTTATCAATTAATCTAACGATTATTTTTTTTATCAGTCGATTACTCTAACGATTTATGTATTGATTCTATGTATTGATTAATATAGACCTAACAATAAATTTAGCCCAAATTAAATATAAAAAACCTGATTCATATTTCAATATTCTATTTAAGCTATTGTTGTCTTATATATTTACATGATCTTATTGTTTAACAGCTCCAAAAAATATAAAGACAACCAGTAATAAACAAGACAGAACTAAGTTGCAAATTACACTTCACAGTTTACATGCAGTTGGTTTTACTCTGAGCCCGATATCGAGTCGACTCTGAGGTCCTCTGGGTATTGCTGAGGGGAAGGCCATTAGGCTTTTAGTACTACAGTTTCACTGGGATTACCACAGAACAGGCCAAGTGACAGGCATTAAGTAAACAAAATTACAGGCTCTGAGGAATTAGTCAGTAACTTCTGGTAAAACATAAAAAGCCACAAATCCGGATCAGCATCCGACTGGTACATGTCAGCGTATAGATGCAGTATTGACTGGTTGTCTCAAGACAGACGAGGGGATCATGTCATGCTACTGCTACAGTTTTAGACTCGAATACACAGTCAGATAATCTAAAGAAATGGAAGGGAGAAACATAAACTAGTCTGACATCTCAATCTTGAAGGAAAGTAGTTGTGCCACAGAAATAATAAACAATCAAAATAATTGTATTTTTGCAGTGCTATTCAAAAGTCCCACTGGACTGCAGAAATATAATATGTCGGGCAGGATAGGAAATAGCAAATATTGGCTTCAGCTTAAAAAAGAAAAAAACCTTTGTGTGGATCCCAAGTGGATCTTTTTGTCCTGAAAATACAATGTATGAATGATTACCAATTATCTCAGGACTGTTGGAACTTTTGCAAACAGTTGATGCTGCACAACCAGCAGGTCACCATGGGATTGCGCAGCATCTGCACTTGTTTGTGTATTAGCTCACCTTTAATAACATACAGCAGACAAGCAAATACAGTTATTCCCTACAACAAACAAGCTTTCGGTAATACTCTCCCCGTTTTGCTTTTGTGTCGTCTCAGATCAGACCCGTTTACTATCTGCCAATTATGCCTGACCTAAAGACAAAGAGTACTTTATGAGTGTTGGTCTCGTCCTGAGGATTACTTTATGAAGGTCAATGCAAATATCAATACAGTTAAGCCAATACACAAAAACATACTTGTAGATTTTATCAGATGTAAAGCTTGCAAACTTGTCCTCACAAAAAAGCCCTATTTTGTTTATGGAAACAGTAATTATGAGAGCACTGCAGACAACCTGATAACAGAATGATACGTGTAACTTTGCAGCTAAGTTCAGCATTTCTCATTAACCTTTGCATTTGAAAATGCTCCAGATAAAAAGTCTAAAGTGTCTAAGCACTTATTAATTGGGTTAAAAAAAGTTGCTAAAAACAAATCCTCAAATACCTTCGGCAGCAATAGCAAAATAGTAAGGCATCATATCACAAAGTCACATTTTTCCATTTCCGTTGTATAATGATGATGGTGTGATTCTGTTTCATTATGCTAATGTGCACAATGACACAAGTGAATATGTTGAAAGAGTTAATCATGCAAACTTTAAAGCCCAATTTGGCATAAAAAGTCTATTTCTTTCCAAAGTCCAGCATAGAAATCACTGACCTATAGTGGTTCCAAATTGTACCATCCCCAAGAGCTATAAATCAGATTCCACATTAAGTGAAGTGCCAGAGATTGACAAATCTATCCATTCATTGCTGATGACACAAAAAAATGTTGATGTTTGATGAATTTCTAATTGCATGCAAATAGTCTATTACCTTTTTGAAATGTATCTGCCAAAGCACTTGGGCAAGCAAATTCATTCTTCATTGTCTGCAGGCCAATGCAAGTAGGGATCTAATCAGGAGATGCAAAGTGCAGCTCTCTAATTGCATCATTAGCTAAACCAATGACTCAGTCACAGTGACTTCAGCCTCCCCCCCACCACCACTCCACCCTCTGCCCCATCCAGAAATAGGGAGTCAAGCCTGAAGCTCTTTACTGTACAGCTGCTCAAGCAGAATAATTCTAACATGTTATGTGCAACAGCGCAAAATGTTAGCGTTCCAGAAATATCCAGCTGAAAAACTTAGTATTAATGAGACTGTGATATAAAAACATGTAATCAAGACACTATTTAGGCCCTGGTGTCTTTCAGGGAATGGCATCGATTGGATCTGACATTTTTTTAAACAGAAATTAAACATATAAGCCACAATGTAGTGATGCTGCCTCAAAATGTTGAAGCCTGTCTAAGGGCAAACAACAAGCCTAAACCTTTTCGAAGAGGTAACAGTTCACACACAGGCCCACATACGTGATTTTGAAGGTTTGGATGTGATGCAATTTTAACAGTAAGCAATGCTCTCTCAATGCACTGTAATGGGAACAGAGCCTCACGGTCTTTTTTTGGATCACTTGTGGTCAAAAAAAGGCCCTCGAGTACCCCTCTCATTTGGAGGACCCCTGACTCACATTGCTCAGAATGACTGAAAGAGGCGGTTTCCCAGCAATTGAAAACGCTGTCTGTCTATCAGAAGAGAACTTGCATTATGTTTCCTGTCTCTGTTGAGTGAAGAGGTGACGGTAACACATCTGCTACTTCCTGTCTTAAGTTCTCAAATGAGAGCATCATCTTGACGGGAAATGAAGAGCTCAATGATGAAGCAAAACGCTCTGCTCTGCTTAGATTAACGAGAAACACGACGGCCCACGTCTCATGAGGAGAAGTCATTCAAATAATGATAGCTACACTAACGTGACCTTAACTTCCACATTTCAAATGGTAGTGCTTCTTTTTCTTCTTTTTTTATTACAATGCATGCCCAAAAAACATGCCTTTCTATCTATATTATCTAGTTAATTGCAGGTGTTTTAATGAGCCTTTTCTCTTTATCACAGTGATGTCTCGTCTGAGACCGATGGAGGAATCCACCCGGCCTCTGCCGCACTGTGAGCCGCGGCCGGTGCGTCTGCAGCGCCGCAGAGGACGGAGAGCCTCCGTGTCGGGACACATCCAGGGACCTCCGGACGGCGACATAGACGCGGATGTCGTTGCGGCTTTGCGGTGAACTTGATGCTCACCACTCGGCACGCTTTGCACGCTAATAACAGCTCACACACATACACACACCCAAAAAAAAAAAAAAAATGCATGATATGATCACAAACACACGCTCTTTTTAATGATGCACATTTAGCGTCTGTGTTGCGGCAACGTTAAAATACCACGTATATATCTCGACATCGTTAGTAACGACAGCTCGTTACCGTGATTCATTTGAAGAAATTAACGTTGTTAAACCCATTTCAGAAGAAAAAAAAAAAAAAACACCCTCGTTGATAAAAGTGTTGCTCACCCACACGACACTTGCAGTCACCGGAGAAAGCACAGACGTTCCTACCTTCCGCCGAAATCCTTCTCTTCCTTTTTTTGACTGTGTGAAGAAGCCCCTCTGGATTCTGTTGCTCTGACACATGTACCACGCGCTACTTCAGAGCCCCGCCCAGCTGGCTGCGGGCGAGCTGCCATTCGTCGGTTGGTATACAACTGCAGCCGGACTGAGGCTTCTGATTGGCCAGAGCCACCTGCCAATCTATTTGGATTCTTCTTCCCGCGTTCTCTGCAGCGCTCACAATACATTACATGATGCAGCCTATATTTAGGTGTCAACAACAACTGCAGATGTGTGAAAACAAGTCACAGTGACCTCCAGTATTAAAATAACGGAGAGTAGGACAAACACAGTTTTGAAAGCAAATTAATGTTTTAATGTCAACTGAAACAATTCACGCTGTCAAAATAATGAGCAATTTGTGGAAAAACTACAATGTAGCAAAATCAATTTAATCCAATTTGGAAAGCCTGTGAATCCACATTGTATTTCTTAGTTTAAAAAAAAAAAAAGAAAGAAGGGTGTCTCTCATTGGCAACCAAGAAAGACAAAGGAAGACAATAACATGTCAGAACAGAAACATTCTTGTATCCCCTAGGGAGAAGGATTCGTCACTAGTGACTTTGACTCTTAGTGCCAGCTATATTGGATTAGCTGTCTCAGTAGTGCAGGGCGTCTACAGCGGGCAGTGTTGCTTGCAGGACGTTAGCGAACACAGCTACAGTCAATCTTTCATAACGAGAGGAGCCTTGACTTGAGCTGCAACCTCAGCTCCCATAAGTTCCTCTACAATCGTCAGGGCAAACTCAAAACTGGTTCCTGGCCCACGGCTGGTGATGTAATGTCCATCCTTCTGTACTCGAGCCTCTGAATATTTATAGTGGTCTAAAAAAAGACAAAGAGCAATACCATAAGGATAATCACAGTATGAGAGCTTCAACCCAAAGACTGAAACCCACACGTCAGACATCACATGACTATAAGCACTTACATATAGATAATCTATTATCAGTTTAACTGACCCATTTCTAGTATGTTTTGGCAAATTCTTGCATCTGCTGTCATCTGAGTGGTGTGCTCTACATTACTGCATAGTGACATGACTTTCAATAGGGGAGAAAAGGTTCGTACAGCACCATCTGCTGCCCTTCAGAAATAATTACAATTCCTCCAGTTAGAGCTGCAGATGTTAGTCACTGGCTGTAGTTTTCAGCAATATTTCCAGTCTTTTTACCAGCCGCGACAACGACCCTGGTATTGTTTCCCCCGTGTATGTCTGGAGACACCTATTGTAGTTGGAATTACCACAGAGGCCGTTTTGAGTTGCCAGGTGTTTATATTGCTGTTCGTCTATGGTCAAATTGTGCCACTGCAATAGCGTCGCAACTGTGCAAGATGCGGTCGCGAAACTTCAAAAGGAGTGTAGTTGTGATGAGAATGAAGGTCGACATCGTAGTTCGGCGTGGTCCGAGCATGTGGGGGGGGGGGGCGAAGGGGGCATTGCAGTCGCGGCTGGTGTGATCCCTTCAAAACATGGTCTCTAGTGTGTGCGGGTGGTTTTTTGTTTGTTTGTTTTTTACCTCCAGCCATCATCTTCTCCTTCATGGCAGGATGTGTAGTGACTGTGCTGCCATACCCGATGCCATGTGCCAGAAGAGCAGTGGGACCTGCAGAAGGGCAAAGCGTTTAACGGCTTCCTGTGATAAAGTGGCACTTGTTCTGTGGCTCCAGTTTATGCAGTTTAAAAAAAAAAGAGAGTTAAGAATCATGGGTACAATACTACATCCTCAAAATCACTTCCATCAAGCTCACCACTTAATAAAAATACAATGCTGCATTTAACAGTAGGAACTGCAGTTGGTACACAACAGTATTTCCTAAAGGTGTCCTCGGCGGTGCCATTGTTTCTAAGAATACTCATACAATATACCGTTTCAGCCTCTCTTCAAAGATTCTGCAGCACATTGAAGAGAGAGAGGAAAAAAAGGAGAGGCTGAACACATTGACTGTTGCTGCATTAACTTTGGCAACGTCCGACCACTGCAGTGAGCTCGTCCAAAAACTGTTAATAAATAGAAAGTTATTGATTATGCTCCTTGGCTGCCTTCCCATGCAGACTAAGGATTACACGTTCCCCCGGCAGAACAGAAGACTGACAGTCAAAGCCAAGCTACTCCTGTTACAGTCGTCCCCGCCCAGAGGACACCAGTCTGGGAGAGAGAGACCTTCTGAGAACCAGAGTCAGACAGCGAGGCAGACGTGGGAAGAAAGGTGATGATGACCAACTCTCTATTAGTATCTATGTTTGGTGGACATGCACGTATAAATATTAGCTCAAAAAGAGTAATATACAATGAAAGTCTCCATCCTGCTAATTTTTTTTTTGTGCACTCATTGTTCTGGTTTTCAATAAAGTGATTTTTGAACTGACTTTTTTTCACATCAAGATCATAATTTGCATTATAGGGCAGAGTAATAAGTCTCGTTAACTGGCCCTCTTCTTGGCAGGTTTATTAAACTGTATATTCCAGTGAGGATTTCAGTAATTTTCTAGGACATCCTTCAATCCACTTTGCCGCATTGGTCCCCATCCCTATTCAAAATGTCCTTCCAATGTCCTTCCTCTGCATATGGAGGCTGTCAAGTAAAATGTCAGTGCTTGTGGGTTCACTAGGGGACATTCATTAATCAAACCCTCACGCTTTCATTCCAAATGCCAAAAGGGGTCACACATGACCGTATATTAATGAAGCATTTGCTAACTATATATTTCTCAAAATGTTGTTAAGATTAATGATAAACTATTTCAAGGGCACATCCAATTACTAAAATACGAGAGATATCCACTGCCATGAGCATCTAAAAACTACTAATTTTTTTCTGTCCAAGATCTCCAATTCTATTTGCGAGCAACCTAATCCAATTTACTGGCACCACATTAGCGCGATACATTTAAAACCACAGTATCATACATTTAGTGTTGTTTCAAGCTAAAGTGTTTACAGGTCTCATGATAACATTGTATTACAGTGCATTGTTTAATAATTTATGTGAATGGATTTGTCAAACTGGTTTGATTTGATATGGAAAATGACTGCGAGTACATTTATTGCTCCATTACTAAAAGCATCAGAATAAACTGCACTATGTAGGTAGTGTAATTTACATCTATTTGTTCAAAGCAACAACATGATGGTATTGTATAATCATGACTTTGGTTTGTTTTCACAAACTGTACCTGCACAGATGGCTGCAATCAGGCCTTTTCTGCCATCTTGATCCTTCAGCACGTCCTTCACAACAGGAGACTGAGAGAGAGAGAGAGAGAGAGAGAGAGAGAGAGAGAGAGAGAGATCATTCCTGTATGCCAACCATGTAGCATAGAGGCAGAGTGAATACGTCAACATCTTCTTGTACTCTCAATTCTGAAGCCCCAAAATAAATACAAAAAATACTATATCTATATATATCTATATATCGATATATATATATATATATCGATATATATATATATATATATATATATATCCACACATACATACATACATACATACATACATATATATATATACACACATACATACATACATACATATATATATATATATATACACATACATACATACATACATACATACATACATACATATATATATATATATATATATATATATATATATATATATATATATATAAATATATATAAAAGATGCACGTAGAACCAATGATGATGGAAAACTACATTAAAATCTTATAAATAAAATAAAAGTTTTTATTCTGAACCATTGATCGCCTATTACATCCATCCCAGCTTCGTGACCAAATACGCTATGCCTCCAAGTCAAAATGTAAGGAGTTTGCATCATGATTTGAAAATAAGATATCAGAGATAGTGTTTAAGGGCTGTGCACATTCTGTCGATAATCAAAACAAATCTGGCCGTCACAGCCTCTCAGGGAAATCAGAATTCTGGTGAAATTAGTGAAGAGGGGACTACGTAAAATCATCATGCAGTTGAAGTCTTCCACTGGCTTCTAGTTTGCAATTCCCAGTATTTTCTTTCAGGAGGTTTTGGACAGTTTTACTTGTGATGTATTAAATATTGTTAATTGGTCTCGAGATCTTTTCAGATGCACTCAAAACAGCTCGAGTCAAGCTTCTACTTAAAAAACAATATTCTTTATTTTTATGCATTGAGCAATTTTAGGACTATTTCCAACCTGCCGTTTCTAAGCAAGATATTAAGAAAGGCAGTATTTAAACCGTTAGCTGCATTCTTACATGAATACAAGATCAATGAGAAATTTCAGTCCGCTTTCAGAAAGGGACACAGTGTAAAACTGTAAACTTGTAAAAGTAAGATATGATCTAAGACTGAGTCCAGATAATAAAAATGTCTCCATTCTTGGACTTCTTGATCTAAGCATGGTATTTGATACGGTCAATCACGAGATACTTTTGTGTTGGTCTCTGAGAAACAAACTCCCATCACAAATGAGACAAGCAACTTCTGTTGATAGTTTGAAGAAAAAGCTCAAACCTTATTATTACAATCTCGGTTTTAATTAATTCCACCTTTTTCTTACTGTATTTATTATATAATTATTTTGCATTTCTCACACTTGTTTTTATATCCTAAAAATGTTTTTTTACCATTACCAACTTGTTTTATTTCTAGTATTATTCTGATTTTAATCTCTATTGTTTTTGCTCCTTGTGACCCTGTTTTTAAATACCTGTGTTAATTTGTTTCTTTTGTGAAGCACTTTAAAATGCATTTTATGTTATGAAATGTGCTATATAAAAAAAGCATAATAGTATTGTTGCTGGACAGGTGCAATTAACCAGAAGGAAACGTAAAACACATTTTAGCTTGAGTGAAGTAACAACGTGTGCTTATATGTCAGTAAGGCCCTCAAGTTAAAGTTAAAGGCCCTCAAAGCACATTTACTCAATCAGCTTCTTATTTTAATGAATGACACTACATTAATACAAAATTCCCCACGAAAGTTGGAACCGTTTGTTATTCACATAAACGATTTCTACATTCCCGTTTTTCTCTGTGCTCTTTCCACTAGTTTGAAGTGGGCGGGGCTCAATTGGAAGACATGTGATGTCACTTACTTCCACGTACCAATCAGGATTTAGCCAAGTTGGAATCAGAATCTGATCAACGTTGGTGGGTTGTTGCCGTCTGTCAGACTTTCACTCCATTTGACCATAAAATATTGCAGGTTGTGTACCAAACTTAGGTACTCATTTAAGAAGTAACTGTGCAGAACATGGGTTGACCTAACATGCAACATTTTTACTCTGTTGAAGTCTCTGTTTACTTCCTGAATGTTTGTCAACCCTGTCGAACCCCCGATACAAAAACATAGCAGGAAGATTAACACTCCCAAATACGTATTTGACAGATCTGGCAACCACATGTTGTAAAGTGACGGCCATGGGACAGGGGAGGGAGAGTGCGACATCTAGCGGCTGGATGTTGTCATTGTTATCAATAGCACCTGTAAGCCACGGTCACACATGCGCCAATGCAGGCGATTGACCGCCGCATGCCGAGGTGATGTTCATGCTTACAGTTCGCCAAAGTTGAACTCCACGTGAATGCGAAAATGCTCATTTTCTTTGGCGCCAGAAGCGAATGTTTTTTCACCCCTTTTGTCCGCATAGATTTGAAGTGAACGGTGGGCAAATGTTCATTTTGCGCATGTGTGACCATGCCTTTAAACACACAAGGATGTTGTTTACCAAAACTTTAACTTTGATTGCTTCTTATTTAGTTCCAACTATTAT
This sequence comes from Ophiodon elongatus, assembly GCA_016806645.1. Taxonomy (NCBI): domain Eukaryota; kingdom Metazoa; phylum Chordata; class Actinopteri; order Perciformes; family Hexagrammidae; genus Ophiodon; species Ophiodon elongatus. The sequence goes on along the minus strand of JACSYO010001618.1, from coordinate 1,024,847 downwards.
AGATTATTGTTTTATAGAAAAAAACATTTACATCAAATGGTAATTTATGTTCCTGGTATTGTTATACAACATGGCTTGTTTTGCTACAAATTTTCAATTTAAATTATTAATTCTAAGAATTTTTTTTTCACATGGGCTTGACATTGACGTGACATTTTTTCGTTTCTTCCAAAAGGGGATGTAAAGACAGATACAGTTTGAGAACCACTGGGCTACTCCATTGTCCTGCTCTAAAACAGGGTTGACCCGGGCTTTTTTGGAAAAACAACCTATATGTGATTGGTACTCGAGCAGATCAAAACTTAAAAAGACAATAATAAAACATTTACAGGCACGTGATTGAAGTGTTTCTCACCTCTGCCAGATGCTGGGCCCCTGGCATTCCTCCTGGCAGAAGCACCACATCGTACGGGCCCTGGGAGACAAACCATGATGGATAAAGAGAAACTGCACGGTTTCTATTGTAGGTAACTATTCACAAACAGAATCATTTGAGAATTTCACAATTAGAAACAGGTTTATTCTAGTAGGTTTTCACAAATATGAAATGTATCTTGGTGTTTAGTGAATTAAAATAAAAAAAAATGAAGAGAAAATAAAAGATGGAAGCAAGTACTGTAAGCAAGTAAAAAATAGTATACAATATATCTATTTAAAAAAAATTAAGAGCTAAATTGTTTGTGTAAAACATTGTCCGAGAAATACGCAAAAGTTCACAGGGTACCATTCAACATGGTTTGATGAATGGAGCCGATTAAACTGAAAATCCATACATTACAAAACATTAAATATCGCTCCTGTTTGAACGTTTAATGACTGCAGATGGATGCTGAGCCCAACCTGTGTGCGGGCCTCTTCCAGGCTGACATCAGGACAGATCACGACGTTTCTGCTGCACTGGACTGGCTCTTTGCCCGTCAGCCCTGCAACCGTCACTGCAATCTACAGGTTTGGGAGGTAATATAAAAAATGCATAAAGGCACTACACGGCATCCTGTCTGTCTGTATATATATATATATATATATATATATATATATATATATATATATATATATGTGGATGATGGCTTTTATTTTGAAGGCTATCAAAGGGGGGTGGGGGAGAATGACGACGGTCTTTGACATTTAACTTGGCCTCTTCATGCACTCACTTTAAAGGTTACGAATGCGTCAAAGGGGAGCCAGATTACGTGTTATAACGTTACATCAATATAGTGCAACAATCCTCGCATCAAAACTGTGAACAGTCAAGTAACCTCAATCGACATTATTAAAAACGTTGTGTTTTACTAATGCAACTTGACGCTGCATGTGCAGTCACGGTGACTGCTTGGCTCAGTGAGGCCGTGGTGTTGTGCACCGACTGAAAAGCTGACTAACGTCAATATAAAAGTCATGCAAGCTGGTTAAACTATGCCGATCAATGGTACTATTAGCTAGCAAGCTAAGGGACCAGCTAGCAGACAAGAAGCCACAAACCCCGGCTCTCCGCATGATGTCCACGGGGATGACGGTCTCCATCTCCTCCGCACCTTGAGACAGGATCACCAGCGCCCTTTTGCCCGCCATGCTCAGCTTGTGGTTATGCGACGGAGAAGTGCAAAAGACGCTAACTTTCAGGGTGCAACTTCCAGCAGCACACTGGTATAGTCTGCAATGAGGTTTTGACAGGAGGAGGGTTGCCAGGCTGCGTCCCTCTATCCCCCTTTCAAAGACACTGCTCCGTGAACCCCTAAACCAATAATAACACAATAATAACACATGTCGAGTACGATACCTTACCTAAGACCTTACCTAAGTATGAACCACAGGGCATATGAACTGTGAAAAATAATATGAATAACTTACACCTGCAAAACCAGCAAAAACTAAGGAATGTAGTATGTTTCTGTCCTCTGCAGGTATAGTTTTAGAAGCTCAACCCAGACTCTAGCAGCTTTAAGTTTTATTTTTTTGATAGTGCAATAGTTGAGAATATGCATTGTGATCCATGTGTGTAAAACGTTTGAGGACAAATGTTTGGCCATCAGATTAAGCATGGTCACAAATACTGGACTCACATTAGAGATTAATGATTTAAACTTAAGTAATTGATAGGAATAAGAATGATACTATTATTTGACTTGAAAAAATGTCTGGTCGATTTCAGTGTTTGTTTTAATTGACTGTACACCTTAAAAAGATTTACCTTATCCAGTTTCATTTGTGCACATTCAAGTCCACTATTGTATTCTGAAGATGATCCAGCTTTTGGTGCCATAAATAAACTCTTATAAGAAGATGAATGTATAATTACTTTCTGGTACACCACTAGAAACAAAACATGTCTAGTCAGTGATAGTTTAGCTACAGGCAGCCACATCAAAGCAAGGAGCATAAAAAGGCCTTGAACAACACACACTACATACTTTCTTCCAGTAGGTGGAGGCATTAACCAAAGATTCTTGAGGGGATGTCAAGGGAGGCTTAAGAATGAAGTTTACATTAAACACTAACCTTCACTGTCTTGAATCTAAGGAAAGGGAAACTTGGAGACAACTCCACAAATGCTATTTTTAAAAACACAAACCATGTATCAGTTAATGCCAGTTAATCACAGGCTTATGCTCAGCTATAAATTGCTATGCAGAGAGTTAATTCAGTAACTCAATGAATGTGGATTTGAAAACAACACCAGGCAGCAAGTCACCGAGTTCACCAAGTTCTTCAAGATCCGTCTGAGAACTTCTGCACCAAACTCTTAAGACAGTTTGGGAATCATATTCCAGTGTAAATCCTAGACTTAATGTCGGGGGCTTTGGCGTGCAGGCACCCATCCTAGTTAATGTGCCTCTGTGCATTCTGCTGCTGAGATTCACTTTCATATTTGTGCGACAAACTAGAGCCCAGTGAAACGGCAGATTAGACAAAAGCGTAGGGGGTGCTGGCAGCAGGTTGTTCATTGCGTGCCTGTGAGTGAATCCAAGAGGCAGCGGTGATTACCAACATATGCAGCTGGGGATCAACTGAACCAGACCCGCGGTGGCACTCGAGCTAATTTCCATACATTAATTCACTTCTGTACATTTACTAATTCCTTTCAGTGTGTAGTCATAAAGTGCAAGATTACACTGAGGAAATATTTCAAAGTGGCAGTAATGTACAAGTAATGTCTGAGACACTGAAAACAAAGGGCCGGACCGACAACTGATGAATTATAACCAGCACAGGGGTTCAACTTCTCATGTCAAGCAGGTTCAACTCTTAAAATAAAACAATGCCTGGAAAATAATGAAAAGACATTTAAGAATAAGTCTGGCGATTTCCTATATTTTCATCATCGACAACAAAAGCCCATTAAAAGACCAAAACTATCAATAAATAGATCTGACAAGTATTGTCTGTGTAGCCAAAGCTGATATAGCTTATTCCTTTGTGCCATAAATGACTACTGTTATCTAAAAACTTTTAAAAAAACACATATTTGAGCCACATTATTGCACTGGATTTATTTATTACGTTAAACACTGTAGTTTATTCATCCAGTCGGTCCCATATACACCGCCCTGTTGTCACGAATGAGTATAGCACTTATTATTCCATGAGAAAAGTTTAGTAGGAACCAACATTTGGTTTTGCCAAACATATCCTTTAACACTGCAACATGCTTTGGAAAATGGCATATAGTGTGTATGTGAACAAAATATACAAAATGTTATGGGCCAGTAGTGTGGCATGGTAGAAGATGGTCATTCGCTGTGTATATGGTACATGCGGTACAGAATAGTTTGTATGTTCTTTTTGGGATATTTGAGATTGGCCTGTTGAGTATAGGGTGCACATCAGTGGATTCCTTTGCGTATTATTATTTCTCTCTTGCTCCCTCATGCCTGCCCCACCAGGCCTTGCTCTGCTTTATCTGGCCCTTCGCAGAGGTCTGCTCGAAAACCTGAAGGGCTTCTGGAATCAAACCTCCGGGGAGACGAGAATACAGAAACATCTTTTTTATAAGACGGGGACAGAGGAAAAAGAAAATCCTCAAACTGAAATGAGGGAATTCCACAAATTACCATTTGTCACAAAGTAATCCTGTTACTATTGCAAAGAATATGAAACGGTGTAAACATGGAAATAAACTGCTAATATGGATGTAGCTTACAAGCAGAGGCTCTGTTTAGTTGAGATACAGCTGCAGCAACCTGTTTCAGATCCCCAGGAAGGAAGAGTGCCACAAAATTCAAAAGTGGTTCCAGAATATTTCCTTCTTTGGGGATAGATTAAAATTTTCAGATGTTTTTCTTTATATATTCTTTGCATTGCTACATTTCAACTCATTATGGTCCAACCCTTTGCTAACCGGTGACTCCTTCCCAGTGATCTAATGGCAGCATTAAGGGCTTACATTGCTGCAGTCAGAGAACTGATGAATATTTAGAAGCATTTTATCTTCCCATCTGTGCACAGGCTTTATCTTGTGTCTGTTTCACACATTGTAAGCCACTGAGTGCATGGAATGAGTGACAAGCATATAATCTTGATTGCATCTTGATGCTATTACTTTATGCTGCCAAGCGCTCAGGTGACAGCTGGGAGACGGTGAGGAGATCTGGGGGAAAAGGTGACATTGAATTTTATGCACCTGTGTCGGCAGTCAGCAGCCCCATACAGACACAAGATGGCGCCAGTTGAGTAGGCTAGTTCAAAAAGAAAGGCCAAGTGTGTGAGAATATTTTCAACAATAATCTGCGAAAAAAAACTGCAAATTACATAAAGAAAATAACACAAAACAAAAGTTGACTTCGTAAAGCTACAACAAAGGCAATTTGTTCTCTTCTTTGTCAAATCATTAAAAGTTATCAGATGTACACTATATATTACCAAACAAACAGATAAACTGAACAAAGACGTGTTTGGATGTATGTCTCAACATCCATTTCACAATTTGTTTTAAATGCTTTAGAATTATTCAAAATGAGATCCCCATAAATGCAACGCATGACAAATTGTTTTCAGCTACAGAGGCAGTATTACAAATTAAGGCAACACATTAATGTGTTGTTTAGATTACTGAGTATGTTGAACAACATGAACCACAATTGCCTCACAGTCATTTCTAGTTTAAATAATCTGCCTATCCTCAAATTATGCCCCCATCCGTGCTATTTTACGAGGGGGGCAAAAGTGACTCTCCTTTTTCTTTATTCTCCCTCTCTGTCTCAGTGAGTATCAGTCTGTTCTTCTCTCAGCTTGCCTCTATTAGACTCCTTAATGCTGTACAGCGTGGCCTATCTTCAAACAGGAATGCTGATGATACTGGCCCTGCAGCGGTGCTCCCCCCCCCCCCATCCCCATCCCCAGCCCCAGCCCCAGCCCCAGCCCCGGCCTGCTCCTCTACACAGAGGGCAATAAAGACACAAGGAGGATTAGTGTTGTGTGCCTAACAAAGTGGTTGCCAGAGAGTGAGAGGGCCATGCCCATGGGCTCAACCGCAACCCTGCTCAGCTCCACTCGGCTCTGTCGAGGTCCCCCCCTGCTTGGGCTTCCCTAAGGTCCGCTCTCTCTCAGGGAGCTCTGTGGATGTGTGATAGACTCTGAGTGGGTGAATTTATGTTGATGCTAAAGAGGCAGAGGACGCAGACAGATAATCCACAGCTTAAGCAGTGCTGTAGTAACTTTCCCCCTTAAACAAGGGAACATATGTGCAAACAGTTAAATTTAATTCAATCACATACTCAGGCTGTGCATATTTTTTGCTAAAGACTTTCCCACAGTGAACTCAGACAAAAAAGTTCCAACTCTTTGACTAGTAGGCACTTGAAAATAAGCATCAATAAACACATGATGATTTAGTTTAGTCTACACAGGAACCTGTGTCCTTCTGTGTTGGCTCATCCCACTCAACGTCCAGTGGAAAAACATGGTTTGTTATGGAGCATGGACAGGTTAAAGACCTTGCAGTATGTTTATGGATATCTCTCCCACTATAACCAGTGTGCTTATATAAATTGAACACCATATAATTGTACAAGTCTGATGAACAGAGGTGCAATCTTGTAAATGTCGTCACATTAGAGAGGAGTGTTACATCTGAGATTACTATGGAGGAACATGTCTGTGGGTGCAGGCCTGTGAGGACAGTAGCCTCTGGTTTGATGGAGAGCCGTGTACAGGACAGGACAGGTGAACCAAACAGCTGCTACCCCCGTTTTTCCTTAAAGACCCCAGCGTGACAGATCAGGCCGTGGCTCTCACACATTACGGCCTGCTTTTCACACGGTAGCTGTCTCAGGCCACGTTACACACATCTTTTAGATGGTCCACTTTGTGCGTCGGGTAATGAAATTTACTATGGAGACCCCAGAATATGCAGACATATGGTGGCTATTAATGCTCCTTTCTCCCTTTTCAGCAGCAGCCCTCTGCCAAACAGTATGGTCTGTTCCCGCCTGTCTGTTTTGGGTCCTCTTCACTCTTCAAGCTGTTTGCCTTTTACCTCTGTCACGCCAACCAGGATTCACACAGCAGCATGAACTGCTGCGTGCAGAAGACAGGCCAAGTTCTGTTAATACTTGGCTAAGTTTACATGTTCATTCACACTTGATTACGGGGGAAGCCCTGAGTTCTGAATGGTTTCAGTATGTCAGAGAGGCACAATATGGAAAGGGTTATCCCTTTAACTGTAGATACACAATGGAAACCCAATACTCAACAAAAATATTGTTATATTATTTCTAAAATAAATTTGGAAAAAAGTGCATCGAAAAAAGAAAAAAAACAACTACCATTGCTCAGTAACATTTCTCATAAAAGACAGTAAAAGGCACAATAAGTAGGATTTGTTGGTGCACCCTCTTCCCCAGCTCTACGAGGGTTATTGTGCTTGCCAGCATGTGAAATCCAAACCCGGATTCACTCTGTGTCTGGGTTGCGTCAAGCTTTGTCCACTTGGTGTTTCACCTTGTTATATTTGCGGGTTTTTTTCCCCGGCGCAATGTCTGCCATTTTCATAGCTTCCTCTTGGAAACGTGCTTACGATCTGGCACCTGGTCGATACGTTTCTACAGAGGTTGACGCCCAGAAACGTCCCCAACACAGCAAAAGAAGAAAAGAAAATGATAGGCAAAGGCCAGGGTATGCAGATATAAACACTGCCACACACTTCCAGTGGGTAATACATGATTGAGAGGGATTCTTTTTTGTATTACTCTGTACAGTGCTGTGATGTAGTCAAGACCACCTCAACCGATACCAAGTCATGTGCAAGAGCAGAGTGTATCAAGATTGTAACAAAATTAAACTTTGAGGGGTTGAGAGTCAAGACCAAAGCAGATTGAGTCCCACACTGCATGACACGCATACGATACAATCGGGAGCATACGAACTGAGACACTCCTAAAGTTGATCTGAAAGATCTACATTTCCTTAAATCCACCCACAGAAAAAAGAATATCCACCTCTTGTATTGCCGTGTGTGTGTGTGTGTGCGTGTGTGTATAAGTGTACCATGTTATGTCTTGATAAAAGGCATTGCAGAGAGGAATTTTAATTGTGACTATTCCTTTTTTTTAATTAGCAATCACAAATAAATCAGGCAATGCACAATTAAGTGATATTCCCACAGTTGAAATACTGACTTGAAATAAAATCCAGAGTCTTCTTTGTCTGAGTCCAAGACGAGACAGAGTAAAAATTGAGACCTTCTAAATGTGGTCTTGATACCAGTCTCGAGAACTACAACGCTGATACATTTTGTTTTAGGAAAATCCTACTCGTTGTTCGTTCAAATATTTGTTCATGAATTTATCATACCTTAATCAGAGGAGTTTTATTTCTATGTGGTATTACTTATGTTTGCAACTCAGCACCATTCATGGTGCAACAAATTTAGCAAAGAATTCTGATTCTGTTCAGGTTTTTCTCGCTCAGGCTTTCGAATTGATGGCAGCAATACATTTCATTCTTTGAACAATGTACCGGAGCCACTACGAAAACTGATGCTAAAATATCCTTTTTCCCTTCCTTGGTAATGGAAATGGATGCTCAATGGTCTCCCTCTGCAACATATTATGGAGGTAAAAAGGCATGCAGGTGTAGTCTATTTTTACCTGCATAAGCCTTTATAGATTAACACAGTTTACCAGTCCCTGCTCAGCTTTCCGTACACTATCCCAACTCTGAAATTAACCGGATTCTACTCACTTAATCTCCTACTTTTTATATAAATGCATACTGCATTATCTGACTTAATGTCTGAGACGTTTCCAAACAATATTCCTTTAAAACTTCTTCAAAATTGGTATGAAAACATTCCCACGAAAATGATGGCTTCTTTATTGTTGTCGAATGGGGTATTTGCAGCGCGGAGTGTAATTTTCGGGGGTTATGGGGGAGACAAACCGCCTATAAATAAATCCTATGCAATCTCAATTAAGTCTGTTTTCTCCCGCTCACTATTCCCACACTTTTGATTTCCATTTTAAAAGCAGAGTGATATATCCCAATGATTGGAAATGTTCAATACACTTCTAGAAGTGGGTGCACTGTCCTGTGCAGATAAGGTTGCAAATGCAAGATCTGTCTCTCTGAAATAGAAGCCTGACAAACAGTGCTGTCTCTCCCAGACACAGTGGGAGAGAAGTGTGCTCGGATGGAAGCCTTTGAGACCAGCCTTTTTAATATCGGCGCCGCTGTAACATCAGTAAGGTGACATTTCGGCAGCACCATCAAGATCCAACAGTGGCCATGCTGCTTCGACAATCAATTATCCATGCATAACATCCCACCAGTGTGTGCGACATGAATCAGTCCTGGACCAGGCTTCTCCTCTGCCTTGATTCTCAAGAAAAGGGAGACCTTTCATTCGACCCTTAAGAAAGAGAGAAATGCTCTGTGTGCTGATAAGGGAGCGAAGAGAGGAAAGTTATGGGAAAAAAAACAGGTAAATCAGCATTGATATTTATTTGCATTATCTTGAAAGGAGCTCAAATTGGTTTCATCCCAGTGACTGTGAATTGTGTTATAGAGAGCACAATGACCATCTCCGAGCAGAAGCCAGCGTTATGATTGAAAGGGCAGAATGCATTCTTTGTATTGCTTGGTGGACTACAGGGAAGAATGCATGTTATCTTTAGCCCAAGGAGAAGGAAATACATTTCACAGCACACATTGCTCGTATCTGTTTTTTAGACCAGTTAGCTGTTATATGATTGTTATCAATGTAGTGGCCATATGTCATTTATTTACCCAACTATCTGACATCCCCTCAGCAGACTGTGAGTTCTCACCGTCTTCTTCGGCTCAGAACAGGTTGTTTATAATAGAGGGAGATAATAAATTATTGTGCATACATCAGCAGGCCCTTTAGGCCAAAAAACACTACGATATTCGGCTTTATCGTTACTTATAATAAAGTGCTACACATCTGTAAGTGTTAAATGGTAGCAATTGAAGTGTCTTGCAACAAGCTTGTGGTAAAACATGGGATTTCCTCTTTGATGGCTCTACAACATATCTTGTGGTAATCAGATCATATTGAGTTCTAAGTTCAGTCGACATACAACATGTGTGATAACTGTGTTCGATTTTGGGTTTTGAAACCTCACAGTAAGTGAAATCAGAGTCGGAGGACCCACTTTGGTGCAGCAGCCTACTCCCTGAACCCAGAAGCTTTCTCCAGTGTTTGACAAACAGCACCATTCCCCCGCTCGCCCTCATTTCCATCTGTATGCTATCACTTGGCTGTCAGCGGCCGGATTGGCCTGTAGTTCGCAGGATGAAAGGGAGAGAGATCCTGTTGAGTGAATAATCTTGCCAGTTTACAGAAGAGAGTGGATGTCAACTTGACAGACTGTGAGTAGCACACAGATTTGGGATTCATGGGCAATCCCATAGTCCCTTTAAGTCTGGACGTGTGAATGTGAAATCAATAGTACATCCATACAACAGTTTGTTTGCTGGACTCTGGAACGCTTTGTTATGAAAATAAGAGTCATGGATCTTTTCCCTACGGATTGAGGACACAGAAAAGGGCACCATAAACATGGTACTTCAGCATGAAAATCCTGATCTTTCTTTCTTTCTTTTCTTTTCTTTTCTTTTCTTTTTTTTCTTTTTTTTTAAGAAAAAGCATTCACTATTAAAATATATGTATTTATCAACACGATGTATTTCAAAAACATGAAAGCAGTACGAATGATCGGGAACCGTGTTACTGTTTATATGAAACGTCTCGTGTGTAAAAAAGCGAATTATATTCTCTGTGAATAGGTTAGTTTTAATTACCATATTCACCTGTGATGCTTCAAATGAAACGTGTCACCCTGAAGGTAAAGCTCACCATTTGAAACATCTCCTCAGGACTCTATACACTCCACACACAAACCAACTCAACCTCAGCCACAATGTCACAATGATCTGTATCATAGGAGGTATTCAATAGACTTCAATGGCACCTTTACAGACATCCGCACATGCGTCACCATTTACATATAACATAGCTGTCTGGGTTGGCACCGCCATCATGCCCTGCTGTTTATTTGATATGCAAAGGAGTGCTGTGGAGCAGCTCCACGGTCTCTGCTAAAGTACTTTACTCCTCACATAACCCAAAGTGGCAGCAGCAGCATCAGGATGAGCTCCAAGAGCGAGGTGGCTCCCTCTCAGTAATTTATAATGCACTTAACTCCTCTACCCTGTTGATTGTCTGCATTACCAAGAATCAAACACGAGGCAAAACAAATAAAAAATGCCACTTTTTATTCTGGTTTAACACCTTGGAAAGCACAAGTCTTTCATTACGTTCCCGCTCATTCACATCAGGGCCTGTGTGGAACAGAAACAGGGATTACGGTGGCAAAGGAAAAACACTTCAAACTGCTTCCATGAACACCATCAAAGAAAAGCCTGGGTGAAAAAGAGCGAAGAAGGGAGAAATAAACACAAATGTGTCAGTTCGATTGCGGTTCATTTCAGTAGTTTGGAAAAATGTCAAAAATATCAATATTGAAAAAACAGTACAGCAGTGTTAGATTTGTGAAAAAGACACTGCAGGGTCTCTAAACACACCTTTCACGCCGGTACGACAAGCCTCAAAGCCTTCCCAGAATACTCTGCTGCTGCCTCCAGCCTAGAGTCATATGGACTGCCCATCTCTCGGGGTGGAGACCATTATTAAATGTGCTCTGTGGAGGGCCTGCAGGTAGCTCCCAGGATCAGACACAGGGAGAGCAAGAGGGGGCTGTTTGGCTTAAGTGTTTTTTATTAGGATAGATGGAGACCTAAGCTCCATAACAGAGCTTCAGCCCTTTCTCCCAGACAGGGGCCCACTTTCCCTTCTCACTCTGCACAGGCACATATCAAAACACCAGCGCCTCACAGACACGCCGCTCAAAAATGGCATGTTCTCTTTTTTCACTTGGCTCAGCTTTCTCCCTGTCAAAATACAAATGCTCCATGATGGAATTCTGCAATTTCCTTTATCATCTGCAACAAGCCCATTTCTCGACTGTTAAAACCCGTAATTATTGTCACTGAAAACAAAACTGCACAGGGAGGGTTGACATTGAGACAGTGTGTGTCCTTGTGTGTGTATGCAGTATAAAATTAATGGCTTACTTATGAGAACTTGTGAAACTCTGCTGGAGATTTTATTGTATGTGCTCCAAATCCAAAGCTAACGAGTACGGCGGTCAAGTCAGCCAGATTGGAGTTTTGGCTCCACCCTGTAGTATTTGCTCTCTATTTTTTTTTTCCACACAATGCTGCAGCACATATTAGAGCCAGCTGGCCAGATGGCATACTTCCTCTTCTAGTTGTAACGATATGGTGACATGTGTAAGCCTGTTTTTACACTGCTCATCACTGACACCAGAACACTCTGAACATCTGCTCTGAACAAGGACAGTAAGTCGGGGAAGAAGACTGCCCGCAAACACCTCCATCCTATAATTTGATGACTAGGACCAGTTGTTAAAAACCTCTTTGATGGAAGAACTTTATGTGAACTTTACAGACAGCAAATGTTACAGCAGTTTTATATGTAGTAACCATCTTTGTGTGTCACATAATTTCTCTCTCTGTCTTTAAAGTGTAATCGAAAGTATGAGCAAATATTTTACAGAAGACTTTACCTTGTCTTGACCCTGCTGTTGTCTTCAGAAGAATGCTGTGAACCCTGAAAAAAATGTTCCCATCTGGCTCGCCATCACTCCAACTGCTGCTGTTATGCTTGTGGGAACTACAATGGTCTCGCACTGGGCACAGAGGAAGAAAAGAAGGAGGAATAGTAGGAGAGAGGGATGGATTCACTTGAAAGATCCAGCTGTTCGGCCATCCGAACCCTGGGAAAGTCAAATACTGGTTTTAATGTATGGGTGAGCACCTCGCCAGCACATCAGCCTGACTTATAAAGCCTCCGTAAAAATGTAGGGAACAGGTGGACGGAGAAGTTTGGCAAAGGGTGAAAAATGCTGAATGCCAGGTCAGTTCTCACTGCCAACATTATGTGTTGCTTTGAAGCCTTTCCTCCCGCCCCCCTTTATTTTTTAACCTCCTGCAGTGCAGTAAATCACTTTTTTATTCCTCCACATTATCATCTATTAAACTACAATTCCTTACATTGATTTCTTTCCTTTTAATGCATAGGTTCTCCACATGTCATCACATGCTCTGTATGTTGTATGCAGTAGTTTGTGTCGGTATAGGCGGGCAGATGTGAATACCTCGCTCCAAAGCTTTAATGTGGTGCAATGCGGGTGAGGTCTGTACAGCAGTGTGTATATTGACTTCTCTGTTTCTGTAATGTTTCATTGAATAAAACAAACAGCCAGCCCCTCAATCCAGTTTTATCCATAACCTCTGAAATGAGACTTTATGTTTCATACAAACGGCATCTCGGTTACATCAATAATCCTGCAAATGAAATCGATTTCCCCTCCCGCTCTTCCAATTCTGATCACAGCTGGGTTCCCCATATGGAGTATTAATGGGGTGGAGCACCCTGAGCCTGATCTAAAGCTGGAGAATTCTGGGCACACCACAACATCAAATCCCACTGTAATTACCTTCATGCAAACACAGGGGCCCTCTCCAACACAATATGGGTTGAAGATTGGGATTTGTGTGCATTGTTTTTGACGCTGGAATTGATCTTGAAAATTGTTTGGTGCAATTTACCAAGATGCTTAAGAAAATTGAAGAGCACTGACTGTGCGGCATACAAATGCCTTGTTGTGATGAGCACAATATACAAGCTCTAGGTGGCTCATCTACATTTTTGACAGCAATGACTTTCTGGTACAATACAACAATAGCTAATCATTGTGTTTTCCATAAATTCACATTAGAGAGATCATGGATCTTGACAATCGTCACTCATCTTTTTACTTAACAAGGAATTCTCCAAATCGAAGACGAAACCAATTTAACCCATGCAGATGGTTAAGCAGCTGCTCCTTCTCAATTAGCTTACACATGTATTTGAGCCCAATTTTGGCATATCAAATAAAATGCCATTTTGTCACTAGATTATGCTATCTGACATAAGGCTATTGTCTTAATTCCCTAAGGCTGTAGTGGAGAAAAATCACTAAACATACAGAGGGCCAGGCTATATCCTGTCTTACAGACGTTCCTATCCCATCATGCACACCCCAGCCTTCTCTCTCCAGCAGGTGGGGGTGGTCATGCACCACGCAACACGGTTATGGGTTTAAGTCGGAAATCTACATACTGAAATGACTTCAGCTCTCTTGCACAATGCCAAACTTGCTGGAAGTCTGATGAGTTTATTTCATCAATTCCAGAAATGCTGCAGAGAGAGAGAGAGAGAGAGAGAGAGAGAGAGAGAGAGAGAGAGAGAGAAAGAGAGAGAGAGAGAGAGAGAGAGATATTTCTACATACAATAGACTGTGTCCATCATCCTCTGAGTGTGTGTGTGTGTGTGTGTGTGTGTGTGTGTGTGTGTGTGTGTGTGTGTGTGTGTGTGTGTGTGTGCGCCCTTATATCCCCTCTGCATACATAGATGTGTGGAAGTAAGTTTGATGTGAATCCTCTCTGCCCTCTGAGTAGCACAGTGACTGCTGTCCATCTGCTCCAGGGTCTCAGGTGTGTGTTATCTCTTCCTGTGCCCCTGGGAACTTTCTACAGATATGCCAGTCAGCCCAGGCTGAACTGCTCTTGTAAATTACTCACTAAACAGCCCTGCCCTGGATTCTGCATTCGGGGGAAAATCAATTATTTGACCCCCCCTTACATTTCACAGTCCATTTTCAGCATGCTGGGGCCAATTACACCCAGCAGAAAGACTACTCTTTATGTCATTCCCACGATGACCTCCATCTTGCAGCTCCACACGGAGCACTGTTAATGCACCAACTACAAGCACTTGTGCCACGAAGGAGCGTGCTAATGCACTGGTTACCCACACTTTAGCCACACCAAGCACACAAATACAGCAGCGGAGAGGCAGTACCACAGCCGCACACAGCCGGCTGTAGTGTCTCTCAACTGGGAGGTGATCATCCCATGTCCAGTGCACTGAGCGAACGCCACTGACGGTTTGACAGCCCTAATGAAAGCTGATTACCAGGAGGCATCTATTAATTTGTCCTTAATCATGACAAAGAGAGTCTGTGGCTAACAGCTGTGAAATGGCAGCCGCCGTGCGGAAATGAGGCTCAGGGAAAGGCCGGGGACAAGGGGTTAGGCCCTGCGCTGTCATTAACTGCCTGCCATTGTGTGTGCTCGCTCAGAGCTTAGCTACAGGTAACTCAATAAGATAACACGGACTGCGCTCTGCCCTGGTCTTTGTGAAAAGCTATTGCTGTGAATCCTGGGCGGCTGGGCGAAGAATAGGAGGATATTGGTTTGCATGCTCCGAGCAGGAGTTCTTATGATCCAGGTGAGAAGCTGACAGTAACAGGTTTAAGCTCTGTTCCTTCATCTGCTGGAGGGACACTGAGGGAAAAGTCAATCACCGACTGAACAGGTTGCTGAATAAGGAACCGAGCTGACTTTTCAAACAGATACAGCGCAGCAAATGTATGCTCAATCAAACCCTAAATTTAGATTTTTATAATATGCAGACATGAATGACAAATCTACGTTGAAAATCGAAAACAAATATTCTCCAACACACATGTTCCATGCAGGGAGGGCACATAAAAATGAAATCATAATATTGGAATATTTCCAGCTGTGTCAAATCCTGGATGTAGCCGCTTCGGCGGACTAGTAGAGTGATGTTCAGAGGAGGAGGCCCCTCATATGAGTCCAAATGATCTGCCTGGCTAGAGTTGCTAATGTGCTTTATACGACCCTGAGGTCACTTATAGGTTCCACTTGGGAAGCATTGTGGTGGGGGGGTGGGGGGGTGGGGGGGGTAATTATAGTGGCTGTCAAAAGGTCTGTGATCTAACAACACCGGAATATTAACTCATACAATGATTTGTAATGAGACTAATGATTTTTGAATTTGTCTTTAGTTAACAAAATAACAAACACGTGTTTTTAAGTGTAAAACACCACCACACCTCATCCACATGCAACCAGTAATAGCTGATAAAAGGAGAGTATTTTACTGGCTGGTTCTTCTCCAGAGGGCCATTGAAAGGCCTGAGCTACAAGTATAACTCCCCGTTCATGATACCAAGCGAGTTGTGAAAGCGCCTGAATTTCTTTTGGGCAAAACTGTGTCCAGTCCATAAAAGGTCCAACAGAAATACGTTGTTCGTGTCGGATCCAAACACCCACTGGGATTAGTCTCACCACCAGTAGGATGTTAGTACATCTTAGTTGTGGCAAAAACCCAGTTTAATCCTAGTAAAGGGCCTTATTTAAAATCATTTCCATCTACTGTATGTCTTTGACCTCTTTGGACATTTAGCTTGACCAAATAGCTATGCATCAATGATGTTAAATTATCTGAATAACTCATTTAATAAGTGTACTACAACACTGGCAGATTTGTGCAGTGATGCTGAATCTGTTCTGCTTCGGAAGATGTTGGGTATTAAATTATTGCTGCTCTTGATTATTGTAGCCTTTCTTTTGCGTCAAGTCTAATAACGTGAGTTTTGCCTTATGACATTCCCACTGGTGTGAGTGAGGTTTAGTAGAAACAGGATTGTGTGAAATGATGACTTTCTAATGTACATATTGACACATTGTATGCTTTGTGTTATGTTGCTGCTTCTGGAAACCCGCAAACCTTATCTTACTCTGTCGGGGGTTTGATATTTAAGTGTAGGTAAAGAGAAATGATATAGAGGTGATATAATGATGTTATAATTATTAGTTAATCATTAAAAAAATATATTTATCACCTAGCAAATTTACTTGCATTCAGAATATAATTATTGAATTATATTATTTTTTGTCGTGTTTTTGCTCTGATCTAAAAACATTCATTCTGCTAGGGGAAAGACGGCAGGGCTCGGATGTAACATGACAAACAAGGCAGAACATTTCGTTTAGCTTCGTATGAATTAATCAGTGGAAATGGGCAGACATGTTGAGCAAACAGTCATTTAAGACTCTGCTGAGACACTGATGGGACCCGTGATTCAATTAGATACTGAGCTCTTGAAGATGCAACAAGTCTTTTAGTTCAGGAGAGAACAACCACAGCCGGCTTCTACAAAAACACACAACTGGCTGACTTTCACACATCTGTAAACCTCAAGAGGACTGGATAGTTTATTTGATAGATAAGAAGTGATAAGGGCTGCAAAAGAATAATATTGGGAAACATTGTGTATTCAGATCATACTTTATTTTCTATGCTAATTAACATGATTGGAAATAGTAGAATTGCACCAATGTGCTACTTTGTTTATCATTTAGAGAACACAGGATGAGGAAACTCTGAAACACCACTTGGTCTTTGACTTTGTTACGTGAGTACATTTTATCTCTTATGCATATTTTTTTGTTAATTTGCATTGCATCAGGAACTGGCACTGAACCTGTATAACCATCTAAAGGAAATGTTATCACTGTGTCACATCAAATTGTTCAAATAACATAATCGATTGCATTGTACATCCATCCAGCTACAATATTGTCATGCGGGGTTAATGACAAAAATGAGAGAATCTTATTTTTAACTTTTTAGTACACAACTCATGTACAACATCAAATATTGAACTCAGCTTATATTATATAGTGTGTTTAATGTGTGTGTGAGCACCTGACTTATAAAGGCTTCTAAAATGTAGGGAACAGATGGACGGCTATATTTTCTCTGAATATGCAACTCTTGAAATCAATTTTGAATAAAACATTTTTTAAATAATTTTAACAAAATGAAAAGTTAGCAACATTTTTTGCTTGAGAACGATATATAGTACAGTAGTTTATGCTCTTTTGTTTACTAATATTTGCTATCTATAAACCTATGTGGTATTCAATTAATGTATCAGATTGTATGTGCGGCAAACATATCAAAAATGATACTGGTAAATAATATACAATTGTGAATAAATAAGAAAACATCCATTATAATTTACTTTACAAGAAAAACTGCACATGCATCTGATTTAAATACCATCTTAAAGGTTAAATATTAAAGACACACTGTTGGCATTGCTTGAGAGCTGTTACTGTGGGTGCTAGAAAGCTTCTTCATCCAGCCTTTCTCCTATCAATCCTGTCAATTGACTTTATTAATCAGACAATTGAAAAAGCATTCTTGCTGCTGAAGTGTTAATTTACATAAAGCATGTGGCTGAATGTACGTGCTCAAGTGACACATTTTAGGGGTAAGAACTCAAGTGAAACAACACAAAGTAGATTTTTTTGTGATTTTATGATTGAAATTCAGACATCTATGTCTTTCTAAGTGTCAGTCAGTGTTTTATTATAGCGATTGCTTATTATTAAAAACTTTATATTTGCCTGTATTGAAGAGACCAGATGATGGAACGTATCACGGTACATTATTCTGAATTTTTGTTTGCCATTTGGTGGATGTTGACGGTTTATGGTTCGGGCAGCAGGGAGTTAAGAGGCACCGCAAGCCTCACGCTGAGTCCCCTGGTGCTGCCCCCTCTCATCTACGAGAAGAGTCTCTTCCCCCCTGCTAAGTTTGCAAAGTCCAATTTTCAGCTAATATGGAGGTCGCAACAGCAGGCGCAGAGGGCGTAGTAGGACATAATGGCTATGGGATTGTAAATATTGGTTTTAGAGAGACACAATTGGAGGGCAAGCGGAGAGAAATTTCCATAGAGTATGTGCTAGCACCATTGGAGGCCTTGGCGCGGCAGAATAGATTTTCCATTCTAGTGTGTCACATTAGATTTTCGGAGGTGCTCAGTGGCAGGTACATGTCATTAGTAACACTTTAGCACAGTAATGAACCTTTTTATTTATCCGGTGCCTCTCTCATGAATGAATAAGGAGCTGCTCCCCAACTGTGCCCAGCCGTGAGGAGCAGACAGAGGAGGCAGAGAGAGAGAGAGGGAGAGAGAGAGAGAGAGAGAGAGAGAGAGAAAAAGAGAGAGAGAGAGAGAGAGAGAGAGAGAGAGAGAGAGAGAGAGGGAGGGAGAGCCGGGAGCACTACGAAGTCGAAAGGGGAACGTGGAGCCCTGGGGAATGCTGAGGAGGGTTAAATGATCATTATTGTGACACTTGCATGCACACACACTAACACACACATGCACTCACATATGCATCAGCGAACAAAAGAGCATACACACACACTCATGCACACTCCCCACCTCTGCTCCCTGGGGTCCTGATCTGACACTCTATTTACACACACATTTACACAGTCTACTCCCTCCTTTATAAAGCTGACAGGTACTTAAGCGGTACATTACTCTGAGGAGCTCAAGCCTCACGGCGGTGTAACCAAACTGTCCATTCACTGCTAGCCTTGTCTCAGTGTTCATTCAATAATGGCCTCGGAGAAATGCACCAGTAACGAGCGGTTGCAACTGGGCAGGTCTGACGCTAAGCATCGGGAGACTTTTAAGATGGCCCTGGTTCATGGGCGGTAAAGAAAATTCGGTCAGGGTTCAGTAGCTTCTAGAAACACTGAGAGCCACATGAGATCTCAGCTCTACAGACCTTCCGGTGCTGGTGGAGTTGCTTGACCTGCTTCTGTTGATTTCATCAGAAATCAGGAGCACAAGTGTGTTCATCAGAGTTTTAACATCATTGAAAGCCAATCAGTGCATATCGGTCTTAAGGTCAGTGACTTTAACTATTGTTACACAGGTGACAAACCTCAATCTGAGCCCCTCCGCCGCAGATCTCAGCCTGGTGCAGTGAAGCGGTTAGAGTGGCAATGGCTGGCGTGGTCAGGGCCCCATGTCACCCCCAGCATCCTCAGTGTTCATTTCCCTTTCATCTTGAGTGTGAAATCGCTGCCGGTGCAGAACTGACCTCAGCATTAAGAGGTCAACTATTGAAATCTGATGTGCGCCTCTCTGGCTGAGGGACTTCAACAGATGGAGGGAAAGAGAGGGAAGGTAAGAAATGGAAGGAGAAAGGGGGCACTTCAAAAAATATTTGTCTTTACACGATATCCATCATGACTCTCTGTCTTAAAAAGTTTCTTTGGTCAAAACAAGTTGAAGAATCTTTCAGTGGGGTGTGAAACAGTTTCTGATTTTGGAATATGAATATTACAGTGAAAATCGTTGTCCATTCATTCAAGGTCAAGCTCAATATTTGGACGTGCAATGTTTGTGTTGATCTTAAAACACTCATGTTAAAACGTGAGTATGTAGTAGTTCATGCGTTACATCCCCATTTATTTGCCAGAAACATTATGTTTTACTTTCATGTTTCTCGTCACCGTTAAGGGCACTAGTATCTCTGAGTAGAGAAACTCCAAAAACTCCAACTTTGCAGCTTTTGGCAGCTTTCTCCAAAATACATGCCAGAACTTCCTGTCTCCGTGTGTTTCAAACATAAGGTTCTGCATTTAAAGTCAATTCGACACCTCATCTCAGTATGAATCCCCTCCGAAAGCATATGTGATATGAAGCGTCAGAGAAGGTTGAGGTCTTGTCTCATATTTCCCATCGGCTACACTTTCATCCCTCTCTCTGCAGCAGACCACCTCTAGCAACCCTGCCCAAATAAGGTGTTCTGCCTTCAAAACCCTCCTCTCTGAAGAATCTGAAGAGTTCAGAATCTGCCGAAACTTTGGATCTCAAACACAAACATCTTTTATTCAAAGGGTGTCTGTAATCACAAATAAATAGCATTTCTAGCGATGAGCACAAGGCACAAGAGAGAGAGAGAGAGAGAGAGGAGCCTATCTCAGGAGCAGATAACTAGTAGATATGATTCCTTAGATAAGGAGCAGTAATTTGGCTTTTAGAGATAGCTCCGGGGACCGCTGTGCAGAGCTGCGCTGATTTACTGTGTGTATGGGAGGTTGTTTTTTTCCACATTTTTATCTCTCCTGTTGAAGAGCTTTTCATCTCTGATGATTTTCTCTCTTTTTTATGTATTTCCCCCAGAAGGTGAGATCACAAACCCACAGAAGGCAGAGTGGCATGTTTTAAAGCGATGGACAAAATACAAATATTTGAAAATGTATTTCATGGTAATTATGTCAGGTTTCATGGCCTTGGCACAGTACTGAGGCACAGCCTGGATGCCTTAATTTGTGTAGAAACTGTAATCATTTGTTCATTTCAAGGTGAAAATTGCATTTTTTAATTTAAATTGTATCCTGCGTGATAGGCTATTATCTAGAAAAATTGTCACTGTGTATGGCGGTCTATGCCCTGCCGTCACGCCTGTTTAGAGCCCACCTCTCCTGAGAAAGGGTTTATATATGAATCTCCTGTCTGAATGCACCCAGCTTGCTCTTCACTTAGGGCCGCCACTGCACTCATTTCCATTTTGTTATTAATATTAATTAGTTTGAGAGCACAGCTCAGATTTTAAATGTAAATCAAGCTTGGCTTCACAGTGATTTTTATCTCGTTCAGATTTCTTAGATTTACAACTTTACTTGGACTTTTTTCTTCTCCTTTTTTTTTTTTTTAAGGGTGCTTTAAGGGAGGTGTGCATTAGTGTGTGTGTGTGTGTGTGTGAGTGTGTGTGTGTGTGTGTGTGTGTGTGTGTGTGTGTGTGTGTGTGTTTGTATTTGTACATGTATGTTAATACTTCTATTTGCAATATTGGGCAAATATGTCAAGTTATATCTCATAGATTAAATGTAAACTGATGAAATGCTATATAGGTGAAATATTTTATAATTGGGACACTGTTTCTGGTAAATCAGACGACTTCAAGCTATGACAATACCCCATTTGAGCTCCTGCTTCTTACTTATACATGACAGATTGTCTATCTATAATACCTGAGAGGGGTAACCATGAAATTCAAAACACCTCAAATGTTCTGAAAATAAGATTTTCTCCCTATGCAAAGCACACAGTTGGTAGAAGATATATGCACACCAAGCTGTGCGTCTGTGTCTGTGTCAGTGGGATCCTTGAGGTGACGAGCACAAAGCTGAGGCTCAGGTACACGGCGTATGCTGGCATAATTACAGGATTTGGAGGATTATTATACTGTAAGTGCTTTCATGGCGACAGCTGGGAGCTTTTTACTCCCCGTGACACATAATCTCAAAGAATAAAACCAAGACCCCCAGAGCATCTCTTAATCATTTCTTAGCATACCTGCACACGGCTCTGAACTCTCTTTCTGAAGACAGATTTGTATAATTATAATATAATTATCATATCTGGTATAAATCATTCTAAAGTCATGTTTTCAAACATATTTTCTTTAAAATGGAGATATTTTTTGGCCTGTTTTTCTTCACTGGATGCCCTTGCTGGTGGTTTGTACCTTCTTCCTCTTCTTCATGGCTTTCCTGAGTCTTCAGCAGCAGGTTATTTATCCCAGCATGGGCAGGTTCAGGGGCCTGGTCCTAAATTAGATCTGAATCAGAGCCTCTATTCCATGGCTCAGTTTGAAAGTGAGTATGACCCGGTTGAGTCTGTGACTTCTCTATCGCTGCCTCCTGAGCGATAGGGCCTCCTGGTCTCTACAGCGAGGCTCAGGAGTTTCATTTCCATCCCTGTGATCTAAACAAACCCATTACCGCCAGCCATTTATGCACAGGGGCAGTACGCAAGCCCCGGGTCTGAGGACACAGCCCACGGCTAAGCTACCGTGGCACAGAGCCACCTTCAATGGCCGTATGTCCATTTTGAGAGGGGAGAGGAGGAACGGAGCGCTCGGGCCTCTGCACTTTATCTAAACCACTCCAGAGAGGCGAGTGGAATCGGCTCTTGTGGGCTCTGTTTATCCTCTGCTCCTGTAGTCAATCAATTAGGGGATCAAAGGAGGAGATGAGGGAAGTGTCACAAAGCTCTCCCACACACCACTGCCTGAGCTGCCACCTCGTCCAGTCTGAGTGACAGCAGACCGGAGGGAGACAAAACTCCAGGGCCGGCACCTCAGGAGACAAGCTGGAGCAAAGTGGACAACCATAGCACATGCCAAGGTCTAATCTGGACAACCAGAACACAAACTTTTAGAGGAATATATAAGGGATGACACACAGCAGGCAGAGAGCCATCTAACAATGCATATTAAATATGTTGAGAGGAGGTTTCATACATGAGTGAATTCGTACAGAAAAATATCAATTTAGTTATTGACCATGCTTCTCCAGAGCCCAAGAACACTTGTGTTTTTTAAAAATGTGTATTTTGTATTAGACACTGAAGAGAATTTCCACTTGCATCAAATTGAGCCTCGATGATATAATGGGGTGATAACAATGCAGTTTGAAGCTGATTTGAATCAGTAAATCTAAAGCGAATACTAAATATCCCATGTCTATTTATACTAGCAGAGACGTTCAAATCTAAAAAAATATTTAACAAAGTATGAAATAGGAACGATAGTTACCTCATGATGACACTAGTTTAAATATAAGTTTATTCAGATGAGTCCTGACTTTATTTAGCATTAAATCTAAGTCCTAATACAATTTGATGTTAATGATGTTAATACTTGTGATTAGTGATGCATTTCATTAGTTTCATTTAATTGCAAATGAACAGTAAAGCATTGGTTATTATTTTTGCACTATATAAAAGGTAAATACATCTTTCGCAGCACAACTTGGCATGATTTGCTGTCTTTACTAATTTACACAATATAGACATTTTATAGCTGCGGTGGCAGCAGATATGTACAACATGTTGGAGGTGTTTAAAATCAGTCAGGACTGCATGGCGTATTTGACATACCTCCAGCAGTGCTGATGGTAAAAACTGAATGAGCTCAACTGCTCTGACGTGTAATATGAAACACTGCGGATGCTTCCACACCACACCGGTTAGTTCCCCTACATTCACACCATACCGCAGAGATTTGCAGACAGCATTCCTCCGTCAGCGACGGGAGAGGAGAGTGCTGCTGGTCAGTGGGCACAATGAAAGACTTCCTACAGTTGCAACCAGACACGCTCTGAGTCTGTGTCTCTGAGTGTGGGACGTCTGAGCTCTCATCACTCCCTAATCACATCACTAGGACTGGAACAGTCTACTGGTGGCCCGCTGGCTGCACTGATGTACTTGAACATGGAGGACACACACACACACACATGCACAGGCAATATGTATATGTATTCATGTAAACAGTATGCGCACAAGGCTCATTCAAACGTCACACTAAGGCTGCAACCAAATTTGATTAATCATTACATTTTTTAACTGATAAATGTCAGAAAGTACTGGAAAATAACCATCAGAGACCAAGGTGATGTCTTCACGCTGCATGTTTTGTACGAACATTTAAAAACTTAAAGATATTCAACTCCCCATGATACAACAACAAATTCTCACATTTGAGAATTATAGATATTGTTGTAAATGAATTTCATTGAATAGATCAATTGACAAATCCCACTTCTTTACACACAGTTTAAAAAGCACCTGTTCAGCCAATCACTTGGCTTTCAGTATTGCTGCTTGCAGCTTTCTGGAGAGCCGCTCATATAAAACAGCTTCACACTCAAGAAAGCACTTCTTTGGGTCCTCAGCAATACGCCCACCATGTAGGAAGTCTATCGGATGAACGGTTGTCGAAAAAATCAAAGGACATACATACAAACCGACGGAGACTTGTTCCATTTTATTTTGAATAGAAAACAATCAACACACACAATAAAAAAAAGAGACAAATGGCAGAATCAGTTTTGGATCTTTAATTGATAACAGTTACGCCAGTGTTACAGTAAACACACCAACAGGCTGAAGGTAGTAAATACCAGTACAAGTTTCCCACTACTCTAATACTTCATACAGCAGAATAAATTATACCATGATAATATACACACATGCGAAACAGAAAAAGGAGTAAAGCAAAGCACAGATGTCAGAAAGCAACTAAACAGGTTAAGGGTCAAACAGACGGGAGGGGGGATAAGAAGTTGTATGCTTTAAATATCCAAATGTTTATTGACGCAAGTGTTAGAAATGGGTTTGATACACTAAAGACGATTCTAAAATTCTTCCTTTTTAAAATATACACATGAGTGAGGCGTCTAAGCGTAGCAGTTGGAGCTGCTGCGATTCAGTGCGGAGTCAGCGTTTCTTTGACTTCTTCTCCTGAAGTCTTATTGGTCCACAAATCAAACGTGACTCGATTCAGTTTCCCAGAGCAGAGAGGCCGTGTTCACCAGCTTCATCACCATCCTGAACCGTTGGTTAAGTCCCACACCCAAGTTTCAGGGTTCAGGTGTGTTAGGTCCTTGGTCCAGTCAAGTCTGGTCTGCACTAATAATCAGTCTGTGAGATCAGGTGGTTGAAAACACCCTCAAAATGCTCTGACACATGTTTCATCCAGCCACCTTTCAAATATACAGCGGTCCTGTGGTCCAGGGAGTCTATCTGTGTCACCAAGCTTTCGTTCTCCATTGAGCTCAGTTGGATCCTCTTTTAAACAATTTTTTTTTATGGAATTTATATTTTACTAATTTATACAAATGTAGTCTTACCTGGGCCCAAAAACAGGAACAAAACTTTTGGTCAAAACAGGTAAACCAATTAAATACAATTGAAAAAAAAAACAACAGAAAACAAGCCAGTTAAGGAAACTCAAATCAAACATTTACTTCCACAGATCCCTTGCTTACCTACCATGTAGTTTTGTTTTAGTATAAAACATACTCTTTATAAACAAACAATACACAACCTGCTCCAGCTACTGTACAGTTTTCAGTTTTTAAAAGGCGACTGAGGACCAAATCCTGTCTTGAGATAAAGTGAACTAATCATCATTACAATGATGCCAAAGAAAATGTCACATTCATCTCAAGGGAACGGCTGGTCCTGGATCGTGTCAAAAGTCAACTATGAGTGCTACACTAATGTCTCATATCCACTATTCTTTAAAATGTTTTCTTCTTTTTGTACATTTCAGTGAAAACGTCAAAGCGGAGGATTGGTGGTGGTGGTGTGTGTGGGTGTGGGGGTGGGGGGGGGGCTCTCTGGTCCAAACCAGGGGGGGGGGGGGCAATCAGTGGTGTTACCTGTGCCCTTTCACGACTGACTGGATTATATGATTTTCCAGAGTGTATGTGAATGGCACAGCTTGTGTACTTTTTAATCTCATAACAGAGAGCATTGGAATGCTTGTAGTTTATTCATAGATGGAGAAGGAGGAATGTTTCGAAGGAATGCTTGTTTAGTCCGATAGTGGAAACCAACTGAAGGTGAATTTACAAAATGAGCTAATTATTGTATAAAAACAGAAATACTGGCTAGTAATGGGAAGGGTCACTGTGAATTAGCGTTGACATTATTTTGTGTGATTTAATCTGCTGTTAAAGTCACACAGGGTTCCCTGGCAGATGGGATTTGGGAGGAGTAGAGGAGGGGTTGGGGGAATTGAGTTAGCCCTCCTTGGCAAGGTCCATATTTCTAAACAAAATACATTAATTTCCCCAATCCTGTTTTTGCAAACAATGCCCCCCTCCCCATGGACCGCGGCTAAGGATGGGATGGAGGTTAGAAGGGGAAAGCTATTGGCCGCCAAAACACTGCTTTAATTCCCTGCAGAATCCATCCAGCCAGACTTCCCACAGAGTGGCCAAGTTCTTTAGGAATGTCAAGATGAATATGAAAGTGGGAAGGTCAAATCGCTCACGAACATTAGAGCTCAGGGAACAGGCAGAGGAACAGCAGCTTGGAAAACAATCATCCTCTCTTTGTGTGACTGTGCCGACACGCAAAACATGCACAAGCAACAGACACTCACTCCCAAATCGTCTCAGTCATCCACACTGTGTTTTACACACCAACATCTAACAGAGAAAAGAGATACGAATGGAATCAAAGAACAACATAAATCACATTAACCATAATCATATAACAGCAACAATAATCTTAACAATATCAAAATGGAACAAGAATAAGAGTCGTTCAAATGATATTGGCTTTGTTAACTACTATGAACAGCAAGGTCAAAGTACATGTTGTTGATGGCTCTAAATGTGCGCTGGACTGCGGTCATGACAAACAGGAACCCGTGCCAAGGCGGCCGACCATCCTCTGGTGTTCTTGGGTCCTGTCTGGCCTTCTGAGCAAAACAAAACAGGGTTTGGGGCTGTGGAAGGAGTTTGAGGACCAGGCAGAGACGCCCACAGATTGAGCAGAGAGGGTGCAGAGCCGCCTGGTGGTTGACAATGGTGTGAAAAGTTTAGTTCAATTCCCCAAAGTGTCTCGTCACACCCGCAAGCGCCACTTTCTCTGACACACAGTGAGGCTGAGTGTCTGTGCGCTGATGTCATGGTTGGGCTGCAGAGCAAGCAGCAGAGAGGCGAGCTGGAGTTGGAGTCCAGACTTGATGGAGCATGGAGGAGGGTGGCAGAGGGCGAAGAAGAGTGGTGCAGGGCGCGTCCCGGGGGGCTTTAGTAGGCCTGTCCCGTCTCCACCTGCAGCAGTCCCAGCACGGCCGAGTGGTCTCCAAGTTTCATCCTCCTCTGGGTGGACAAGCTCACGTTCTTAGCCAGGTAGTCCACAGCAGCTGCACAGAGACAAAAAGACAAAAATAAAAACTTCATGTCAGACAGGTGGTAGATTCCTGAGACACATGTCCTATTCACTCTCATTTCAATCCTCTGATTAAGGCTGAAATAAGTTGTGGCAGAAGCGAGTGAGTCAAAGGAAAAACAATTCACAGTGAGAGTGAAAGATAAAAAACCCTTCCCCTGTCCCTTGTCTGAGGTTGGCACACTGCTGGCACAGAGCATGTGCATCCTGGTAAAGTCTCCATGCTGTCACTCAGACGGGTCCCTGTGTGTGTTCTGTGTGCCAGTCTTCATTACACTTGGCATCTCTGATTTCATGCCCTCCACACTCCACATGGCCGATCATTTTCATCCGCAGACAGCAGCTCTCTCCTCTCTCCTCCATTCATTACCCATCTACTGTGCTCAATCACCATCTTAATTAACCTCACATCAGTTCACATCCGCACTGCCATCAGTTTCTTGCTGGCTGACAAAACACTGGTACGCACACACAACACGTGAGACATTGGTACGCGCTCACGTGCACACGCGCACAACAATACGAGAAACATTAAAAAAAAAGATGCACAATGCAGCAGATCACTACTTGAAGCTGCATATAAATATAAACAAATGTCGGCTAGCTGGCGCTGGCTGGCTTGTTGGGGAAGTGTGCTTCATTTTACCTCTTATGAATGGCTGTGACAGCATCAGTCAATTATGCTAATCTAATAAAGCAAACTCTTTCCTGCCCTGAGGGTGTGTGTGCGTGTGTGTGTGTGTGTGTGTGTGTGTGTGTGTGTGTGATGGAGAAGAGAGAAAGAGGGAGAGAGGTGGGCAAGAGGACACTGTGGCCCCTGAGGGTGTGCCGTTCTTTGAAGTAGCCCTCTCCTCTTCCCCATCCAAGAGGAGTGGGGTGTGACTAAGGCAGCTCTCTATGAGGATGGTGGTGGTGGTGGCGGTGTTGGTGGTGGGTTGAAGGGGGTCTTTATCAAGAGCACGTGTCTGCCTCCACCAGCCAAGGGGCAAAGGTCAGGAGGCTCTCTTGCCTAGGAGTTGGGCATCACTTCATAGGCTTTTTGAATTTAGTCAATTCAAGAGAAGGATATAAAGGAACAACTCTCGTTTGGACACATAAAAAGATAAAAGCGCAACAACTCAAGCTAAACAGAAACATACAGCATAGAAATGTGTATGCAGGGTTTACTCACTCTGGCCATACTGGCTGTACTGGTAGCCTGCAGTGACGGGGTCCACGCTGTAGCTGGTGGCGCTGTAGGTGGGGGGGCAGTATGACTGAGAGGAAGCCAGACTGTCCTTGATGGAGTCAGAGCGCTGGCTGCAGCTGGCTGAGATGGGGTTGGAGCTCTCCAGGCTGCCGTGCAGGGGGGAAATGGAAAAGTCGTGCTGGGGCTGGGAGGGTACGGCGCTGGGGTTACTCAGGATACTCATCACCTGAAGGGGAAGGGGGAACGGAGGATGTTAGAAATTTGGAAAATTGAGGATCAAAGCATTGACAGAGTTGAGGGAAAGTACTTTTTTCTGCAAATGTAGTGCCATCCTAGCACTTCACGGTAAAGATGCCAATAGAAATACCCCATTTCAACTTTGAAATGGGGAAAGGGAAAAACTTCCCCATTTTTTTTAAAGAGCAGGGGGAAGGATACAAGGAGAGTGATGAGGTTAAAAAAAGGAGAAAGGGAACAAGAGAGACTGTTTCCATTAGCTGGCACTGCCAGTAAGTGTTCTGCTGTGGGACAGAAGGGTCCCAGGGTGATAATAGACCCACCATCCGTGCCAGACAGCCCCTGTCCTGGAGCCTGAGGCCTGAGCCCGAGCCTACAGCACAACAAGCACCAAGGGAGTCCCTAATCCCTCGCCCCTAGCCTACCCATCTCATGAATAGTAATGGAGTTGGAACTGGTAAATGATCCCCTCAGATCCCCACACAAAGTAGCCTCCACAAACCTTACGGAGGGGCCCGCTGATACTGCAGGTTGAGGCTCGCCTGAATATCACAGTGTGTATATTATTCATAGTGTATAAAAGCTTGCAATTCAATATTCTAGATTAATGTAATAGCATGTGACATTCGTCAGAAGAAGGTCTCAAAATATGTTAAAATGGAAGAGATTACTTCTAGTGCTCTCTCAGTCTGAAGCACAGCGGCCCAGAACACTGTGAAGAATTTAGTTTTCTTATGCTGCGAGTTTCTTTAAGTGAAAAAGGAAAGTGGAGTGTGTGTGGGAGGGGGTGGTAAAAATGGGAATTGTCCCACACATGCTTCCCTCCTATAGCATGGAAGCCTTCCCTTCAACATCAGGTTCATGTTGAGTTTTGCTATGCTGCACTGGCCTTTGGCCCCTTGGCTGCTAAACCAATTAGCCCATCATGGAGGTGGTTACACAGGGGTGATACACCCGCAGACATATGCTTGCGTGCATGCACACATACGCTGCAAACATAGAGACAATGTAGGGGCAAGGCGCAAATGTCCACAAAGTCCACAAATGATGCACTAAGCCAGGGATATCCCACAGAGGGGAAAATTAAGGATATTCTGCAAGTTAATCATATCTTTAGAAAAGGCCTCCCAGGAAATATGAAGCACTCGAAGCACATCAGAAACATAAAGGCTGGTTAGTCATTTCCACATGTTAATTCTATCAGTATGGAAACCCCCACCCTCCGTCCCCTCCACATCTGTGGTCCGCGGACAAAGCATGTGACATGTATCCATAAGAGGGAGATTCATGGCTCTCTTCATGCTGGACACATGTGATGCTTCCTCCCATATGGAGCCGAGCTGCACACTCTGAGGAGGACAAGAGGAGTATGTGTCCTGATGCGTTGTGATGGCTGAGAGTGAAGGGGGGAGAGCTTGTTAAGTGTCCTGAGAGAGACAGCTGGAGGGCATGAGTCCATTTTAGTCATTGGTTAATTGAAGCTTGATTACATCGCTTCCTCATGAAATAGAATAGCCAACAATTGGGCCGAATATTATTCATGCTCATAAAAGTTCTTCAAAAGAAAATGACTTCTTATCACTGACATTGTAGCAGCTTTGCGATTTTAGCGAATTAGGATGGGTCGACCACTTTAGAGTCTAACAAGTGTTGTCATCTGTGAGGACGTCGCTATCCTTAAGTCGTCCTTCCCCCAAAGAGGATTCTGTCTGAATGATTTTAAGTTTTGCTAGTGGGGAGAAGGTAAGCTCTTCTGGAGACATCAGGTTCTCATTGGCTGTGTGTCAGTTACATTTTGTGTTTACACCACTGTAACAAAAATCAATGCTGTTTCAACATTGTCCCCCAAATCTGATGAAGGTACTGATAGAGATGAACTTAGTTCACCCAGATCTACAATATTTTATGTTTTTTATAGGTCAATTTAAATGACATGGCTTTGCTACTTTTATGTCCCCATAAAGTTCTCTCATTTCACATTAAGGGTTGAATGATACTCGGTCAAATAACTTGTAAAAAATATTTGCAGCCAGATACCCGCACATTTTTCTGTTGCTACACGCTATGTAAAACAAGACTTTATAGATATTAAATTCTGGCACAAAGTGTAGTATTCCTGCTGGCAAACTCATAGCCAGTGAATTTACTCACACAGAGGAATAAAAAGCTTTTTGTAAAATGTGTATATACATAACATACACACAGCAGGATAGATATTAATGGAATGTGGTTTTTGGATTGACATGATTATTGTCAATGCAATATTTGATGGAGTTTCACCGAATGGGGTCTGGTGCACTAGGATGTCACTCGAGTGTTAAATTACACCTCTCAGTACACACAGGTGCATTAAACAAGACTTGTGGAGTTTAAATTAATGACAAATTTTAGAGCTGAGAATTTTTTTTTAACAACCATATTATTTTTCTAACATAGTCTTTACATTTTTGTAGAGAAGACTTTCTCACTGCGTCTCTCCCTCCACCCGCTCCCTCCCTCTCCTCTCCCCCCCACCTCCCTCTCTTTTTCTTGCATACAGCGTCCTCAGCAGCCCAGAGTTCGTTTGTTGTTTGACGTTGTGTGAGTGCTGGTTTGGGAGATAATGTGAGCCAGGACCTAGTTTAAAGGACAATGCTCCAGGGCCTTCCCTGCCTCTCTCACCCCCCTCCCCTCACCCTCTCCTTTTTTCCGCTCCCTCTCTACAGATAGATTACTTTATAAATAATAATAAAAAAGTAATTAATTCTCTCAACTTCTGAGCCCTCCAGCCTGTGGCGAAGTGAATGGGGGAGTGTAAATTGATACAATGTGCATCCTTTCAGATAAATAAATAGCGCACTTGAAACACAAAAAGAGGCCCTTTCATACCTCCCTAATTTCTTCAACAGTCAAATTACATTTATTTTGTCTGCGTGAATGTTTGACGAGATGTTCTTTGTTGGATTTCTTTCCAGAATAAAACAATATGACAGAGACAGAGCTGAGAGAAACAGTGAATGTTACAAGAAAAAAAAAAGTTAAAACAAAAAAAAGGGGGGAAAGTCTGTAAAGAAGTGCAGATGTGCTCCAACACCCCTATTTTTTCATTAAAAGTTGTTGTTGTAATTGCATTTTGACAATTTAGTTCTAATATCTTCAACAATATTTAAATGTGCAGCGTTTATATTTTTTTATACTTGGCTGTATGAACTTAAATTGCCTCACATCTGTGACTCAGAAAAATAATATTGTAACTCTTAGTTCTCGTTCAAGCACCTGACGATAATAAGTGGGAACATGAACTCTTGAGTTGGACTAAAACAACAACAATTCACAAATGTGAAAAAGGAAACGGAGCAGTAAAAATATGATAGCCTATAGAAAGAGGGCGAGAGGGGCAGAAGAGGGGAGAGAAAGTGATATAGAGTGAGTGAGAGGAAAGTAGAGGCTTTGGGAAGTACAAAGACTCCTGTAGGACTGCGCTGGCCTGAGGGCTAGCCTGCCTGGAGAGCTGATAGGAGCCCCTTCTGTTCCATTCCCGGCGCCAGCTCCAACACACCCCACTCCACAAATACTCTTAATCTGCGCAAGACTGGATTAGTTCCTCTGTCACCGATAGCACCCTGTTCTGCCCGAATCGAAATGCCCCCAAGATGTACCTTTAAGTTAGGCAGAGGTCACCAGGGCAGACAGGGAAAAATGAGCACTCCAAATGTCTGTAAGTTATCTGGGTGGTGCAGAGTAGCATCTTGCACCTTAGCAGATCTGCCTGGCTGATACTCGCTTCAGCAGAGAGTGATTAAAGACAGTGATGACACGACACTGAATTTCAGATCAATATTTGAAGGCCAGTCCTGAGGGTGTGATTACAGGACGAGAATACTGTTTAATTCTGACACCCAGGAGTCATAAAGATCCAGTGTCTGACTTTGAGAACTGCCAAAATATTGAACATATTTTAGACATATATAGACATAATCTTTTTTTATTATATATATGTATATACATATATACATGTATATGTATATACACATATATATAAATATATATGTGTATACATATACATATAGTATGCAGAAAAAAAGATTTGCTTTAATAACATTGCTAAATGAAAATAAAATTTTCATTGGATCAAATCCTCATTTAAAAAAAATCTGAATCAAACATCTAATAACCTGAAACAAAACAAAGATGAAAGAATAAATAGCAAATGAAAATGTCAGGGACCCCAAAGTCAGTCGACTCCTGCTCCCACAACGTCCCACCCTTCCCCCATCCCTCACATGAGAGGGCCGGCCCAGCGGGCAGTAAGGCCCCTCATCTGAGCAGACAAAATGACTATTTAAAAATAACAGTGATTGCATAAATTGAATTAAAGCGTTTTGGTCACGGTGGAGGTGGCGCGAGGGGTGGCGTGGGGCCGCAGCAGACAGCCGGGATGGTGGCAGGCAGCAGATGACGGGCTCTGGCCTGCATGCC
Source organism: Ophiodon elongatus (assembly GCA_016806645.1). NCBI lineage: Eukaryota > Metazoa > Chordata > Actinopteri > Perciformes > Hexagrammidae > Ophiodon > Ophiodon elongatus. The sequence goes on along the minus strand of JACSYO010001618.1, from coordinate 991,940 downwards.
ACTGCGTTAATTGGCCGCGGCACATTAATAAAAACTGAAAAGTGTCTTCCACCAGCGCCATAGGATGAAGAGACAGAACGAGAGGTAGAATGGGAGGAAGGGTGAAGGGTGCTGGAGGGAGAGAAATGAGCCTTTGAAGAATGTGGTCTGTATGGGGGAGGGGGTAGGGGGTGCTAATTGTGTTCAATTAATTGGCTGATTGGCACTGACAGAATCTGGGCACTGACAAGTCAGGCACAGATGAGGACGATTAGTGGGCACTGGAACAAGCTGTCACTCCTCACAACATGTTAGCCATCCTGCGCCTGTGTCCCTTCTCCCTGTGAAGCTGTTCATGCATACAAAGAAAGCTAAAACAAGTGGAAAAGGAATATTTATTTTCGGGTTGTCCATACCTCTTCTCTCTCTCTCTTTGCAAATTTTCATTAAGCTAAATCCTCTCCAGCCCACTTTGGCTCATGCTAGTTTTAGTGTTCAAGAAAGCACAGCTGCTCCAGCTGAAGGAAGGTCCCCCTCCCTCTTAAACATCCCACAGTTTAAGCTATAAACTTGGCCCCCGCGCTAACCAGAGGTTAATATGCCGTCTATTGGACTGCAATTGGAGAACGTGTGGGGAGCAATCCTCTATTCTCTGCTAGTGATATGCTTGAGTAACTATGGGATGGATTCAGCCACTGGGAACAAGAGAGGCCCCTTCAAAGCGCATACACACACACACACACACACACACACACACACACACACACACACATACACAGGCAGACTTCAACTCTCCGCACCTTGCACCAACGCCTCTTTTAAATTAAACGGCAGATTTTCTGATTCCAGGAGAGTGGTTTCAGCGAGGCTGTGTGTGTGTGTGTGTGTGCGTGTGTGTGTGCGTGTGTGTGTGTGAGGGAGCAGCTCCAGAAGGAAAGCGAGGCGGATCGAAGGAGAGAAGGAGAAAAAAAGGGGAGGAAGATGAGGAGAAGGGTGGGGGTTGTTTGCTAAAAACCGCAGGGGCCAGGTCTAGTGAAAAATGTCAGGTCAAATTGTTCTTGACAGTGTTAATATCTGCACCTCATAGCCATAATTACATGTAAATAAATAGTGAAATAGCTCTCAGCTGGAGACTGAGAGTGGAGAGCTGCTGCATGAGACAACCAGCTGAGGACCCAACCTCCTCCCATATTCTCATGTTATTGTGAGGAGGAAGAGAGGAGGTGAGAGAAAGAGACACGAGCAATGAACCATGCTGGCAATAGATACTTGTATTTCAAGCCTTTTTTTTTAAAGGCTAAGCAAACTGTGAGTGTTAAATCAACTTTGCAAATGGGTCACAAGCAACGCAAAGTCCACAGCAGAGCAGGGAACAGGAAACCAATGAAGGACATGCAGGAGGAGACAGGGGGAAGGAGGGACAGAAGGAGAAAATGTGAGAGAAAGAAAAAGTCAGAGAGAGTATTAATCACAGCTATGCACCTGTCAGAGTGGCATCTGGAACTAAGGGGAACCACATGCAGATAGACAACAACCCGAGACCTCCGGCTAGCAGGACAGGTTCACAGTGAACCAGTCCTTCTTCTTCCCCAGCCGTCCCATAACCCCCTGCACCCTGACCCGTGACCCCAGAGATATGGTCATCCAGCGTGAGCCCCACAGACACTTCACCTGCCCAGCGGCCTGCTGTTACAGCTCTTTATCATTAATAATATTATTATTATTATTTCAGTACAAGTCACCTTCAAATTGTATATGTATGAGACTGGGAATTGCCACAGATGAGCATGTGACACAGTGCATGTCCGTGTGTAATAGGTATTTTAGATAGGATCAATGTCTGTGCCTATACTTTAATAAAGCAGTATCACTCTCCACCTTATAGGCATTTCAACTGCGTAGGACACACAGCATGTGAATCAGTCTCAGTCATTTTCCTCCTTAAATCCCCATCTTCTAGGATTTACTGAAATTCATATTGGCTGCCTCTGCAAGATAAATGTAAATCACATTCCCTTATATTTACTATTTATCAGGAGGCAGCAGCTCACTTTCAGCAGGAAATATCTCTCACCCGCACACAAACACCCTTGCATTTAAATAGCATTTTTATTGTCCGCCATAGCCTTTCATCTGGGCGTAGGGAGAAGAGCTGCCTCTCCAGGGGAGAGAGTTGGAGCAAGAGAGGAAGGTGGGGAGAGAGAGAAAGAGCAAAGCACTATTGGCAAGGCATCATGGGATGACAAAAAGCCAAATGGAGGGAAGGAAGGTTGGTAGGTGAAAAATAGATTATGAATACATAAAGCTCCAACTGAAAATATTTTGGAATGGAAAAGAAAATGGCTTCACTTGGTGCTCGGGAGACGTTAGAGATGTGGTGAGCAACACATGGCTCAGGTATACAGACGGCTGGTAGGCTGTAGTACTGTCAGCTGATAGCAAATGAGACCTGCGTGTAAAGCTGCAGCTATGACCGTAATGTGCTGCAAGGTGTCATGAAGCTTTGAGTTTAGAATGAGAACCCCATTCTAATTCTTCTGTCATACTTCATGAAAACTACAGTCCGTGCAGATATAAGTCTCTTCAAGCTGCAGAAACAAACCAAGATACAGAAGACGAAGAGCCAATGCAACACAACGACGACCACGGTGTGTGCAGAGGTGTATTTCTGGTGTCACACACACAGAATCTTTCCTCAGAGTTCAAAAGTGTTGCAAAACAACAGCAAACACTAATAATCTGTGCAGAAACAGTATAGCCAGTGGATATGATTTACAGTCCCTGGATTTTCTTGGCAGCTGCCAACAGCAGGTCTCTTTTTTCTGAAAGCCTCTTACATCTTTTTTTATACTTGCCAAATTGAAACAGTATTTGTTTTAATGGGAGTTCTAATTAACCAGTATGTATTCCCCCTCTTGCTCTGCGAGTGGCTGAGCTATGAATGCAGGCTATGTGCTCATCCCCTTTGATTTGTTGTCAGTGGAGCCTGCCAGCTGACACAGTGCCCGGTGAGAGGCTTAATGCCCAAGTTTTAATAATGTGGGGGACTACATGAATCTCCCCCTCTCATTGGTATTCAGGTGCAGAATGTCTTGTTAGAAGTCAGGGAGGGAGGCGGAATGAAGCCAGAGCTCCAGATTGTTCCGTATATTTTCCCCTCTCGATTTTTTTTTTTTTTTTTGGCAACGGCAGAGCTTGCTTCTTAAAAATAATTCATCCCGTTTTTAAAAGAAGCGTCTGCGCTAGCTAATGGAAGAGCAGCAGCACAGTTTGGAGTCTCCCCTGGCTTATCTCTCTCAGACAGTTGTGGGGAGTCGCTGGTGAGCATGGTGTCAGCGTGCGTGGTACGGTGCAGCGCCGCGCGGGCAGGCAGGCCTGGGGACACAGATCAAAGGGAGGCAGGGGTGAGAGCCGCTCTTCCTCTGATCCCGTGTACGTGTGAGTGTGTGTGTGTGTGTGTGTGTGTGTGTATGTGTGGAGGCCCGGCCCACTCACACAGCCCAAAGGCCCTCCTCAGATACAGACACACATCCTTGTCATTCCAAAACACACAACACTTTCATAAAACTGCTAAACAGAAAAAAAAAGTTCCTCACAAAACTTTGCAAACTTCCTTGATTAAAACAGAAATAAAATATCTAGCCATCATGCCTTTGACTTCCAACTCTCCTGATCACTTCTCCCTATCATTTTAAATAGCATCATACAACATCACTGCAACACATTCAATAGTGCATTCCCTGCTTTTACTCTGCAATAGAAATGCTTTTAGCTCTTATTATTCCCTGATGTCATTACTTCTAGAAATTTCTCAGAGGAGCGAAACCCAAGCTCTGCCACTGAGCTCCTCTTGCATCGCTTCAGCTCTCCAGTCAGTGCAGTTGTTTTCTTTCCTCTCCCAGCAGGTGTCCCTGTCATGCAATAATGAGGAATTCAGCACAAACGTCTCACCACATATAAAATGCCCATGAACACTGCTTCAAAGAAACATTTGAGAAGTATCTAAGAGGCTCTTTAGAGTTTCATATTACCAGGGTTTGTTGAACGTATACAATATTCTTAATAGATGACTGTGTGTTGGCTGTCAAAGCATGCCCTCTTCAATTATAGGAAGAGTGCCTGTCCTGTTGTTTTCTAGTCAACATATGCAAAATTCAAATTTGAAGCATCATGGTGGCCATTTGGGACCGAGACAAAAGCCTATTTCAAATGGAATATTAAAAATGAAAAAATACCACACAAAAAAAAATCAGGCGTGAGCTTAAATCTTTAGGTAAGAACAGATAGAAAAATACTGGAATGCCTGTCCCCTGTGCCCTTGCCTTTCCTTCTTGCCAACCCCTGCTGTGCCGCTAAACGAAACAAGACCAACAACAAAACACACTTCTGGTTTCATACCTTTTGCCCAGCCATGCACAGCTTCACTCTCACCCCTAATATATTGCTCCCTCAACCAGCCAAACACGTTGTATATCCCACAATGACAGCAACCAGTTTGAGTGCGGACGGCTTTTCCACCGCCTGTAATGGGAAAATGTGTGCTGTCGGGATAGGTTATGGGATTGGGATGGACGCGAGCTCCTGTCGGGATCGCTGAACGTTGCAGGATTCCATTACAGACTTGGCACCACGCCACCACAGCCCATTTACTGGGAATCAGAGAATTTTTGTCAATCTTTACAGCAACCGCTAGGCCATCAATGCCAGACACTTGAAGAAATAGCTTGCACATACCAATGCACAAGCATATCTCATGCAAACAGATGCTCTCTGTAACTTACAATATCATATTCTCAATTCCATCTCGATAGAGACTTTCTTTGTGTTGCTTTTTTTTCCATTAGAGGAAAGGGAAAACAGGAAACTCGCTGTAAGTTCCGGAAAATCAACAGCGAGGTGTCGTATGTGTGTCGATAATTTTACAAAGCTGAAACAGATTTTTGGTTGATTGAAATTTGTTTAAATGCAAAGACTAAACAAGGTCTGACATGGACAAGGTTCTGTTGATTTTGTGAGTTTTTTTTTAATGTGCTGTGAGTTTTATGTGGATAGCTACATGTTGGTGAAGAGAGAGAGAGAGAGAGAGAGAGAGAGAGAGAGAGAGAGAGATGGGGGCTGCCCAGCCCAGCAGGACTCTGCACCACAGAGTGAACTCTGATTCTGCTGTCAGTGGGAACATTCATCTCCATGCTGAGAGACTGATAGGAATGCCACACAGCATTCTGCATGCATTCAATACATTTCAATTCTGTGCCGCGCAAACATCTCGTCAAAACATCTCCACCGCATGCATTTGAAAAAAAAATGAAATCCACAATTTAAATTTTAAATATGTAACTGAATTAAAAAACAGGTCAAATATATTTCAGGTGTTTTAAAAAAAAAAAATACTTTAATCAAACACTCTTGATAGAGTAATTGAATAGTGAAAATCCATGCTGTACAGTTGCCCAAAGGCTCCTGTCCTAATCCTCACTATGACAGGAAATGTTTAATATCCCAACACATTCTTGAATGCCTGTGAAGAGGGAGAGAAAGCGACACTGCACCCCATGCCAGTATTAGAGAGAGCCATTAATGAAAAAAAAAAAAGAAGAAAAAAAACCGACTCCATGTTCCTGGTGTTTTTCTGCAGGTTTGCAGTGAGAGCATTAGCAGTTAAAGCCCCTGTGCCACGATTAACAATCAAACACGCTGTGAGCCTCCATGTTATCCTCCGTTGCTCCAGCAGGAGAGAAAATCTCTTTTTTGTCACAAAATCCTTAATTCTTTCTTCTCTGAAGAAAGAGGGTAATACCAAGAATGTTTCCAATCTGCTTTGAGAAATATTTGAAGAAGAAAAAAAAAAACTCCCAATAAAACACGTGTGAACGACGGGGTAATTGTGGACAAATGCAGCATTGAAATTCATTTTCAACTCTTTACACACCATTTCAATCTTATTTTCTGCCTGTTAACCACATCTTGTTGGTGAGGGTGGGCAAGACTGGCCAGTATTGATGGGTAATTGTGTATAATTCACTCTGTACACACGATTTGCATCAATACAAATCATTTTTTATTCTGTGCTACTTCAAGCTCAACCCTTACCATAGAGTCACATTTAAACGCTCATTAACGGAGGTGTCCAAAGAGGTTAACATGTTAAATCCAGCGGCTTTTCCCAAGAGGAAGCAAACAAACCTGCACATACTGTGTCACAGATTAAGATGGCACAGAGGAGAATGTGTAGAAAATATATTTTAGGGATTTAAACTGCAATTAGGAAACCCATAAACCTAAGTAGCCTGGGTAATATTCTTCTTTATCATGACAGGAGTGCACAAGAGCATGTGTCCAGCAGGAAAAAATCTACTAGAAAACCTCACAAGAAGAGAGCACATCGCCTCTGACACTCTGAACATAGAGCTGCCATGGAAATCATGCAGTAAAGAGATGAAGAAAATCTGGAGTCTTCCAGCTGCAGACAATTACGTGAAGAAGATTATGGGTCTACATTTATAAGCTTTAGCTAATTATTTCATCTGCATGTGTTCTCACTGCGCAGCACAAGGATTTAGATGTCCCAGGAAAGTCGAAATCGCTGTTTGGAGCAGCTTGAGTACTTGCGGTACTATCAAGATGAATTTTAATTTGTTGATGTTAATCCAATTGTTTTACAAATGTAGCAATTTAGAGTAGCTAAAATAAATCCAGGGCTTTGGAAGGCGAACATAAAAGCTCACACTGGCAGTTATTTTGCTGAACATGCTGTTTCTGAATTTTAATTTCAGTCAAATACAATTAAATATTGTGAACAGCGAGAGGAGGAGGAGGGTGGTAGACTGATGAATGGGAATTCTACCTATTTGTGGGAGCATTATATAAACGGGTAACCTTTGAGGAGGTGAAACTTGTTGGACTGACCTGTGGGGAGAGCCCGTTGCCGACAGAGTTCATGTGGTTGCTGGATGCTGAGGGGCTCATAAAAGTATCGGAGTAGCTGGAGAAGCCGTGGCGATTGGACGAGAGACCATAAGCAGAGCTGCCGTCAGCAGTCAGACCTCCCTGGTGCATGGAGGATGGAGGCAGGGGTTGGGGTCTGTGCAATGTACTGCCCTCTGACACCAAGAACAACATAAACAGGTCAGAGAGAATTGAGGGAAACACTCACTTAAACTGAAGCTTAGCAAGAATCCTCAAACAGCAGCCTCAAAATGTAAGGTCACTAAGTCATAAGGCATACATTAAGTGTCCTTCTTCAAATTGATTACCAAAAATAAATGTCTCTTTATGGAAAGGCTTTATTACGTGAAGGCTCATTTCTGTTTCACTGTGACAGGATGTGATTGTAAACATAACTACTTGCTGCATGGTTGTTATAAGCTGCACATGGTTCATATATAATTCATAATGTTATTCACATGAACATGAAATATAGATGACATACCACTAAAAAATAGGACTAATGTAATCTTTACCAAATTAGATTAAACTCAAAGTACAGAGCATACTGTCTTTCCGGTCTGAAATATGTTGTGCTCTTACCCTGCGATAGCGTGGTGCCGGGGTAGCTGGACTCTTGTAGCTGGTATGTGGGTAAACTTGGCATCCCTGTGGGAGGGAATCCTCCAGGAAGCAGGTGGTTGAAGGCCGCTAGCTGATTGGCCCCGGCCTGTTTACGCCACCGAGCGCGCCTGTTGCTAAACCACACCTGAGAAGAGGAAGAACACACACAACTTCAAATTAGTTTTGACTCATTTTCATCTTTGAATGTTCAGCTCCTCTAGGTTACAAGTTGTTTTTGTTTCATTTTCCATTCACTTTATGTTTGTGCTGTGAGCATTTGACTGCAGTAGACTCTCAGTAGAGTCGGCTGGCTCCTGCCACCTGTGATTAATCTGCCAGTTAGTGCGAGTGGTGGTGCTGGTGGTAGTTGAAAGAGTCCCTGTGGGAGCTGCCATTGAGGCTCAGTGGTCCGTCCCTGTTGTTCTTAAGTGGCTGAAGCTGTGATCTGTGTAAACAGGCTGCCCTAAGCCCCCTTCAGAGGGGAGAAGTCATTTAAAGGTCAGAGGTAGGCCACTAGCCTTCAAATCACACCTCAAGTATGTTCGTGAAGCCAGTGGATACTTTGAAAGAGGTCATTATTTCTCTGGAGACGCAGAGAAACAATAACTCCTATGCTGCTTTAATGTGGTTGTTTTTAAAGCTTTAAAAGTCAGTTTAAAGAGAAAGAAACAGTTTTAAACTTTAGAGTCAAGACACAGAGTTCTAAGGCTGCAAATAGCAAAACGCTCACAAAACGAGCAGGACCAAAGCGCAGACACACAATGTCAATTCCCTGAATGAAAAAGGGGAAAAATAGGACTCTTTTGAACCGCAAAGATTTACACATTTTAAAAAGGCTTCTGCTTCAACAAAACATGAATATAATCAGGCCCTTTTGAAAAGAGCCAGCAACCTGTTCCATTTAACCAAGACAAGGCCCGGGCTTCACTGTGTGCTAAGGGTTGAAGGACATTGATCTATGCCTCGCACAGGCAATTCATCAGAGTTTAATACACTGTCAGCGCAGTTCATCTACTGTTGTGTTTCAAACGGCCCGGGCTATTGTGAGAGCACATGAAAGAGGGGGACAAAAGCCCCTCCATACGCCACGGAGAACAGTGGATACAAAGAGGGGGCGTCCCTTTTAAACAGGTCTTAAAGAGGGACACTTTCAAGGGGACTTACACAGCGACATACTCACTGCTTTTTGGGGGCTGCCTCTTTTTGTACACACAAACATACATATAAACTCGTATAGGCCTACAAGGGATCTCAGCCCAACGGAGATCTTAATTTGAATGTGGTTTCTTTCTCACACAGTCGCTGCCTCTACAAAGACCAGATGTTGTTTTTTTTTTGCCTATACCTCGGTTTAGTCTTGAGCGCTCACTAGAAAGAAAATTGGATGCAACAGGCGATTACTGTGTAGGACGAACCTCAAACACGCAACTAGAAAATCAACAGGAAATCTTTAACTCAGGCCTAATTGATTATAAAGACCGCATTTGAATCCCTCAATCAGCTATTCCAAAACAAATGTGGTGAGTGGCTCCAGTGAAATTTCTGCTATTGGGATGTAGTGGAGCGTAGTCCAAGGTCTGAACTAAGCTCCTACTGGGCCAGACAAACAGCTGCCTGGCCCAGAGGAGGGGGGCACGGGGGACACACCCCTTTCTTCCACACACTCCCCATCACCCCACCCCGCAGTGCCACTTCACCTCCGACCTCATCCACTCACCCCACCCCTCTTTTATGTTCATTTTAACTTCCTTCCCCCGTTGTCATCCAAGCATAGGAAGGAGGTGTTCCATCACGGCAGACACAAAACCCTTAAACGTTGAAGTCCGCTCTTTGCTTTTGCCACTTTCCTTTTGTCAGTGTTGCCTTTTTTAGTTCTTTCTTCAATTCCTAACTCTACTCTCTACTATTGTTTCCAGTGCATACGTGGAATTATCTGCAGCCGCTCCGCCGCAATTTTAGACGATTCATTTGAAAAAAAAAAAAATCTAACATATATGATCACATGGTTTTTAACACTGTAGTTTAAATGTAAATAATAATACAAAATAAATTGTAAATACGAAGCTGCAATTATTTTTCTTACACGCAAAGATTGTGGTTTTAGTTACACTCTGTGTCTTGTACTTCAAGTCACTGTTGATTTTTCAAACCAAACCAAGTGTTGTGAGTGGCTAAGCATAACCATAAAGAAGTTGAAGCATGCTTTACATTTGGCTCACACAGTATATTGTGACGTTTCCTTATCATGTTGATAGGAAATGTGACCCAGCCTGCATGTTTCTTTCAAAATGTGTTTGCTGTTTCAAATTAGTAGACTATAAACAATGTTCAAGAGGACATGGTTGTCCAATCACCAGAAAAGCTCACATAGGGGAATGTCAATGAAGGATACCCTCGTAATTTATTGTAATTTACAGTATTCTTAGGCTATGAATAGGCCTGCTTCAACGTTGACACACAGAATTTACCTAAACTTCTCAACAGACTGAGGCTCTATTTAGTTAGTGAGCACAAAAGCCGGGTGCAGTGTGTTCATTTTAACATATGGGCATGCCCCGCTGACTGAGTGCACAATTGTCGAGCTCTCAGCACAGACTTGGATAAACATGTACACAAGTGGCAAATCACAGTGTCCACACGCTATCACACACATGCATACATTACGAACACACATTCGCTCTCACATAGACTAACCCACAGCCTGAAGCTGAGGATTTGAGGCTGTGCTCTGGAACCTGATCACAAAGTCACCTTGGACCACAGATTCTCCTCTGCTCTCCACAATCCGGTTAAATTCTCTGCAGTACAGAGAGCTGCAGCGCTCCTCCATGTCTCCCCTATCTACCTACAAGTGTGCCGCCGAATTCATGTGGCTCACTTCTGTTTCCTTTTCACGGACTAAAAGGGTTCCCTGCTTCCAGTGCACGTGGATACGTCTGCACTGCATCTCTGAATGGTTATGGGGAAGTTTTCGGAGGCAGGGAGGATGGAGGAGCAGTAACCCATCTTACAGAAGTCAAGCTGAGCCCGGCTTGTGAGACAAAAGAGGAAGGCTTGGAGGAAGACATAGTTGGAGGAGGGTGAAGGTTGTTGTAGAGCACAACTAGAAGAGGGTCTGGTTGCAAACCTCAAACAACAAACATTCAGTTTTAGTCCCTAGTTTGGTGGCTTGTATTGCTTCATGTGCCTTTAATCTCATTCACTCTCAGCCGCCGAAGCGATAAAGTGGCATTTTGCATTTTCTTATCGCCGATCAGCGATAATATGCACTCACAAACACTGTAAATGTGTGACACTGCACTGCAGTAAAAATCTCTCTCTGTTGTTTCTCTTAAATAGGATCACTCATATTTCAGAATTCCCCGTTCAGACAATCCTCCATGAATTATTTTGTCAAAGACGAGCACTGAATGTGTGACGCCTTTCAGGAGCCAATTTGCAACATTCGGTAGATGAATACCAAGAGCCGAGATAATGACAAAACAAAATGTGCTGCTGACTTCATATCCACAAAAACACAGAGGGGTGATGCAACCAACCTCAACATACAAATCCTCTTCTGTCTCATACCACGCAATACCCCCCTCCTCCTCCTCTCTGCTTCCCCTCTTCCCTTCCCCCCCCCCCCTCCCCTCTCTCTCTGATTCCCTCCCTGCTTGCCTTCCAGACTGGCACTATGCTAATTAAAGTAGCTAGGAGTGTGAATTTGAGAGGAGAGTGGGATTAGCTTGATAAGTATCAGGAGTACAGAAGCACTGTACCAAAGTCATTTAAATTCTAATAATAAGAAACTGTTAGAACATTCACACTGATGCATTGCAACAATTTCTGCCCTACAATCTACACAAATCCTATTTATTCCTTTATGAAACATAAACCCATACTGGCGGGAATACAGTTGCCTGTTGGGTTTGGTTGTCACCACTCAGCTCCATTGTGATTTTCTCTCTTGCCGCTGGTACTCTACTGGTATTATAACAATCAAGAAACTGTGTAGTACCTCCTGATACCTCCCGATGGGATTATATTCACACTAGCTGTGTTGAAAACTTGAATTGGAATTTGCCTATACTTGTCTGTCACATAAAGCTATGAAGACCAGTACATAGTCTACATATCGGTCTTTTCCCTCTGCTCGTTCCATTGCATCAACAGGCCAGCACAAGCCATAGATAAAGAGAGAAACTTTTTACCAAATTGATTTGCACGCTTCGTAAAACGCAATGCTTATACCTTATTAGATTCCACTAAGTATAATAGCTACATGCAGAATGTTTATTGGTAATGAAAGAGGATCTATGTGACAGATTCGGTAAAGCGAGCCGGAGGCGGCATGCTGAGATGATGAGCCTCAGCCGAGTCTCAGGAGTCACTCTCTTAAAAACTTTCAGTCTAAATAGAGAAGAATGTAATTTGCTTCATCTGAGAGCGCTGATTTACAGCGGCCTGCAGCCTATTGCCAGCTACCCCTCCCCTCAGTGCTACCCTCACCTGGTCCACTCTGCAGGGGAAACAGACACAAATGATGCCCTCTTCTCTAATAGCTCATAGAATGAGCTCTGCTGCCTGCTCCGGTTGAAACTGAGGGGTTATCAGATGGAAAGTGGCAGCGCACACTGCATCAGCGGAGCACATACCGAAGGTGGACTTGGCAGTATCTCGTCTCACTGAGACAGCCTGGAACTAATTGCTGAGAGATACGGATCATATCCCACAATTTGTCAGTTGGGGTGATAAAACCACTGCAGGGCTCGTGGTGGTGAAGGAGCGCTGGTAGCTCTGCTGAAAGGGGCAGCGGGGCTGATAAAGATGGATGGTGGAAGGGTCTTAAAATGGCAGGCGAGGGCAGACACGAGGGAGTTAGCTCTGTTTATGAGTTCAGGTTGTGAGTCAGCGCTAAGCTAAACACTCATCACTTCCATAAGAATCTAGCAGGTTAATTAGGAACACAGCTTTGGGCTGTGGCGTTTTAGTGCCAGTGCAGCCATGTTTGTCTCACAAGTACAGTTTACCTCCAAATCCAACCTGTAAAAAATTGCTCTGCACATTATTACCATGTTTAATGAAAAATGGGTAACAGTGAACCATGACCGCGAACACAGATTCAAGTTAAAATATGAGAGTGTGGGAGCACTGACACCCCCTGCCTATCCATTCTCTCTCAGCCCCAAACACCAGTTTGTCTGCGAACAACATCTGGAAGATGCGTCACTGCAGCTGTGCTGGAGAAGCTTTGCTCTCAGGCCAAAGGGTCTCTACTCTCCTGCCATATGATGGGCCTTTTGGGTACCTATGTAAAAGCCCAGCTGGTGGACATTTTCAGAACGCTGCTATGCAAACAACACCTATATGCACACACCATATAATTCACATTTAAACTAAATTCTTCCAGATCTAGTTAAACTTTATTATCTAATTCTCCATGAAAAATGCTGTAAATGTTTGTCATTGAAAATGTGTTATTCCTTTGAAATACATTTGGGAAGATGCTATGAGAAAACTATATAGGCATTATTTATTTTGGCTACCAGAGACACTTTCTTCGTAACCTTCTTAGAAAATTAAGTTTGAGTTGACCTTTTGAAACTTTCAAAGCCTTTAAAAATTAGATTATGAGGAAAACAGCATTAACAAATTATAGCCATGACTCAAATTCCTTAGGTTTTCACATGACTTCATTTAAGTCTATTATCTAACAGCAAACACACAGCAGTCACTCGGTCTTCTTTCTTTCTCTTGCTTTTTAAGTTTAGATATTTTAGTTAGGCTCCAGAAATACACAGGTGCTAATCCAAGAATGGATTTTGTTTTCAAACCTGAGGTGTTACTGCCTATGTTACTATGAGGACTTTGAATTAAACTAGATTGATGCATTTGTACATGGCTTTTACTATGAGCTTTAAAAGACTTGGCAGAAAATGCAGTTTTAACAATTATGAATGAATGAATGAATGTATTAAATCAAAGGAGGATTGTTGGAACTAAATCTACAAAATGCTTAATTGAATTTACTTTCTATAGATACTTATTTCAGAATGTATTAGAGTAGATTTTCAATGGAAATTATTGACGCTTTAACTTCTTCCTCCTCTTGTCCACATTTACTCTAACATAAACTAATATATTGCCTTCTAACAGCCATGAGATAAATTTCTCCTCCCTTGAGTGAGGCATTAAACACTCAGACATTTAGGACATCCTTGCGTGTTGGGGGGTTTTAAGATGGACAAAGACATGTGTGGAATTAGTTACCCCAACTGCATGTTTGTAGTGTGATGAACAGTTAGCATGCGGTGAGGAGTTTGGGGGGTTCAGAGGGAGTGTGAACCACTGTGGTAAGAGGAGAGGGTGCCCCAGCCCTTTTTTTTTTTACTAGCGGCTGATTGATTAATGTTGTTGTCGGGGCATTGGGTCCCTGGAGAGGATGAGGAACCCTGTGTGATATGTGGAGGGTTTTACAAGCAGCGGCGAGCTTGAAAGTGATGGGATGAGATCCTGGCCAAAGGCCGAAATGAGGAATCCATCAGGAATGCATTCCCTTTCTCTCCCTCTCTCAGTCTTTGGAACAGCTGCTGCTATAACTCTACTGTACATATATTCCTTCAATCTTACATGCAACAGCAGGGCACCCAGGCTGTCAGACAGGTTCCTGTATCTGAAGTGTGAAGATTGGGAGCATTTATCTAAAACATCTTGAACATGAAGGCTAATGATAAGTAGCAAACTCCTTTACAAGCGCAGCACTATATGGTAAGAAGGGCAACTTCTTCCGGACAGATGAGTAACCCAATCCTGAAAGAAGGGCAATATTCTTACGTTTTCAAAGCATCAGACATGATGCTTTTTGACGTACGTTTAGGGAAGTTATGGTATTTTCTGTTCAGGCAGCATAGATCTTTGTGAGGCCCGCACAAGGTGAAACATAGTGTGAGCTACTTTTCCTCAGGAGTCTCTGAGCGACTACACCACATTGATGTTGGCAGGTGGAGTTTTTAAAGTAAGCATATGTGTTTAAAGCACCTGAAATACGAAAAAACACATTTCCTCAATTACCTCTAGGCATGCAGAGATTGTCGGTTTTATTTGCCCAGGTTTTGAGAATTCCGTCTCTGAGATTTCTGCCTACGCCCCAATACAATAATGATGAATCGAATTTCGTCGAAAGTAAGTCGTTAGCAGTCTAACGTCTTTGTTATTTAGGATGATCAACACACGGCAGGTTTTTCAATGGGACTTTCTATCAAATAAATAGTCCCCATAAAAAAGGTTTAGAGTTTGTTCTTTGGTTGTCCAGAGTAAAAGGAACATAATGTTGCTCTACATTTCTTGACATGTAAATTCATGCATGGGTGAAAGCAGAAATCTCAGGGACAAATTAAACTGAAAGCAGAAATCTCAGGGACAAATTAAACTCAACCCTTCTGCATAGTTAGGTACCATTATATTTATGTATAACTTTAGATAATTTGGGTGAAACGAAATGCAGACAAACTGCAGCACAATGCTTGGTCTCATTGGTACCTGTACTCTGGCCTCTGTGAGTTTTGTCCTCTGGGCCAGCTCCTCTCTGGTGTAGATATCTGGGTAATGTGTCCTTTCAAAAGCCTTCTCCAGCTCCTCCAGCTGCTCAGCGGTGAAGGTGGTGCGACTGCGTCTCTGCTTCCTCTTCAGGGGCAAGTCGGGCTCTGAATCTACATCTGAACCTTCATCTGTGCGGTTACCTGAGTTGAAAAGGAAAAAGACAGAGGACCATCTGTGTGATCATGCAATGAATTCAAGTTATGTGCTAGGCTAAGTTTTGTGTGAATCAACTGAGGAATGTTTGTAGAAAATAGCATCAAATCTGAGCTGCAACTGATCAAGAAAGGACTCTAACAGCATTATCTGCATTTTGGAGCCTCTTTTGTTGCTCCAGAGAGCGAGACTAGCAACACAGAGGATTCAAGTGACAGCAACTCCTCTCTGAATATACAACTGGGAGAATATTATCTTAATCTGTGGATATTTATTTAATATAGAAGAGGCCCTGATACACAATCCTGCCTCTGTCAGGGGCCCCAGAGGCTGTGAAGGCAGAGGGCTGAGGGGGAGCGGGGGTGTCGGTGGGTAGAGGGGTTAATCTGCACAGGCCACCTTGCTGCTCCTCACCCTGCTTTTCTCTCTCATTGGCCCAGGGCACACTGCTCATACACAGCTCAGCCAAAGTGTATAAAATAGAACACAATATCACACCAAAACCATTCAGTCCCATGTGTTTCCATCTGCTGTCATTAAATGAATTAGAACATATTTTACATTACTTTTTAGGCATTCAACTAAGCTGAATTTTTGCTCGAGGAATATAGATACAGCACAAAGCTGTACAATCCAGGCCGACAGGGAAATTTTTGACAGCAAATACGCATTACCATTGCACATTACCATTATAACTGAATTTAGAAAATTGCATCATTTTCACCTCCTCTGCATGTCTATTCAAACTACATGGCCCTTTTCATTTCATGTCATAAAATTCATATTTTCATAATTTCCTCATTGAGACATTGACAAGGCGGCGTGATGTGCCAGTGTTGCTCCAGGCCTAGTTGGATTGCATCATGCACAGTCCAGAAAGTGTGGGAGAGGGAAAATAAAGGGAGATATTGAAGAAGAGGGTGTATGAAGAGATTTCTGCTTCTGTCAGAGGCCCTTCACTATTCAGCTCGAATGAAAACTATAATGCTCACCTGAATGTCTTGCCCGAGTGAGTTCCTACCGCCTAACTCATTGTTTTACAGCTTCGATCTCTGTTTATAGCACACTCCAGTCAAATCTTTCAACATAAGTGGACAAAAGAATACTCAAACCTAGCCTCCAAATAACAACTGTGAGAACAAAAGAGCAACAGAGCTGGCGGAGTCTCAAGGCCAGCTCCAGAGTTTAATTAAACAAGGAATTATGGGATTATATGGAGACTATCATTACAGGCCACTCTATGAGTCGTCTACGAACATTTTTGTCCCCCTGAGCTCATGCTCAATGATTCTCTGCGGATTACATGTGGCTGCAGGACATGAGGCCGCATTCATTAAATCAATTCTTCAGTCTTATCCTTTTTAATAAAGATTGATTCTTGAAGCACAGGCTCACTTCGCTGCAGAACACCCTTGAACATACAAAGTTGAATATGTACATACACCACATATCCCTTTGTTGGTTTTCATGAGGATGTGTCTATCCATTTGCCCGGTAACTTGCTATGACGACACTTGAGACCAGCCAAGCAGTCTGCAGATCACTTTCCAAAGTCACCTCTGTGTCCTACGGGGAGACGAGGGGGCCATAGTAGACACATACTCAAGGGGCTCTGAAGAAGACGCTATAGTCCTCTCCTCCTCAAATTATTTTCTTTTCCTCCCCTTTGTTTGAGGCGCTTTCACAGACTTTATTTTGCAAGTAAACTGCTGCGGCATTCTGTGTCACATTTAGCATGCTATCAGGCTAATGACTGATAAACCTCAACAGACAATAGGTTGTACTGCTGCTCTCCATTAAGCCCTATGAGCCAACACATCTGCTCTTGTACATGATCCAGAAGCACAAGGTCAACAGCCCTGCCTGTAATGAGCAAGGGAAAATGGAAAATGGCACACGCTGCATGGGGCCAACTGGGATTGGGGTTGGATGTAAAACTCATCTATATGCCGACTACATTTGGCGAATAGACGACAGAAAATACATTAAAACACATGGCTGCTTTCCATGTTGATGTAAGAAAGCGCCTGACACTGATTTCTGTTTTACAAACAGTGGTGTATAAAGCGCATAAAGCGAAGATGACTTACAAACTGGTTGGAATACATGACAGTATAGGCTCAAGCAGGTATAAAGACAATAAAAGCACTTTAAAATCTTAATTTCATGTCTCTTTTTCTCCTCACAGATGTGACAATGTTAACAATCACAGACAAAATAGGACTCAGCGAACAAAATCCCTGCAGGGCTGTCGAGGTCAATTCCTTAATGGTCTGCTCGGCACAAAAAGGTACATTCTGATTAGACCTTCCTATAATACGGCGGTGGTAATTCCCTTCACAGGTTCATGGGATATTGATAAACCACTCATGCCTTGTCTCATTACTTATCATCCAATTAGAATCTAATTATGTGCCATCCAGTGGGCATGATTACCACCGTGTACTCTCCTCCAGGGGCCCTCTGAGGTTTTTTTCCCAATATTGATTTAAAATTGCACCTATTATAAATAGGATTTAATCAGGTTTACACATTGCTTTTGGTAGGTAAGTGCTTGATTAAGATTAGAAATAACACTAGCTATGGTTTGAGTAAAAGCTACCTTAACCTAAATTGTAATAAATGTCATGACATGTGGTAGCGATGGTTTCATTACAGGAACTTATTTAAAAGATTAAATTAAAGGCAATCAATCCCTGAACTATAATAGGACTGTTCTGCATATAATTGACAAAACATTAAAAAGGTGTTGTTAGCCACATGCAGCATTAAAGTCATGTTGTTATCGAGGCAATGTTGTACCAGAAAACAAATAATGGTTGCACAATGGATGAAAGCTAACAATCGATGTATTTACAGTGAGATTCTTAATTTAAAATTCAGAGCAGAGGGATTGCCTCCACACGACTCTCAGCATCAGCTCAGCACCAGCTGAGCCGGCGACTAGGAGCTAACAGTTCTAACAGTGCAAACAACGGCACCAGTGCTGGTGGAGCTAACAGTGTTTATCTGAGGGGGGACCGGAGGATGGGCGTTACCCTTCCGCGTTACTAATTCTCTGAATTTCGAACTGAGAACCTTTAACTGTTTTAACAGTTTTTGCTCTAATAATGCTTTAATTCTGAGCAGACCTTTGTAAGGACTTGGGCTGCTAGTTAATAGTTTTAAAGTGACTATGAGGTTTAAAGCCTGCTCTCTTCCCTGATGCTCCTCTGCTGACCCCGCAGACCGACTCCTCAGACTATACCAGCAGATGGGATCCTCATCATCACCCTGTTTCCTCAAAACCCCTCCACTCCTCTTATCGACCCCCTCCCCACCTCCTTCTCTTCTTCTCCCTCCAACCCCTCGGACTCCTCCAGTCCTCCACCTTTACCCCCGCGACGCTGAGGTAATGCTGATTAAACACACAGCTGTCCTCTCAATAGCGGCAATTAGCCAAGTGATCTGTAAGGTTACTGATTTATGATACATAACAAGTGCAATAAACGTCATGTCTAACAGGTTGTTGAACAATGTTGACGAAATAGTTGCATTTGATTCCTAGAGAAAAAATATCTATGGCCTTGAGTAAATGTTCATCATCAAGCATTACAATCAGTAGGAGCAAAAAACTATAAAATGATTTTATAAAATTGTGTCAGTATGAATTACACCAAGAAAAAAAGTAAAAAAGGTAAATAAGCTTTATTCTGAAAATGAGTAAACTAAAAACTGGGTAATATGGGTAAATATCTACAGTCTACTTCAACCCAGGGGTTTAGGCCTTTTTAATAACTGGAAAAAAAACAGTAAAGTCCACAATGAAAACAAACAAAATTATAAAAATGAAACACAGCAACTGACACTTTTTGCAAATGTAGACAATGAAATAAAAAGAAATGACATCCTCTATATGCAACTGAAATGTAGTAATAATCAGAAACCGTAGGTTTCTCTATTAGAAACATGTTAAAGAACATGTCTTTGAAAGGAGTCCGGTGTTTTTATCCCTCATCTCTGACTCACCTGTGAACAGTTTTAGCCTAAAGTTAAGTAGTGCTCATCCTAGTCAGACTGTCTTTGATATCATAACCCATGGCCTCAATATCAGCCATACCTTTGCAAACTATCCAAGACAGAGGGACAAAAACAGACAGGGCTTTGGCAGTGCAGCATTAGCTCATAATGGCTCATTTTGAAAAGCATATTAGTTCCAGCATAATTACAATCAGGCCTCACGCTCTGTGTTTTGCAGGCATTCACAGGACCAGCCTCTGAGCACCGAGTCACACCAGTTGACTGTGACTGACAGCAGATTTAGTTTAAAATGGTGTTTTTCCTCCCTCTTTTTTTCCCACAGGACAAAAATAACACCGCGTCTTTTCTCCCTATTTATGTTGACTTGTTTATTTTGTGCCTACCTTTTGTCGTAGTTGATACTGCAATTATACTTTTTGTCAGTCAGAGGGGGTGAATATCAAAAGGCCTAATTATGCAAACAGGCCTGTGATAAGAGGCATCTGCCTGAGATGGGATCTGCTATCTCTGACATGCATCTGTCTCTGTGCTGTCTTTGCTGCTCCAGGCCTGCATATAAACAGCCCTGCCTGTCCCCAGGACTGCATGCGATTCAACCACCAACACTGGAGTGGAGGGATGTTTCGGGGGCGGGGGGGATCACGCAGCAACATCAAATAACTAACAACTTCCCAATTTGCATTTTTCCGAGAATGGTGCGGCATCTGTGCTTAATGCACTTGCCTGTTCATCCCAAAGGGCTTGCCAAGTTAAAGGAGGCATGTGATTCAAGGCATTTACCGAAGGATGTATCCGAGATAGGAACCTTATGTGAATACAAGATAGACGACAGCGATAACCAGAATGGTTTAAAGACAAATTCTCTATGAATAATCTTCTCCTGTAGTTATCTCCTTGCAAGTGAAAAACAAAAACAAAACTCTAAAAGTGAGCGTAGCCTCTGCATAATCTGAATTTATTCATATATATATATTTTTTTTTTATTAGATTAAAATATTCAGATCAACATACCGAACAATTTGTAAAAAGACTGCATACGTTGCAAAATCAAGTTAACTGTTTATTTGGTTTGGTAACATGCCAAAATGCACCATCAATTTCCTCTGGTTGTCAGTGACCTTCTCTGGGCCGTAATTTGACATTTAGCTGAAATTGAATCTGGATGAGATGTGTAAGTTTACATGAGGATATTAAAAATCCACCGTCTATCGGAAATAAAATCATTCTCAGCTCACCTTTATGGACAGATGTCATTGGATTCAGCTTTGTCTCATGCCTATCATGTCAATTACCAGTTCATAGCTGGTGGCCCAGGGCCAAGGGCACCCAAAATCTATTTCAAGTGTTAAGGCAGGACAAGTGAGAAAAGAAAGCAGAAGTGAACAAGAGTAATAAACTTTAGTGCAACTTCAAGTCTGTAGCTACAAGAAGAAGTTTCAAACAGATTAAGAAAACTACCTGAGGAAAATAGAAAAGGCCGCTTTGTTTTTTACACTAAATGCACAATGTGTCAGTTTTAAGCTCTTTTACGTCGACATTCCTCAGGAATTCCTCTGTCTCTTGGACAAAAATCTCATTCTTTAGAAAAGGAGTACGGCGCCGTTGAAAAAGAGGAGAAAAAGGAAAGGGAGGAAGAAAGATGGGAGGCTCTATAATCTTTGGCTCTCACAACAAACAATTAGCCCCCTTTTCTCTGTTTGAGGTGGGGAGAAAGTGGGAGAGAGGAGGGAGTGTGGGGGAGACGCAAGAGAAAGCAGAGGAGACAGAGAGGGAGAAGCAGCGAGAGCGATGCTCTTTTATGGCTCTTGTCATATGGATGAAGGCGCGGCGCGTCCATGAGAGCGCACGCTCACCTTCAACAACAGGGCGTCCACTGGGCCTCCCGGCCTTTTCAGCCCAGAGAGACAAGCTCCTCGGGGGGCCATTAGAGCATGAATAGGGGCCTGACAGCCCTGTGCAGCTCCGCAGGGCATCCATAAACGCTGACATATTGACTCCCCATGCCTCTGCGCTGCCTGAGTGTGAAAGCGTGAAGGACTTGAAGGGTGGGATTTTTTTTTCTTTAATATATACTACTGACTAAAACTAGGATATTAAAAAATATGATTGTTTGTTGTACTTGAAGGCAAATACTGTAATGCTCTAGAGTGCTGTTTAGTTTTTTTTTTCTAATATTTTAATTATTGTTTTGAAAGACTTCTTTTGAAGGAAGAAATGTACTTCTAACATTGCATATGTTCATTTTCATCCTTCACACAATGCAAAATCATAAATTTTTCAATTTACTTGCTGTCTTATCATGTCATGTTGTCGGCCCACGACCCATAAAGACTTCAGAGGACACAAAACATGAACCTTGTTAGGAAGACTGTTGCCACCTCTCACTTCCCTCTCGCTAAGACTGAGCTTTGCACCAGGTTTCCTCTTCTGTCAGAATGTCACCGCTTGAGCAAGAGTCTTCACTAATTGAGGTCACAGCGAAAGTAATGAAATTAACAGAGAGCACAAGAAAGTAAAAAAGGAGCCCATGGGGGTCTCTGCCAAATGGCACTGGAGCCAGAGCCTCGGTCCCCCAGCAAAAAGCTCTAAAAAACCTACGCAGGAAATCAAACAGTAACGTCTCAGGGCTATGAGCCGAGGTCTCCTGCAGGAACAAATCATTTTCTCAACAAAGCCAAAGAGAGATTACTGGGCACAGTATAGGAATGCACAGCGGACATTTTTATGTGCCCAAGGGAAGTTTTCTAATTTTCTGGACAAGGCTGGGCAGCAAATATTGTGTAAAAGTTTGTGCGACATCAAGGACACTAGGAGGGAAAGAAGAGTTGTGCAGAATGATGAAAACTTTAATAAGAAAAAACTACTTTACTTGACTATTTTTAGCGCTATTATGGCTATTACTATATACTGAGTTATATGTCTGAATATTACTTTATTCCTGTGCAAAATAAAAACAGTATAGCAGGTTTTGAAACCTCAGAAAAATGCCTTCATAATTTTTTATTCGAGCGGAAATTATTAAACATATCTTCAAAAATACTATTATACTCCACAGTGGACTGACATTCAGTGGATTACAAGTGAACAAAGTGTTTCCTTTATATTCAACAATTTAATGAATATTTCCTCTAAAGAGCTTTTTTTTCCTGGGCACAGTGAAGCATTACAGTGCTTGGCATTAATTTCTGAGATCCCTCTATATTGAGGGGTTGTAATGTGGCACAGTAGCAAAGCTTTTTATACTGAGACTACATGTTCCCCAAGGAGAGAATGACTGACGATGCAGAAATAAGCCCATTAGTTGAAAATAGCGGACAACATTTGAAGTTGTTATTTTGTCGACAAGGACAGGAGCTCCACCCCACTGTTTGGACAACCCCTTACACATTTCAACTTGGTGGGAAAAAACACATTTCTGATTTGCAACACTTAGGGAACATGTTTATTGTCTTTGTGGTTCTGAAAAAAACCATGCACAATTAAAACAAATGAATATTTCAGTGGTGAAGCAGATCAAGAGCATAAAATGTGAAATGTTCTGGCCCTAAGTAGCATAGGCTAATGGCGATTTTTAAACTAGCAGACCATGGTCAATGTTTCTCATTCATCACTGAGGGAGAGCATGGACGCAGTGTGCTAAACGTAATTACTGTTGCACATTATGTGGGCTATTCCTGTATTGTAATAAAATTAGCCAGAAATGCCTTTTGTCTTTTCTAATGCAGCTCCATGGTAGCCAGTGGATGGTCATAATGCAACACACTGTCCCCGATCTGTGCCAGCTGTCAGAGTTTGACAACCTTAGGTGGCAAGGCGAATTGGAGGAAACTACATTTCTTTCAATAAATGATGTGGCTCTGACCTGCTCATCCATTGCACAATTTAACATGGACATAATAAAGCTTGAGACGTACTGTATACTAATTTGTGTGATCCTTCAGCTTTATTGTTTGGCAGAGTAACAATGGTTTAATCACCAAGACAAAGATCTATTCCTGCCAAAGGTCCCGCTTATTATTACCATGTTCATCTTAACATTTTTACTGAGATTACTCCAGACAGGCAGGAAATTCAATTACACTATGTAGTTTATTCTATATTATTCAAGCTCAAGAGAAAAATCTTAAGAGCGGGATTTAACATAAAATTTAAATGCTACATTTCACCGAAATAGATTTTCAGAATTACAGGGCTGCAAAACAGAAATGTTACTGTTTTAATAATGATCAATCATCATAATTAATATTTCTAAAATTCAAAAAGGACACAAAACTATCTTAAATTTGAAACAATATATTGTAGGATATTTGGGGGAAGTTACAGTCCAAAATCAGTTCGTAAAAACTATCTTTCACAGCGTTTAAAAAGCATGCTATGAAATGTAACAATGAATAAAGACTGTTAAGTCCAACTGAGCCAGAAATACAAGATGGTACTGATTTATCAGCTGGAAGATTATATTTGGATGAAATCAAAGAGGCAACTGCACATCAATACTTGTCTCCTCACCGATATGGCCTACATAAATATACTGAAGAATTACTGGTGGATCTTTCACAAATTAACAGGCCTTTGTCATTGTTTGGAATTATCTGACAGCCGGGAAACAACATTTTGTTGTTTGGTAGATAACTTATTAGACAAAATGAGGATGATTTATGGAATTACATGGTTAATTAGATACTGCTTGAAGCTGAAATTACTCTGTAAACTGTCTGTCCCCTTTGGCAATTCACCTAGTCGAGACAAAAACAACATTACATTTTAACGCCTGATCAGTCTATGTTTGGGGATTCTTCTCTGCCATGAATGCTCAGAATCATTTTATTGCTCGTTGACATTGTTATTGGTGCTTTCTGACAACAGGCCGCATTGTCTGTAGAGGTCATGAGGTCAGTTAATTACGTTTGTTTATTGCAGCAAAATGATGGCAGCTCCACTAATGATGTGAGCAGAACAACTGCACCAGCAGGTTTGTTTTAGCGGATGCTGCCTGAATTGAACTGGTTGTTTTTTTTTCTTCTGGCAGAAGGAAAGACGCTAAGAGCACATCTCAAAGCAATTAAATGAGATTTCTGTCCGATATTATAGGTTTTTCCATTAAAACCTGAGAAAATAATCTCCCCTGCTGAGAACACTTGTCTCTCCTCGTGGCATGGCTGGGAATCAGCAGTGAGAGATAAATAAATGGCCTTTAAAAAAACATTGGCCCTCTTGTCAAGACACATATCCACTCGAGAGCAGCGACAATCCACATGTCAACTCGTTCTCTTCCCATTTCCTCTGCTCCCTTTGCTAAGACACTCCTGTCTAATGAAGTAGAGGGACTGCAATCCCACAGGGCTAAGCAGAGCCCTGTCAGCCCTGAGTGTTGTTTTCCCTCCGGACAGCCCAGTCATCGTCCACTATCGAAGGTAATACTCACCAATCAGGATTCATTACAACACCAAATCTATGAATGAACTGCCCACTGAAAGCGAAATCCACAACTAACACACAACTGCCCGGGAGAAGAAATAGGCCTCCCAGGGACCCCCCTGCAGACTAAATTGGATTGCCAATACGGCCCACAGACGTTTGAGAAGTCGAGAAAAACAATGGAGCAGAAAATAAATACTCCAAAGCCACAATGATGACTCCACTTGGTAAACTAACACAGTATTGATCTTCTTCTTCTTTTTTTTTGTTTGTTTGTTTAGAAAAGCCTCATCCCTGCTAATAGCTGTCTGAGAGTGTAATCTCTCCCTTGTCCTCCCCCTCCTCTCCTCCCCCTCCACATTCCCTATTATGTGGCTCCTTTCAGCGCGCCTCAAATAGTTTAGGTTCAGTGTCGCACTGGGGTCCGGGGCATGGGACTGGGGACCAATTGTTTGCTAATGTTGACACCTGCCAGAGCAGGCTTGGTCTATTTGGGGCCCGCCAAGCTGCAAACTGGATGCTCCCCCTCTTTAGCGAGATTAAGTGTGGGTTGCTGGGGTCACAAATCACTGGACTCCCTCTGATGTTGTGAGGCACAGAGCCAGCGACTGAGAGGACTAAAAGAGAAAGCTGGAGAGGGAGGGACAGAGGAGGGAAGAGGGATAAAGAGTGACAGTCTATTGTTTACTGAAAAGGAGGGGAATAATGTATCTCCTTGAGTGCGCGTAACCAGCGCGCCCCATTCTAAAAAACATATCAACAGTGAATCCACGTCGCCAAAGCACACAAACGATTTCTGCCCTGCTTTCTGTTTCCTTACGGGCGCATAAATGATCAGGAATACTTGAAAGTGTTTTGTTTGAAATTCAGCACAGCAACAGGGAAGACCAATTGTCACACTCTGCTCTTGGTCTCAACATAACAGCTTGCGTGATTTCCACACCCAAAATATAATATTAGTCGTAGGAAAAAATAGGATGAAAGGTATTAAAACATCTGCTTTTATGATGATTCACAAGACAGAATTTCTTTGGGTTGCATTTCACCAAATATGACGCTGGTAAAAAACGACCTCGGTTCTTCAAGAATAAATAAACATGAGTACATACTCTGTTTCTATAAACTATAATTTCTAAAAAAGAAAGTGCTTGTTTACCCAAACAGATAAACATATCTTCTTTAAAGTTTTTTTTAAGCACACATTAAGTGTAAAGCCCAAGGGAGAACCAGCGTGGCCATGACAGACAGCGCCCAGCTCCTCCTCCTCCCCCTTCCCTTGCAGATGTACATTAATGCAAAAAAAGGCAGAGATCTGAGCTGCAGCAGAAGCACCCTCTCTCCCTTTAAAACTGCTGCTGTCCAGCCTGATCGTGTCAGTTTGAAGGCCCCTATTCAAAAGTATTCATGCATCTGCCTTTGAGGCACAATAGGAGCTAGTTTATAAACTGTCTGCCCAGGCACCCAAAGGCTTTAGTTCTTATTGTTTTCAGCCCCTTAATAAACTTTTTGGAGGAGTTCATCAACTTGCCTGAATAGCCTATGCAGCAAGTCTCAAGACAGAAAATAACAGAAGGGCCTTTTCTCCTCCCTCTTCTTTCTCTCGTCCTTTTCTAGTGGCTGTTCATCCAACAATGGTGAGAGTAGGCTGTCAGACATCACAAGGCTTTTTTTTGTACCAATACAAGAAAAAAAGTTTTCAATAAAAAGAGAATGCGGCCTCTTAAAATGGGAATCTAAGACAATTGTATTTTCGCATTTGCACAGGATGTGTATATGGCTAACTCAAGCAGTTAAAGTTAAAACGTTGTTTTTAAAAATGTCAATGTGTACATAACATAAATATCTAGCAGAAATTGTAAAGAAAAAACATTTGGATTTAAATTTCAAATGCCCGCGTTTTAATTTCTTTATCAAGTTACTGTTGAAGGTGTAAAAACAGCAAATGAATAATATTATTTTTCTCTTCTGTGCCTATAAATTCCAAAATTGTCTGACACCTGTTAGACAGGCAGAAATGATGGGATGCAATAAAATGTAATTTTGGCTGTAAGCCATTAATCCACTGTTATACCTTTAAACTCTGTGGAAAAAAAATTAGCCAAACTTAAAAGTCTTTAATAGATGTCTGCTCTAATTAATTTCATACCTAATTAAAGCAGGCTGCAGTCCATGCAGGCTGGCCTGTTTAGCCCGCTGGATGGCCATAATTGAAGTAATAGCGGAAAAGAAGGCCTGCTTAGAAAATAAGACCCCGCAGCGGTCCAATTCAACAACATCACCATCCAACCCCGCTGCTCACCCCCCCTCCACCTCCACCATCTGACCCAAAAAGGCCTTATTGGCTGCCCCGGACCAACCACCTACTGTTTCCCACCGATGCACTTGGTGCGTTTTAACACCCTAATTAGATGTGACAAGTTCAACGAGCTGGTTTCAGAGGAGGAAAAGCCGGTCAGGTTATGATTTCCGAGTCAGACTCACAGGGGAATCTCTGGACAGCTGATTCCTGTCAGCCTCATTCATCTTCTTCCAGCCAATTAAACATCACTGCTAACAAAGCGGTGGCAATTTGGGGAATACATTTAACGCCTCAAGTGGAAATGTAAATGTTTGATGCGATGTCAGTAGGCTGGTAACACTAACATGATACTAATAATAATAAAACGGTCAAATAAAAACAATTGATAATAATGATCATAATAACAACAATAAACTACTTAACTGACAAAATATTTACATTGTAATAGAGTTAGCAGGGTATGCTTGTAATGTGTAAAATATGTGATGTTGAAGTTACAGTAGTTGATATTTGCTATAAATATAATAGGGTAATATATAAAGTAATAGGGTGAAATATAGAATAATAGGGTAATGTATGAAATAATATGTTCATATATAAAATAATGTGGTAATACATATATTACCCAGAATATCAACTCTCAACAATAAAATACTTCCCAAATTGTATATCTATATCTATCTATCTATAGATATATATCATAAAATATTTCAACAAAATCACCCTTCAAATTACCACAAAATGTATTTACCTTTTAGAAACATTATAAATTCAGAATTTAATTAAAAAAAATATTTTTTAAATGACTATCCATTTAAGATCCCCAATATTTCTAAGATGACAAGATGACTTAATGATTATTAACAAATCATGTGGCAAAAATGAAGTTACACACAATTATGCTACCTACAAGTACAACGTTTTGTTACTAATACCCCCACCTGTTGACATGAATGTGTGATGCACGTGAGAAGGCTGTGTGTGTGTGTGTGTGTGTGTGTGTGTGTGTGTGTGTGTGTGTGTGTGTGTGTGTGTCAGTGAGAGAGAGAGAGAGAGAGAGAGAGAGAGAGAGAGAGAGCGTAAAACTTAAGCAAAGAAAAGATATTTTGGACTACAGCCCTGCAGGCAGGATCCTGGAGCCCCGTAGTGAAAATTGGCGGAATAAAACACAAACAGAAATGAGAGTCGCGCCCTACTGTTGTGACAGGATACCTGGAGGGCAACGCTTCCTCTTTAATTTGTCTCGTATGGTTTGAGACCCCCAACCAGACAGTCAATCCTCAGAGTGTTCGTAAGCCTACTGAGTTTAATTCTCGATGGTGAAATTATATGCTATAATTAAATATCGTATCATTAAAAAATGCTCGCTGGCATAGAGGCATCTTATCAACTTGGTCTTCCTCGGCTTCGTCCTTGTTATCACATTAATAGTAACAACATCTAAAATGGGCCTATCAGCATTTGTGGGGGAAATTGCAGGCTAAACAAAGGGCACCTATGGGCTTACAGCTTATATTCTGATATTTTTGAGCAGGAAATGTTAACCTTGAAATGCTACTATCTGCACTTAACAATGTGTGATCATAACCCCATAAATGAGGGGAGAAATTGAATCCTTTTAAGTTATTAAGCAGGAAAGGATTATAAACTCCTCTTTATAAATGAGCTAGAAATCCCCATGTCTTCCTCTGTACACTTTTAAATTTCCCACAAGAAGCTGGAGAGGAAAGATTGCCCCTTTTCAAGAGCCCCACAAGAGATGGAAAAACCATTTTTGTGCCCAGATAGGGAGTCGTCCCACATGGTAAGCGCCACTTTAATTAATAGACAGCCTTGAGAGGTATCACTGTCAGCCTGGATAATGGTGGCAGAGCCAGTGTTTGTGCTTCCATGAATATTTCTGATGTGATCAAAGTCAAATGCCAGCACAGAATGAATTTAAGCCTACTCCATTTTTTTTTATTTAGCCTAATGCAGCCGACACTTAAAGCTCCTGACACTGAAATGTCTCTGCAGTGTGGTGGTAGGCCTACAAGCTTAAACTGCACTCTTTCAAATTGATGCATTACTCATTACTCATAAGCAATGGGTTTCATGTTATTATGTTGCACGGTTTGCTCATGTTACCTTGCTGGAACCAATAGCCTAATTTGTTACACTGGTAGTAGCTCTTCACCATAAAATACAGTAATGTGTCATTAACGACAAATTATACCACCATTTTTTTAAAGAACAAAATAAATATGCTAAATGAAAAAATCTCAGCATTTCCTTCCGGTGGAATTGTTGTTGATATGTTTTGTGTTAAACCTGCTCAAGCCTTATTGGATAGAGAGAAATGTGTTACACTAATGTTGGCCTATACTGAGCTACTGCAGTTACCTCACAACCAAATAACTAACTTAAATGTAAGATAGCTAATGTACTCACTACTTATCCAATTATGTTATTATTTTAGGTATTATTGAGCAGCATATGGCCCCAGAGACATGTCAACCTGCCACTATTTATTACAATCATAAGAGAAAGACTAATAGCCTAGCTGTCATTTATGCCAACTAAACATCACCTAAACAACACGGGAAACAATACAGACACTTCTCCTTTGAATTCAGAGATGCTAGGACAGCCAAAGGCAGAAATCTTTAAAATATTTGGGCAATTTGTCTCTATAAACAAATAAGTATTTTTCACATGAAAATGTCCAAAAAGTATATTTTTTTATTATCATTAGAATGGAATGCTGTATGTAAATAGAACAACCAGCACTTAGGTTACTATTATTATTATTATTATTACTATTATTATTATTATTATTAATAATAATAATAATAATAACAATAACAATATTATTATTATTATCGGTGATGTCGTGTCTTTCCGCTGCTGCCCCCTCTATAAGAAGAAATGTAGGCCTACCGATGTAAATTCCAGTGAAATATGGCTTGAGTGGCTGCGGGGACAGGGGAGGTTAATCCGAGTTTAATGCAGTGAAGCACAGCGCAGGGTCTGGGCTATGATGGGTATGTTATCTCTGCCCAACATTTGGGTCTCCCTCAATTTCCACCCAGCCAAATAGCTGCGAGAAAGTGCAGATGGAGTCACTCTCAATGCCTGAGGAAAAAACGTTATTAATAGCTAAATAACTTCCCCATACTTTCACTGAATCTCTCTCACACACTGTTCCAGATGGATTTGTTTGAAGTGGTCTCTCGCTTCATTCCCCTGTCCTTCTCATTCAGCACGGCTTTAGACCCGAAATATAGCTACATTATATTACCATACACTTAGAGACTGCGCGTGCGTGCGCGAAAGTGTTTGTGCGTGTGTTAGTGAGTGCGTGGTGGTGACGTGGAGAGCGTGGAGGCGGCAGCTTTTGACACATTTTAATCACCATAGGCCGTGTTTATCGTTAATAACAGCAACATATATAATATATAAATTGTGTTTCTTCGTCGTTTTGTTCTGCAGTTAGTTACAGTCACCTGTGTCTGGAGGATACACCGATTTTTCTACACCGATTTTTTTTTTTTTTTTAGCGTAATTGTTTGACGTGTGACGTAAATTAACAAACATTTAGCCTACATGTAACTCACTGAAAGATAAATGGTTGTTTTTTTTCTACCATTATGTTTGAAACAAAGTATAAATCGTGATTTACGCCTCAGATGCATTCCATTCCACTACAAATCACATTTAGTAACCTCCTTTTAGCCAGCCCTAACCTGGATCTTTGGTCTGTCTGACTTCCTCACACCTCTCTGCTGCTCTGTCACTTTCCTATACCCTGATGTTCGGAGGTAATCCCACCTGACATCTGTTTAATTAGATGGAGGACCTCAGGTAATCCTGCGATTTGCTGAAGTGTCCATCGCCTGTCTGCGCCTCATCTGCTGGTCAGGTTGGATGCGTTAGTGTGGCAGATGGACGGCGGACAGCTGATACACCTTTTTTTTTTTCTGAGCGGTGTGGCGCAAAACAAAAGGATGTCCAAGTTTGCACAGATGTGGTGCAACCTTTCCACAATATCTTGCACGTGTTAAAACGTTGGCACATAATGTAACAGTCGTATATGACAATTGAAGTGAGCACTAACTTATTTATGCACAAAAGTAACGGTGGGTGATCAACAGACGGTCAACAATTATCAAAAATAAAAAGGGCCAAAATAGCATGTGTACAAGGTCGAACTATTTTCGTAGCATATGCACTGATCTTTGGTGGGTTTAACTTCCGCTACATGTTTCTGAGAAATAACAGCTGACTCCAAGCAACAACATAAATTTACAATATTGTAAAATGTTTAGCAGCTTGAATACACGTTAAATAAAGCTAGATTAGAGCTGGGATAAATCCGTGATGTAACCCCTGAGAAAATCAAATACACAGGCCTAATAAACAAATAGATAAATAAATAAAGTCTTAAAAATCTGGATAAGTAAACGAAAAAAAAAAAAATATCTCATGAATTTTGTGCCCTGGGCGAGCCACTGTGAGCTCCGCTCAGAGATGAAAGTGAAAAGAAATAAAAGGCTCTATTTAATCTGCTTTAAAACCCCTCTCCACATAAGGGCTGTGCTTCAAACTCGGAGAGTGAGGGGCTGATTGGGGATAAATACATTTCTTACCATGCCTGCGAGCTATTACACCCGGCACGAACACAGCCACCTATTCAGCAACCATCGTTTCCAGTGCTTACTCTAATAAGTATTAACATTATTAAATGCCATCCGGATGCCGGTAGTCTAAACTGCTTTGCGCAGAAGATGCGTCTCTTTTTATAGCCACGTAATTGAGTCCCAATTTAAAACACAAGAAGCGCAAAGAAAAAATAGACTCAGGAACATTATGTGGATATTTTGCACCGACAGTATACACAGTCAATAAAAAAATGCAATGATAAAGTATTTAATACTTTACAAGTCAAACTACCACATCACTCAGAAAACCTGTGTCCATTGTTACGCGACAGAGTTGTGCGTAACGAGCGGACTCTCCAAAATACATCTTGGTAATTTATAGCCAACAGGGTTTACAAACCATCTATGTGGACGCTTGAAACATTTGCAACAAAATTGTGACATTTTCCTCGTAACATGAATGCGTGGTGTGACAGAAAAAAGAGACCGTTTTCACGCTATCAACTGATTCTTCTCCAACGGGCCATTATATAAAATTACAAAACTATCTACCAGCGGGGCGTACTGAATAATTCATCTCCTTTTATGTCTCTCCTTGCCCTTTGTCCAAAGTTTTCTCTATTTTTCCCGATTTTTGAATGAGAATGGACGGGTCCATGCGCTGCTTTTTACTGCCCTGCTTTCCAGGATTTGCTTTTGTACCTCGGACTCTTCACTTTAGAAACGCGTCAATGGAGGGGAGGTTGTGCTCGTGAAGTTCATCTTCAAGTTTGAAAATGTTTTGGCAGTGTCTTTTTTGAGGGGAAAAAAAAAATAGGCTTTTGTGAACTCTTATCTAAACCCCATTCACTTATATTTGATAATCAAAAGAGCCAACCTTTATATCGCTTGGAAGCTGTGCATTTTCCTCTCATCAACAATAAAACAAACAGTGAAGCACTGAACATAACGTGACAATTAAATATGACAATAAAATCAGACGTTCATCATTTCAAACAAGTCTAATCGTATAACTTAGAGTACGAAAAATGTCCCATTATCTAATTGAAATTATAATTCCTTCTAATGTCCCCCGTGTGTTATTTCTCACGTGTGCTATTATAATAAATCATTTTAAAAATATAAAACATGCTAGAAAATATATTGCATACCACAGGAGATACCAATACATTTAAGGTTACTATAATCTTGTAAATATTATTGGCAAACACTGACAGCAAATACCTGCGCTCTATTTTCCCCTCCTCGCAGCATTACTAATAGAGCAAATAATAATATGAACATTGATTTCCACTTTAACTGACAAGTGGTGAAATGTCAGTGAACTGACATCGATTGTGATTGGGTCAACTGTCAGCTGTCATTTAGAGGTCGTTAAATGACTGAAAGAATGAGGAGGAATTCGCGACACAAATTAATTTTCTGCAGTTAATACCTTCTGCCAAGGCTCTCATAAATAATTGAGTGAATGAACAACTGCTGGCTCGGAGTTAAAAGCAGGAATAAATTCTCTGCGTTTAGCTGCAGCTCGGATGTGGGACAAACTCCCAAGAGGACGTAAAGTAGGAAGTAAAACACTTGCTCCCTGTTTACAAGGCTGCAATTTACCCTCAATCATAATAATAGTAATAATAATAATAATGATGATGATAATAATAATAATAATAATAATAATTTGATATTTCAGACATATACAAAAGGGCCATAAACTTTCTGCTGTTAACTTACATTTATCACCGAGGATGCCATCGATGCTATGCTTTGTTTTCTTTTCTCCATCTTCATCCTTCTTATCACAGTCATCCTCGTCATCTTTTTTGCCAAATCGGGCCCTCAATACGCGGCTGATGGAGCTCACTAATGGCAACAAAAAGGTAAATGGGTGATTAGCTCTAAAACCCATAAAAGAACCATTGTAATCCTATCATACATTTTTTTTAGGATACCATACAAAAAAGCACAGAAAAAGTTTGACATGAAGAAGCTGCGTTGAAAAAAAAAAACTATATTAAAGTAAAAATTACACTATAAATACAATAATGTAAATTATCCCATTGAGCACCAAAAGGCACAGGGTGATTTTTTTTTTCTGGGTCACATAACTCTATGTGTGCTTCCTGCTACACTGAAACATGTTATTATCAGTAACTGGGGCTTAAAACATGTTGGATTCAAAGTGATGTTCAGAAGTGTTGCTGCAGTGTTCGCTCGTAATAAGAAAAAAAAAGTGCAGCTTACCAGATGAAGCCTCACCTGAAGGAACTGTGCTTCTGTCGCACACCCCGTCCTTCAGCAGCTTATCCCGGATCTCCCAGCTGAACATACCGGGGTTTTCTCTCTTGTACTCCTCGATCCGCTTCTCAACGTCAGGAGTTGCCACCTGCTTTAGGTTTGAAATGGTGTAAAGGGAGGAAATGGGCAAACAAAGGAAGACATTTCCGTTTTAATTGAGAGGCATTTTTAAAGATGAAGAAAACTGTGATCCTAAAATATAGGCTACTGAAAATTTAAGCCAAAACTATCCTTTTTTTAGTGGGAATTTTATGTGACCAACAAATAGGCCAACCATTACATTTTTATTTCATTAAATTGTAATGAAATAAAAACGAAATAAAAAACACCAGTGAAAAATGGTGTCCCCATAATATAATGAAAATGCTGTAATGGAAAAAAAGAATACCATTATTTAGTATTGAATGAATACAATATTGTTTAATCAAGCAATATTTAGACAACAATTATTATTATTATGGGAATTTTTTTTTTGTAACAACAAAATATCAGCTACACAGTTTGTTATGACCAGAAAGGATGTTACAGGTGGGCTGCAATGTAAAAGTAATTTATTATTATTATTATTATTATTATTATTATTATTACTATCATTATTATTCAGACAAAAAAAAATCCCAAAAGAGGAGATCTATCCTCTTTTTTTTGTCTTGTCGTGCCCTCTAGCATAATGTAATAACACAAGATAACTCAGGTGTCCTGCACCTCGCGACCCACACAGACCCGTTCATGGATCCCACTCACCCTGGGCTTGCTGCCTCCTATGGCTCCCGGACGGATCGAGCCGGTCTCTTGGTATCGGCACAGGATCTTGGAGACACAACCGTGAGAAACTCGCAGTTGTCGCGAGATTACGCAGGGTCGGATGCCGTGGTGGGCCATCTCCACTATCTTGTGTCGGATGTGATTTGGCAGGGGCCTCCCGTTGATGAACACACCGCCAAGCTGGTTCACCCTACCCTGGCCCAGAGGGGTGGATACTGCGCCACAATAAACAATAAAAGTCTCAAAAACAACAAAAACAACAACACATCCTGTCCTCTAAATGTTCACTTCGATGTTGGCTGTATGAAGCAAAATATCCTTGAGTTATAGTCAAATAGCGGCGTGTTTGCTATGTTGCTGACTTTTAATGGGACGCAGTTTACGCACATTATCATATTATACATTTTCAAGAGAGCGTCGTGCCAAATTCATCCAGCGTCAGTCTGGCTGACAGCATGTATCCGAGTCCACTTCAGGATCCAATTTCACATTCAAGAGACACTAAAGAGGGTGACACTTCCCACCTTGATTATTCCTAGTCATGCTGTACAAATATTGATGTGATCCTTTGAGTCATCTCTTTGCTGTGTGTATTATTGCCATTTCCAGCAGCAGGACACTTGAACAAATCCCGCAGCTCGAGTAACTTGCGAGCTACGTGGTTTTTGTACATTTCAGTCCAGAGCACTTGAGCACGAACTGGGTGTAATGGGAAAACTGTTTCCATAAATGCATGCAAATACGAAGTGATCTTTTTTTCCGCCCATATGTTCAGACGACTTGAGTGTGGGCATCGAAGTTAAAAAAAAAATTACCAATTAGATTGCTTTTTTTGTGCGTGTGTGTGTGTATGTGTGTGTATGTGTGTGTGCCTGTAACAATTTAAGCTTGACTAAAATAAATGTTGCTTAAAATGTCCCCCACCCCCCACCCCAAAAAAAAAATAGTCTGCTTATCCTGTCATCTAAAGCGTTATGAAGATAAATTACGGTCAGGTAGGCTTCAATTTTAGTAAAAATAATAATTTAAAATATGACATTTTCTGGGCCTATTATTATTAATACAATTATCCCATAATGTGAAAGTCAAAGCATCAAAAACAAATACACAAATAACAAAATCAAAATCGTAATTAATACAAACATTTCGGGTAGATTCTGTATACTAAGAAGGAATTAATGAGAGTAGATCTGTCTAAACACAAATAAATTAAAATCAGTTACAAATAAATACAGACTGAACACATAAATTCCTAGAAAATATAATCTGGCTGAATCAAAACACACGAGTATAAAATATTTTAAAAAGCGGTGGGTTATTTTCAAAGCACGAGTTGATGCTT
Organism: Ophiodon elongatus; assembly: GCA_016806645.1. Taxonomy (NCBI): domain Eukaryota; kingdom Metazoa; phylum Chordata; class Actinopteri; order Perciformes; family Hexagrammidae; genus Ophiodon; species Ophiodon elongatus. Next base: position 955,903 of record JACSYO010001618.1, on the reverse strand, counting down.
TCCCTGAAACTATAATTCACTTTTTGATTCAGGTTGTTAACTTTAATCATCACTGACTGGAGGTCGAATTTGTTCACCCACCTTTTTATTTCCCAGCATGTCGCCGGTAACGAACTGCGCCGTGTGTGACTATCAGAGTGGATTACTGATGAGTTTTGTCACAGCGCAAGTTCAAACATCAAACACACGTTGTCATTTATCTTACCTTCCAGGGGGAAGCCGGTTCGGGGGTAGTTCTGGCCTGGCGCAGGGCGCATCATCCGAGGCATTGTTCCTGGTAAAGTAGCCATCATTTAGCTACTAGGACAAACACAAAACGGATTCCAGTCCAAGTTAAAAACGGAATGTCTTCGGAATGATCAATCTGATGCTCAGTCTGCTGTCAAATCCCAATCCCAGGCGGAGAAACTGGACAAGCCCTTCTTCCACCGGGGGAAAAAAGAAAGTGATGCTCTCCTCTGGTGCGATGAACGTGCCAAAATATATTCAAAAAGATAACAGCTGCTGCAAATAAATTAACAACCCCTTCAAACTGGGAAGTCTGCAAAATGGAGCACTTAAAGTTGTGTGTATGAGTTGGAGAAAATGCACTGTTATTCTTTTCCCTTGGTGTAGTTTGTGTTCAGTATAATGTCTGCTGGCTGGTGGGAAGTAGTTTAAGTGGCCAACTTTCGTGCATGTCGTAGGAGGAGACAGCCGAGCGCTCCCATAGGCTCCCTGGCCTTTCTTTTATGGATGAAAGCGAGTGGGTTTAGCCAGGAGCCAACCGACCAATCAGAGCAACACATTCCACTTTTAATTCACTGCTGCCTCCCTCATAAGACTCCATACAGCAAAAAAGCAGTTCAAAATGTTATTATGTCTAAATGTTATTCTAAAGCCTGTCTTTTCAAAATGTGTCTGCGTCTCTGACATTCAGCCGTTCGAACCTGTGGAATATTAATGATTTTAAATGGTGATATTTCAATTCGCTTTCTATGTCTTTCTTTCTTTCTTTGCTTGATATAGAAGAAACTGGAGCAATTGAAAAAAAATATATATAGCATAAAAACTACTTCTACAGCATTACATTTAAACGGTTATAATTTCCTTCAAACACAATTGCCATATATTTACTGCCTGCATATTAAGAATAAAATTCCGATTAAAATGTCATAATCAGAAAAAAATATTATTAATTGAATCAATTGACCAAAACCATTCGGTTTAAAAAAAAAAAAAAAAAAACTTGACAAGTTATTCCTCCATACATGCACCGGTAAATACGCAGAGCTTCAATAAAAATCACGGCCCAAAATGCTTGAGTCAGGAGTTGATGATGTGGTTTCTGAACGGACAAAGGCGGCGCACAAGCCGCCCTGCCTGGCGAAGGTTAGACTATAAGATGCTTTTGGCTTGTTAACCTTTCAATTAAGTAAATGTGCGCAGCATGAACGTGTAAATCGCTCCTATAGCTGCTGTGGTAATTACAACATTTGGATCGACCCGCTATTGATGACAACAGGTTGACTTGCCCTCAAGTACGCACAGGAGTAATTGCTTAAAGGTAATTGTTAAAAAAAACAAATAATACGCCACTATTAACCACCAATAAAAAGAGCACATATGGCAGAAAAGAAGAGGTGCATGTGTCAACTCGGTGGGCCCACCGTGCATATAAAATTGTGTGACAATTGCCGTGGAAAACACTCCTGGTGGAAGGCAATTTCACAAATAATTTTAGCAACAATTAGGGAGTGTGGAGGGGTGAAATGGCGATTTCACATGCAGATGTGCCGGTGGGAAGGATCTGGTACCCTGCCGAATAGCTATGACCCTCACTCTCCCGCTTTGGTTTGCTTCACATGGGACAGAGAGGCACAAAGAGACCGCCTCACCCTCCTGGGAAGGCGCAGAGAGCCCTGGATTAAGTCAAGCATCAATCATGCGAAATCCAAACAATAGCACATTTCTCTTATGGAAAACACGTTCTTTTACAAATATGTCACCTCTCTGTTTCTCTGAAGCTACAACAGGTATTTTTTTTAAATCACACAGACACGCAAATAAAGCTAATAACCCCAGCAAATAGCATTGGTTCACCACCATCAGGTCTGGCCTCTGTTATCCTAATCATTATTAGTCTGTTATTCATTTGTTATGCAGCTGTTGATGATTACACACAAAATAAAAGAGTTTGCGGTGTGCAGAGAAATGTTGGATCATTTACATGATTATGAAATTAAATATGTTTTTCAGTTTGTAATACTTTCGCAAACATAAAGACACTTGTAAGACTGACATACGTAAACAACAGTTAATCCTGAATTCTTTTTTTTAGGTATTTTAAGAATTTTGGTTCACAGTATATATGCTGTTACAATTACACAAACACTTCTACAACAACCCTAAAAATTAAAACAAACAAACATCTTTAGAGCTGAAAAAGATATACAAGCTCATCAAAGGCAGCATTTATTGCGGCACTTGAACCACACTTTATTTTAGAGTTGTTTGTTGGTCTGTGTTCAAATTGTTCTTGATGTAACACCATGTTCAAGATCATTTTCAATCAGGCCAGATGATGTAAATGTATGATGCCTCCTTAAATTTATGGTAACTTCAACTTGCAGTAAACTAAATGCAGAAGTGTTAAATATAACTTATTACAGCCTCCTCTTTAAACGTTTTGATCCGGTTTTACTTTCATTAGAGCTCCATGAAGAAAAACCTGAGAGGTAAACAATGCCGCACAAACAGTTGATTTTAATCTTGCAAAGGCCTGCAGTTGGTCTTTATTTTCTGAGTTATTTTAGTATGTTGGTTTGTTTATTAACATTATTGTGGCACCATGTCCACTAGTGGGCGACTGCTGTTCCACTTTTTCAATCAGTGGATTTATTTGGAGAAAAGCCACACTGGGCACCTTTGTGTGATCTGTATACTGCTCCAGTTTTGTATTCCTAATGTTTGTGCAAATGCATTATGTTTCTGTATTATTTGACCACAAGTGGCATCTGAATCCCACTCGTCCTCGTCACACCCAAAACTCCATTTATCCTGGTTGTTTCTGCAGGGTTCGGCTCAGCGTCTGGCTCATATAAGTAACTCTGTCACTTAAGTTTCCTTTCAGCTGCAGCAGACAGAAAAACACTTCCTCTCTCTCATGATACTGTCTCCAATCTTATCTTGATCAGCACCGCTCTTCAAACACTTTCCTACATAGCCTCTCATTATTTGTGTTATGGCAATTACCAAAGTTTCTTTTTTGCTTGTAGGTGAACACTTTTCCCCCTTCTCCTATCTACATTTATTTTCTCCATACACAACGTTTAGCTATTCACATTGAGGAGCACAAAGAGAAAACACCTTTGATGAGAGGCATCGCCAATTTAGGCTTTATCTTTGTCTGAGCCGAACAAAGGCGAGAAGCACAAGCATTAAGTGTACACAAGCATTATTTTGCAGTGTATTTAAATTGTGCTTTTATCTTCCAGTAAGTGAGAGGGGAGTGTTGAATGCAACCAAACAACACTTTTTGTCTTTAGTGAATGCTGTGCAGAATATCTTTAGATTATATGTTGTTTTATTTCTGCATTGCAGATATTACAACAGCAAATTCACGTTCTGAAAGATGTCTGTCAGAGATGATATTCCTCTGGTCTGCATTGTCTGCGTACTGTTAATGAAATGAAGAAAAAGAATAACCTTGTTTTTTATCTCCAATTTTGGGCCCTGTTTAAATGGGAGAATATGGACCGTGAAAACTGTTCAACATCCTGTTTTTATAATACACAATTTAGTTCTTAAAAAAAAACCAAACACAGTAAACATTCAGACAAATACTCTGTCTCCTGCTGTCTTGTGATCCCTGCTGGCCTGAAGTATAAACAAATAAAAGAAATTCATGAATTTAATTCAATAGTTTCCTGAAGCATTTTCCATTTTGTGGGCATATTAATGCTGAAGGCAAGTTCTATTTTTATAAATAGTCTTACATCCGTACTCAACACACGAATCATAAACTATTTTTTCTCTTATGGCTGGCCTCGACTGTGTCGACTTTGAAATTGTTGCATGTGAGATCTGCTTGCGTGTAACAACACAGAGGTCTCTGTGATAAACTGCCACCCAAAGATTTCAAGGAGGACGTTTCTGAGAGCATGAAGCCCCAAAGAATTGTGAACAATCGTTTTTCCATCATCTTCCGTCCATTCATAGTTTACCTCCACTGCTTATGGCTCTGGAGAGAGTTTCTTGCTGCTTTAACAGTGACAAGATCTGCACTTCCACCACAGCCTTGTTAACTTGTTGAGACTTTTTCACATCTGCTCAGAATTATCCAAATGTGTAATCACTTCCTTATGGGAAATATTTTATCACGATAGAGAGAGAGCGTATAAAATGTGCTCTTAGGAGGAGACTGGCTAAAACCTTTGTGTTATAACTTTAACTAAAGAAAGCTGATTTGAGGTAATCATCTCATTATGTGTGGCACGGGGAGGAGCGCTGAACAGGCATGTAGGGTCTGACAAGGTGTTGTTTGGTTAATAAGGAGAGCAAGGAGCATTCCTCACACTCATTTGGAACAAGTTAGCCAACGTGTGAACCTTGCTTGAACTCCCCCTGTTCAGTCTCCTCCTAGCTGGCTTTATACAAAACATATATAAGAAACACAAAATAAAGTCAGCAAGGCGAGGCAGCTAGATTGGAAAATGTGATACTTTTTTCCAAAAGAACAACAGACAACCCCATTTCTTACAACCATAAAGACTCTACAACAATCCAGCATTACAGTCCCTTTTTGTATTCTGACGCCCTGAGGACCGAATGGATAGTAATTGAAAAAAAAGAACTGTTACATAAAATTTGTTTTTGTTTTTCTTATCATTTTTCTTTTTTCTTTGCTAAACACTGAAAACGTCTAACTCTTCAGGCCTCGAAAATGAAACAATCAGAGGAGAAAAGATCCCTCTTTCGGTTGATCTTTGGTTGGTCACAAGTAGATATGGGTGAATTCAATGTAAAGAGCTTCTTCTGTAAAGCACAAGACATCCCACGAAGACTTTGCTCTTTCCTACATCACCGCATACTATATTCACACACAGCGTGTGGTAGGGGAGTGGGAAAACAACATATGTTATGTTGTCATCTGAGTCTGGCGTCTGAGTTATAACTCACGGAGACATCTATAACTCAACCAGTGATCAAACACAGCCAAAGGCCACTTAGAGAGGGCAGCTTTCTCTGGATTTCCAAGGAGATCAGAGGTATCAGAGCGAGGAAAACGGGACATGGAAAATACCAAGAGATGGCGCAACTGTGGTAAAATTGAGAAAAAAAAAATCACTCATATCAGACAAAGCCGGGAAAAAAAGAGACAGTCAATGTTGCCTCCTTGTTGCAACACCATCAACAGGCCGATCGGCTCCGCAGAGAGAAAAACTCTGTGGAAACAAGCGAGGTGTGCGGGTGACATCACACAAACAGGCAGACTCAGCTGGAAGGGTGCAGGTGGGTGCAGGGGTGGCATCAGCGGGCTGGGGGTTGACATCCTGTCACTGCTCATTATAGTGTGAATTCAGTGTACCCTCAATAGCACCTTCACTTGGCGCAAGCAGAATAAACTGGTGATGCGACACTGGAGATAGAGGTCTGGAGGAAAGAATGAAGACAATGGAGACGGTGGACAATTCACCGCACAAAGAAAGACAATCTGAAGTCTTCGAATGAGAGCGATCTCCCTATTTGAAGCCAGGAAGTAACAGGGAACAAATTAGTACAAAATCCACGGCACATCACAAAGCCATGATGATGGCTGTTGTCTCCTCAGCGTCTCAGGAGGTGCAACAGCGCTCCTTTATCCTCCTTAAACAATGCGAGGAGACCTGTTGTCTGTATATCCGAGGCTCTTATCACCACACAGCAGAGCTCACCTGTCCTCTTCTGTTCAGTACAACAGAAAACCAATAAAGCACCTCTTTCTGTTTCACTGTCACAAGATATCACACTTTCACTTCAACACCAGTTTGTTAAACATTTGTGTATGTGAGGACAGCGTTGGTCGTGAGAGTTTAACGCGACGCCTGCTACTCTGAGTTGTGCGTAAACAAGGCACCATGTCAAAGCCAACCGCTGATCTCGTGTCTTTGATGATTCGCCTCAGACCGGCACAAACGCGTTCAGATAATGCAACATTTTAAATGGTGTATAACTTGTCATGGCCGCCTACGATGTCCCTAAGATAAGACACCTTTTGGTTTAGTGTCAGGTTCCTAAGTGAGGGGCATCATTACAGCTACACAAGGAGTAATCTCTGCATTGCTACTGGGTGTTCAATAAACAGGTTACACTTACACCTAAATGTGAAAGATCACAGATGAACAGATTTCCCTGAAGCATGTATGAACATGACTGAAACTAAATCAGCAAACGAGTATTTAGGAAGAATTTGTCCCCGTTGATATTTGTCACTTTGCTCAAAATCCCTTCAAAGCTTTGACTATATAACCACAAGGGTTTCTATATTAATTGGTATGTTTTTCTTAATTGGTCAAAGGCAAACTAAATCTTCTTTTAAGTTTGTCAAACCTGTTTGTGTTCTGTCCAGTACACTAAACATAAGGAATGCTTTACCATTCTGCCTGCAGTAACAGGAACTAAATGACTATTGCTGAACATATAAATTGAGTCAGTAAAGAGACATAAACAGAATTAAAGGAAAAATCTGTGTGTATGTGAACACCTTTTGTACTAGCGGTGGGGGAAGAAGTATTCAGATCCTTTACTTAAGTAAAAGTAGTAATTCCACAATGTAAAAGTCCTGCATTCAAAATGTAGTACAGAAGTATGATCACCAACATTTTTTGTTTTTTTATTGCAGATGCATAAACATGTAGGAAGCATTTTACTCTTGTAGCTGCTCGAGATGAAGGTAATTGTAAGCACTTTGTATACTGGTCGTTTAATCTGTAAAAAAACGTCATATTTTATATACTGATCGTATGATATGTGTGAATCTTCATCTGCAATGTAGCTGTCAAAAAGAATATAGAGGTGTAAAAAGCTTTCCCTCAGAAATGTAGTGCAGTTGAAGTAGTAGAAAATGGAAATCCTTGAGTTGGGTATAAGCACCTCAAAACTACACACATTCCACCATTGGACTGTGGCATTAATTACACTAGCCTCAGCTCTTTGTTTTTGATTAAGTGCAATGTGCAACTGTTAAACGGGCAATTGTTTGGGTCTTCAAAATGTAATTTTCTAAAAGGGGGAGCTCACATTATAATCAGACCGACAAGTACAAACATGATCACAAACATTTGCTTTTTATTAGGCCAAATAGATTTATTTCTTTGCACATTTTCCTGTTTCCGGTGCTGAAGAAGATACAAAGGCATTAAAACATAATAGAATGTGCAGTTTACAACCCAATTTCAAGGAGTTGATCACGACTATCCTGTGAACTTCCTGTTTCGGAAAATATTATTCTGGTCTTTGAAGACATGCCATCATACCGTGTTTAAGTCCTACAAGAGTTGATTAGTTCCTCGAAGCTAAAGCTGTTGAAGAGGTTGTGTTGCACAAAATGGAAATGATGGAAAACAACATTTTACTGTGTGATGGTCCATGTTGAGATACAGCATACAACAGTTTGCTTTGGTAAATTAACGCAGTTACTACATAATAAGTGACAAATAAAATCTGTTCAAAGTAACATTATTAGTTATTTCAAATCAGAGTATTTAACACATTTGTCTAATGAAATAGGTTGTGTATCACCCACAACATTACCTACTTTGTTATGTTGAGGCAAGCAACCACATGCCTCTCAATTCCAAAGAACACAGGCCATTTCTGCTTTAATCAGTTGCTGCAGTAGTAAAGAAATCTTCAACAACAAAAAAGTAACAGTAAAAGAAATAGTCTCTTTGTTAATGAAGATAAAAGTAATGCCTCCATTTTGCATGCTATCACAATTAGTCTCACCACAACCCTCTGAAAGATCCTTCCAGAGAAGGAAGATCAGTTGACCCCCCATCTGTGACCAAATCCTGTCTTTCCATTAGGTGCTCTCCGTAACCATAACGTCTATCTCTGCTCATGCTGGACACAGATGCTTAAAAAAAGCACGGGGCATCACAAAGAGCTCACAGACAAGAAGTCACACGGCTCCTGTGATTGAAAAGATTCATTATTATGATGAACTGAGCTGAAGAATCTTATGCACATACCATCCCTTTCAAAAACTAAACATAAAACAACAAACTTAGATTTTTATTCAGTGTAAGTAAGCAGTTTGACCAGCTGTTTTACTGATAATCTACCTTATAAAATGTATTATTTGGTGCAGAAATGGTGGTCAGGAGTAAGTAGCATAAAATGGTTTAAAGCGTTCAGTTGGGTTGTTTCAGTGGTTAACACAGGCACTGGTTTTATGTGGTGTTTCAATGTACCACAGACAAGAAATTAAAATTCACTTTTACTGTGACTTTTACCTCTTGCCCAGGTCGGAGAAATTGATAATGGCCTCTCGTGTCGTGATCTGGCTCCTGATCAATTCTGGACCATCTAGTGTTTGCATGCACTCCCAGTGTTCATGTGAATTTCTTTGGGTACTCTAATAGTTTCATTGAACTTTTCAAAGGCATGCACATGAATTGGATCGTCAACATTTCTCAAACCGTAGAAATTAATGTCTTCACAGTATTTGTGATGGGATGTCCTGTCCAATCAGTCTTCTATGGCCAAAATCTTCTCTCCCGATAGGTTATTTAATTTCTCGATATCACGATATAGTATGTTTTCTGGCAATTCAATACATAAATAGTCTTTATAACCACATGATAAAGTGAGGTCACAGAGGATGTTGGTATGTGTACATATTGTAAAGCCCACTGAGGCAAATTTGTGATTTGTGATTTTGGGGTGGTCTAAATCAATTGAATTGAATTGAATTGATAAAGCCTATTTTGTATAATTCTGTTTACATTACATATTTGGCAAATGAAAAGTACTGACTGTGACTAAGAACTTTAGTTAGTGCAAACAGTTTCAAGATAAATTATGTATAGTGGAAAAATGAATAAATATTTCCAGCTATACACTCACGATGTTCACATGCGTGCTCACAGAGTAATCAGATTAAGACAATAGTTTGATTTAACTACATTGGGGCATTTCCACAAGCAGAAGTCTTTGCCATCAGATTTTCTGAGATATTTTTGTTAGTATGTGCAGCCAGCCCCAGCTGGTTAGCTTAGCTTAGCACCAAGACTACATATGAGTAGTTGCCAGGCAACCATGGGGTGACTCCAGGAAGTTACTGCTCCCAGCCAAGAAATAGTCCATCACTGTCAATTTTTTTTCAACTTTGGTTTATGTACGGATTGTACAAACAAAATATAATTGTCATTAGTGAGCTGTAGAGGTGCTGGAAGGCGGATTCTGTTGCCTTCGTACAGAGCCCGTTAGCTAGCTCTTTCCCCGTTTTCGATCTGTGTGATAAGCTAACAGCTGCTGGCCGTGGTTTTATATTTTATTTAATGGACAGATATGAGAGTGGTACAAAAAAGGAAAACATTTATAAATGTCTTTCCCAAAATATCAAAGTATTCCTTTAATTCCTGTGTGTGAAGTGTGAACTTCAATCTGAAACACAGTTTGGATTTATGCAGCTTCTGCGGTGTGAGGCACAGTTGTGAATGTAAAAATCAGTACCTTGAACTAATAGTAGCTAACCAAAATTATGTGTCACTTAATATTCCCACTTTGCTCTAATTACTTGAACACATTTCTCAAAAGACCCCCTTTCAAGCAGATCACAAAAATCTCTGCAGTTTTGGAAATAACTGCCGAAAGTGTCACTTCACAATTTTGTGATTCTAAACATGAGTTGGTTAACACGGAAATATGTATTATATTAAAATATATGTAGAGGTTTTGCACCATAAAATAAACCCATGGCCCCACATCAATTTTAAATGTTACTTTAACTCAGTTTACAGAGGTAGTGAGAGTTAAGTGCACAACGTAAGATCAAGCTCAGTATTCAGAAGACATTAGTGATATTGTCTTCTTCTTCCACATAATTCAATTAAACTCAGGCATCTTTGACTACAATGTCTGGGGCAGCCTCAACCTTTAAAGCAGACTCCTCTTGCTTTTTCCAAGTAAAATATCTGGTCATCTGAGCGTCTCTAACTGAACTGTCACAGATGATTAGAGGAGGAACAACTCGTCTTGGTATCCCAAAGAGCATGGGGTCCTCACGAGAGAGTGAGCCACAACTAGAATCAATGTCACCGTTCAGATAATCACGCATTGCCGATTCACCATGTAAGATTAATTTTGTTTGCTGCCTAACTGTGTAAAGCCTCTATTCATTTTCAAATTTTTCCACAGAAAAAACGTGGTCAACTCAATAATGACGCTTTCCACTTGAAATATCAGCCCTGCTTGTTGAGACCCAAGTATTTTATGTTATGTTGTTCATCTGGTTACTGAAATTCTTTCTGTGACAAACCAAACTGACAACGTTTTTAAATCTTTTTGAATTCGCACCTTTGTTTTCCTTTTCAGTTAGATAAGTGTGTGAGAGTTTGAGTAGTGTGGGTCAATTGTATTAGTTTTGAACATTGTGTATTATGAAGTACTTCTCATTCTGGCATTTTGTTTTCAGGATTTGTAATCAGAATTAGCAATAGCATCCTAGCTACAGAGTTCTGTAGTCTTAGTTCATAATTAGAGAGATATATTTAACTTGATAAGTTAGTTAGACTACAGAATAAATTGTAATGCATAAAGTGGCAACCTTGTATGTATTCTTTACTGAAAACATTAAAAAAATATGATGGAATGGAAGTTAAATCAATTAAATGTATATTTATATATATTCGAAGTAATGTCTCTTTTTTTCTGTTTGTAAGTCATAACTGGCTTTATTTATGAGGAGTCACGCAGGGACAGTAGGATATTTTCAGAATTACAAACGAGGGCCCATCTCTTTTGTATGTCTTCTGTGACCTCTCCTCAGAAAACCATGTGTTTGTCACACACACACAGAAAAACAAGCTTTACACAACAGGAGTGTGAAATCACCATGTTCCAAGACTGGGGGGGTATTTGTGCTCCCAGTGGGCAGAAATCTCTGTGCACTCAGACGACATCAGGCAAAGCAATGACCCCTGAATTCATAATCGCTCTCAGGAAACAAGTGTTTCATCTCTGCTGGGGTCAACAGGGGAAACTGATTTGAAACTCAATACGTTGATGTAAGACACGCAATACATGTAGAATAGAAATTATAGAAAAGAGAACGTGAAAGAGAACGTGAAAGATTACCTGTCTGACAGCACAGTTATAACCAGAGAACTTATAAAATGTACTGAAGTGATTTTACATTACTTTAGCATTCTCACTATTTGCTACTCTATACACTTACATACATCTAAGGTAATACTGTGTAAATAGTCTACTGCACTTTTTACTTCACTGTATTTATCTGACAGCTGTAGTTACTAGTTTATGATTTGACGTACAAAACTAAATATATTTATAAAACATGACAAAAATGAAACTACCATCAGTAGGCCTATAAAACGTAGTTTAAATTGGCTCCACCTCAACCAGCTACAATATTTAAATGCTGCTTAATATACCAATGATAATAATAATACAATAATATGATGTAGTAGCAACCGTATATAATATCAGCACTATAACACTCGAAATGGGCAATTCTGTATAATTAGTAGGCCTACTTTTACTTTTGATACTTCAAGTATAATTTGGCTAATAAAACTTGTCATGTAATTTTACTTAAACCTTTGAAGGCAGGACTTACGTTTTAATATATTATATTATTTAACAGTTTGTTGTTACGACTTTTACTTAAGAATCTGAGTGCTTATACCATCTATGACCAAAAGTGATTAATAAAATCACAGCATAAAATCTTGAATGTAATGTCCATGTGTGACGGGATATTTTTAAAAGTTATTTTTTAAGTAGAGGGACATATTCAAGGCTGACATAAACTCTTCAAAGTAGTTTGAATGTGTCCGAAAATATTTCACGCTGAAGCATAGACGTCCACAACACAAACTATAACAGTAGGCTACAAAGTATCCGAAGCCAGGCCTTCAGATTCCCGCGGCACAGTGGAGAGCAAGGCAACAGCGCCATCTTGCGTCGCGAGGATGCAGTGACGCACGATGTAGCGACGTCACTTCCTGTTTAAACATGGCCGCGTCCTGACAAATGTCACATTTCTGCTGCTGCTGTAAACATACAGTTATTAACGCTGATTATATCACCTGTCCAGCGAAAAGAAAAAAGGCGAGAACTGGGAAGGTTTCGCTTCACTCCGTTCATCATCTGCAGAGGTATTTAGCTCATTTGTTGTTCGTTTCTAAAGCGCACGTGACGTTAGTCCTCAAACAGCGCTTTAGAAGTCAGACCTGAGCAAAAGCTACATAGCTATTCGGTTGCCACTTAATGACACGTTCAGGGTTATCACCGGATATGTAATTAACATGTCACTTAATGAGACTCACTGCTGGCGTTGTTAAGAAAGAAAGTTTAATATGAAATTGATTTGTTTTCTTTCTATTGTCCATTAACGTTATATCAGTAATGTCTAACTCAAGGAGATGTATTGTGTTCATATGTTTTGACTTTGTTTGACATGCATGAAGTTGTATTCAATTTGTTATTTTGCTCACACTGGGTTATTGCTCTTGTTTGTTAGGTTTATAGTGGCTTGTAAACCATGTGGGCTGGGCACATTTTGGTGCATGACGTTTTGAAAAATAAATGACTCAACGTTACTTCTACTAATATACACTTTGGTTTAAAGTACATTTTGTTGTTGTTGTTGCAGGATAATCGGATCAACACCATGGTTCATTTATGTGAGTATACGAACGGGCATATCCATGTGTAGTCACATGTTTTCCCGTATATTTTGTAAGGGTTATCCTATTTAGCATAAGCAGCCGGGACAGCTTCCTCATTTAACTATTATGAACAGATTTAGCTTCTCATATATGAAGTTTATCAATATGACTGTAAGGCTACAACTAACCATTCTTCTCCATTACAGATTGAGCAGTCGATGAACACTTAATCTGTGAAATGCCAAAGATAGGGAAAAATGCCCATCACAAGAGGACACTTCTTTAAATGTCTTGTTTTATGCAACCAACAGTTCAAAACACAACAATATGCAATAAATAACAATGATAATAATAGAAAACCCTTTAAGAAGCCAGAATGTATGCAATTTCTTTTCTTAATGATGCAAGTGTAATTGGAAAAAATATTGTTGATTAATTTTCTTTCAGTCGATTTATCAACTACATTTTTTTTTGTCTATAATGTACAAATACATTCAGTTTCCAATTTACTAGGTACATTATAGCAAAAGCGATTGTGGTTTAGAGATTTGCTGATTTAACTCTTTAACTGGTCATTCCACAAGAGGAAGTTTCAGGTGCTTTTGTTTTCATTTGTATTACTTTATAGTGAAGAGAGATATTTCGTCCCCCCTATTCACATCAATAAGGGTAGACAAAATAATAGAACAGTGTTAACAAAAACGTAACATTATAAAGGTAGGATCTACACTGCATCAGTCGCAGTAGTAGTTAGGTGTAAGTATTAAACTGGCAACTGAGGGTTTTTGTTGCACCTTTTATAGAGCAGATGCCAAAACATATTTTACAATAAAAGAGAAGCAGCAGATATAATATATAAAATACAAATAAAAAAACACTAAACAAAAGCAAAAAGTGAACGTTTCACTACTGCGTTCCTTCCATCTTGTTCAAGAAAGTAACTTTGATTGAAGCAACATGGAATCAAAGATTTGGAAAATATAGAGTTGTTGTCAGTCTGTGGTTTAATTTCATTATATGAAATATGCTTTACTGAAAATTACTTAAACAAGATGGTCAAGATCACTAAAGTTACAGCTTTTACTGAATGTGCATTATCCACGTTAACAATTACAAGAACCTAATCTCATTTCCCTTTAACAATGCTGACTGTGCTCTTTTCCTTCTGCAGCATCACTCCTGCTTAAGAAGTACCACGGAGGTTACGTTGTCCTCCGATTGGCTCTTGCAGGCCACCAACAAGCGAACAGACCTTTTTATCGAATCGTGGCAGCTTACAACAAAAGGGCAAGAGATGGTAAATATTTAGAGCAGCTGGGCTCCTACGACCCCCTCCCCAACATCTACAATGAGAAACTCGTCAGCTTCAACTTCGACCGAATCAAGTACTGGATCGGCTGTGGCGCACACCCTACAAAGCCAGTGGCCAAACTTCTAGGTGTGTATTCACTAAATGATTATGCTCTCTTAAGGTGGATAAATATTGCTGTTATCTGCCTGTCCAGATAGTTGTGCTCCTCATAGGGATTTGTTTAATCAAGGAGGTCCATCCATAACTTTGAGCACCTACACCTTTCATTTTTATCTCGAGGTTTACCTCTCTGTGTCAAACATTCTTTGAAATCTTGTTTTCTGTATTATCTACTACCATAAATGATGACGACTGTCTAGTATTATTATGTGTTCTCACTGTGCCGTAAAGGACCTCATCCATGCCCTCTTGTTTAAAGGATTGTACAGATACAGATTACGTGTGCCTTTTACGGTCATAACAAGCATCTAATGTATTACACGGTTCTCCAGAATTTGGCAACGAGGAATTCAAATAAAAAAATGATGTCTCGGCTCCAAAATATTTTGGCCTCTACTCGACAATGTTTCTGCAATAGTTAGTTGGAAAAGTTTGTAGTAAAAGATATTGTCTTCCTCTCTCCCCTGTCGCTTTCTGCAGGGTTGGCAGGATTTTTCCCTCTGCACCCAATGACGATAACAGAGGCAGAGCGTCAACGAGCACAAACAGAGCTGATAGCAACAGAAACAGAAGAAGGTCTGCAGGAGGGACAGAAGGAGGCTAAAGTGTGAGAATTAAAGCTGGGGACTGTGTGTGTGACTGTCCAGTTCAAAAGGATGTCGCCGTTATTTGGAGGGAACTGATCTATTTGTTTCCTAACTTGTTTGGTGGACTGCTTTAAGCAATATCAGATTGACATGTTGTAGTATTAGCTGTGGACAATTCTTATTACAACTTATTCTCAATAAAATGCAATAGTTTCAGGTTCTGTTTATGAGAGTGGAGTGCCATGACAGACAGTTGTGTGTATTTACTGTTTTATTTGACTTAAATAAAATATTTCAATATGATGCCATTTGGTTAAGGTTAAGAAGCAGACCTTTTCTATTGTCCTCTGTCTAACATTTTCAACACCTTTATGGAAAAATTATTTTGTTTACTTTCAACTTGACTCATGAAGGGTGTTATCGTTTTTCCTTCTTTTGTCTGTCTTCTTTCTTTTGAAATGAATACATAATGAATAGTCTGTAACCTATGCCAACATATAAAATAAATTACCTGGTTTTGTTGAGACTGTCTATCAAGTTTATATAAATAAAACAAATGAAACGGTGCATTCAAATAGTGTACGTCAATTCAAATCACTATTTGGTTGAAGCATTTGGGTTGGCCTTAGTAAAGTCAAACACAAGAATAGAGGGAAATCAAAAGTGAGTGGGTTGACTGATATTATTATTGGCAAGCTTTACAGCACTTAAGCTCAATAGCAAATTCTCCACCCGTACGCTGAACTGTGTGTTATTGAAACCTTTGTAAACTGGAAACTTACTGTTAAGCATTACATGACTTCTGTGAGTTAACAATATTGTTGACATCATTCTGCAGTAAATCCTGTTTTTACTATTTCAAAGGAAACAGCCTCGTGCCGGTTTTTTTTCTCATATTTACGGACCATATTCAGTTACCATCGGTCATGCTGTAAGCTTTACCTTGTATTGATGACCACTAAAATGAAAACCAAATCATGAACACAGTCAATAATCTGTTTCAGAATGTATTTGACCTTCACGGTGGAAAACACAATGGTAATATCATTTTGATATCTCTAAAACATAATTACCCCATACTTGCCTGTGTGGTTAACCTTAAGTAGCAAATGTCTTCATCAACAGGTCATATTGTAGAAATAAGCTTGCAGACAGCACTATATGCATGTTATCTTTTGTTAAACCTACTGCAACGAAAGCAAATACACTATTTATTTCTGTACTTTATTGTTTTGGGTCTGTTCATAAAAAGCTTTTAAATAAGCTCTGTGGACAGGTCATTTAATGAAGTACTACAAACACTGAACTAAACGAATACATTTTATTCAAAAATCATCATTTAGATGATTTTTCCTATATAAACTGCTGTCTGGTGTGCCTGTCACATGCTTATCATTGCATGCTTATTTTATATTGATCAGGTCCATGTTTCAAACCACAAGTATGGCTTGAGTCAATCAGGTAATTATTTAAAGACGTATTTCACCCAAGACACACTTGACAACGCCTAGGTGACATGAAAGTCCCACAGAAACACACAAAACTTACAATAGTCCTGCTGTCAGTTTTTTTTATTGTGTGGCATTTCAGAAATTATTTTCGAATAAGCAAACAGGGGTGTGGAGAGCTTTAGAATTTTTTTTTGCAGCTACAAGGAAATATTTATGTTTAACCTCGTCACAGCTCATTTGTTCCTTGTGCCATTGAGACGGTTTATTAACCCTCCTGGGATCATGTTTAACAGTCTATTCATAGCATAACCAAATCAATTCAAATGACTATATTGTCAATATGTTGCTCACCCTGGACAGTTTATCGCAGCATTTAAGCTGCATGTCTTTGGACTGTGGGAGGAAGCTGGAGAACCCGGAGGGAACCCACGCTGTCACGGGGAGAACGTGCAAACTCCACACAGAAGGACCGCCCGGGATTGGGGATCGAACCCTGACCCCTCTTGCTGTGAGGTGAAAGTGCGAGTCACTACACCACCGTGCAGCCCTAATTGTATTATCATTTACAAAAAATATGACTCTAATATATATATTGTTTTTTGTTTTTTTTACACACAAAAATTCAGTTTTAGTGTATGACAATTTCCAGCAATTGCATGACAAGTGTATAGTAAATATCACTGTGTCATTGAAAATGAATAATGGTTAATAATATAATATTGGTTAATAAATCATTTATTAATAACAGCCACCCAAACTCTGCCTCACCCACTCACACCGCAGTCCTTTTCCACTTCAAAGTCAATGTGATCTGGACCTTTGTAAACAAGCATGGACAAGGTGTGCACTTTCAGAGAAACTCACAAATCTTTAAAGTGGCATGCCACAATGCATAAAACAAAAAGTTTGCCTAGGGAGGTCACTGCATAAGTAACAACCCGTTTACAAGTTGATCATTGATGACAGAGTAGATTTGATACTGATAGACAAATGTTTATATGGCATACGACTGCCAACAGGATCAGACTTAAAAGACAGAAAATTCCATAACATCTAAATTATTCTGCTTCATTATACCGTATATATGTTTATGGAGTGAAAGATTGCAGCTGTTGAAATATTTCAGCTTTACATCGTTTAGATGATTTCTTGAATGGACGGGAAAATGATGAAGTGGATTTATTTGGGATCCTGTAATTGGAGGAGACCTTCTCTTATAATCCTTACTTTGGTGGTCATCGTGCTCATGGCATTTTGTGTGTTCTTAACACAAAAAAGAGGTAAGTCTGTGATTTCTGTTTTTCTTTGCATAACCAGGTGAGCTTATCCACCTATCAATTTACTTAAGATGTATGTTGAATAAACTACTCTTCACACTGATATCATTTGACAGACAGTATGTATGTATATTGCCATATAATATTGACATGATTCATTTCAGTCCCGATAATCCTTCAGGAAGAACTACAATTAATGCAGAAATGCAAACTCTGCTCCTCACACATGCCCACTAAGCATCACACAATACTTTACTCTCAATATATGAGTTTTTTGGAACATTAATGTTCACAAAACTACATTTGGTGATTGAGAAATTTTGTCTTTTAGTTTTTTATTTGTAAGTCACCACAAATAATGTTTTGTGGATGCAGTTTAGGTAGCTTATTCACAAACCTATCTAATATCCGAATCACTTTTTCTATTACTTGCAAAGCGCAGCTTTGTACCTATACATTTTCAGTTCATTTTGAAAAATTATGCATTATCTCCGCATTGGACTTTTATTCATGAGTGCAACCTAAATTCAATGAAAGCAATACAATGCACACAAAAGGGAAATAACTGATACTGACTGTAGATTTACCGGCATATTCAGTTAATAATTGAATCAACATAATGGTGCAAGAATACAAACATAAGAAAGCATTTAGATATTTTCACAAGATAAAAAAAGATAACCTATTCAGTGTTGGAGGAAGTGATATCCATTTTATATGAACTTAGTTATTATTATATAAAAATCTAGAAGCCAGCCTTAGTACTACAAAAGATAATGATGCAAACAAAAACTTGATTTCACAAAGATGATAAAACTTGATGATATGACACAAAATATTTTGGGAATACTTCCAAGTAAATGTTGTTAAAACAATGAAAAGACAATAAAGTGTTAATTTAATTTAATTTGTATTTCTTGGTGAAGCCAGTTTCTGTGATGTGCATTGACAAATACATTTATCATGCACAAATATTGTCTTATTTAACAGATGATCAGAATCCAAAACAAGATAAAACGGACGAAACATGGAGGAAAACACAGAAAGCGGATAACCATGAAGGAAAGAATCTGTCAAACATAAACGTCTCAATAGATAAATTGTCAAAAGTCTTGCGGAATGGACCGGTCGAAAAAGTTTTAATGTCGAGAACAATGGATTCAACTATGTCAACATCAACGTCTTTACTCAACTCAAATGGAGGAAGAATCACTAGTATCACTGATTATTCCACAAAAACAATCAATTCCCCAAAAAATAGAGTGGTCTCAGCAAGTAATATGTCTATATCCCCCCGACTGATAACTCACTTAACTCAAAAATCTACTGAACAAAAAACTGAAACATCACCAGCAAGTACCAGTACAACTCAAAGCCAATTGACTAGACAGGAAACATCTACAACAATGATCCATTCATTGAATGAGCAACACTATACTACCATTACGACTGTGAGACCCACAGAGAAAATGGATTCAACAGCGTCAACTTCTTTACTCACCTCAAATGGAGAAGCAAGCACGACCATCACCCATTATTCCAAAACAACGATCAAACCCACCACAAACACAGAAGTCTCCCCGAGTTCAATGTCTACATCCCCCTTACAGACTACTGTCTTCACTCAAACATCGACTGAACAAAAAACTGAAACATCACCAGAAGGTACCAGTACAACTCAGAGCTCATCGACTAGCCAGGAAACATCTACAACAATGGTACCTTCATCGACAGGGCAACAAAATACAACGATTACGAATGTGAGACCCACAGGGAAAACGGATTCAACAGCATCAACCTCTTTACTTACCTCAAATGGAGAAGGAAGCACCACTAACACTATTAATTCCAAAACAACAATCAATCCTAACACAAATACAGAGGTCTCACCGAGTTCAATGTATGCATCCCCCCCAATAACTACTGACTTTACTCAAATAACTACTGAACAAAACATTGAAAAATCACCAGAAGGTACCAGTACAACTCAGAGCCCATCGACTAGCCAGGAAACATCTACAACAACGGTACCTTCATCGACAGGGCAACAATCTACGACCATTACAACTGTGAAACCCACAGAGAAAACCGATTCAACAGCGTCAACTTCTTTACAAACCTCAAATGGAGAAGCAAGCACGATCATCACTCATTATTCCAAAACAACGATCAATCCTACCACAAATACAGAAATCTCCCCGAGTTCAATGTATGCATCCCCCCCAATAACTACTGACTTTACTCAAATAACTACTGAACAAAACATTGAAACATCACCAGCAGGTACCAGTACAACTCAGAGCCCATTGACTAGCCAGGAAACATCTATAACAATGGTGCCTTCATCGACCGAGCAAAAAAATACAACCATTACGACTGTGAGACCCACAGAGAAAACCGATTCAACAGCGTCAACTTCTTTCCTTACCTCAAATGGAGAAGGAAGCACCCCAATCACCCATTATTCCAAAACAACGATCAATCCCACCACAAACACAGAGGTCTCCCCGAGTTCAATGTCTACATCCCCCTTACTGACTACTGTCTTCACTCAAACATCGACTGAACAAAAAACTGAAACATCACCAGAAGGTACCAGTACAACTCAGAGCCCATCAACTAGCCAGGAAACATCTACAACAATGCTACCTTCATCGACAGGGCAAAGATCTACGACCATTACAACTGTGAAACCCACAGAGAAAACCGATTCAACAGCGTCAACCTCTTTCCTTACCTCAAATGGAGAAGGAAGCACCACCAACACTACTAATTCCAAAACAACAATCAATCCTACTAGAAATACAGAGGTCTCCCCGAGTTCAATGTGTACATGCCCCCCAATAACTATTGACTGTACTCAAACATCGACTGAACAAAAAACTGAAACATCACAAGCAGCTACCAGTACAACTCAGAGCCCATTGACTAGCCAGGTAACATCTTTACCAATGGTGCCTTCATCGACCGAGCAACAAAATATCACTATTACGACTGTGAGACCCACAGGGAAAACGGATTCAACAGCGTCAACCTCTTTCCTTACCTCAAATGGAGAAGGAAGCACCACAATCACCCATTATTCCAAAACAACGATCAATCCCACCACAAACACAGAGGTCTCCCCGAGTTCAATGTCTACATCCCCCTTACTGACTACTGTCTTCACTCAAACATCGACTGAACAAAAAACTGAAACATCACCAGAAGGTACCAGTACAACTCAGAGCCCATCAACTAGCCAGGAAACATCTACAACAATGGTACCTTCATCGACAGGGCAACAATCTACGACCATTACAACTGTGAGACCCACAGAGAAAACCGATTCAACAGCGTCAACCTCTTTCCTTACCTCAAATGGAGAAGGAAGCACCACCAACACTATTAATTCCAAAACAACAATCAATCCGAGTTCAATGTCTGCATCCCCCCCAATAACTACGGTCTTCACTCAAACATCGACTGAACAAAAAACTGAAACATCACAAGCAGGTACCAGTACAACTCAGGGCCCATCGACTAGCCAGGAAACATCTACAACAATGGTACCTTCATCGACAGGGCAACAATCTACGACCATTACAACTGTGAAACCCACAGAGAAAACCGATTCAACAGCGTCAACTTCTTTACTCACCTCAAATGGAGAAGCAAGCACGACCATCACCCATTATTCCAAAACAACGATCAATCCTACCACAAATACAGAAATCTCCCCGAGTTCAATGTATGCATCCCCCCCAATAATTACTGACTTTACTCAAATAACTACTGTACAAAACATTGAAACATCACAAGCAGGTACCAGTACAACTCAGAGCCCATCGACTAGCCAGGAAACATCTACAACAATGGTGTCTTCATCGACAGGGCAACAAAATACAACCATTACGACTGTGAGACCCACAGAGAAAACAGATTCAATAGCGTCAACCTCTTCCCTTACCTCAAATGGAGAAGGAAGCACCACCAACACTACTAATTCCAAAACAACAATCAATCCTACCACAAATACAGAGGTCTCCCCGAGTTCAATGTCTGCATCCCCCCCAATAACTACTGTCTTCAATCAAACAACTACTGAACAAAAAATTGAAACATCACCAGCAGGTACCAGTACAACTCAGAGCCCATTGACTAGCCAGGAAACATCAATAACAAAGATGCCTTCATCGACCGAGCAACAAAATACAACTATTACGACTGTGAGACCCACAGAGAAAACCGATTCAACAGCGTCAACTTCTTTACTCACCTCAAATGGAGAAGCAAGCACGACCATCACCCATTATTCCAAAACAACGATCAATCCTACCACAAATACAGAAATCTCCCCGAGTTCAATGTATGCATCCCCCCCAATAACTACTGTCTTCACTCAAAAATCGACTGAACAAAAAACTGAAACATCACAAGCAGGTACCAGTACAACTCAGAGCCCATTGACTAGCCAGGTAACATCTTTACCAATGGTGCCTTCATCGACCGAGCAACAAAATATCACTATTACGACTGTGAGACCCACAGGGAAAACGGATTCAACAGCGTCAACCTCTTTCCTTACCTCAAATGGAGAAGGAAGCACCACAATCACCCATTATTCCAAAACAACGATCAATCCCACCACAAACACAGAGGTCTCCCCGAGTTCAATGTCTACATCCCCCTTACTGACTACTGTCTTCACTCAAACATCGACTGAACAAAAAACTGAAACATCACCAGAAGGTACCAGTACAACTCAGAGCCCATCGACTAGCCAGGAAACATCTACAACAATGGTACCTTCATCGACAGGGCAACAATCTACGACCATTACAACTGTGAGACCCACAGAGAAAACCGATTCAACAGCGTCAACTTCTTTCCTTACCTCAAATGGAGAAGGAAGCACCACCAACACTATTATTCCAAAACAACAATCAATCCGAGTTCAATGTCTGCATCCCCCCCAATAACTACGGTCTTCACTCAAACATCGACTGAACAAAAAACTGAAACATCACAAGCAGGTACCAGTACAACTCAGGGCCCATCGACTAGCCAGGAAACATCTACAACAATGGTACCTTCATCGACAGGGCAACAATCTACGACCATTACAACTGTGAAACCCACAGAGAAAACCGATTCAACAGCGTCAACTTCTTTACTCACCTCAAATGGAGAAGCAAGCACGACCATCACCCATTATTCCAAAACAACGATCAATCCTACCACAAATACAGAAATCTCCCCGAGTTCAATGTATGCATCCCCCCCAATAATTACTGACTTTACTCAAATAACTACTGTACAAAACATTGAAACATCACAAGCAGGTACCAGTACAACTCAGAGCCCATCGACTAGCCAGGAAACATCTACAACAATGGTGTCTTCATCGACAGGGCAACAAAATACAACCATTACGACTGTGAGACCCACAGAGAAAACAGATTCAATAGCGTCAACCTCTTCCCTTACCTCAAATGGAGAAGGAAGCACCACCAACACTACTAATTCCAAAACAACAATCAATCCTACCACAAATACAGAGGTCTCCCCGAGTTCAATGTCTGCATCCCCCCCAATAACTACTGTCTTCAATCAAACAACTACTGAACAAAAAATTGAAACATCACCAGCAGGTACCAGTACAACTCAGAGCCCATTGACTAGCCAGGAAACATCTATAACAATGATGCCTTCATCGACCGAGCAACAAAATACAACTATTACGACTGTGAGACCCACAGAGAAAACCGATTCAACAGCGTCAACTTCTTTACTCACCTCAAATGGAGAAGCAAGCACGACCATCACCCATTATTCCAAAACAACGATCAATCCTACCACAAATACAGAAATCTCCCCGAGTTCAATGTATGCATCCCCCCCAATAACTACTGTCTTCACTCAAACATCGACTGAACAAAAAACTGAAACATCACAAGCAGGTACCAGTACAACTCAGAGCCCATTGACTAGCCAGGTAACATCTTTACCAATGGTGCCTTCATCGACCGAGCAACAAAATATCACTATTACGACTGTGAGACCCACAGGGAAAACGGATTCAACAGCGTCAACCTCTTTCCTTACCTCAAATGGAGAAGGAAGCACCACAATCACCCATTATTCCAAAACAACGATCAATCCCACCACAAACACAGAGGTCTCCCCGAGTTCAATGTCTACATCCCCCTTACTGACTACTGTCTTCACTCAAACATCGACTGAACAAAAAACTGAAACATCACCAGAAGGTACCAGTACAACTCAGAGCCCATCGACTAGCCAGGAAACATCTACAACAATGGTACCTTCATCGACAGGGCAACAATCTACGACCATTACAACTGTGAGACCCACAGGGAAAACGGATTCAACAGCGTCAACCTCTTTCCTTACCTCAAATGGAGAAGGAAGCACCCCAATCACCCATTATTCCAAAACAACGATCAATCCCACCACAAACACAGAGGTCTCCCCGAGTTCAATGTCTACATCCCCCTTACTGACTACTGTCTTCACTCAAACATCGACTGAACAAAAAACTGAAACATCACCAGAAGGTACCAGTACAACTCAGAGCCCATCAACTAGCCAGGAAACATCTACAACAATGGTACCTTCATCGACAGGGCAACAATCTACGACCATTACAACTGTGAGACCCACAGGGAAAACGGATTCAACAGCGTCAACCTCTTTCCTTACCTCAAATGGAGAAGGAAGCACCACAATCACCCATTATTCCAAAACAACGATCAATCCCACCACAAACACAGAGGTCTCCCCGAGTTCAATGTCTACATCCCCCTTACTGACTACTGTCTTCACTCAAACATCGACTGAACAAAAAACTGAAACATCACCAGAAGGTACCAGTACAACTCAGAGCCCATCGACTAGCCAGGAAACATCTACAACAATGGTACCTTCATCGACAGGGCAAAGATCTACGACCATTACAACTGTGAAACCCACAGAGAAAACCGATTCAACAGCGTCAACTTCTTTCCTTACCTCAAATGGAGAAGGAAGCACCACCAACACTACTAATTCCAAAACAACAATCAATCCTACCACAAATACAGAGGTCTTACCGAGTTCAATGTCTGCATCCCCCCCAATAACTACTGTCTTCACTCAAACATCGACTGAACAACAAACTGAAACATCACAAGCAGGTACCAGTACAACTCAGAGCCCATTGACTAGCCAGGTAACATCTTTACCAATGGTGCCTTCATCGACCGAGCAACAAAATACCACTATTACGACTGTGAGACCCACAGGGAAAACGGATTCAACAGCGTCAACCTCTTTCCTTACCTCAAATGGAGAAGGAAGCACCACAATCACCCATTATTCCAAAACAACGATCAATCCCACCACAAACACAGAGGTCTCCCCGAGTTCAATGTCTACATCCCCCTTACTGACTACTGTCTTCACTCAAACATCGACTGAACAAAAAACTGAAACATCACAAGCAGGTACCAGTACAACTCAGGGCCCATCGACTAGCCAGGAAACATCTACAACAATGGTACCTTCATCGACAGGGCAACAATCTACGACCATTACAACTGTGAGACCCACAGAGAAAACCGATTCAACAGCGTCAACTTCTTTCCTTACCTCAAATGGAGAAGGAAGCACCACCAACACTATTAATTCCAAAACAACAATCAATCCGAGTTCAATGTCTGCATCCCCCCCAATAACTACGGTCTTCACTCAAACATCGACTGAACAAAAAACTGAAACATCACAAGCAGGTACCAGTACAACTCAGGGCCCATCGACTAGCCAGGAAACATCTACAACAATGGTACCTTCATCGACAGGGCAACAATCTACGACCATTACAACTGTGAAACCCACAGAGAAAACCGATTCAACAGCGTCAACTTCTTTACTCACCTCAAATGGAGAAGCAAGCACGACCATCACCCATTATTCCAAAACAACGATCAATCCTACCACAAATACAGAAATCTCCCCGAGTTCAATGTATGCATCCCCCCCAATAATTACTGACTTTACTCAAATAACTACTGTACAAAACATTGAAACATCACAAGCAGGTACCAGTACAACTCAGAGCCCATCGACTAGCCAGGAAACATCTACAACAATGGTGTCTTCATCGACAGGGCAACAAAATACAACCATTACGACTGTGAGACCCACAGAGAAAACAGATTCAATAGCGTCAACCTCTTCCCTTACCTCAAATGGAGAAGGAAGCACCACCAACACTACTAATTCCAAAACAACAATCAATCCTACCACAAATACAGAGGTCTCCCCGAGTTCAATGTCTGCATCCCCCCCAATAACTACTGTCTTCAATCAAACAACTACTGAACAAAAAATTGAAACATCACCAGCAGGTACCAGTACAACTCAGAGCCCATTGACTAGCCAGGAAACATCTATAACAATGATGCCTTCATCGACCGAGCAACAAAATACAACTATTACGACTGTGAGACCCACAGAGAAAACCGATTCAACAGCGTCAACTTCTTTACTCACCTCAAATGGAGAAGCAAGCACGACCATCACCCATTATTCCAAAACAACGATCAATCCTACCACAAATACAGAAATCTCCCCGAGTTCAATGTATGCATCCCCCCCAATAACTACTGTCTTCACTCAAAAATCGACTGAACAAAAAACTGAAACATCACAAGCAGGTACCAGTACAACTCAGAGCCCATTGACTAGCCAGGTAACATCTTTACCAATGGTGCCTTCATCGACCGAGCAACAAAATATCACTATTACGACTGTGAGACCCACAGGGAAAACGGATTCAACAGCGTCAACCTCTTTCCTTACCTCAAATGGAGAAGGAAGCACCACAATCACCCATTATTCCAAAACAACGATCAATCCCACCACAAACACAGAGGTCTCCCCGAGTTCAATGTCTACATCCCCCTTACTGACTACTGTCTTCACTCAAACCGACTGAACAAAAAACTGTCACAGAAGGTACCAGTAACTCAGGCCATCAACTAGCCAGGAAACATCTACAACAATGGTACCTTCATCGACAGGGCAACAATCTACGACCATTACAACTGTGAGACCCACAGAGAAAACGGATTCAACAGCGTCAACCTCTTTCCTTACCTCAAATGGAGAAGGAAGCACCACAATCACCCATTATTCCAAAACAACGATCAATCCCACCACAAACACAGAGGTCTCCCCGAGTTCAATGTCTACATCCCCCTTACTGACTACTGTCTTCACTCAAACATCGACTGAACAAAAAACTGAAACATCACCAGAAGGTACCAGTACAACTCAGAGCCCATCAACTAGCCAGGAAACATCTACAACAATGGTACCTTCATCGACAGGGCAACAATCTACGACCATTACAACTGTGAGACCCACAGGGAAAACGGATTCAACAGCGTCAACCTCTTTCCTTACCTCAAATGGAGAAGGAAGCACCACAATCACCCATTATTCCAAAACAACGATCAATCCCACCACAAACACAGAGGTCTCCCCGAGTTCAATGTCTACATCCCCCTTACTGACTACTGTCTTCACTCAAACATCGACTGAACAAAAAACTGAAACATCACCAGAAGGTACCAGTACAACTCAGAGCCCATCGACTAGCCAGGAAACATCTACAACAATGGTACCTTCATCGACAGGGCAAAGATCTACGACCATTACAACTGTGAAACCCACAGAGAAAACCGATTCAACAGCGTCAACTTCTTTCCTTACCTCAAATGGAGAAGGAAGCACCACCAACACTACTAATTCCAAAACAACAATCAATCCTACCACAAATACAGAGGTCTTACCGAGTTCAATGTCTGCATCCCCCCCAATAACTACTGTCTTCACTCAAACATCGACTGAACAACAAACTGAAACATCACAAGCAGGTACCAGTACAACTCAGAGCCCATTGACTAGCCAGGTAACATCTTTACCAATGGTGCCTTCATCGACCGAGCAACAAAATACCACTATTACGACTGTGAGACCCACAGGGAAAACGGATTCAACAGCGTCAACCTCTTTCCTTACCTCAAATGGAGAAGGAAGCACCACAATCACCATTATTCCAAAACAACGATCAATCCGAGTTCAATGTCTGCATCCCCCCCAATAACTACTGTCTTCACTCAAACATCGACTGAACAAAAAACTGAAACATCACAAGCAGGTACCAGTACAACTCAGGGCCCATCGACTAGCCAGGAAACATCTACAACAATGGTACCTTCATCGACAGGGCAACAATCTACGACCATTACAACTGTGAGACCCACAGAGAAAACCGATTCAACAGCGTCAACTTCTTTCCTTACCTCAAATGGAGAAGGAAGCACCACCAACACTATTAATTCCAAAACAACAATCAATCCGAGTTCAATGTCTGCATCCCCCCCAATAACTACGGTCTTCACTCAAACATCGACTGAACAAAAAACTGAAACATCACAAGCAGGTACCAGTACAACTCAGGGCCCATCGACTAGCCAGGAAACATCTACAACAATGGTACCTTCATCGACAGGGCAACAATCTACGACCATTACAACTGTGAAACCCACAGAGAAAACCGATTCAACAGCGTCAACTTCTTTACTCACCTCAAATGGAGAAGCAAGCACGACCATCACCCATTATTCCAAAACAACGATCAATCCTACCACAAATACAGAAATCTCCCCGAGTTCAATGTATGCATCCCCCCCAATAATTACTGACTTTACTCAAATAACTACTGTACAAAACATTGAAACATCACAAGCAGGTACCAGTACAACTCAGAGCCCATCGACTAGCCAGGAAACATCTACAACAATGGTGTCTTCATCGACAGGGCAACAAAATACAACCATTACGACTGTGAGACCCACAGAGAAAACAGATTCAATAGCGTCAACCTCTTTCCTTACCTCAAATGGAGAAGGAAGCACCACCAACACTACTAATTCCAAAACAACAATCAATCCTACCACAAATACAGAGGTCTCCCCGAGTTCAATGTCTGCATCCCCCCCAATAACTACTGTCTTCAATCAAACAACTACTGAACAAAAAATTGAAACATCACCAGCAGGTACCAGTACAACTCAGAGCCCATTGACTAGCCAGGAAACATCTATAACAATGGTGCCTTCATCGACCGAGCAACAAAATACAACCATTACGACTGTGAGACCCACAGAGAAAACCGATTCAACAGCGTCAACTTCTTTACTCACCTCAAATGGAGAAGTAAGAACTACCATCACCCATTATTCCAAAACAACAATCAAGACTACCACAAATACAGAGGTCACACCGAGTTCAATGTCTACGACCCCCCCACTGACTACTCAATTCATTCAAACATCGGCTGAACCCAAACTTGAAACAACACCAACAGAAACCAGCTCAACTCACCTTCTATTCACTAGCCAGGACACATCTACAACATTTTGGTCCTTATTGACAGATCAACAATCTACAGCTGTTACAACGACGACAATCACAGGAAATACTAAATCAATACCATCTTCAAAGGCTTTGACGTCTGTGGAAATCATCAGCCCAAACAAATTTACAACAATATCTGCCATTATTCCCCTTTCAAACACTACTGTCACTGTGACAACTCCTCAGTGTGAGGATTGTCACTGTATCAGGGGTACCTGCAAATTCAACCAGACACTTGGAAGATGTCACTGCCACTGTCAAGCGTTTTCCTTTGGAGATTTTTGCTCCTTTGGAATTAATGACACCCCTGCACGTGTTGGTGAGGTTTAACACATTCAATTATAGTTCTTTAAAACATTCTATAAATTGCAGAAAAAAAAGAATGCAGCTCTGTTATTTGATTTCAGCAGTATGTTAACAATAACTGTGTCTGGTACTGGTATTGATATTTCTTACCACTGTTTTATAGTTTATAGGAACATCTATTATGATTTTCCAATGTCAATTTTATGGGTGTCATCGTCTTTTGCAGATACAGAAGCAATACCAACTCGAAAAGCTAATCTTACTTTGAAAATCGTCCACATAAATTTTTTGGCTGCTTTTAATAATCTAAGCTCACCTCAATCATTGGAATTCATCTCAACATTATTGCGGGAGGTATACCTTTTTTTTTAATTATGGTTGCATTACTGCATGATAGTAGTGTCTTATAATTTATTTCTTATTTACTTGGCAATAAATTCAGTAACTCATACATTATAAAGATATTTTGTTCATCATTTATGTTTTGTGCTTTGCTGTTTTTGAACAGAATTGTATTTATTGCTATAATGATACCTGTCATGTGTTCCAGCTTGAAGCCTTATGCAAAGAAGCAGATCCACAAACCTTTAAAAAAATACAAGTCATCAAGTTAACGTAGGTTTTCCAAAAACTTTACTTATACAATTATTATAATTACTGTTTAATCAAGCACAAGCTGTTTTCTTTTGGTAATATCTTTCTATTTTTCCACTGTAGACCAGGAAGTGTTGTTGCAGAGAGTGTGGCGGAGTACATCTATCCAAACAATGAAACTCAAATCCAGTTCGTCAACACTCAGCTTGATGGGATGTTGACAGATATCTTGAATAACCCAATAAATCTCAAGAAGATTTCTCAGGCCTTTAACAATTCAGATGTGCTGTTAAATAGACTCACCTTTCAGACACCTGAAATCACAAGTAAGTGTACTCAGTCAGTTCTAAACATATGACTTATTGCTGCTTTGCACAGTCAGTGTTTCGTCATTCAATGCATGTCATCATTTCTGTATTTGCATTATGATACTCGTACAAAATGATAAATACATCACTTTTTATAAATCAGATATCACAGATCTGGAGCATTATGTAAACTGTTCACAGTTTGCTAATTATACTGCTGAGATTGTAAATGGTCAATGGCAGTGTGTTGGACCTTGCAAAACAAACCCTGACTACTGTCATCAACATGGAGAATGTCAAAATGACATTCAGAAAGGGCCAACCTGTAGGTAAGCAAAAACCTCTGTGTTCATCTTATTTAATTGCAAGGATCTTAAATACGTTGTATATTTTGGCTCATAATGTTAATCATATAAACATAATTCACTCATATGACCCTTCAATCTAGGTGTTACAAGTCTAGCCTTGAACAGTTTTATGGCCCACAGTGTGACCTCTTCCGTCACGGTCCAGGTTTCTACGGTGCACTGTTTGGATCACTGGCAGCAGCACTCCTGCTCTTGATTATCATCGTCATTGCTGTCATCGTCAAAAAGAGACATACGGCCATTTGGTTGGTTATGATGCCCCAAATACATCTTCCTTTACAGTAATATGCAAATGTTGTTTCTTGTTGCCTGTAATTGTAAAGTTACAAACATTGCCATGAGAAACTAATGAAACTGTCTCTCTATATTAGGAAAAGAAGCAACTCCTTTAACAGAAGACTGTCTGCTTTTGAGGAAGATTTCTTTGACTTCTCTGATACAGGTGCATCCTGATTTGTTTTTAGTTATCACTGAAAATGTATTTCAACGATCTCCCGAGGAATCTAATATTCGCAGCGTCAATAACATCAATTATTTCCCCCAGGAGATCACAATTTGGGATTAGCAAGCGCTTACACATCAGTAATCAATTTTGACAACCAATTGCAGGTATTGTTGTGTATCTTGTGTTCTATTCTAAATTACATATGAAAATCTTCTGGAGTACAAGGACTGATAAATGATTGTAGTTAAAATGTTGATCTCAAAATGTGATCGTTCTTGTGTCTTTACAGGTCACAACAAAACGTCCAGAGGTTTGGAACATCAACCCATGAAGGCTGCAGAACGCAACATTTTGTTTTAATTACAATGGCTTTCCATGCTTACGGATCAGTATGAGCTAACAACTTTATATTGAGCATGATATTATATACTCGTAATTTGTTGTTGGGATATTTATCACTGTATTTACATTAATTCTTGTTTACTGTAGCCTCTTGTGCCCATATATAAAAATGACTTTTTACTCCAGTTAATTCACACCACACTACAGCAATTCATTTTTGCCAGGATTTGTTTTAGTGTTTTAAATGTTGTCCTCATCTGAGGTCACAAAGAAGTGAGTTGTTGTCAATGAGCAATACTGCCTTGCAGTATTAAGAAACAAAAGGTAAAAATGTATAATTTAAAAAATATGAAATGTTGTCCTTTCCTGAAAATTCTTGTTGGGGTTGTTTCAGCACTATTGTCTTCAGTAAAATGCGGTTACATCATTGAGTACATTTTTAACCTGGTGGTTTTTGCTGCAAGCATTGTACTGTATGCCTACATTTACGAAGAATGCACAAACTAATTTAAAATATATAGAAAATGCTCTCAATTCACATAGGTTGCACATGTAATAGGACCAGGAGTAACCTATACAGTCAGAATACAATTTAAATAATGTCAAGGTAACTTAGATGAATGTAGTTTGTTATCAGTGTTGACATGGGGTTTGGAGCAAGTTGATTTTGAGATCTCAGGGTTTTTGCAATAACTTGCTGCTTCTCATTAAACAATTTTCCAATCCAATACAGTTGCCATACCAAATTCTACTTTAATAAAATATACTTACTCTAAGCCTAGGAGGTTTATGTTGTTTGTTGGCATCCCTCAAAGTCAGTACAATATCCTGTCACTAGATGGCATACACACACTCATTTTAATGATGTTTTGCCTTTGCAATATGTGAATAGAGAGGCACAGATATTTTAATACATGTCTGATCTATAAAAAATGTGTCATTGGTTAATCAACCTCAGCAGTGACCATCACTGTCCTGTTGTAGAATTGGAACTTTGTACTGTCAGTATCAGGTTATAACAGCTTTACAGACCAATCTTACTAGTTATGACACTGGTGTAGGTGAGATTTTTTTAACTGTGCAACTGCACCTCGAAATACTAGTGCACATCTGCAATGCTGGCACTCAACAGCAATATACAGTTCACTGATTGTCTTTCCTTTGAGGCTAGTGATGGCTGTTTGTGTCCACCTAGTGGTTGACTCATAGGACTCACTTGTAAACAATGTCTTTACCTTCGCTTGATGTACTATATTTTCATTACAAGTACTCTGACCTGAGTAAAATTGAACTAGCCGCACTTCAGTCTAAGTTAAATATTAACAACTATGTCCACAACTCACAGCATATTATAGGAAAAGTTACACCAAAAGTCAAGGCACACACAGATTTTTCAGATCATCTGGCTGCATGTTTTGGGATGGTAATAAGAATACCCAGGGAAAAAGCCACCATAGAACTCAACTTCTCTGGAAAATATGACAGATTACTCTTGCTACAACTAAAGTATATTCATATACAACAGACATGAGTGAGCACAACAAGTAATATTCCAAGAACATCACCTTGGATTCACTATCAATATTTTATTCATAATCTACGCGGCAGCTTTTCAAGCTCAGCTTTTCCAGCTCAGCCTCTCATTATTTGTTTGATATTATTCTGTGACTGCCACAAAAGCTTACTGTTAACTATCCCTTTCACTAAAAATGAAGCACAAAAAGAGTTTCTAAAAATAGCATATAGGTGAACATAGAAACACATTGCAGATATTTTATAGATGGATTAGAAATGCCATGGTTTGAATTGTCTTAAACCTGGAAGTTTATGTTGTTTAGTAGGCCTATTTTTAGAACAAAAATATAAATAGAACCTTGTGCAGAATGAGCTATTGTTAAAGGTTTTATTTAAACCAATTATTGATTGTGAATTTGCCTCCATATAGCCCTGATTTACAGTATATTAGTACTGAAGACATAGGTTGCATTTAACCAATTAATATTTTCCTTTTTTTGGGTTGTGTGTATATAACAATAGCTGCTTGATACTCAATTTAAACTTTTGGCCTAGGCATTGCCTCAACTAATTTAAGTTACTGAAACTGATAACCTCTCAGTTATGTTTGTGGTGTTGGTGCCTTTTGGAGAATGTTTCATATAATACCGGACAGTATGTAATTTGCCGTGCAGTTAATTGTACACCGAGCATCCAATGTGCGGACGTTGGATAATGGTCTGGATGACCTCTATGCCCGCATCAGTTTCCACAGGAACTGTAATGTCTTTGTTTCGCCGAAACGTGTGTAAACCCTGGAATAACGTTACCTGGCAGCGCCATTCGACTCTTACTCCAACCGCCAATTACTGATCTGACATAATAGAGGACTCTGGAACCGTTGGGATTGCATGTCACTTGAGTAGTAAGTTACCTTTTTTTGGCGCCACCCTCTTTGCCGGCTGTCACTTTGTAATGTGTTTTTGTCTGTTGTGCACTATGACTGTGTCTATTGTTGTCTGTACGAGTCTATTGTTGAGTTTTTGGTGGCAAATGAGTTTCCCCACTGGGGATTAATAAAGTTTTGTAATCTAATCGAATCTACTTTGTATGAGTTCATGGACAAATGGATGGATGGATGGATGGGTGGATGGATGGCTTCTGAGTGAATTTGTTGTCTTAGTTATTTCTACAAAGTTGCTGTTACAGCCACTAATTAGCTGCTATCGGCATTTACTCACCTGCTTGTTAGCTCCTTGTACTAAAACACACATTTTTTCTTGATTTTCATTACAAGTACTCTAACCTGAGTAAAATGTAACTGGCTGCACTTCAGTCTAAGTTAAATATTAACAACTCTGTCCACCATCCACAGCAAATGATTTCTACAAAAATTGCTGTTACAGCTACTAATTGGCTGCTATTGGCGTTTACTCACCTGCCTGTTAGCTCCTTGTACTAAAAGACAATTTTTTTCCCGGTTGGTAAGTTACAGAAAACTCCTGATTTTCGCTAGCTAGATTTAGCATTCACAGTTAATATCACAGGTGTTAACGTCAATTACAGATGCACCTTGCTAACCAAGCTAGATAGCTGGCGCTAGTTTTAGCTGCTCACTTAGCGATTGTTATGCTAACAGGACCTGCCCCTATCGAGCCGCGCTCTTTCCTCACGCCACCCTCTGGCAACGTTATGTACTAACGTTAAGCAACTAAATGAGCACACAGCAAACACATGCTAAAGGTGCATGGGTGCATAGTGGTACTTTTGCTACTTCCGGCGACCAACACAAACAAGAAGTCATTGCAAAAGCTGAGTATAGTATCGCGTTAAATCCTATCTCACTACGAATCACTGAACCAGAAACTGAAGAACAGAAAAAAATAAACTTCACTTTTTACAGCCATAACCATAAATTACGTCTTCCATTTGTTTTTCTGTAATAAAAAGTTGGGCTCCAGGGCATGTCAACACTGCTTATGGCTACTCCAATGTCTCTGGGTCATTTTGAGTCGATTCCCACCGTCTGTACTGCCTTTTATGTGAAACCTGGTCTATGTCTCCATCTAGTGGAGTGGTACTGCTTTCTAATAAAAGCATCGACCTTCAGTACTTGCATGTGGTCAAATAGACCAATGGGTTATGGTTTTGTATGTATGCATATATCATGTGTAGAGATTGATTTTTTTCCTAAATCAAAGCCAAAAAAAGAGCTGGATTTAGATTGAATTAATACCTACAGGGACAGGTAAAGTGTTTTACTGTCACCTGAAAAGGTTTCAAATTTCACCCACTCTAAAAGTGTACAGTTTTGTCCATCTTCATTTACATATACCCAGTAACATATATGCTGATGCTGACACCTGCCGAAATCTCACACGTGTTACCTTTAGTATGATACCAATAGACCTTGCTTTTGCAGCGGTACACTGGGGCCTGAGCCAGAGGCCACCCAGCATACCTTTTTGTTTATGGCAGAATTTTATGTCATTTTCTGGATTATTTTCTTTGCCCGCTCAAATTTGTATTGTATATGTGTATCTATTTCTGCGGCAGTGCAGACATTTGTCAAGAGCCATTCACAGAAAACCAGAACACTCTCTTCCACTCAGACAACTGCAGACTAATCCGCAGAGGACATAATGAGGCAGTAATCATAATTACTGTAATAATTTTTATCATTAAAAGTGCATTGCACTTGTTCATCCATCAGCAGTGCCATTCAATGACTTCTATCTAATTATGTGAAAATAATGTAAAACATGGATGTAGTTGAGCTGCTACAAGGGGAAGTTAAGTCCCAAACTCAATGCCTGAATTGAACCCATGTAAGTGTCAAAATCCTATGGTATATTTAAGTAAAAGATTCAAGTTGTGTTGACTAAATCAAGCTCAGTCAGGAAATAAAAAGTTTAAAGACGACAGAATCGGCTATAGAAACAGTTTGGCGGAAAAAGTGACTTAATTTTGCAAAGAATTGTAATCATCCCTTGTACCTTTTTTTGCTAAGTTTAAAAAAAAGAAAGGAAATTGTTGAAAGTGGAGCCTAAACATGTCTGAGCTCTGACTTTGAGCACAACAATCCCTTTTAGTGCCACTGCAGTGCAATAATGTGTTTCACTCAGAAGCTAATCACAAACCAAACGCTTTGTTAATTACTTCTCGATCACAACAGCCGTTCAAAATGAGCAGCCCGAATTTAGTTGCTATGGTCACTACCCATGCTGCCGCCCAGCAGCTCACCTAAAAGGGAACCAGGTGAAAGGGTTGGCCTGGATAGTTCAAACTACAGCCTTTTGTTCGATTAAGACGATAATGGTAAATCAATTGCTATCAAAACAAAACCACTAACCTACAGAAATGGTCACTGCCTTGCTGAGGGGTTCAATTGAATTTATTTTTTATATAGCCCAAAATCAAAAATTTGCCTCAGAGGGCTTTACAATCTGTACACATCCGACATCCTCTATCCCAAGACCTCTCATCGGATCAGGAAAAACTCCCCCCAAAAAAACCTTTAATGGGGAGAAAAAGGGAAGAAACCTTTGGGAGAGCAACAGAGGAGGATCCCTCTCCCAGGATGGAGAGAAGTGCAATAGATGTCTTGTGTACAGAAAGAACAACATAACAGAGTTATATCACATTCAATGCATATGACAGAGATGATTCATATAATAAGAGTAATAGGCATGATGAAAAGGTTACGACTACCAATAATAACAGCAGCAGTGGACGTAGTAAAATAAAAATTATAATAAAAGCAGTAATGGTATCGGCAGTAGTAATAGCAATGCAAATGATAATAGTAATAATAATAGTCGCAGTAGGTGTCAGGCAGGACCAAGGTCCAGATTTAACCGCGATCTATGGAAACCTGTGAGGCGAGAAAGCACAAAGACTCCGGGGAAGAAGCAGAGTTAGTAATGTGCATCGATGGGACATGAATTCATACAGAAGAAGAGAGAGGAGAGAGAGAAGAGGAGAGAGGAGCTCAGTGTATCCTAAGATGTCCCCCAGCAGTCTCGGCCTATAGCAGCATATCTAGGGGCTGGACCAGGGCAAACCTGAGCCACCCCTAACTATAAGCGCTATCAAAGAGGAAAGTCTTAAGCCTACTCTTAAATGTGGTGACTGTGTCTGCCCCCCCGACTGAAGGTGGAAGCTGGTTCCATAGAAGAGGAGCTTGATAACTGAAGGCTCTGGCTCCCATCCTACTTTTTAAGACTCTAGGAACCACAAGTAGCCCCGCATTCAGTGAGCGCAGCTCTCTAGTGGGGTAATATGGTACTATAAGCTCCTTGAGATATGATGGTGCCTCACCAATTAAGGCTTTGCAGGTGAGGAGAAGGATTTTAAATTTGATTCTTGATTTTACAGGGAGCCTGTGAAGAGAAGCTAATACAGGAGTAATATGATGTATTTTCTTAGTTTTTGTTAGTACACGTGCTGCAGCATTCTGGATCAACTGGAGAGATTTAAGGGACGTATTAGAGCAGCATACTAATTAGGAATTGCAGTAATCAAGTCTAGAAGTAACAAAGGCATGGACACATTTTTCTGCATTGCTTTGAGGTGGAATATTCCTGATTTTTGTAATGTTATGTTGGTGAAAAAGGACAGGCCTTGAGATTTGTTTTAAGTGGGAGTTAAAGGACATATCCTGATCAAAGATAACTGAGATTCTTTACGGTGGTGCTGGATGTCAGGGCAATGCCATATAGAGAAACTATATCATTACATAATTGATTTTTGGAGGTGTTCTGGGCCTAGTAGAAGAACTTCAGTTTTGTTTAACATCAGGAAGATGTAGGTCATCCAGGTTTTGATGTATTTAAGAGATGCTTGAGGTTTAGTGAACTGGTTGGTTTCGTCTGGCTTGATCGATGGATAGAATTGAGTATCATCTGCAATAACAGTGAAAGTGTATGGAGTGTTTTCTGATAATATTGCCTCAAGGAATAAAATTGGTCCAAGCACAGAACCTTGTGGAACACGTTGGTGTTCATTGAGGTGTCATCGTTTACATATACAAATTAAGATCGATCTGATAAACAGGACTTAAACCAGGTTATGGTGGACATTGTAATTGCAGCTTAGTCATCACTTGACCTCTAATACTCCATGTGTTTCACTGTGGTTTGGGCTCCATGCCTAACCACATGGACTCAAGTCAAGAGTAAAACACTTGCAACATTGTTAAGTGCTTAGAAAACCTGTGGGCACAAAGTTGGCTGCCACAGAGCATCTAAGCAATCTTGCAGAAGGAGACCGCGTTATAACCAGGAAGAGGAAGGCAATACACTGCTCACCTGTCAGTCGGCCATTGTAAGTCATTCTCCTTTCTCTGGATAGAGGCCAGTCACAATAAGGCACAGCATGAGGGTGTGTGGGTGATAAAACAGGCCAAACAGCTGAGGTGAGAGTTCAGGCTTGACAAATTCAAGAAACAGAATGACGCAGGCTCATAAATAAGTCATTTTATTTTGCTTTCCTTTTAAAGAATATACGTATCAACTACTCATAACAACAAATGGAATTGTTAAATACTGTACATACCATACTGTACTCTCCCAGTGCATGTCTTCACCACAGCAGAGAAGTTATTCCATGATAAACTAGTCTTCATTCAGTTTTATTATTTCTAATAAGACATATGAATACTTTAAGATTAAATAGTATCAGTGTATGATGTAAACATTTTTTTCAGACATTTAAGTCAAAAGCAACATTGTGTTGGCAAGGTTTTGTGAGCAGGAGGGAGAGAGAAAGTATATTTCAATGACCGTTTGACCTTAGCAGTTATCCGTTTCCCAAACTGAACACCGTGTTCGATACCAAAGGGTTACTTCAATACATGTGCTACATTTACTAGATCATCCTGATGCTTCTTGAATAATCTACAACAATAAAAATCATATATTTTCTCAGCTGCCAGCAGCCAAAGTCTCTCAGACCACACCCACTGCAATCATGTAAGGCAGGAATGCATGAGCAGAACAGGAAAGTCTGTGTCAGGTAGGTAAACCCTGCACTGTCTTTGTAATGCATGTCTGTATTAACAGGTTAGCCTAACATCTCTGTGATCTAAGAGCCATGTGATCTAAAATCTCTATTTAAGGATATCCGGTTAGAATTGCCTTTGTGTTACTCTTAACTGAAGAGTACTTAAGTTTGTCAGGTCACATATGGAGCTGGTTAACTCATCTTTTGTAGATTACAACTTAAATGTATTCTTTTATTAAAAGGGGAGTATGTGAAATATAGGATTAATATCAAAGGGAGGTAGTACTTGAGGCAAATTAGTTCCAAGCAATTACTCACAGCTTGACCCAAAAAAAAAAAATAAGCTCCTCCAACTGTTTGATGGAATTTCAGTGAGAATCGCATTCACTTAATGTTCAACAGGCTAATTTCTGTGCAACAAAACAGACCTGGACACTGAAGGAAAGCAATCACTTTTTAGAGGGCTGTACTCAAAAGCAGGTGCTGCAAATAAGCAGAACACAGTAACAAGTATGGTTGACAGTTTTCTACCAATCGTAGAAAGTCATTTTTATAGTCTCACCGGAACACTTTTCCAACTGATGCTCACTCGCACTCGCACTCGCACTCGCACTCGCACTCGCACTCGCACTCGCACTCGCACTCAACAGACAACTACACTACATAAGCTGCACTAAACATTCCAATGGAAACATGCGTAGCTACCAGTAATGTACCCACCTCAGAGTACAAAATGTACCGTGTGGGAAACATTAATTTACACAGATATAGTGGCCTGAGTAAGACTGAAACTTCATCAAAGCAGGGAAACCACATCAGTGTTTATATAAAATAGCAAACAGAAAATAGATTTGTGTGCTAATATCCTTCATTTTGTTACAAATTAATTGGCCTTGTATTTAGACTTCATATATTAAATGATTCATGGTTACATTACTGACCTTTTGTCCCTTGTGAGATACAAAAGCAGCTTCAATGCATCTCACAAAACATCTTCAACCTTCCACACAGAAAAACACTGAGCACATGAGGTTCAAGGCCCGCTTGTACCCTTCTGACTGTACCACATCAGCAAAAACCGCACAATATTGAATGTCATGAAATAAAAAATTAAAATCATATCAAAAGAAAGCTCTACAATGTGGAATTTTTCCCACAATCTATAGTCAGAGATAGTTTTTTTTTTACATTAAGTATCTTAGCTGTGATAGCTACTTAACATTACCAGTAACTGAATACAGTGTGCACATACCCTGTGTGTTCAGAATACATAGGGGGTTAAAAAAAAAAAAAAGTAAAAGCAGCAGTTTGAGGGTTGTTAGCGTCCAGTTGCACCATTTGTTCAAGTGGCTTTTGCTCATGTAAAGTAGAGTTCTCTGCTACTGCCACTTAAACTTTTCAAACTAAATCCACATGTGCTTTCCTCCTAGTGTGACAGTCCCAGTCTGAGTTGGATACATCTGTATTGCGAGTTGCAGGGCTTTCCACGACCCGAAGAAATCTCTCTACACAAGGCGAGTCCACGAAAGCGGGCCGCTGAGGCAGGAGATAGTAATGTGTGGTACTGGCCTTCTTGCCGTTCTCCAGATCAGGGAGGATGCAGGGGGAGCCCTCACTGTTCTGTCTCAGTAAACCACGACAGCTTACGTATTTAGGATCCGGTGCAAAGCTTTGGGTTGGGGGCATCACCCCATTAATGTATGTTGGGAGGCTCTTGGGGCTGGGTGTGCGGGAGCTGCTTCTAGAAAAAGGTTCCCTTGGTGGCACCTTGGGTGGTTTGTCCTCATCGCTGTAAGCCCCAGACGAGACCTCTGCTGACCAGCGGCGGTAGTCTCCTGT
Organism: Ophiodon elongatus; assembly: GCA_016806645.1. Classification (NCBI taxonomy): domain Eukaryota; kingdom Metazoa; phylum Chordata; class Actinopteri; order Perciformes; family Hexagrammidae; genus Ophiodon; species Ophiodon elongatus. Next base: position 915,071 of record JACSYO010001618.1, on the reverse strand, counting down.
CTTGATTGTTCGTGGAGGGATAGGGGGTGGAATCTCGGGCTTATCCATGCTTTGGGTGTGGCGTTTGTGGCACGTGAGGCGCAGCAACGAGGGCTTGTTAAAGGATCCAGCTGGGCCAGAGTGCGAGCGTCGCAGTCTCCTCTGAGCTTTGTCCTGCTGCCACCTGACCACTGGCTCAGGTGCTTCCTGTCGCTGCGGCTCATACTGTTCCCGCACTTCCTGTGGAGGATGAGGATGAGGATGAGGATGTTGCTGCTGCTGCTGCTGTTGTTGCTGCTGCTGCTGCTGCTGCTGCTGTTGTTGCTGCTGCTGCTGCTGCTGTTGTTGCTGCTGCTGTTGTTGCTGTTGTTGTTGTTGTTGTTGTTGTTGTTGCTGCTGCTGCTGCTGCTGCTGCTGCTGCTGTTGCTGTTGCTGTTGCTGTTGCTGCTGTTGCTGCTGTTGCTGCTGTTGTTGCTGTTGCTGTTGCTGTTGCTGTTGCTGTTTCTGTTGCTGTTTGGGCTGCCTCTGGCTTTGCGGTCCTAATGGGCCGTCGTAGTAAGCATAGTTTATCTGCCCACAGTCCCTGAAGCTCCTTCGACTGGGGACTCCATAACGAAACGGAGACGATTTGGGACACTGATCAGACACCAGGCAGGAGCTTTCGTCCGAACTCGTGAAAAATTCTACCTCATTGTCCATAGCCTGCTCATGGGAGATGTCCGTTTGTGGAGGGATGGGTGGCAGAGGCTTGGAGCATCTGCCTGGCGTCTGTGGTGGACTGCTGCACTCGTACACCGAGAGCCTCTGGAATGAGGGGACCACCTGGTCGTCATCAGCAGGACTTGGGGTGGATGGTTCAACACTGCAGGACAAGGAGAGATGGGAGGGCCGGGATTTCTTTGGCGGTAATCTCTGTGAACTGGGACTGTGCTTCTGTCCTGACAGAGAGAGAAAAAATAACATCACATTAATGACATAGTATTAAATTATAAAGGCTGGCCAACGACAACCACAATTTACTACTTCAATTTCATTGCATCCTGTAAAAAAAAACAAAAAAACACTCATATGAACTACTGGTGTTCTCTGTATTTCTGGAAAACCATTTACAATATGTAAAGCAGGAATGCATGAGCAGAATCTAGTATGAATGTAGCAGATGATTCAAAGAAACAGCACATCCAAAGCAGCATGTGTGTATTTCAGAAGACCTGCACTGTGCAGATGACAGATCAGGCACTTACTTTCAGAATTTAGACATGGTGGAGGTGGCCCTTTATGATGAGCACGAGAGCTGTGATCCGAGTGTGCAGTGTCCATACTGAAGTAGAAGCTGTTAAAAAGGAAGCAAAAAGTACCAGTTTAAATAAACTACCTAACCTTTAATCCTTATTTATAATAAATCTAAAACCAACCTGAACCATAAAAGAGCAGCACGTCATGCAGATTTTTTTTTAAACATCCCTTTCTAAGAATCTTCCCCTAAGGGCCTGCTAGTCTTGGCACCTGAACACTCACTTGTCTGGCTCATAGCTCCAGGAGGGTTTGGATCCAGCCATGCTGTGACAGTAGCTGCCCCTCAGGAAGGGGTTTTCTATGGGAAAAGAAATCTCCTGGGCAGTCAGGCCCACTGTGGACATGCTCCAGGCACACTCGGGTCGCATCAAAGTCAGGAAACACTCAGATCACCCGGCTGGCTGCCCCTGCTGCTGGTGTACCTGTAACACAGCCAAGACAGAGCCATGAATGGTGGTGAAAGGGGGTTGAAAGCAAAAGCAGATGAAGAGAAACAGAACATGTGGTAGCACATTGAAAAAGACTCTGTAAGCAGAGCCCACATCCTCCACTGAAGCTGAGAAAGAAATATAGTCCTGATATTGGAATCAAATCTACCTCTTTCTGCTGCCCACCAAACCAAATATTTAGTGCCTTGTGATTTGTTTCCCTCTAAGAAGACAAGACCACAATCACCTGTGACAGAGGACTGATTAAAGCTCACTTTGACAAGATTTTAGGACTCTTATGTCACAACACCCCAAGAGGACAGAGCACTCGGTCGTTCATAACTTTCTGCTCAGAGTATTGTGTAAATAAATCAGAAAAGTAGTCGATAGACCAAAATAACGAACAAGGATCTTGATGTAAGAATGTCTCTATAATGCGCAGATTGTTTTTTTGTTTGTTCTTCCAGTCTACATTATTTAAACAACTGGCCTGAAGTAGATACAAGTAAAGAGACTTGGGTTTTGTTTGAGGATAATTGGTCATCATATTGATAAACAAATACAATTGTTATTTTTCCACCAGGTCACTGAAAAATATTTACATTTCAAATATAGCCAGAGAGCCCTTATAAGCTTAAGTTCAACAAATATCAATGTTCTCAATCTTATGTGTGAACTCATTAACCAACTTTCAGACTTCTATTTGTACAGACTGTTCCACCTCTTAAAAAACTTTACAGTTTATTTTAAAACTTGACTGTGCCGTGCACCAGTGCTGCAATCTCACTTGTCCTGAACAGCAGAGGAAAGGGCTCCTCCAGTTACCAGAGATATACCTGATGTTGCAAGAACTCCTCAAGTCAAATGACCTAAATGTCCGTGTCATGTCAAGTATGTGTCAGGGCTGAGTAAACAATGTGTACAATATTCAGAGGGGGGTGGGAAACCTGGCAGCATTTTGATATTTCTGGGGTCAGCAATACATTGGATGTAAAATCCGACTTAATATTTTTTGCTTCGCACTGGATTAACCTGTTCAGTAGGTCACAATCGCTGGAGACATGTTTAGAAAAAGTGTTGTATCAAAGTATGCAGAGCCTTTACGTTTTCCAGCCAGTGTATCGTGGATAACTATAGGCGTCTTTGTTTGTCTTTGACTTCAGCACCCTATCAGAAGTCCTATTTTTCAGAATGCAGCAAAACAGGTGCATCCGTCAGCCTGGTGGTCATCTCTTCTGGAGACCACAAATGAGGTGCGTGCACACCCAGAGACACGCTGTCCTCCTTGTAATGTTGAAGTGATGACTGAGAAGAACACGGCCCCCCCGCCCCCCTCGTTCCTGGTCTCCTATGAGCCATATTTATGTGCTGCACTGACAGCTGGTGAGAAACAAAGCTCTAAAAACAACAGGAAGTCCAGGGCATCAACATGAGCCAAACTGCACCACCATGGCATGCGATCCCTATGCCCAGGGTCGTGGATTCGGTTCGGCGGGGAACGGGAAGCAACATGATCCTCGATAATGAACCCCGGGGGCTTGTGCTTCCTCTTGCAACAGGTGCAAAGACAGTTCATCCTGGCAGTTAACTACAGGATAATTTACAGGCAACAGGATTAAACAAATGACGTGTCATGCAGAGCACTAACCCTCTGAAGAGGGAATTTACTTTAAGTCACGGAATTCAGATCATTTGGCCAGAGAACATGAGTCTTTATATGGTCAAGCCTGGCCTGTCCGTCTATATACACACACACACACACACACACAATAGGTGGGGAGGCTCAATGGGAGTGTGAAGAGGTCTGATGGGGTTAGCGGTGATGTAAAGCATCAGGAGATGGCTTGCCTTTGAGTCAGGATTGCAGTAGTCACAGACCTTGAAAGAAGGAGTTCACACCCCGCTCATGACACCCCTGCAGCAGTTTCCGAGCAACCATACCCGCTCTACCTGTGCGGCAAGCAAACAGCACGCACACCCCCTCACTTTACCGGATTGAGATAATAATGGTTAAAAGCCCTCTAGCAGGCAGGTGACTCACACCACAACAAGTCAGCGATCTGGCAACGACAGGTAATGATGATACAGAATGGTTTGTCATTTCCCTTTACTTGAAGCGGAAATATAGTAGATATTATATTATATAATATAATATAATATATATATTGTAGATTACATAAAAAAAAACAGTTATAGGTTTGCAATCGACTAAAAGTTATGGAAGGGATTAGTCATTTTATATCCATCATAAAAACAGACATATAGTCAGTAAAAGTTGAAAAATGTGTTCCCAATTTGTAGTTTATTTTTGTAAGAACCTTTAAAAACGTTTGAAGGCTTAAAGACAAGTTGCTTCTCTGAATGACTTAGAAAAAAAACAACAACAAAAAAATGTATAAAAATACACACGAATAAGGCTAATCTCAATGTTGCATCAATCAGAGGTGTCTGTCGCGCTGGCACCAACATACAAAACAATAGACAGACATGGGCTCTCGCTTACAGCAGCCGACAACAGACATTTCAAACCACTTTCTGAACTCACCTAAATAACTTCCCAGTTTCCCTCCGCTGACTCGCTCCTAGACTCCTCTTTAGTGAAATATAGCTCCTCGCCTCCTTTGGTGTGTTTGAGTCTGTAATCGTCTGATTGCGTCAGGGACAGCGCGCCAGCGAATAGGTGGCGCTCCTCCTGCTAAACTGTGACACTTTTAGATAAGTCTAGTATTGTAGTGAGCAATGTTTTATAAGCTTCACCACACGAGAGACGCACTGGCTCCGCCCTGAACACTTGCCCTTAAAGGCGCAGTCTTCATTTCCACCACGTCTCTCTCCTACAGTACTTGCCTTAGGACAGGCCGAGTGTATATGGGACATATACACACACAGGTCTAATTTAGGCATTAAGTTAACTTGATGTGATCAAAGTCTGCCTTTAACCTTAGAGGACGGAGCAAGTGTGAACACAAGGATACAGCCATCTGATAAAGTGCTCAAGTGGGGGGACATGCAGGATACAGTAAACACATCAACAATTAGACTGTTAGACATGCAGCTGCTCTGCAAATTGGCTACAGGTCAATGGGGATTGGTTGATGCAGTGGAGCGATGTTTATTCATAATTGTACACTCTGCTTTGCAGCAGTAAAGTGATAATTAAAAGGTGCCGCACCATCCTGTTAGTTTAGCCTTTCAAAACTTTCCACATCTTGACCTATATTGTACTTCAAATGTGTCTCCAAGCATATACGTGCTACAGTCAAACATAAACTTTATGTATCTGCAGGGAGACAGAGGCAGTAATGGGGATGGCTCCAGGGTAGATAACACAGACAACAGGCAAAGCAACACAGCCAGAAAACACTCTTATCTGCACAGCTGCTAGCTGAATGGAGCCCAGATTACCTGGCATAATGTTCACTTAAACCCAGTGTAATTAGATAACCAAGGCTACAGGGTTGATATAAATTGATTTTTCTTTGTTTCCGTTCAGGGTAAAACGTAAATAATCGTGCATGTGCCATCCCTCAGTCTCACACCCTCTATTTTCAGTCACTTAGCCTACTTAGATCTTAAGTGGTGTTGTATTAACTATGTCACCTAACCTAACCGGGCTATACAAACCCAACACTGACATGCACACTAACCAAACACAGTGATACAATGGCTACAAACAACTCGTATGTTGAATCAATAATGGCAGAAAGCAAAGGTGTGGGCAGAGAGAGAACAGAGTGTTCTTGTGCCTGAGTTTGCAAATCCTTTACAGCTTGGGTACTGAGGCCCCTCAAACCCAAAAGGCTTATCATTACATATTTGACCCCTACATGGAACCAGGCTACTGCTAATCCCCCTTTATAATTTCAGGCACATTTTTGGGATTCCCTTGGCCAGTTGTGACCGGCCGAGGAAGGGGTTTTGCTGGGTGATAAGTTTGTGGGTGAAGGTGAATAATATGGGCTTCATAGTTTTATAAATGATTTACATGTTTGATGTGATGGATGGTGCAGGAAATACTCACCTAGAACAATAAATGTTTATTTTGTGAGAGAAATTAAATGTAATCAAATCCAGTTAAATAAAGCATCTGCTTATGTTTATTCTGCTTGTGTTGATTCCTGCTTTACATTTCTGAATCTGTTGGTAAAACTCTTTTCCATGTTTCACCAAACAGACAACAGATAAATGGGCTTCATGTTCAAACAGTCTCTCCTCCCACTTCAGCCCCCCTCCCCTCGCTTCCCTGCTTGTGAGCCACATCGTGATGTCATCACTCACAGGAAGTTCCTTATAAAGGAGGGAAAAAAACAAAAAAGTCAGGAAGGGAGATAATCACCCACAGTTAGAAGCAGATCTGATGACAGTTTGAGATGGCAGATTAAATAAATTGTGCCAAAGAGGATGTCCTTCTCAGGAAAAATTACACTCCTTTTTTTCTGGTTCTGCTTGATGACTCATGCTGAGATTTATCCATCATACCCAGCATCCTCCAACCCCCCCAAAAAAATACACATTCAGCTCGTCTCCCATTCAGCTGCAAGGAATTTCCCTTTGTGGCTCACACTCCAAAACAATTGTAAAACTATGGCGTGACGCTTCAGTCTCTCGGCTCATTAGGAATCTCTCACCAACAGGAAGGGAGGAGTTTAGATGGAAATAAAAAAAAAAAAAACGTATCATCAGTGTAAATGATTTATTGACTATGGAGGTCACAGCATTGATTGCTTCTGCCTGCAGAGGTAATTAAATTGCGTGCATAATTAGCCTAAGTCCAAAGTTCACGCTGATATAAACACAGCAGCAGAAGGTTCAGTGTTGTAGTAAGGTGACGTCAAGCCTGTGAGTCTCTCGAAGATTTCAGTGAATAGGTGATAAACCTCTGTTTGTTTTTGCTCTGTTAACTTTATTTTTTTTTTTTTAAACTGAGGACGGGTTCAGACCAAAGTTTGTTGCCTATCCATCTGTTAAATTGAAAGGTTATTGTAAGCAACGTTTTCAACCTCCTGCCTTTAGACATGACAATTGTGGCAGATGTTGACACCTTTAAAGATCACCCTATTAAGTAAGAAAACTAGGATTAAGTATAAATCTGCATATAGCCTATTATATTTATACCCTAGTGGTATTGATCAAGTCACACTATTCCTTTGAAAGCAAATTTTCAAAGCTTTTCGGAAAATAATTACATTCCCTTCCATTATATTTGCCTTGAGGCAGAAATTATGTCTCAAAACAAATATGACAAATAAAGTTAAAAGTATGTGCACAGCTATGGAAGATCGTACTTGGGGTGAACTGATTTGACCTGACTTATTTGAATGTATTTGTTAATTGTAAAATAATTTGTGACTCTAGACTGGTGCTAACAAATTAACTGTTATTAGCACCAACATCGTCAATCAATTTCTAAATATCCTCAGAGAAATGCACCAATAATCCACAGATACATTTCAATATGACTGTGCTTACACTGTAGATGAGCTGAGCATCCAGCCAGTGCAGCTGAGAGCAACATAGCTGAGACTGAGAGTGACACATTGCCGTTTATTAGTTCTGGATCGCGGTTTCGTCTGGCAGACCCACACACACTTGGCTCTTGCCGTGGAAACAATACACAAATCCCCAGGCAACGGACTGTCATCTCTCTCCACTATGTAAATACGACCATATTAAAGTACATTTACTTGGTAACCATACCAAACTCCTGAGAATCCTCCAGCTGCTTCAGTTATTAATCACTTCCTGTATTGGTACAAAGACTTCTGGGAAATGGAGGGATATTAGAGTAAATCACACACAGGTATTTCAAATTTTGGAGCCTAATGTAATCAAAAGCAGCAACAACGAGTCATCATTGCATCACTCCTCGACATTGTTATGTTGAGTGGTTCAAGTGCCGCCACAGCCTGCTGTTAGTAACGGGTGGAGCGAGCCACACCGCCTCCTTGATGATGACAGGGTGTGTTTAGTCTCCATAACCCGAGGATCACTTTAGACATAGACTGGGGGAGTTATTGGCGTGCTCATCCTATGACTGAGACTGAATCAAAGTCATGCTAGTGATTATGATGGCAGAATATAAGTGAAGCTAACATTTTGTAATAATTCTTCTTTTTTGGATTACAGGCAGTAGTAAAAAGAATGGGAACATACACTCGCAGTCACACATAATCCCCGACACAGACACCCACACAAACGCTCTCATTTGTGTTTGGTGTTTGGGGAGAAGCTGTGAAAACGACAGCTGTGGTGTGATGGAGAACGTCACGCTGGTTCTCCAGCTGCTGGTTCAGAGCTAACTCTGCTCACAGGCTGCACCACCGGAGCTCTACAGGATTGACTGACACAGATGGAAACCGGCTCCTAATATGCCTTGTTTCCGGCCTCACAGCTAATGTTCAGTACACAGAACATCAGCTATCTTTTGCTTACATTTTTCTTTTCTGTGCTGGCTGCATTATTGAATCCTGAAGGGTCCAGTGAGGAGCCTGTTTCCCGCAATGTAATGCCTGTATTGTATATTAAACGTCCAGAACAGGAGTTTCTGGCATTTGGCCGATGAGTATCCCAGGTTTCCGTTGTTTTTGATGTCAGCCTGCAGAGGAGAAGGTTTAGGTTTTGCTTAATGTAGCAATCTATTAATCTTAGGTAACAACTGATTGCTGGGGGAATTCGCTCTTCCCCTGATTTCCTGGCTCAGCTTCACTCATGGGGGATATTAGAAACTCAGCACACAGCAGGACCCAAGGCCTCCAGGTCCGCTGATAGAGATTTCAGATGTTGTCCACAAGAAGATCACCAGGCTTGCCATCAAAAGGGGACACTTCTAATGCAGCAAGGTATAAATCAGTAGCCGCAGGGTTAGGAAAGCATTGCTGTCTTGGTGCACTAAGAGGACAGAAAAACACATGTGTAATGAAGGATACAGTCCACAGATGAGCTACAGTGAACTTACTCCTGTTTCCCCATTTGTGTATGTGTGTGTTAGTGTGTGTGAATGTGTGTATAAGAAATTGCATGTGGTATGGTCTGATGACAGGCACTGAGTCATTCAGGGCAAAGTATCAGCTTTGTCGGAGAGCTTTTTGTTCCATTCACACATGGATTTAGGGCCCCTGATGAAGTCAGCCAGACTACCTGATCTGACGCTGGGCAGCAGCCACATTAATTCCTCACAACAGAAATGCTCTGGATCACCGCTCACACAAGCCTCTTAACGAGCGAACCTACTGGATCAGGAGAATGTAGATGAGGTCCAGCTCCCATTTTCCATCCCTTATGAGTAGATTGGCTGTGCAGACGCATATGTTTGGGGCAAAATGTGGCACTTCAAGGGAGAACTGCGTGGGTGGAAATACACTCAATCATCAGGGTACAAGGACTATTACAGCCTTGGGGTTACACAGTGGAAGCTAATGATTCATTAAACTGTCATCTAATCTGCACCACAACATCAATTGTACCTTTTCTAAAGAGTTAATACAAAGTTACACTAACCCATGGTGTTATATTGGAGAACACTGACAGTACAGTTACAGCTTAATCAATGTGTTTATTAAGGTCCCTTAGAGGTATTCATGCATAGTATACAGAACTATTCCTTTTCATTATTTTAATGTTTTACGTTACAATAAACAATATCCAGAAAGGTGAAAGAAAAACCTAAATAAATCCAAGGATTCAAGGAATATTGAAGGTTTTATTTACACAAACAATATGTAGTGAAAAACAGGGTGGAATACCCTTATGGCTGAGCAAAAAATAAGAATGCAATGAATACTAATAATTAAGAATTTGAAAAAAGAAACACAGAGGATGAAACAATAAAGTACTGCAAGTACAATAGAAGTATTGGAATGCATGTATATTGGCTGAGTGTATTAATTGTTTAGTGCATATTGGTTGTGTAGTTTTTCAGTGTGTTAATATGTAAAATTGTACGCAATTGTAAGGCAAACTATAAAAATTTGTACACTGGGGTGCTAATATACAAATGTTATTAGTAATGAGCGGAGAAACATAACAAATGCAGATTCTATACAGGGCAGGAAGGGTCACTGGGAGATTTGATGAGTATGAAAACAATGTTAAATTACAAAATGTTATGGCCTCAGCAATCCGCAGACCTCAACCCAGCTGAACACTCAGTATTTACATCTTCATAATGTATCATATTTACTGTACTTACTCCTAAAAAAAACTGAAAACGCTAAATATTTTACACTATGGTACTACCAAGACAAAACCGAAGGCAAAATAGAGGCTTCAAAGGAGGCACCTTCACTGCTTTGAAAATTTAGCTCTGGGGGGAAAGAACATTCAAAGTCAAGTTTAAATAAGGACTGTAATTATCTTGGAGCCAGCAGATTATTCTCAGCTCTGCAGAAAAATAATGAGTTATCTTTGCTGTACACCCTATTTTTAAATCAGGAAACAAGTGAAGCTGATGGTTCTTGAGGTTGAATTACTTGTGTGCAACAGAGTAATTGTGATGTAGCTTCTCAAACACAGCTCATGCTTTGTTCTGTAGGTCTACTGTGTGTTCAGTGAAATAACCATTTCTAAAAAACTCACTAAGACGGACCGCTTCTGTTTGAAGAGGCGATGAAATGTAGAATTAACTGTTTGTTATGCCTTGTAAATTTAACATCAGTCTCAGTTTATCCTTGCCTTCTTTCTGCCTTCGGGCAAACCCTGCTGACGCTCTCCTCCCCGCACCGCTGTGGTCCCCAGCAGGAAGTAAATCAGCCAGGGAGCCGCCCCAGACCAAACACTGCAAGGGCCTCTGGAGCCTGAAGGCGTGTGGGAGGTGTGCACCGAGCTCACGGGGCACAATGTGCTTGTTACTTCCTCGTCAAGTGAAAAAACAGACTTTGCTGTATACACAGACGTGCACGTAAACTCGTATTGACTCATGAAAAAAAATCTGTGCACATACAGACACTTGCACATACTTGAGTTTACACACAGACAGATGTACAGACAGGCGTGCACATGCACGTGCTTAAGTCAAACATTTTAATTTTCAGATTTTTTTCCACACTCTAAACAACACTTTGAGAGTAGTAGTCTATACTTAACACCCTAGCCACAAATCTCCCTTTGAAACTATATTTACTGTAAAGGCCCTCCTATAATTACTCCATCATTTGGAGCCTTCCCTAAATCCCCTTTACTGACAAGCATTGTAAGATAGCCACTACACAGGAAACACTACACATTTTACACTTCTCCAAGAGATATCACACTCATATACGTGTGCTTCTGACCTCAGACTGCCTTTGTTGAAGGACTGGCTTTAAATAGGGACTCATGTCGAAGTGGTTAAGACACATTGTGACACTCTGCTTGCGTTAAACAGCCTTTTATATTATCTCTCGTGACCCGAATCAGGCCACGAACGTGTTTGTCTTCAGGAGACATTTTCAAAAGAATTAAAGATAGGAACGATTTATCTAGTTTTACTTAAATAAAACAAATGACATCCCGTTTTGGAGAGCATGTTTACCAATACTACTCTCTCAGAACATAGAGAACGTATTGTGAAAATATCCTCAGCTCAGGTTAAGTTTCCACTGTGAGTTTTTAGGAAGATCAAACATATTATACATCAGACAATAGAAAGCATGTCTCTCAGAATTAATCCGGCCTGATAATTAGCCTTTATTAAAATGCTGCCATAATACCCTGGAATAACTCTGCCCTGAATACACTTGAGCACAAAGCCTCAGATGAAAGCGTGGGTAATTTTCCGTGAGCATGTGTGTCTGTGACGTCTGAGACATCAGTATCTGTGTCCTTCAATTGTAGGCGACTATAGCAGGCCATCCAATTACCAATCCTGTTTCCTTGACAAGGATAAGCTCGGCTATCCTGTCTTGACGCATCTGTTCCTCACTTGATTATTTAATCATATCCATTTCCGTTACCCTTATCTGCAGACAGGATGAGGAGCCTAATGTTTACATGTTTAGTTCCACCACAAACACACAAATGAATGCGTTTTCCACAGATTGAGCCTCTCAGGCCACCATCACATCATAAACCAGAGAGAGGACACACAGTGTGATAGACAGACCAGACAGACGGGGAGGAGGCCTGTCTTTGAATGTTTACTCAGATTATAGTTCAAACTGAGAGTAAGCATCTTGAAATACAACAGAAGTTGCCAGGAGAATGTGGTGTATTACGACAAGAACACAATGGCAGTTTGTCACGTTGAAGGCCTTCATAAAAAAACAATAATGCAAAATTAAATCACACCTACTTAGCCATGACAACAGAAAAAGAGTAAAGTTACAGTTACAGTTTGTATTAAAAAAAAGCATCAACTTTTAAACAGATCTTTGGCAAATGTATGTGATGGTATATTATAGACTGCTGTTGTTTATACTGTATTTAACAACATGCTGCTACACAGTGAGTGCTTTGAGCCTATCCGGCATAGCTGCAATCCTTTTTGAAGTGAGCTTGCAAAGTGTTCCCACCAGGACGCACTAATTAAGTTCATGCTCATTAAAATGCTGAAAGTAGCTCCTTTGAAATACTGTCTGGAATGCTGCAAACACCAAACAAATCCCTGTAAAATCTTTCAGCAAAGTCTTTTCAGATTAAGAACAAATCATTTAAAAAATGTCTGTTCTCTGTGTGGTGAGAAAGCATGATGAATGTCAGGATGTAAAGGTGTTTTTACATTAAAGTCCACTGATGAAGGGCTATCTGCAGCTCTGCAAATTGTTTCCTATTTGTAATGGAGAGGGGAAGCAGGGAGGCTCCAACACATTCTCTCAAACTGTGCCCACAGTTCTAACTAGTGGATGCATACCAAACTCAGGCCAGATAAGATTGTAAGTCATTGAAAGAGGTCCAAAACACCCAGCTCTTCCCTCCCCTGTTCCAACAGCTCCTTTCAGGGATATCTCTACTTGAACCTCTATCAGGACAGGAAGCACCCAGCCGAGAGAGACAACAACAGCTCTGCTTCCTCTGGCTTTTCCCCTGACCGAGGAAACTAATGGGAAAGAGCATTCTGGAACATGTGACGAGTTCTGTGTTTATGAGAGCTCACATGCACGTACAGTATGTTCACATTCACCTTGTGTCATCGCAGACGTAAGAGTGGGACATATAACGTCAGCGCGGGATGAACAGCAGAGCTCAGAGCACAGGCAGCACTTCATGGGAGTATGTCAGCATGTTGTTGGCACTCTGTGTGAGAAGAAGCAGACGCGACCCTGGACGTGTTTTCCTAGTCCCAGGTTGCCTGTTAGTCAGAAGAACAGCAGACACACAGGGGAAGAGTGGATTTTTTAATGGGACAGACTTTGGTCTGATGGACGTGCTGGCCTGCACCGAACACCTTACTTATACAAGAGCACAAACACCGCTTCCTGAACCCTGAGACGGAGCGAAGCGGAGTATCGAAGCCACTGACAGCAGCCTTCACGACTGGAGCCACAGTGACTGGCGACTGATTAAAACGGACACACAATTATCTAAATCATGACATACAACCCTGCAGAGAGCACACAATGTCAGAGCTTGTAGTCATGCACACTGTGTCACACAGTGAGGGTGTGTAGCATGCTTCAGCGGTGAATAACTGAGCTCTGCAAGACTTTATACTTCTGTTTGTCTGATCACTTCTTTTCTACATCTAAAAGACCATCGGTCATGTGAAAAAGGACGCCTAACTGTTTGTTTTGTGCTTTGTTTGAACAGTAGTCGTAGACACTGTTGACAACAGACTGTTTGACACATTGTGTGCTTGTTTTTGTTCTTTTTCCGCAATCTCTAATCAGCTCTAACAGGGTCAATCATTTCTGCGTGGTGGTCAGAGAAAATGAGACAAACTCTCTGCCAGGAAGAGATATCGCTTTCCTTCACATGCCAAAGTAAGACATCTGAGAGGACTTTATGCAAATGAGTGGTGGTGCAATCTCCTTTCTGAGAGTGTTTATTGTTCCTGTCCCATGTTAGCTATCAGTGTGAGTTGTTATGATCGTATGTAACACCTGATGTTTTGTTTTAACACCTGGCCTCTCTTTCCTGTTTTCATCGAACTGTGTCCCTGGTCACTTTGTGTACACTCTGTTTCTCTCCGGCTTGTGTAGCCAAGCTGATAAAACCCTCCCTCCTATGGACACTTAGATAAGAACCTGTGATTACGACATCCAGAATGGTTAGTGTGCACTCTTACTGGGGCACAACACACATGTGATGTGTATGAATCTGTTCTTGCCAGCTCTCCCAGGGCTTTAGGGTGTTTCCTGATTGAATATGTTGAAATCTTCTCGTCTTACGGAAGCCACACAGTGACACACTATGTAAAAACTTTCCTGGAGTGCACGGTTGCCAAATTGTGTTTGTCTCCATTATATTGAATTAAGAGCAGGTGCCAGCTCTGGCGTTAGTCAGCAAGGCCAGATGGAGAAAACTAAAGTCAGATGAACAACTGGACAAGCACCATACAGCACTGGAGGGTAAGAGGTATTACATATTTTAATTTTAAACACCTGTGAGAACATTTTCAAAGACTGGGCATCTTAAACAGATTTTTGAATCAAGTTGTCATGACCTGCCATTGTTACGAGCCACAATGTTTCCAAATATCTGGGAAAAGTTAAAAAAGTTAGGAGCCAGCTCCTCGTTGGAGAGACCTCAGTGAGCTCTGGATTGTTGCTTGTTGGAATAATGTTGTGGCAAACCCATGTGTTTACAGAGCTCTCCATTGTGGTAAACATGGATTAAAAAGGGTCTGACAGCTTTTAAACTCCCACCACCCACACTGTCTCATAAAGGCAGGACGTGGTTGAAAGTACAGCTTGAACTGGGCGCAGACCTCCAAGCTGCATTTTGTGTGGCTGACTGATTTGAGTCTAGTGTTTCATCCACATTCAAAACCCACACATTGTTTGTTTTACTTGTTGCCCTAGTGATAGTGGCATCTCTCAATAGTTGACCTGAATAGATGCCATGGTGTTAGCGCCGGCCACAACTTGATTTGCTTTGCTTCTTCTGATTGTATGAGAATAGAAATGGATCAGACTACAGTCTATCAATCCCAGCAAATATATTATACTGGGAGAAAAGTACACAGTCTCTTTCAGCTGCTGATATACTCTTACAGTGCTGCTGTCCATGAAGCTTTGTCTTAAATAAGACCTTTCCAATAGGTACATTTTAAAATAACACAGTCACTGTCAGGGCTGTGTGTATGATTGGTAGCTCTACCCGAGGGGAAGGACGGCTAGAGTCTGTTTCTGGAGTGACAATGATGGAGCGCGACTAAAACAAATCATCCTGGGCCAGATGGGGAGGTGTTGGGGCTGTACGCTGTTTGTTTCTGGATCAACATGCTGTTCCTTTCTTGCTCTGTTAGCTATTTGAGAGGCAGAGGCATATATTACCTCTGTCTGATTGCTTTACAACCCATTGGCACCAGACCGTCTGCCTCAGGTAGGCTCTGCACCTGTGTGCTGAGCAAGACTGATAGGGCACACACACAAACTACTCACAGGTCTAGAGACAGCCTCCCAAGACTTCGAAAGCTGACCGTCTCCTGAGTCAGACTAGTCAGGTACTTTACGAGCAAGTGTTAAGTGGGGAATCAAATGCAACCATATATTACTGTCACACACTGGAACAGTGAAGTTTATGCTACTGTGCTGACAATATGAACATAAATCTGCTTCACAACAATGTATGAAGTTACAGAGCCTTCTATTAGTTCCACATACCTTTAAAAAGGAATAATCTGAAACTAATTTACTAAATAATGTTGTGAATTCAAATAAGTTACTTGCATTATCAAGAAATAAAACTCATTTCAAGAAAGACTCTTGCAGAGGGCTCAAATGTTTGTTAGATAATCGTGGGGCAACACTGAGGGTTTGTCATCTGTGACTGGTTGGACCTGATCTGTCACTTGTATCACTGTCCTCCCTCTGAGCACAGGGGGTGGGGTTTACCCCTGGCTTTTCTGTGCAGAAGAGTAAATGAAAAAAAAGATTTACACTGAATGTTTCTGTCTATATAGTTGAAAAAAATAAAAATCTTTCCATTAAACAAATTAGATTAGGTTAAAACGTGCAGATTGTGTAATTAGTAAAAGTATTTCACTAAAACGATATATGTGGCCACTCACTTTTTAAATCAACAGGCATCTGAGAAAGGAAGGTGCATGTTGCTGCGAGGCTCTGACAATACACATACTGGTATGTAGTTTATAAAAAGTGTCACATATATTTCTAGCAGCTGTGGTATACTTCTATCTTCACCATCTTTGATGCATGACTTGGATCCCCACTGCATGCACTCGCTGAAGCAGAGAAAAAAACAGGTCAGTATATTGAGCAACCATTTGACATGGAGATTGTTGTGTGGCAGGCCATGCAAGTAAATGTGTGCAGAAAGAAATGCAAACTTTTTTGTCAGATTGTAATCTGAACGTACATACACGTGCATCGTTGGTTCTATGTCCACCCACATTTATTTCTCCTACTGGAATACTTTAAATCTTATTTTATACTGAGAGATTTGTAGATTTAAGTGCTATCGAGTAAGTCAAACTTGGCCTCCCTCTGTTCTATGCATGTATTTAAAAGAAAAGAAAAAAACTTGAAAAGTCAAACAGGAAAGTCAGGATTTATGAAAGTAGAAAAATGTGTTGCTGCAAGGTTAACCCAGTGTTGTACAGGAGAAATGCACCGATCTCAAAGCGAACACCCCCCTTTCATGTGACCCATCATCGCCCACCTCCTAACCTCTGGACATGAGTACAAGTGTTTCCATCACCTGTGGATCTGTGCATATACATGTGCACTGCAGGCTCTCAGTGTGTCATATGGCTACAGTTTACAAACAGAGTCAGTCTCCCGTTACCGGACACCGGAGCTATTCTAGCCTCCTCTTCCGATGCACACCATCCTAGTGTCCGGTCTCCATGTGGAAGTCTGCAAGCCAAGGTCACCGGGTCACATTCCTCCAGCTCTTTGGCATTCTGCCCCAGGGTTCAAGTAGTGTGGAAGTGTGTGCGTGCGCATGTGTGTTTGTGTGGCGTGTGTGCATGGATTGTTTGTCTTTCATGCCACAAACTGCATTCTGTTCGAGGAGAGGCATTGCAAGAGAGTTCTGCACCGGTGACAGATAGAGGGGCACACACATACACACACACACACACAGGTTGTATTTGAAATATAGAGCTTTAAAAGGACATGTTATACGGGAGTGTGATTAATGTGGCTGTCTCCACACATACTTTCAACAGTTCTGGTTGGCTGGGAGGTGAGTGGTATGAGAAACTGCTGTTTGCTCGGGGGTGGACACTGATCCTTCAGGATCACTTGCAAATAGACATATTTTAAGTGTATCTGGTTGATTTAGACTCTGTGTACTTGACACTTGAGCACACCAGCGGAAGTGAAGAGAGTCAGTACAGCACTACAGTGCGAGAAATTCAACACAGTTTGGCATCTAAAAAATCCAACCATAGAGATCCACCAGAGGCAAAGACCATAGAAATGTTTCATAGAGTGCAGGACTATTGCATAGTTAACCAGCATCATTTTTCTTAAATTAGTACTTCAATATGGAACTTGAGTAAGTGTACTTATAGTTACATACATTACACCACTGCCTACGACTTTGAGTTTTTGTATCCATATCCAGAAACAATTTATGCCAAATTGCATGCAAATCCAAGCAAATTTCCCCAACAGCAAATCTTTAACTGGATAGACACAAAGCATCAGCAATGATATTCCTCTGAACTGAACTTTGTTTCGATAACCCAATGAGGGAGAGGAGGCCCAGGTAATCCCCAAATGACAGACACCCTCTCCTGGTCTTGTTTTCTTCGCTGGCCAGCATCTGGCAAGGGAGGAGCAATCTGATGAGCCCACCGAGTACGAGACACACACACACACACACACACACACACACACACACACACACACACACACACACATACACACACACACAAACACACACAGCAGATCTCTGTCTGTCTGGGGAGGGTGTGACATGGAGCGTGGGAGGCCAAGACACTGACATGAGACATGTCCGATTGCCACAGATGAAATACAAACAGCACTGAGAGGGTTTTTGTTGGCTGACCAACGGATATTTGTAAAAACATGTGCAGGTTTTAAGTTATGGCCAACACTCAAGCTGTGACTTTGTGTTTATACCTTTATCATTCGACATATACAAATATAAGTGATATCTTCGCATTTAAAATAAATTAAATCTCTAAAAAAGAGTTATTTCGTAGCCAGTGCTGTAATGTGTGTAGCTATGAGTACACTTATGCTAGCAGCCACATGAGGTGGTAAAGCTTGCCACACACCAAAAAAAAGAATGCATGAAAACATGCTCACATGTTTGGATGTTAGCATTTGGCTTGTTAACTTAATGTTACCATATTGACACACAGTTAGCATGTCAACATTAAGCATGTTTTCCATGTTAGCATCATTTAACATGCTAGTGTACTGTAGTAACGTTAGCATATTAGCATGCCATGTTACCATTCATTTTAAAGAAGAGCTAAGGCTGAGAGGAATTTAGTCATCAGTTTCAGCCTCCTTTCATAAACTTCAGTGTTGGACAAGTGGCAATTCAGACTTGTTGGTTGCGCTAGACTAGAAGTTACTAGTCAGGGGCAAAATAGGTCACTAAGATTGTTCCTTTACCTTCACAGTCTGATTCAAATTCCATCTCTCAGATACTTGTGTATTATGTCTCTTTAGGATGCTTCCTATAAGACAGCCAGTCAGTGGCGACACTCCAGCATGCAGAACATTTTCTGGCAAGTAGCACATTTATTATGGCATTGCATGGCATTTTTTCCACTGGAAGGGCACCCTGGAGGGCACTTCGTCATGTTTTCTTGCACATTAGGTCACTGTAGGATATGTTATCATGTTTTTAAATACTATAGGAACATCCAAGCAGGCACATCCAAGCAGCGTGAGAACTTGAGTCTGCCACTGCCACTTTCTTACTTTGATTTTTAAAAAAGTGCAGACCAGTTGAGCTCATTGCACTGGTCTCTGATCAGTCATAGATCAGTGATCTATATCAGCTTGTAAATTAAATACAAATTATTGATAGAAAGTTTCAAGCTGAAATAAAAAAAATTACCCTTAATACCCATCATATTCATACAGGTTACATACTTAGTTTAAACCTATTTCCTAAAACAAAATGTTTCCCACAGTAAAATTACTCAAAAATATAAAAAAAACATCAGACATGTTTTATTTATAATAAGACAGTGAAGCCTGAACCCAAACAAGGCCATATCCCAGAGCTTCCTGGAGTTCTGTTCCCCGAAATTCCAAGAGTGCTGCCGGAAATCCAACATGAGGCAACAGGCCGCCCCCTTGAAAGGGTCGCAGAGTGTGAATAAGTCCACAGAGCGAACATGGTTGTGGCTGACAGACGGACTGAGTCAGCGCCGCATTCCAGTGGAGTCAACCATCCACTTTACCCTCACAACACACACTCCTCTACACACGCACACACACACATCACCTCTTTACAGTTTTTCTCTTGCTCACACACACATACTGTACACTAAAGGTGTACCCGATTTATACCATCTACTTTACCCTGAAAAACCTTTCCCTACCACACAAATCATGTCTGTCTCGTTCATTTACACATTCACAATGCATGCCCAGTGCACGTCACTCTTTTCATAACGGTCTCAATCTTGTTGCTGCCGATCAAATGTAAACAAATGCAGTGAGATATTTTAGATATGAAGAGTAGCTCCTCCCTTCTCCTGTTTTGTCCACTCAACTCTCTCTCTCTCTCTCTCTCTTTCTCTCTCTCTCTCTCTCTCTCTCTCTCTCTCTCTCTCTCTCTCTCTCTCTCTCTCTCTCTCTCTCTCTCTCTCTCTCTCTCTCTCTCTCGACGAGAGCGAGGTCTGGTGTTGAATAACAATAGCTGGTGGTTCAGACTGTGCTCTCCCTCACACACTGCCCAACACCAGCCATACAGCAGTATGCACCTGGTTTGAATTTATGTAAATGCATCTCTCTGTGGATTTGACAGTCAGTACAGTATATCCCACGCAGCTGCTAATCGATGTCTAGATTCCGCCTGAGTCTTTTGCTCATAGACTAATCCTCTGCCACATCAATCCAGTGAGTCCTACTTTACAGCAAAAGTACAGTTGCAATAGTAATTTGCAGTATAGAAGGTACAAATTCATAAAGAGGGAAAATGTATGATTGAATGAATGATTAATACATGCAACTTGAAAATGAATTAAAGGTCAAATATAGATCAAACAGAGTCTGTCTCATTGTTCTCTCTCTCTCTCTTCCGTCAGTGTGGAACAGTGCAGGCTGTTCTTCTGCGCCATAAAGGTGTGTGATTAACTCTGTGTGAGTCAGATACAGGTGTTTTGCAATTTAAGGGAGGCCTCTAACACCACCCCCTTCCCCAGGTTTTTTAGGTTTATAGTTATGAGGCAGCCTGCATCTTCACACGCAAGCCTGCTGTCAGTCAGGAGGAGCTTGCAGGTTATCATTAATCACACTGGAGACAGTTGTGGGGTCTGCAGCTGGGGTGTCTGTGTTTACACGTTGACAGATTTAGACCAGACTTGGATACAACTGATCTCTCCCTTGGGAGGCAAGTTGATAGCAGACACAGGTAGAGTTTGCACTTACTATGGTTAAGGATAACAAACACTGATAACGGTTGTATTAAGCACCATAAAAGAGACAAACAGAGTTAAATCTGAATGTTCAGTTCACAAACACACACACACACACACACACACACACACACACACACACACACACACACACACACACACACACACACACTGAGGATTTAAAAAGACAGAAGGACATTCTTCTTTTCAGGTTAAGGGAGTTTTTAATAAAGTCAGGGGTCTTCAGTCCAACCCAGAGCCATGCCCTATATCAAAGTGCTCGCCTGTCATCATGAGGGCTATTACCAATGTATGATAATGGTGATGACTGGTATTGTCACTTGAGTAATGCAATGTGGATTTTCCTGTAAGGTCACCAGAGTGACGCAAAGCCGTGTCTCAAGAACACGAACTCAGTCATCTATCCAAATAAAATGCAATATACCTGGCATGAGTACAGCGCTTTCACCTGTCTATCACCTTGTGTTTAAAACATATTGTGCCAAATCTGGTATACATGAGAAACAGCAGCCCTCTTCTCTGGGTTTCAGCTCGTGTCGATGACCTGAAATCCTCGTGGTTCAGTAGTTCGGAACCTGACCAGGTAAGACTGGTATGTTTCTAAGTGGAGTTTTACTGATCTCTCTCTATGTGGGTTTCCTCTCCACTTTTCCTTCCACAAGTCATATTAACTCATAATGATCTGTATCGCATCTACAACACCATGTCAAGTTTATACATTAATAAGTAGACCAGAGGACATCGTTAAGGATAGGGTAACATTTTAAAACAATTTGAACAAGACTGTATGTATGAAAGATACATTTATGTATGAAAGCAGTCATTCTGAAAGACTGGGTGGGGACCCACACATGGGTCGCAGGAGATTTCATTAAGGTCGCCAAATAAATTTGATGAATTTTTTGTAGTCTTTTATTTAATATTTGTATTTGCAGTAGACCTTTAAGTCACATAAGGGAGCCTGAATATAACATTGCCTACATATAACATTGAATCTGATATGATAGGCTAGCGAAATTCTGTTTGTTTAACTGATGAGAGGACATGAAAACAATGAAATAGCCTGTTAACTCTGCCTGTATTTGATCTAATTTTTAAAGCATTTGATACGTGCATATTTTTTCAATAACACATGCAAAAAACAAACTTGTGATTCATCCCTTCTTATGGCTGGTTTACCTATACAAGATAATATAAGGTCATAACAAAATAGCTGTAAAATTGGTCCAGAATGTTCTTTTTTTGCACAAATTCTCATGATTTATAAATGAAAACAAGTTTGTGAAACAGTGTATTAAAGCGTTTAAAGCACACAAAAGACTAAAGATTGTTTTAAGGCAGACTTGAAAAACATTGATATCACAAATCACAAATTTGCCTCAGAGGGCTTTACAAGTTGTACAACATACAACATCCTCTGTTCTTGGATCGTCACATTGGACAAGAAGCCCCCTCCCTCCCCCCCTTCTCCCCCCCAAATGTTATAACAATGGATCAAGTGACTTTGTGTTGTGTAAAAGCGGTCCCTCATAGGGGCAAACCTAGAAAGAATGATCACTAGACTTACAGTTCCCCTCAGCTCCACAGAGCTTCATATTGTCTTTCAGCTTTTTGTTTCCATTCTCCGGCCCGCTACCAGACTGCTTTGATTCATTCTCACCACACTCATAGTGTTGCAAGCAGCTGTTTTCAGCAACAACAAAAAAAGGTCCTAAAAACCAACTGCACACTATCTGTCCAGCAACAGATAGAAGACAAACAAAGTTAGCGACTAGCTGGTGAACATTGTGAAGCATTTAGCAGCTTAGGAACCAGATATTTCCCTTAGGAGTCGGTGCAGTGAATTAAGGGTCTATATAGGTGGACAGAAACATGAGTCCAAATGAATGCTAATGTTGCTCTGTATTTGCTTGTTGTGTAATAGGCAACTGTTTGCAAACAACTTTGCTATATAAAGGTGATAATATGTCAGTGTCTTGTTACAGCTTAAA
The DNA here is from genome assembly GCA_016806645.1 of Ophiodon elongatus. Taxonomy (NCBI): domain Eukaryota; kingdom Metazoa; phylum Chordata; class Actinopteri; order Perciformes; family Hexagrammidae; genus Ophiodon; species Ophiodon elongatus. The sequence continues at coordinate 892,683 of JACSYO010001618.1, read as the reverse complement.
TAGACTCCAGCTTGATTAATGTTCCAATGGCAAAAGAAGGTCATTTAAAGGAGTTTAGAACAGTAGGCCCATATGTTTTAAAACAGCTAATATAGCACTTGAAAACCTTCCTCCTTCCTGAAGCAATAAATCTGTTAATTTTCTTTTTACCTATTACCCTTTTTTTCATCCCCCTCTTAGACTCTTATTTCTCCCTCCTTCCTCTCACCCACGCGGCTGCCCTTGGGCTGGCGGCACTAAAAATAATTGAAATAGTGATACACTGTCAAGCAGCCTTAATGAGCAGCTGGAAACTGCAGAGGTACTGCCTTCATCTGCAACTCATCAGTGATCGCTGGAAAATTTGGGCCAGTGATAACAGTTATGTGAAGGCTGCTCTAGTTAAATGATGTTCAGGGTCATGAGCTTTGTTTCCACTGGCCAAAATCTAAATTATCTTTCTTTTTTTAATTTGGAGAGAAACATGCAACAGCAACACTTTACTTTAACTTCCAACAGTATAGCATTGATAGGTAGTATAACAAGAATTAATAAATGGTGTACACACTATCAGCTGTATGCAGATATAAGCTCTTATTAATGTATTAATGTACTATAACTTCTTCTGTGGATACACATAAGTGACAAACACAGTGGTAATAATATAAATTATGACTTCAGGAGATAGTATAGGCTAATTGTTGACAAATAGCTAAAGGTTAAAACGGAGTGTTACCCATGTAACGTACTGAAAATATATGTTTCATATTGCCACGTTTAAAACTAATGAAATTGCCACAAAAAGTACAAAATGACTTATTCTCATTACTTCAGGTGCATTGTATGACTTCAGTGATGATGGTACACTTTTTTAAAAGATCTAAAATGCCAAAATGGACCAAAAACAATGAAAACAGAGTAATTTACAAAGATGATGCAACTGGAAGCACAAGCCGAACCTCACTTACTTCGCAATGATCCTATATATGTTTGTGGTGAACATGAAAAGGACTATGACTGGAGACAGAGTCAGGTCCCCTGACTGGGCATGTGGCTGCATGGGGCAGCTCCTAACCTGTGTTGAAGAAGACAGACACCCCGAGGGTCAGACTGTGGCAGCTGGCATGCTTCTAAAAACAGGCAACCTACCCTCCCTTCCTCACCTCCTCCACCTCCTCCTCTATTCTTCACAGCAGATGCTGATCCTGTCTGTCTTCAGGAGGAAGCAATTATTGAGTCAGAGGGAAAGACGCGCCTCCTTTTAATAAACCCACATCAAATCATCCGATGACTGACAACCGTGTGACTCACGTGTTGGACGGAAGTGAAAAGCTTCAACAATGACAAAGAGAACTGAATTATAGGTCTTAATAGAGGCAGAGTCATGCAGTCAGGACAGAGCTTCAGGCACCAGACATCCCACACTTTCATTTCTCGTCTCATGAACAGCATTTCAATCCTCCACTCGAGCAGTGTGACTCGCTTACAGTCTTTCTGTCCTCTCTCTGTGTGTCTGGCTGTATGACTCTTATCCTCTGTCCTCTTATATAAAGTTGACTTGGTAAAATTCCACAGTGCTCACTTTGCTCCCTGCCCATTTAACTTCCAAGTGTTTCACTCTGTAGCGACAACAATTTCCTACTGTTCAGATCCAGCTGCTCACAAACAGGCCACCTCACTTTAAATGGGCCTTGATGGAGGAGATGCTTCACCTTTACGAGAGTCCATCATCTGAAAACACTGTGTGTCATTGTTTTGAGTGCACTTTCCAAGCGTCTCCTGAAGCTACTCATGTGAACTGGGGATGCTTTGGCCGCCACTGATCTGTAGGACATTAAAAAGCACTTTTATCTATAGGGAATAAGAAACTAAATATATGACTTAACTAAATTTGGCTAAATGTGCACACAGCTAGCATCAGATGCTAATATGGCAGTTATATATTATATACTATATTAAGTGGGTCGACTTAAAAACTGTTTTTTTCAGGGTTGTATTGTGCACCTATTTAACAATATATACAATAACAAAAAATCTATTTCTTAGTATTTTTATATAAAAATCCAATCATTGTTTCTTCCTGTAAAACAAAATATGAAGTGTGCTTACATGAGATAGCACTGACCAATTTCATATTAATAATAATAGCATGACATCCATCCATCAATCATTATGCAACGTTAGCAACAAGGGAATTCTAATCCCTCTCACTTTTTATCCATCCGATCAAATGCAAAGGATTTGATTTAAATCCCTCTTGTAACTGTACACCACTCAACTATTTCATTTCACTGGAGAATATGTCACAGTGTAGGAGCCAGAGAGGCTCTAACTTCTGTTTTACTTGGCAAACTTGTAAGCACAGCTTATTTACACATCCAGCAGTTGACGAGAAATGTTTTCATTCATTTGGAGTTGTTTTTGGTCTAAAATACTCTCTTTATGCTCTGTTTTTGGTCTCCACCAACTCCTGGCTCTTTAGCTGCTAAGTGCTGCACTATGGTCACCAGCTTGTTGCTAATTGTGACTATCTGCTGTTTGGTGCTGGACAGGCGTACTGTGCATGTATGGCATACAATAGGCTTTTAGAACTTTTTTACTAAAAAAAGGTGAGAATGAGCCAAGACAGAAAAGTTAGCTAAACAATGAGTGGAAACATGACTTAAAGCTCCATAAAGCTAAGGGGGAGCTGCAGATTCAGGTAATACTTCTCTGTAGCTTCACATGGGAGACCCACTTTACATTGTCATGTCATTTGAGACACTGTCATGATGAAACATATAGTTCACAGCTGCTCTAACCCTGTAAATCGTCTTTTCATTTCTTAATCGCTGTGCAGATTCAATTTCATTCCAACTTTACAAAATGTCTCACATCACCAGTTCCAGCAGGTAAAAACCGCAGCAGGAGAGAAGACTAACTCAGAGATCACAGATAACTCGCCTGATGAGTCACAGACTGGAGGATGACAGATGAGACCTATCAGTTCACTTTGGGATGTAACACGACACCACCACAGGAGAGCTCTCACACACACACACACACACACACACACACACACACACACACACACATACACCCACACACACGACAGATATAAAGTCAGATAGTAAGAGCTTTCTGCAGCATTACTCATGTCCGTTTGAAATCCATCGGTCCTCAGAGTGGAACATCAATAAAATGGATCAGTTGCACACATTTTGGCTGATGTAATTCACGAACTACTAAATTGTTTCTTTCGTTTTCTAAGCACTGACATCTGAAAAATGATATCTGAATATGTTTGTATACTAGCATTACAATGATGTTCCTTAACAGATGACCAAATATCTCCGACAATGTGCATGTTATGCGCAAGATAACAACTGAGCACATCTTACTTTTTCTGTTCAACATATGCAGTGTGCAGTGAGTGCATAGTGTATATTTAACTTTGTGCAGGTCTGGCATTGGTTGTACAACACAAACTGTACTTCCCTCCGGCTCTTTGGTTCATAATGTCTACCGACTTTACACAGCTGTGACAAACTGGATTTCTAAACACTGTTCATTAGCTCAAACTGAAAGATAACCGAATCAATCGTTACACTGATGTCAAGGTCCTCTGTCATTCTATCGTTCACTTCTCCCCCCCTCCAACTTTCTGCCCTAACAGTCTGAATAAATCCTGCAACATTTCCAACACTTAAAATAGTAACTCGACTTTTTGCGTGACAAGTGTGTGCAAGTCAGCTGTTTGCCAATCCCTTTTCATGTCATTTCATAACACGGAACGAGCCTCCAGAACAAGGTGACACACTTTTCTCTTTCTTACTCTGATTATTGAACAGCTCATAAATTTCCAACTGCTTTAAGCCCATGAGATGCTGCTATCAGTCATTCACTGCTGTGTAAGTAGGAGAGCAGACTGACAGAGATGAAGCCAAACACTCTTGTCCCCAATGTGAACTGTAAATGGTTTTCAGAGTCAAACACTGAAGAGTTTTTTTTTTTCCTGCAGGTTAGTCAACTCAGAGTGCAAACATCAACGTTCCAGTCCTTGGACAGTGCTAACACAGTTCTAAGAATCGGGTTAATTTGTAGGCACTTTTTGTTGAATTTTAGTTACGTTTTCTCACTGCTGTATACAGTAAAATGTTGTAGCCATGGATAAACCTCCAAAGAGAAGAAATGCAAGCACTTTTGAATGTGAAACAAAGCAAAGGCCTGACTGACTCGTCTGACTGCAACTACATAAAACAATGCACAATAATGTATCTCATTGTTTATATATCCCTGCACATGTGAATGTATGTACAAATACAAGTTGCAACACACTTGTGAGCCACACACACACACACACACATACACACACACAAGGTGAAGACACCAAGAAGAACGAGTTTTACTGCTGGAAGGAGGGAGGATGAATCCTTTATTTAACCCTTCATTGTGCAGTAGAAACACCTTCACACTGCAAGTGTTCAGGCTGTGATAAGACGTACAAGCGTTTCTGCATGATGTAGTAAACTGAGGAATGTTGCACCAATACAGCTGGTTCAACTCTGACCAGTCGCCCCCACCGTCGTTCAACAGAACCTCGTCGTTCCCACATTTCCTCCAGCATCATTGTCATAGAGCTGATCAAGACAGATGACCGGCAGCACAGCTTAGCTCTCTGCTGCTTGGCGGCACAGACTCGCTGGCTGGCTGTCCTCACTCAGCTCGGAGAGGCTGGCTAATAATTTGTCAGTCCCTGTGGGGTATGAAGCCAGCATGTCAACAACGGGCCCAGTGTTTCTCAGGCCAGCGATGGAGATTAGAGAGCGGGGCTTATCCGGCCACTGTGCAGGCAAAGGGGGGAGTAGTGGGAGAGAAGGAGGGTGAAAGGAAGCAAGGGAGAGAGGGTGGTATTCCTGGGTCTCTCTCGGAGAGGGAATCTAGCTCAGTGTTTTGCAATAGTCACGGCCATTTGGGAGTGAACGAGGGGGCACTGGTGGCATATTATGTGTGCCAGCTACAGTACACAACACATGCACAAAGTAGCCATAAGTGTGCAAGTATATTTTTCTTCATATCACACATGGTGCTCCCTTGATGCAAAGAACGTCTGTGTTTTCTCGATCTGAGAGGTGTTGTGCAACAATGTTCCCTTCTTTGCAGGTCATAAGGCTAACCCATGGAAATCTACTGACAAACAGGCTCACAGCATAACGTGTCTTCAGACTCTGAGTGGACCAAAACATAACAGTATCAAGAAAATCATTTCAGCATATACGCAGGTTGACTCCCCTCCGTTATCAGTTGTTCAAACAGCGCTTTGCTACACAATGTACCTGCTGCCCAGACAGCAACAGGAAGCTCCACCTTCACCTCCATCACTAGCAGCACAATACGTCTTGTTCTGAATTTTCTCACCAGCTCCTTGTAACGTAAGTATTCTCGATCTGTATGTACAAGTAAAGTGCCAGATTTCAACAGCCCTACAAGACAGACAATATGAGTCCAAGGCTGAAGATAATACAGTACACAAACATGACATCTAGTGGTTGAACTATATAAATGTACATACTTGGGGAGTGGGGGACTTATACCAGAAGACTAAATGTAAGTGTGAACCACTTTTTAGACGATCGGTCCATCCAAGTTATGGAAAGACATATTTTCTCACTTGCCTCAATGAAGTCGGGTACATTTTATTTACATTAGATAGTAATTGTCATTATTCAAGCCAAACCTCCACAAATTTGATGGATACATTTTCCTAAAATGTGAGACTTTGTTGCTTCTTCTTGACCTATTTATTGTAATTGATGTGATATCTTTGGTTTTGGACTGTTGGTCTCGCAAAATAAGACATTTGAAGACAACACCATGGACTTTTGTCACAGTTTTCTGATGTTTTATTGACCAAACTATTAACAGATTTCTAGGTTTTGGGGAGTACAACTGCATATGTGGAAATGCTGCATAAAAGGTTTGTGTGGCTCCAGAGAGAGCTGATAAAATGCCTAAAGTGATGTCACTTCAGACTGCGTTGGTTTGGGCTGAAGCTTACAAGATTGAAAATGAAAGAAATTCGGAGGTGTTGAGTTAGAAAAAAGTGGGATTAGAGCAATTTAGAGGCTAGTAGCCGCCGCACCTCAGGCGGAACTGTCTGCGGTGTGGTCAAGTTGCATTGTGGGTAATATAGCTGCCATGTTTTGAAAAGGAAGAAAAATGCATGTAATAAGTGCAACGTTAAATTGGTGGTGTAATCTTTTAATTAATTAGAGGAGAAAATTATCTACTGATTAATTGATGTTGAAAATAAACATTAGTTGTAGTTCTAGTAGATGTTGTGTGTACAGAATGAATCCAAATAACTTGAGAATTTTTGGTTTAACTTTCTTCATAGAATACTCTGCTAATGGTTTTCCAGCCAGGTCTCCTAAAATTTACGAAACTCATAAATATATTTAATGAGAGTCTGCATCCGTCCGCATAGTGAGGAGATCGGAATGGATGTTTCAAATGTGTGAAACCAAAAGCATCCTACTTATTTTAACCTAAAAAAAATTATATTTAACAAATCGTAACCACGTAGTTTTGTTATAAACATAAACGTCTTTGAGAGTGCAGTTTCGAAACAGCAAAAACGCCACGAACACTATAACGTTGATACACATATATGTAGAAATTGGGATTCATTTTCAGTAGAGGGTTTCTATAAAAAACAGTTGATAGCAATATACGTGGTTTATCCAGGGTAACTGGGACATTGCATCTGAGAAATAGGTTGCTTTTGTAAAATTCCATTGTATTGTGATTGAAGCAGAAATCAATATCCAACCAATGTCACAAAACCGAGACGTATAAAAACAAAACTATTTGCATGCCATTTTTTTAAATGAAAATATACGTAATACCTTGAAACAAAACAGAGATGTGTGTTTGCATGTATGTGACGCTAGCGCAAATCATCAATGAAAGTTTCCGTAGCTACGACACACAACAAGGTAAAAGGTGAATTCATGCTTGAGAAAGAAACCTACTTAAACAAAAACAAGATGTTAATCTGAATCCACTGTCTGCATACAAGAACAGAGCAGAAACACTGAGTCAACACAAGATCCATTCAGAGACTTGTAAGCAATTTCAAATGTTTGCAAATAATGTCATTCACATTATTCACAGAGAGAATTGCACCTTGAATTCCCAGCTTGTTGTTTAAGAACGTTCTGTGGAACGAGTAGACAGGCTGTACTAAAAGCATTGAGCGTCATCACCGGTCTTCTTACGTCAAGATGACTAACAAGACAGGCAACAGAATACCTCCTTTATGTCCCTGAACAAACCCTTCCTGTAACTGATATGTCTTTGAAGCTGTCTGGTTCACCTCAAAAGACAGTACGGAAAAGTTGCAATCACGTTTAATTACAAGAACCTGCAGCAGTGCATATTCCCAACAAACAAAGGGTTTTTTAGATAAATGTATATTGGTAAATGCAAAACTATTAGGGGGAAACTTGAATTCTATATTGTGATATGACATGAAATCCAATGAAAAATGCCACTGTCAATGAACAAGAACTATGTTTTAAAATGTCATGTAAATAATTAGGCCAAAGGCAAATATGTCTATGTAGCACATAAACATAACAACACTTTGAAACCAAGGTAAAAAAAAAAAAAATAGACATCATGAGAGCCAAATCATTAAGGAATGACCACTAAAACTGCAAGTGGTTGTAAATTCAAGTAACATTAACGTGTGCATGGTAATTGCTTTGCACTGAGGCTTGCTCTGCCCGGTTTGGCAACTAATTCTTCTATTAATCAAATGAGAATCTTGTGTTCACGTGTTATTCAAAAGAATACTCTTGCCCGTGTGGGGCAGATAAAACAAACACTTCCTCCATTGACTCTGTTTGGGAATTTGTATGCTAACATCAAAGAGTAATGCTCAGGAACAAAACCCAAGTCTTCCTTATATAATACAATGAAGCTGTCTCGTTTTGTTTCCGTTTTTACTTTCCGCATCTATAATTCTGTCAGTTAATCAATTAGGTACTGTAAGAAAAGTTGCCCGTGTCATATGTTATTAACTTCATATACTTCCTTATTGAAGTCTTACTTTAGTGATGTAATAGACGATCATTCTCATATTTGGCCTTTGTTTGAGACAGTGCAACATAGTTAACTATGCAGATAAAGATTCTTACTGTACAAGATGATGCACATGTCATGTCCAATCAGAAGAAACAAAGCCCTGACAATCACAGATAAAAGGTATTTTTTTGTTTATTGTGGGAAAAATATGAATATGCTAAAGTTAGAAGCTATTATCACAAAAGACACTATCTGTGAGTGCCGGTGCTTTGTTTCCTCTGTCCTTGGTACTCCCGTGCACCCGATACTGTTCCATTTTGAGCTGTGCATGATGCCACTTTCCACTATATCATAACATATAAAGAATTTTCACTTGTTATAAAATACTTCTTATGACTTTCTGAAAAATTACATAACAAGCATGACAGAAATTGACCAATGAGTACAATGACTCTGAGCGGTGTTATGTTAACAAGACAGCTGAAAAGGCAGTTTGCATATTTAAAAATTTGCTTAGCATTTGGAAAATTAGGAAAGGCCAACAGTGGAAACCTATGAGAAAAGTGTGCTGAACATGCCTTTGACCCTCTGTACAAGACATTTTATAATCTAAATAAATAAAACAGAAGCAAGCTGGGCTGGTTTAATTGTGATAATCAAACTCAGTATTAATTCAGAAGAACCTAATTATAATCTAAGGGACTATTTATGAAAATTATTATTTTTGTATTTATTTTATAACTCAAGTATCTAACATTTGTTCTTATTTCGTCACTTCAATTGTTGTCCGACTATACATGTTAAAGCTTGTAAACAAAGAAGCTATGTGGTGTTCAAAGTTCTGTGACCAACAGCTTTGAAACAACTGGCCTGGACCTGTAAGAGCACAAAAATATTATAGCTTGTTCAATATGCTGTTGTCAAGAATGATTTAAAAGATGATTATGTCTACAGTAGGTTTATGCAAATATCTTGGGAGGAAATATGTCAATGTCCTTGTATGGATGACAAACATTCAGTGTTGCATGCAAATGTACATGCAAAAGCAACACTGAGGTAAATGCAAAACATGAAAAATTAAAAATGAAAACATTCAAAACAAGAGATCTTAAGATACATCGTATTATGAGCTTTAACAGTATTGAGCTTGATACTTATGCTGGTTATCTTAACGGCACACTGGTTGCAGTGACCGGGTTAATGTTGTGTACATTTCCCCTAAAAGATGACATGATAAGCCACCCACAAAAACTAACATTTGCAAAGTGATAAATGTGAGGTTTTGCTATGATAACAACTCAGAGTGAGAAGGTAAAAAAGCATTTACTGCACTCATAGTTAGACCAAAGAGAATCAAAGAGCAAGCCACAAGCAAATGTCAGGAAAATGCTCCGGAAAGATGAACACCACTTGCACGACACACACATATACATACACACAAGGTGCAGAGTGAATCCTTCCTTCTTCGTTGCAGTGCCTGACAAATAAGACAATAATGGCATTAAATAAGATGCTATCATTCACAATTCCTTCAGAATTAAGGTTTTGTTGATCTAGAAAATATCACAATAATAGTGAAATTAATGCTACAGCTATTACTCTTTCGATAACGTTGATAACGTTAGTAAAAAATATATCTTTATTATAAAATGGCATGCCATTTTATACCACAAATGGAAATGTGTGTGAAATATTATAAGGATCATTTCACATGATTTGCAGTTACTTGGTATTACACCTTGAAGTGGCCGGTATGGGGAGGGGCCCATTGCACCAATTTTACTCTCTGGGTTTCAAGTGAGTTTGCATACAGCAAATGATGTACTGATGCATATGCACGCATGTTCTCATGACTTTACCTTCAGTCTCCCAGTTATCATGGCTGCACCTTTCTCTCTGCTGGTTTTGTGCTGGGCATTCAGACTGAGCTGTAGTGAGAATCAACCTGAATGGTTCCAAAACATTTCTACCAGTCTCTTCAATTTGTCTGGGGACATTATGCTCGGAGGGCTCTTTCCCATTAACCAGATCTCCAGCAACCTCAGCCAGAGGAGGGAGCCGAACAACATCAGCTGTGAAAGGTAAGAGGTTGTGGAAAAACATCATTTTGGGGAAATAATTACCCTATTATTTGAGATTCTGCACAAATATGTATGCTTTACCCCTCTAACAAGGCTTCTACTTTGTGTTTTTATCTGCTTGTGGTCCCACAGTTTAAATGAGTTTGGACTGGGCATCGCTCTAGTAATGAAATATGCAGTGGATGAGATCAATGCAAAACAAATTCTGCTCCCTGGCATCAACTTGGGTTATGAAATCTATGATTCATGTAAACAATCTGCAATCATTATGAAGCCAACCATGTCTTTCCTCGCTGCAAAATCTAACAAAGTGCTATCTGTGGAGTGTAATTACACAAAATATGAGACCAGCATATCAGCCGTGATTGGTCCGGATACCTCAGAAATGGTGTCGGTCATAGGAAAACTCCTGGGATTCTTTCTGATGCCTCAGGTTTGGCTACAAATACATTCACATCCTGGGCTGATTTTTCTTTTTTCTCAGGAAATTTTCCTCATGTTAAAATTACATTTTTAAAGTGAGGCTAAACATTTGCCTCTATAGTTATCTTAGAGTGAAGTGAGCCTTAAATTGTTAGAAAAAGATGAATACTCGCTGTTCTACAAAGCAAGCTGTATTACAGAGAAATATTAATTTGTTCTTCATTATTGTCAATCATTGACTGCTTTGTCATTTTTTTACACTATAGTTAAATAAAGGACAACTGCCCCTTGCTGTGCAAATTATCTGCAACCTCAGTAAATGAGCATCAGGCCTTGTATTTCAGTAACAGAGAATTGCTGGGTAACATCAGTGAGGTAAAATTCAAAAGTGGTATAATACAACTTTTCTCACTTCAGGTAAGCTTCGGTGCCACCAGTGACAAATTCAGTAACAAGCTTCTCTACCCGTCATTCTTCCGTACGGTGCCCACTGACAAATTGCAAGTGGACGTCATGGTGAGTCTGCTGACTAAGTTTAACTGGACCTGGGTGGCAGTGGTGGGTAGTGAAGAGGAGTATGGACAACAAGGTGTGCAGGAATTCTCCAAAAAAGCAGAAAAAGAAAACGTCTGTGTGGCCTATCAGGGACTGATTCCAGTGTATACTGACCCTGAATCAGCGATAGAAACCATCATCAACAATATCCAAACAACCAAAGTTGAAGTGGTAGTGGTCTTTTCTCTCGCAATGCAAGCTGAGGTCTTTTTTAAAGAGGTTAGTAAAGCACTTGAGACAAGTATTACATGTAATTGGTGGATAAATTGTATTCAATTCACTACCAATGATCCAATCCAATCTACTCCAGATCATCAGGAGGAATGTAACTGCTGTGTGGATTGGCAGCACAAGTTGGGCCATCAGTACTCGACTGACGACGCTCCCCAATATAAAAAGAATTGGCACAATCATTGGATTCAAGGACATGACACAGGAACTGGACCTGCTCACTGCCTACACACAGGAGCTCTTCACCAAACTGAGTGAAGAGAGGGCGAAGACTACCCTTCGAGCACGAAAGTCCACAGGCTATCCTGACAATCCCTGCCCACAATGTTGGAAACTGTCACCTGCTAATATTAGCTTGGTGACAAGCACCAGTGTGAAAAACGCAGCTTTCAGTGTGTATGCTGCCATCTACAGTGTGGCACATGCACTGCACAGCCTGCTGGGATGCAATGCAACTGCCTGTATGCACGGACCTAAAACCAAAATACTTCCCTGGAAGGTGATTTATTTTTCTTTTGGTCTGCTATATAGGTGATTTTAATTTGGAATATTTTTGTTTTTAACAACATTGAGATTAATTTATGAAGAAATTCTTCTTTTGCAGCTTTTGGAGTTTTTAAAGAATACTTCTGTAGACATAAATGGCACACATTTAAAGTTTGACAGTGACGGCAACCCAAACATGGGATACGATATGATTGAGTGGATCTGGAAACCTTCGGGTTTAGACTTTGTAGTTGTTGGAAACTATAATGGATCACTGACACTCAACGAAACCCTCTTCAAATGGCACACTGCAAACTCTGAGGTAATTTCAGCAATTTATTAGGAAATCGTTTTTGAACATGTATACTTGTAAAGGTTTGTGGTTATCTTCCACCTGATCGTAATCCAGTTTGAGTTCCTGAAATGTTGTAACTGTTGCCATAACAATCCAAACTTTAATGGCACAACTTTTGCAGGTTCCTCAGTCCACCTGTTCAGCAGATTGTGATAAAGGCCAGGTCCGCAGAGTCAAAGGCTTCCATTCCTGCTGTTTTGATTGTATCGACTGTATGGAAGGAACTTACCAGGCAAATATTGGTAATGTGGTATCTTTCAAATACTTGATCCCTATTTAAAGTAATAGTGAAGCATTTTAGGAAATCTTATTTGCTGAACCAACGACTAAATGAGAAGATTCACATCACTCTCATGCCCGTATAGTAATTTTAAGCCTGCAGCCATCAGCAGGTTTGTTTAGCTCAACATAAAGACTGGAGACAGTACAAAACAAGCTAGCCTGGCTTTGTCCAAAGGTAACATAATCTGCCTAAAAAAAACAACTTCACATTTTCACATTTCAGTTTATTGTACAGATTTAACAAACAAGATAACTTTGTTAATTAGTGAGCTTTGGACGTGCTAGCAGGCAGATTTACATTCGGACACAGGCAGGCTAGCTCTTTCCCCCTGCCTCCAGTCTTTCGTGCTAAGCTAAGCCAATCAGCTGCTGGCTGTATCTACGCAGACATGAGAGTGGTAGATGGTGTGCTTGTTAATCAAACCGAATTTCATGTTGTGTTTTCTGATTCATAGATGACATCCAGTGCACAAAGTGCCCTGCTCGTAAATGGTCTCTGAAACGCAGCGATAGTTGCATTGAACCCTCCTTTTTATTTTTTTCCTGGGACACGCCTGAGGCTCTGGAAATTACACTGGCTGTGGTGCTGCTCCTGGTATGTCAGATTTCAGTGGGCGTTGTGTTCCTGAAACACCGGAGGACCCTGTTGGTAACAGCCTCGGGGGGAGCCCTGAGTTTTGTGGCTCTGTTTAGCCTGATGGGATCTTGCCTCAGTCTGCTGCTCTTCCTGGGGCAGCCAGGGGACGTGGTGTGTCGTTTTCAGCTGCCCCTCACCTCCATTTTTCAAACAGTGGCCCTCTCCATTATCACGTCCATCTCACTGCAGGTGAGGAATGACAAGTAAAATACAATAATGTAGACAACTGTAGGACAAAATAAAGAGCACACATTGTAATCTGGTTGCAAATTTGTCTTTTTAAACAGATTCTGTATGTGACAGAGTTCCCAAAGTTGGCCGCCTCTCACCTGCACATACTAAGAGGCCCTGGAAGCTGGCTGTTTGTGTTGGTCTGCTGTACAGTGCAGGCTGGTCTCTGTGGCTGGTTTGTTCAGGAAGGGCCTTCGCTGTCTGAGTATGTGGCAAAAACGAAAATAGTCTTTGTGAGCGCATTTCTGTCATGTCCAATATCACCCTTGTCTGGATTTGCTTTAATACAAGGTTTCAACGGCACATTGGCCCTTATATCATTCATGTCCACCTTCATGGCAGCAAAGCCTCTTCATCAGTATAACCTCGCCAGAGACATCACCTTTTCGTCTTTGTTCTACTGTGTGATTTGGGTGACCTTTATTCCGATCTACATAGGTTTGAATGATAAGAACAAGTCTCTCATCCATGTTTCTTTCACCCTGGCGAGCAACTTGGGATTGTTGGCAGCGTACTACTTCCCAAAATGCCACTTGCTGTTGAGAAAGCCTGAGCTCAATACAGCGGAGCACTTTTGTACCTTCCTAGAGGGTGCTCCAGTAACACAAGCTCAGGAAGAACCACAGCCCCAGAAAGAGTCAGGGAAATAAACTTAAGTGCAGTTTTATAAATAGAAACTCAAAGTATCTGTACCAGTCATATATCTTGTAAATTGTACATCTGCATCCTTTATATATTGTAATATGAATATGTTATTGTGAAAGACATATCAGCTCAAACTTGCATTTTGTAATTTCCCATTATGATAAAGGGTCAAGATTTCTTGTTAATATTGCTAACATTGCTAACATTGCTATGTCTAAACAATATAAAGCATTTTAATGTGGCTGGTCAAGTTGGAGGCTTGCAGCCAATTTCAGCTATATATCCTGTGGGGTAGTTAAATGAATTAAAGGGCATGTTCCTCGTATGCACAATCTGAAAATGTAATCGAGTAAAAAGTAGACCTAAAATATTTTCCTAATGAATGTAAATTTAGTCAGTGGTGGAAAGCATTTAATCAAGAACTCTATTCAATTACAATTTTGAGGTACTTATACATTACTTAAGCATATGCAATTCATGCTACATTATACATTTCAGAAGGAAATATTGTACTTTTAACTCCACCACATTTATTTAACTGCTACAGGTAGTTATTTTGTTTTTAAATACAAAACACATGATCAACAAACTAAATATGATGCATTGTTATACCACATACCCTCACAGCTGTTTTCAGTTATGCTGCTGATTAGACCAACTCAGGTAGGAGTTACTGTATGCTGGGATTTAAGTGAGGTCAACAGGTACTCAGAAGCTAAAGATAAATTATAAATAGCCCCACAACAAAACTAACAGAAGAGCCCCAGAAGTCCTGGATTTTTTTTGTTTTATCTTGTGTGCATAAAATAAGATATATACATAGGTATTTCTTTCTCGACCTTTAATTTAACACTGACAGAGGCCATTTTGCATTTCAGAGGGAAATATTGTACTTTTTAGTCCATTATGATTATTTTGTAACTTTACTTATTATTTAATAATACTAAATAAAATAAACAAGAATTGTATTGATCCCCTGGGGGAAATTCTCAAGCAACCCTGCAGTAGCTGCAACATTAAAGTGCAACAATAATCATAGTTTAATATCCAATGGGCTATTCTGCATAATGACTACTTTTATTGT
Organism: Ophiodon elongatus; assembly: GCA_016806645.1. Taxonomy (NCBI): domain Eukaryota; kingdom Metazoa; phylum Chordata; class Actinopteri; order Perciformes; family Hexagrammidae; genus Ophiodon; species Ophiodon elongatus. Next base: position 877,624 of record JACSYO010001618.1, on the reverse strand, counting down.
TTGATACTTATATAAGTATATTTTCATGCTAAGATGCTTATTTTGTTTTGAGACATTTTAAATGCATGACTTTAACTTGTAACTTGTAAGTATTTCTGAACTTTGCTACTTTTACTTAAAACCAGAGCCATATACAGAGAGAGTCGCATCAAGGGAGGTTCAAAATACTTGATCGTCACGAGATTCATGTTGATTTCAGGAAGTACTTGGCGGGTAATTTGAAGGCCTAGCTATTGGTAAAAAAAAAAAACAGAACTGCGCTTTTGGCTCATTAGTCGTCAATAAATGAATTGATTTACAATATTCATATAGAGCAACAACATATGTATTTAGTGACATTAATTATGTGTTTTTAATAGTACAATTTAATAATATTTGGGGGTTAGTAATTGTAACAGCTTGAGTTTACTGCCTTGTTGACATATTTTAGACTAAAGTTCTTGTTCAATGGAATACTAAGAATCTGTAACACTTTACTTTAAGTGTATTATATAAATATGTTTGTAAATAATAAGTTAATCAAAGTCAATCTTTAGCTTTGTTCAGAATTTGGGTCATTACAGTTGCTTGTAATAAAAGTAAATAAAAGCCAAAGAAACTTTTTTTGAAACTTTTGTCACTTTTAACTGGGAAACAACAATACAAATGAAATAAAGCAATATTCACGATGCAATGCCACCTCTAATTCTGAAGGTTTCTGCTTTGTGGGGAGTATTTCCCTTGTGCTGGACATACAGAATTAGGAAATATCAAATATGGTCCTTCTCTGCCCATCTAGACCTGTGTGCAGATGTCATTGGATCTTATATATATAGTAGATATAGTAGATGTGAGCCACTGCTCTTAGCTAATGAAGGTCATGACCTGCTGATGTGGGTTTATTAGTGTCCGACATGTAACATGAGGCACCCAAAGGCCCTATTGCTGAGTTTTACAGGAACCTCAAATTTTCTCAATTAAAATATTGTCAATTACATAATCGGAATCAGCTTTAATGGCCAAGTAAGTGCGCGCACATACAAGACATATAAGTGCACAGAAATAGACATGCAGCTAAAAACAGGGACAACAAAGCTGAACAAGGTAAACAAACATGTGTCCAGAAATAGATGGGAGTCATCTCAGTGTTCATACACTAGCACAGTACTGAATCATTATTTATACCAAAACCTTATGATGATGTGAGTTTTCCAGAGCTCGTAAGAGGCTGAGTTAGAACAGAAGGACATGATGATGACAACAGTGACGGTGATGATGGTGCAGTGATGATGGTGATGATATAGTGAAGGTAAAAATAAGAAAAAAACAAATATCTCTTTATTTTTCAACTACCATTATTTATTGCAAAACAATCAACACATGCTCATTCTTCCAAGTAGATATGTGGGGATCTGAAATTAAATAGAAATACAAAGTAAATATGTGGTTTAGATTGCAAATAAACCATAAACATCAAATATAAAATTAAATCAACGGCATTAAATACATTTGTATCAATAACCTAGATAATTAGCAAAGACACAGGCATCTATCTAATTTGACTTATACTGCTATCTTCTGGTAGAGAGGTTAAACACTTTTACTCTCTTCTTATCCAGTCTAAGCCCTGCGTTTACTCAAGCAACAGTAGAAACAGTAGACAATTATTTTTTTTAATACGCAAAGAGCAACATCTCTGCACACACAATTATAACTTAGATTAAACTATAATCTGTTTTGCACCAAACAATGCACTCATTAATCGAAAACTGTATGAATTTACAATATTAAACAACCTATAATCAACCACAGGGGTCAACACTCACATCGGCTTAGGTTTACTTATTTATTCATATATATATATATATATTCTGTAACCCTGCTATGTGGTTGCATAATATGTATATATGACTGTATATAAGAATTTCTTGCTTGTGGTCATTTTATTGCTTTGACTTTCATTTTTAAATACTCTTATTTTTGTTTCACCTTTTAAGTCTTTAAAAAAAAATCGGGTCGTTATTTGAGTTGGGTTTTCTCGTTTTTTCATTTATGGATTCACGCATCAAAAACGGGAAAACGGCTATTCTTTTCCGTTTTTTCTAACAAATTCTCAAAACGTGCTTTACTCAACCTGGCCATTAGGGACTTCTGGTCCCAGGGCACTGAGCAACGGTTGCTAACAACTCAGGCTGCTGTGAGCCTGCAGTGTGTCCTGGGTGGTGGCACTGGGGTTTTCATTTTTAAACATTAAACTGGTGAGATACATTCTTATTTGTCTTTAATAACAGGCATTTTTTAGATACATTTCATATGTTAGCTAACTATAACCAAGATACATATTTCAAGTTTTCCATAACAGCTAACATACATGCTACTTTGTTTGGTTTAGTTAGTTATCTATGTTATTAATGTGCGTTGTGGGTATCCTCGATTTGATGACCTGTCTGTCTTATAAATTAATATGATGCCTTGGATTTGCTATTCTGCTAGTAAGATTATCTTCAACATAGATTTAAATAGCGAGGTTTGATTAATCATATATGCTGTAAAAAAAATAGGAACATGCAGCAGTGCACACTAATGCTTTGTGAAGATAAATGTCTCTTGTTCAAAGTAAAACTATTACACAAAGTATTCAATAATCAAATCAAATATTAGCATTTTCAAATGTATGTTTCAAGTAAATAGTTAAAACAACACAAAGCTATGTAGCATTTCCTCAAAAACAATGTAAGGGGAGAAATTATTTAAATTGCCCCTCCAATCTTAAGTCTTACTCTAGTGATGTAATATGCTGACAATATCAATGTTAATCAAATGCTGCTTCCAGACAATCACTGAAAGAAAACACGTCTAACTCATTTAGTCTCATATTCAGATTGAGGTTTGAAAGCTGAATATGATATTTGGTTGGATTTAACTTAATGGTGAGAGGAAATTGACATTTCCTCAAGTAAAAGTTCAATATATTCTGCAAACAACGTCACTTTACTTTTTAATTTCATCCGGTAAAGCCCAGTGTAACCATGCCACGTGGACGATTGGCCGCTAGTGCCCGCTCAGACAGCAGTGAGATGGATATTGATGGTTCAGGTAATGTTGGTTATGTTGCTATCAACTTGATATCGATGCTCTCTTAGTAATACTCTTTTGCCTGTTGCATGGTTGAAACAGTTATATTGTGCATATCATTTTTTTTAAAGCAGAATCAGAGATAGCCAAACTGCAGAGACAGTTCAGGATCATGGAAGGAGATCGGCAGGCCTACAACATTCAGGCCCGGGAGCAGATCCGCAAACAACAGTGAATAAGCACTACGCCTACATCACTTTGTCAACTCTGTATGTGTGGGGGGGGTCTTATTCGCCTGATTGGTTGTTTATGTGATGTGGATGAAGGCAGCAGATAGAGAAGCTGCTGAAGGAGAAGGAGGACCTGCATAGAAACCTTGGTGCATATAAAAGCTTGTCACGCCAACAGCAGGACAGTGAGGACGCTCAGAGTCTCCGTGCTCTGCTGGAGCAGAGAGACACGTTAGAGGAGGAGCTGTGGAAAGAGAGGCAGTGTCAAAAAGATCTGGAGAAAGAGGTGAATTAAGTCCGTTCACTCTATATGATACTATATATTTCATGTTTACTGATATTTTTGGTCACAAACCACAGTTTATGTCATGTGTCCGTAATGTAAGCAGATTACAAACATGGCGTTGAAGCTGGCGGAGTTGAGAAAAGGGGATGTCACTACTGGGGATACACAGAAGTCTGAGTTACGGCGGACTCAGAAGGCCATACGCACTTTGGAATACAAACTGGACAGAGTGAGTTTTGAAAGTCATTATCACAAAATACCTTGAAAACAGATCTCCAAATATTATCATGTTATCAAGTTATATTGTTGTTCTTTGTCTGTTTTTACAGTGCATATACCTTCACACATACTTATTTTATATTATTTTAAAGTGTGTTAATGTTCTATGTCCCCTCCAGTCCTTGACTCGCTTCAATGAGCAGCTGACCAAAAACAGCCACCTGAGAGAGGAGCTGCAGACACTTCATATTGAGCGCATCCGTTTCCAGCAACTACACAACAAGCTGGACAAGGTCAGAGGTCACACCATACATGATTCAAAGAGATGTTCGTAAACTGGTTTTCCACTCGTCGCTGAGTTTTGTGTGTTGTAGGAACTTTACGATGTCCGCAAGAAAATCGGGGAAATTATCAACCTGTCCACTGTTGCCTACGATGCCAGGTCAGATTTTAGACGGTTGTGTAATAATATGTAAGAATCAAAATGATATGCACGTCATTATCTTGGTTTTTGGATTATTTATAGACCTTTGTACTTCAGGGTGGAGTCTCAGTCCAAGATGACCATGATGAGGGAGAAGGCAGTGAAGGACCTCGCCCAGTACAACATTGAGATGAAGGAACTGGAGAGGGTCATTGCACATGAGTTCAGCCTGAAAGAGTTCATGACCACCAAGTGCAGCGAGCGGAGCGGGCAGGATGAGGGCCATGAGATGGGACACAAACAACGTAAGACACAGCCACTGTGTTGCAGCTAATATTGCTGTTTTGACAATATTGATAATTATGATAATGGTAAAAGTGTTTGCGCAGATAATAACGTTGGCAGTGATGATTCAATGCCAAACTGTATACTGCAAACACCATAGCATTGCTTAGTTTAGTTTATGCTGACAAAAATTAGGATGGTTTGCTAAAACACAGTATGTACTCAGATTTATCAGTCACATGTTTTTATTATTGTTAGGTATATGTTTCTTTTCAGTCAGGACAAAATATGAAAATAACTTATTTACAGTACCACAAGCAGTACCTGCTAATTGCAAATAATAGGCAATAAAACTATTATCAATACAGTACAATTGACACAGTAGCCAACAATTACTTAGATTTTACAGCAGAAATAATCAGACAGCAGCCAGAGTTAATGTTGTATTACAACAAATGTAAATAATAATTCTCAGGAAAAAAATAGTAGAAAGCAAAACTGTTAACGTTCCTGTTGTCTTGAAACTAACAAAAGGGAAACTGTACAGTCTGTCCTGCCAGCGAATCCTTGAACACTGTGTCATGATCTGGCCCAAGTGGTCATAACAAAAGACAGACACGCCATATGAACAATGAACAAAAGAAGCTTTATTTAACAAATGAAAGCAATCTAGACCAAATTAAAGGGTTAACGTAAGTATTTGAAATATGGGGCGTGGATATCGGTGCAGTCTGACGCGTGTAGTGTGCTTGAATGGAAGATGTGGGTGCGGGTGTTGAAAAGGTGCACGAAAGCGATACAACAAACTAAAGCAACAAAACCAAACAGGAGGGAAGCAAACTGCAGCACAGTGGACGGTCAGCCAGAGAGTAGGCAGCCAGCTGCAACCGGACCTAAACAACCCTCAGGTGTTCCCAGTTGCTCTAACGATCACCTGCAGCGAGAGCGCTCACTAAATGAGACCAGAGGAGTCGTCACAACTGTAATAGAACCAAATGCTGCACTTTTCACAGAGTGTGTTAACTTGTGTCAGCACACACACACACACACACACACACACACACACACACACACACAATAACTTGAGACTTGACATGAACTTGCTGACAATGACTTGTGAGCATCTCTTGGCTTGAGAGGCTAGAGGGATGTGTTAAGTTATCGTAGATTATAAGATGTTAGTTGGAGACCCAGTGTAATTATACAGTAACCATAACTGTTATTGAAAAATAGGTTAGGCTTATTATTGCATGCCCAATAATGTTAGCGATATTTTCCTGTTACCCTGAGTAACGTTGGTCTATATTGATTTTTTAGGGGCAAAATACATACATTTATTGTAAGTTTTTCATTGTGTTTTTTTTTTTTAAATATATATATTGCATTGGAAGAGCCTGTTTAAAGTGATAATATGCCAAACAAAAAAAATCAATGCTGATACTATATGCTAATAGATAAAGGAGTGATAATACAGTACATGCTTTGAATCCCTTAGCTATGGCAGACTAGATGGCTCAAAGACTTGAGACTTGACTTGGACTTGCAAAAAATGACTTGGGAGCATCTCTGCCAGTAGCAGCACTGATTACAAAGGAACAAATCACTATAAAGTACTACAGTAGAAGAGTTTGATGTACATATTTGCATTGTTGATTTAGGCTTGTCAAAGGAGGAATATGTGATTAAGACAAATGTCAGAGTTAACATCATTCATCGTAGTAATAGATGATAATGATGATGGTATTGCTGACAGTGACTGTTATACAGTTCTGATGATCCTGATATGAAGGTGCTTGTTTGTCCAAGTGTCAGAGATGAAGGAGCAGAGGAGGATGGACTCGGGGGAAGAGTCGCTGGATGCTCTAGAGGAGGTGTTTGAGAGGATCCACACAGTGACAGGGGAGGACAACCTGGACATGCTGGTCACCAGGTTCATCCAGGGTAAGTCTTACCAACATAGGCTGACTGTTTCAGACTCACACATACACAAAGTAAACATTTCATACAGTCATTTTGGCTCTGGAACTTGTCTTCATTATTTAAGTTATGACAGGATCTAAGTTACACAAATGTATGTTATTTGTATATTTTTTGTTGATTTATAAACAATGACACCATGATTACGTTTCTTTCCTTTGACAAAAGATTATATATGATGTTTTTCTTTACCTTTGGAGGAACACTCAATGTCCCACTTTGGTTATAATCAGTTTCCGTTGAAGAGATTTAAATGTATCTCTCTGTTGTATTGCTGTTTTGCTGTGTAGTTGAAGACCAGAACTTTGCACTCTTCAACTTTGTAAATGAGCAAAACAATGAAGCAGAGGCACTGAGAGATCATATCAGCAAGGTGAGTGTTTTCTTTATCGACTCTCATTTTTAGCTTCACCAAATGTACCTATACTCCTATTCAGTGCAACAATAGAGCAGATATGCTTAATTATTTGTTTACAAAGTTTACAAGCAACCAGTATGAAGGTCCTCAACGGCCAGAGTTATGGAGTTCTTACAAAATTCTACTAAGTTCGAGGAAATTAAATGAAAGCGGCCATTTCTGACTGCGGTTAGAGTAAGTGAAAGGGAGCATGTAGTATTCAGTGTTGTTGGTTCACACCAATTATCTATACATTTGAATGTCTATGTGTGAATGCGTGATTTTGCAGACACAAGCAGAGATAGAGCAATTTCGAGTAGCAGGTTTGCAACAAGAGCAGGATCATCGCTCTCTGCTGAGAAACATTGAGGAGCAACAAAACGAAAGCGAGTCTCAAGCTGAAGACTATGAAAACCAAGCCAGCATCATAAGCAAAATCCTGGACGAGATCAAAACAGGTTTGGCATACAGCTCGAAAATATGTCAATATTATATTGTTATATGAGACAAGATATTGTCTTATGTTTTGATATCCTAATATTGCACAAATGTCTTTTCCTGGTTTTAACGGCTGCATTATAGTAGAGTCATGTAATATTCTAACTTACCAGACTGTTCTATCAATTTCCCTTAATCCACTTAGTCATTATATCCACGTTACTGATCACAATTTATCCCAAATCTCATTATCATAAATATTTTGTGAATGCATCAATAGTCAACCCTACAATATCGTATTAGTATTAGGTCAAAAATATTGTGATGTTTTATTTTGCCCATAGTTAGTTTGGCAACAATTGATTTCACTGGTCTGTAATTTCCTCAGTCACCGTTTTTTAAAGAAGTTTTATAATAAGTAATTATAGGGGAAATAGTGACATTGTTCTATTAATGTAATTTCAATTAATTAATTTGAATAAATAGGCAGAGTAACCTGGAGTCTTTTAGTCAGTGTTCAGCAGGTCGAATGAACATGAAAATATTTTATATTTGTCTGCAGGCAAGCATGCAGTTCAACACATATAAAGAACAATATTCAATAGTAAATTAATAATCGCTGAATAATTACATGGGTTTGATTTGAGCAATTCTTACAAGCAAAACCTATTTTCCCGAAGATAATGTTTCCAGGAAATGTTCCTTAAAATGATCAAGACATTACAGATATATGTATGTTTTTTTATCACTCATAAACATACACAGACAGTTCCAGGTACTCCTGAATATGGTCTTTCCCATCTCACAGGGGCGAACAGCATCTTCTCTGAAATGGATTGGGACCGCTCAGTGATAGAAGACATACTGGGCTCCTCCACGGGGATCAGTGAGAACAACATCATGTCCTACTTGGGTCTGGTGGAACAGAAGACCAACGAGCTGCTCACCATACAAGCTTTCCTCAATTCTAAAGTAACCTGTCAACCTGTGGTTCTGTCTTTACTTTTCTTACAAACGGTCCTGTTGTGTTTCTGCCATGTAATGTAATGTGTCTCTGTGTTTGTGACTCTTGCAGGATCTAGAAAAGGACTACAATCCAAAAGACCTGGCCAAATTTCTTTTGGGTCAAAATCCAGAACTGCTTCAGCCGAGCGTTAGCGTCCAACCTGCAACCAACAGGTCTGCCTTTTATCTGTTCAATTTGATACCTTTGTGTTTATAATTAGTAAACCTATACATACATTGAAACACCTCGAACATCAGGTTGATGAGTGTGTCTGTGTGGGTTGAACTCCTCAGCGTGGAACATGATGCCGAAGAGTCTCCTGTCACTGATGAGGAAGAACGACCACTTTCACAGGGGGAACTTCGCAAAAGAATATTAAAAGGGGTTAGTGCAACGCTAAGTGCCGATCATGCACTTCAGTGATTGTTTATGCTTTTCATCATGATATATTTTCTCCTGTACTTTGTTAATTCTTCTGAATATGAATAATAGGTTCTGCAGAAAGAGAGTTCAGTCCGGCAGGCAGCAACCAAAGCCTCAAAGATCAGCCAGCAGTTTGATGGCTGACAACGCTCGCTGGAGGACGCACTAATCTGACACATTGACCTGATGTGTAAAATGGGATCCTCGTCATCTGCATCTGAAGGGCTTGCTTTTATTGTTAAGCATAATACAGATCAATGGAGGCCATGGCCGCTGATGGAACCGGCCTGATTGGCCATTTCGAAATATTGCAGCTTGCACATGTAAACATTTAAAGCTTAATTATGTTATGTATGTCACCTTTTATGATGAATCATTGGCATGGCCTTTTCCAATGCCTGTATGTTGGTTTGATTTGTTTTGTTGGAACTAATTAGGTTTGGAGCTATAAAGATGCCTTTTCAGATTCTGGTAACCAGCTGTCCTTTTGATGTGGGACTTGCCATCTGGCTTTGACTATGCAATCTGGTTGCAGTACAACCCTCCCGCACTGGCAGTGTTTCATTACATGATAGTTGCTGCTATGCTCAAACAGAAAGGTTGGGGGCAGCAGAACCTTTTGTAATTCTAATTGGCATGCTGAGCCCTTGAGTCTGTGTTTCCAAAAAGGACACGAGCATTTAGCGCTTCAGTGTACACACTGATTTTGAACACATTTTTGGTTGCTGGAATAATGCTGATTTTTCTCAGATGTGTTTTTGCCGAATCACGCTCACTTATTCAGATTTATGTGATCAAATCAGCGTCATTATTTAAATAAACTGTTACCTTTCCATTGAATTAGTTATCTGTTCATATACACCACAATTGTTAACATCAGCCCCTCTTCATGCTCAGTCAGCTACCTATTTGTAGAGTAGGCTTGCCATATTATCTTCATGTGTACCAGTAATATCAGCTATATTTTTTCAGCTTGTAATGTGCAAGGATAAAAAAAACTTCACTTTGATCCTCAGGAGTTTCAAATGTCATCTTATCCAAACATCCTGGGGCGAGCCTCTGGTCTGGAAAAGATGGCAGTCACTGCTGCAGAGATCTGCTTCCTCAGTACAATTGAGAACATCGGGACACGGAACTTATTTTAAGAAACATATTTTTTTAAACTGTGAAACAATTAACAAAGGGTGTTGCTATATTTAGCTTTAAAGGTCACCCTGATACCATCATTGCTTTTTTATTATTTATCATTGACTGTTCAAGAAAAGAATGATTTGTCAAGTGTACCTGCCCTAACAAGAAAGAGACATATCGGTCATTATGTTAACAATCTAACTTGAGTTGTGTGGTTTTAATTAGCTTATCTGTAAAAGGTTTTTTTTTTTACGGTTTTGACAGCAGCGATTTTGGGAAGCAAAACTGTTACTCTATAAACATTTATGACTGATTGACCAATGACTTGGTTTGCTCAGGATAATCCTCCTTGCAGTCTCAACTGTGTGGCTATGAAAACAGATTATCAGAGATAAAAGAGCGCTGTGGAAAGGCAGACGGGTGGCGATGGTGGGAGATGAGATGGAGGAGGCTGCTTTCTTTGAAATTCTACTCTCACTTAGCCCCCTCCACTCCCAACAAACGCTCTGTGCACACGGCTCTCTGCATTGCCATAGAAACCTTCCTTTTAATCACAACAGAAACCTCATTTCCTACTGCTGACAAAAGAGTCTTCATTGCCTGTAGAGACCGCCTGCATCAGCCATTTCCAAGGCCCGCCTCCTTCTGCAGGCTGTACCTACCAGCAGCAGCAGCTTTATTTACCCTTCCCGCTCCATATAAGCACATTTTCCACCTTTTCTCTTCCTTTAGCTTAACAGTTGCCTCATTTTCTAGTTCACCTTCTGCCTCGCACCTTGTAATCATTTGTAATTTTAGTCCTTTTCTTTCTTTTTTTATATCAGCTGCAGGCTGTTGAGACTGTTGTAATAAGTTCAATTTATCCTAATCAAAAAGTAATAATTAACTGTTGCTTGGAAAAACCTACACACCGAACCACACCTACAGAAACATGCAAACACAGGTAGCGTTTCTCCATAATCATCAAGAAACTATACACGCGTGTCCGTGGCCTATTCATCTGTTCCTCGTCAAACTGTTACACATTGTTAACGGCAGCGTCCTATGTCCTGTAATAACCATAGCGTTACTCACAGTTCCACTCAATCCCTCCAAAAGCTAATGCTGGAATACATTTGTCTCAAGCCACTAGCAGTTTATTATGGATTGTAAAGTGTTTGTCAACTTTCATCTCACAACAGGCAAAGTTTTCAGTGTAATGCTCTCCACTTCACATCTCTAGTCGTGTTCTGCTTTGGGAACAAACTGTGTTAGCACTTGTGAAATGCCTTGTTCCCTTTATCTCAAACAAGACTGTTATCTGGACCCAGAAAATACCCCTGTCCTCTGTCTCCCACTCTGTCGTCCTCTCCCTCTTGTTTGTTTATTTGGGAATTTTGCCAGGTATTTCCCCAGCCTGCTGCACCCACAATGTTCCCTCCTCTTGACGAACTCCACCCCCACCCTCCCCCCCCCCCCACCCACCCACCCCCCAACTCTCACACCCTCCCACCCACAATCCACCCTTCCATGTATGTTGCTAAGCAACATGAGAGCTGGTTCATTTTCCAGCCAATCAAATTACGGAACATATTTTCGAACAGTGTTGAGGAAGGAACAAGGACATCACTTTTTTTTCCTATCAAGTCCTTCTTCAATTACGGGGTTTACACCTTGCAGGTAATTGCAGCTATTTCATTACGCTGCACACATATTTTAGAGAAGTGAGCCTTTGATCATTTTCAGTGCTGGTTCATCCCTCGCTTGTACTTGCAATGCACCACTGGGTGGCAGCAGGATCAGTTTCTATGTTACCACACAGGCTGCAAGAATCTTTTACTGCTGTTGCTAAGCAATTCTGACTCTCATGTCTTACCTGTGAAACATTTTTGATTTTTACAGATGTCCCTGCCACCATTTTGTCTTTGTTTTCACCATTTTGAAATGCACCCCACTCAAAAGGAAAACAATTTTGGTTGTACTATAAAATCTAGAATATGAACCCTCGAAAAGATATTATTACCACTGCAGAGACAAAGCCTGTGTGTTTCTGCTGGCAGAATGAATGAGATACCCGCCGTGTATGAGATCAAGGTTTGGGTTAAATATTAGCCTTGAACGGATTCAGCTGACTTCATCTCATCATGCAGGAGGCAGGAAATGTGCTCTTGAGTGATTAGGCCAGCAGCTCTTGTCTTCCACTTTACCAGCAGTGGAGCGATCCATACACTCTCTGGGCTGATATGTTGTGCAGCTTCCTGTTTTCTTTGTGTACAAAACCTCTGAGATATTGAGCATCGACTGCTTTGACGTTTCAGACACGCTACAGCTGATCAAGTCCCATTCAAATATTTCTCAATCATTGATATGTTTTATTTCTTTACACTCCCCAGGTCCCTATGTCCCTCCCCCTCCCCGATCCCCCTGTGTGCGAGTCCCTCATCTCAGCTTTGGTTGCTGTGCAGATGGCTCTTTGTTGGTGCTTCACAATGGGTCTAAGGTCAGTGTGCCTCATGCCATCAACACACTTAAACTTCTTCACTGCAGCTGTCTTGTGGCTTCATTTGTAGTTTATCTAAAATAATTCTCTAGCCAGCATCAGGGCTGCTCATGTGTGCACGGTTATGTTGTGGTCTTGAATTAAGAGGAAGTTAGAAAACCCCAGATGTAGCGTAGAGATAGCCTGGACCTCTCAAGCTGTAAACACAATAACAGATACCTTGTTTTCAAAAATCTGCACTCCACCGGGTCCTTCTTTGTGATCTCCTAAACACTCGTCACATTTCTTGATTCTTGATATGATAGTTGAAGAAAAGCTTTGGAGCATCTCCGAAACAAACCAGACAGCAGAATAATAGATCAGCCAGAGAAATAGAAATGCAAATCTACCATCTGTTCTGTGATCCCAATCCAACCCTTGCTCATTCAAGAGCTAGAGTAATAATTACTCTCATAGCTTACCCTTTAATAGTAATTCTGAGGATAACAAGATGTACTTTCAGAGTAGTAAACAAAGAAACATTTAGGCATCTCTCTCAGAAAGATCAGTGCAAATTACACATTTACTAATCTGGCTGTCATCCAAATAAAATAGAGCTTAAACACTATAATCTTTAACATTATCAGTTCAAGGACCATATTTCGGTGCCAATATGCATACATTTATAGACAAACGATAATGCCAGAAGCATAAACAGATGCTATGTTTAGTCTATGTGAGAAATAGGAGGTTTGTACAAAGTAAAATCCGCTGGGCAACACAAGGCTCAGCAGCAGAGGGCTGTGAGGGGGTTTACAGCAGGAAGAAGCAGGTAGACTGAAAGGCGGGAAACTAGAAGGAGGAGGAGCATTACTTGCAAAGCAGAAGGAATTACTGGAAATTTCCACTTCTCTAGCAAGGCAGTTTCAAGGGTGGAGCTATAAGAGTTGAAATAAATAAGGTAGTACAGTGGAACTTCAGCAGTGCAGAGGGGAAACTGAAGCTACTCTTTCAAGCATCTATTTGTTAATTAAGTTAATAATAACAAAAAATCCATTGTATATGTATATAACATATTATATGTTATATTCAAGGATTCAAGGATCATTTATGGTTATTATGCAGAACAAAACAAAATTCAGTTGTAGCCCATTTAAAACACAAGTAGTACATTCTTATCGTGCATTTCTTAAATTTGCATCATAATGAATGTGTTTGTTCAGTTATGCACCCAGCTTAATATACTGTCAGGCAATGTTGAAAGAAGACGAAGAATAAATTGTGCTTATTTGGATGCAATAAGTTGTTGAATAATTCTTGTATGTTCAATTTCTGAAGAAATTGCTGCAGAATGTTGGAAATGTATACAGCAAACATCAACAGTAGCATTTTTTCAGTTTCTGGTGTTTACATGGGCGTAAAATAATCAGGATATCTTCTTGAATAAACCAAAGTCATCCCAAAAAGTTTAAGATATGCAAGATCTATGAAAGACAGTGTAATTTGAAGTTTAAGAAAATTAAGATATGACTTAAATGATCTCATCATCTTAAGATAACCGACATCTCAATATATGTATATATATATATATCTTGTTTTTTCTTCTTGTAAAATGTAGTATGCATGTGTGGTATTGGTTTTAATACTGTGAATTATGTATTATTTCCCAATTAGGAGGGCAAAGTGCTTGCTGACAGATGATATGTTGCACTGCAATCAGATGGTAGGTTGCTATTGCTGTGTTGTCACAATAAATGCAAACACAGTATAAATCTCCTCACATTTCAACATCTGTTGAATTATGCATTCTTTGACATTTCAACCTATGTTTTAAACATACAATTTACTAAATGCATCCAGTATCTTGGCTCCTGTAACTAGAGTACATAATACATTTACACATCTCTTTATCCTTCTATTTATTTCTTCATTTTCCAGCAGCTTTTCTGAGTCAAAGTAGCTGTGGCTACAGTCAGTAGTCACCCAGGTGACCTTTTCCCCAGCCGTTTCTTACAACACCTACACCAAGCGCTCACAAAGCCAGCTGGGAGATGTAGTCCCTGTGGCATGTTGTGAGTCTGTTCTGGGATCTTTTTCCAGTCCTTCAGAGGGAGTCACCCATCTAGTCTTTAGTTTGAGGTTTTCCAAGATTTGCATTTTGCATTTATTGTCATTGCTATCAAAGTAAAGATGAACAGCCAAATAGTGTGCTTTATGGTTCAGCCCCATGGTCCAGTAGCTTACAATGGCTACTGCAGCTGATGCATATTTTAGTGTTCTACCCACATTTGTTTGTAATGAGACCCTGAAATATCTGAACTCCTATACATATGGTAGTTGCTTTCCCCTCCCCTGGATGGGAATAGACACCTTTTTTCTTATGGAGAGAAGTCTTAGCCTCAGTTTGGGAGGTGGTACTCCTCCCAGTTACTTTACACCCAGGAGCAGTTGGCTGCTGTGCATAAATAATGGAGTCAGAACCAGCGGAGTTCATAACCCAACGTTAACGGAGCAACGTCTCCAGACTCCATGGCTGCACCATGATATCCTGCAAACAGGGTAAGAGATAATGCACATCCTTTTGAACTGGCTTGAAATAGTGACAAACAGTATGTTAAATCCGAGTGTACAGAGACCAATAGACTTTGATATTGGGAAACACTAGCTCTGGCATTTTCCAAATCCTCAAAGCACTTACAGACTAATCCATGCAACACTGAAGATACATGTCAACCACAACAGCCCCAACTAGAAAACCGCAGGATTTCAGAATCTCTTGGCACCCTGACTCTGAGGAGCTTTGGTTTACATTATGTGTGTGCATATTACTTTTTCATGCTCCATGTAAATAGTTTTGGGTTGTATTCTAACTGGCATTTGTTTTTAATTTTGCTATTTGCTACGTGACCCCTGCGCTGTAAACATTTTCTTTCATTTCATACCCATCCCTATACAGTATTAATTTATTTATTAATTTGCTGTTTATTATTATTATAGTCTTGCTGTTGTTTTATTTTGTTCTCTTGGTTCTTGGGTCTTTGTGTTGTTAATAAGTTATATTGATGCACTTTTATTGTTCCTGCAATTTGTATCATGTCAAATAAAATTTAAAAGGAAAAAAATAATGCTTTACTTCTTGCACAACCATAAAGACATCTCAAAACAATATTCATACAAATGACATTGTTTTATTCAATATAGACCTTGCATAACTGCATTAGTTTACAGAAATGTTATTAAACATGTGACTCTTGGCCATGAAGTCCCTTTAGAAACATCCCTGCAGTTTTGATTTGAAAATACAGTATGAGCCTCTGGGGGTCTTGTTGCAGCACTACTAGTGTACATGATGTCATTATGTTCTACAATGACTGTACTTAATTGTGTTAATTACAGATCAATAATTTTCAGCCTCACTGTGCATTCGACTGAAGCGTGCCACTGAGAAGTCAACTTCATGTTGTTCTGTACTCTGCAGGACCTGAAAGCCAGAGAAAGCCAGGCAGACCATGCAGGACACTGCTGTTGAAAACAAAAGAGCTCAGTTTGCCCCCCACCAATGCGTCCAATTATCGGGACCCTTCCCCCGCCTAATCCCGACCCCTATGCTCTTTGATGGGCCTCACTTACCCCTGAGCGCTGACATTCCACAAGTCAGGTCAGTCCTTTGTCCTGAAGAAATTAAGTGAAATTAAGGTGCTGCACTTCTTATCCTATATCAAGTTTAACATTCAAAGAAATGTTTCCCCCGGCTACGGTAACTCATGCAAATCATTTCATTTACTGTCAAACGTATTTCATTGTAAAAACAAAGAGGCTTTTCTTTCATACAATATTGCTTTCTGTGTTTCCACAACTTTAAACAGCATCATAAAAGGTTTCCTGTTCCTACTTGTGGAAAGTGTGGCAAACACTCCAGCTGTTGGCAAATGAGAGGTTTGCAAAAGTCACCACATAAATCGAATCTCTTCCTCAGCTTTTCCTTGACTGCCCTACTTGCTGCAACAGTTTGGTTCACTTCTTTACCTGCAGAGGGAAATAGGCTGCCCATAGATGTATTTTTTATTTTTTTGTTAAAGATTGGTGGCACATGGAAACATGTTGAGGTAGGCAAACAAGAAAAAAAACCGACAGGAAATGATCTCACAAACACTCCCCCTCTGATTGCTCCCATTTTCCAGCTACAGAAAAAGAGTGAGTAATGCCTTCTGCTGCTTTGAGTCTGCTCCTCTGTTCCTACCGTGGATCTACTGAAGACGATTACATTGTGGATGTCTGCTTCAATGCTCTGTAGTCTCCACAATGTCTTCATTTCCCAAATAAAAAAGTATTACACTTTATGCAATGCCCAGATGAGTCCTTGCCTTTAAGTGCAGTGACATAATGTCTTAAATTGCTGCTTTGAATATATTTTGTTATGTTATGTTATTATCTTTTGTGTGTGGTTCGTGATATGTAGTTTGTTGTCTGATACATATATATATATATATATATATATATATATATATATATATATATATATATATATATATATATATCAGAAGCTTTTGTATTCAAATTAGCAATATTTTAATGTCTTTAGTATAGTTAGTATCATATGAACAATATAAGTTAAAAAAAAAAACATCCTTAGATGAGGCATGAAATAAGTCTCAAAGTACTGATACACAACCCTTTGATCTCTGTAATTACAGTCTTTATGATAATATTTCAACTGAATGTGAGGTGAATGACTAAATGGGGCCTGGAGGCTTCTTCAAAACCAGTAGCTTGAATACTGTTATAGAGAATAAGTGAGGCGGTTAAGGATTAGGCCCTAAAATTAGAGACTGAAAACATACTTGTGTCAAGATATCCTCCATGGGTTTGTTGGGGCAAGTTAATAAAACAAACAGTAGTAAGGCTGTCTAGAAGTACCATGTTATCTGGAACACCCAAATATGGTTCATGAACTAGAGTCATGCAAGTGTAAATTACTCTGTTGCTCTGACAACTATCTGATAACAGCAGGTAAAAGTTTTATGATAGCTTAAAACAATAACAGGCGTGGCAAATAAGGTTGTTCATGATTACATTGACGCTTGAGAAATGTCATTGTAGGTCAGAGTATCATGGCAAAAAATGTGTAGATTTTATCTGTGAGAAAAAAAATAATGATTCATTTTTAATTGAGGGACTGACCGTGTGGAGGCCTAAATTACAGAGTTAAGGACCCACAAAGTTGTGTGTGTTACCACTTCCTTTGGTTTAGCAGTTGGCTGAGCGAGGGGCAGGGACGGCAAAGAAAGTGCACATCAAAGAATTTCTGAAGGAGAAGAAAAACAGACCATTTGGGATATTAAACAAATCACTCTTTCAAAAGGACAATGCTTTTTAATTAAGAGGAAAAGGGAAACATATCTGAACAAATATAACCTTTAAATCATCGGTTACACTTAGAACTAGCTCTGAATAAAAGACAATAGTACCTCAGAAGCATCTATGAGGTCTGGCAAATCTCTTCCAACCAAATACCCCCAGACACATCATACTGTATTCATTAGGTGCATGCTGTCATTTCTCATTCTTTGCATGTGTATATAAATAAATAAGTGCTTATAGCAAGGTCACTTTGTACTTTCCCTGGAGAAAAGAAAATCCCCTTTAATGTTAATATGACAATAACTGTGATTCAATACATGCTGTAAATGTTTCACACAGTACTGTAGCTACACCCACTTACTGTACCGCACATTGCCCCATTACTGTCCCTGATACTCACAAATCACAAAGCAACACATTTATTGCTTAGCCTGTTCTCAGCCAGTGTGTGGCACATGATGTTTTTCCTTTTCTTTGTTTCAAATGTTGCCTTAAACAGAAAACTAGTTTCACTACTTATTGTTCTACAATGAGTATGCAAATACTTCAGAAGGACAAAATGATAAGAAATCATGAATTATGTATATTGATATCAAATTACTATTCAGCGCCCATTTTAGTATTTGAATACATTTCAATTTGTAAAGTGGATGTATAGCTCTCAAGCTTTGCAGCTATGTTGCCTTGAGGGGATTTTGTAATAGAATAATTAATTGCTTAATTACGTTTGTTCAATGTGCAAATTGAGGTGTTACTGGTCCTCCATTTACCAGGTTAGTAAAACAGTAGAAGTGTGCGCACATCTAAGCAGGAACACGTTGTGTTACATTGTGTTAAATATAGAAAGGAGGAGTGGCCGCAGTGTTTTCAAATCGTCACATTATTCCTGTCTGCTTGTAATTTGAAACCCCATCTCTGCAGAGAAAGGGCGCTAAGACAAAAGATGCCGTTCGTGTGCATATGTTCAGAAAGTTTTTCCCTCCATCTGCTTGATTCAATATTAATCTGTGAGTAGACTTTCGGAGTTCATCAACACCTGAACAAACGGGCCACTTTGCATCCATTGTTAACATATATGTACGAAAATCAAACGTAAACTGATGTGTAGTAGAAAAACGAAGTCTGATACCTTAGTTCGGAGCTTTAATCCAACTGGCCAATCAACGACGAGATATCCAGTAGGCGGGACACCTCGTGGAGATTGACAGGACAGCCCTCCAATCAAACGCTGCGGTGGCAGACGTCGTCCAATTGTGTGCGGGATCGACCCGCTGCATCCCACAAGAGTGGATTTTCAACGAGCTCGAGAGAAAAGCGGAGACAGGCAGACATCATTTCTCTCTCAGCGCCTTTGGACTATCCACACGAAGGCAAAGAGCCAAGAAATACAACAAATATATATATTTTTCTTAACAGGAATATAATTGTCTAAATTAATTTAGAAAATTAGCCATGGCCGACACAGCTGTAGACAAAACCGCAACTGCAGAGGTTACAGCCAAGGTGCGTTTCATTCAGCTTTTCTTTTTTTTTTTCGGTTGAACTGTCGTGTTAAAAAGATTTGTTTGAACTTTTTTTTTTAAGTTGTATTATTTGTGTTCACAATTGGTTTTAAACTAACTCGCAGCAGTTGAACGTTAACCTACTTCATTTTTAAGTTCACAGTAATTGGGGACAACAACAAAAAAAATGTCCATTACCTAAATGACTCTCTTGTCTTGAATTGTAACTTGTGTCGACAACCGTTCACCGCAGAGGAGGGGGAAGTATTTGTTATCGTGTGCAGCTAAATATATTGTGTATGGAAACTCAAACGCATGTGATGTGGGTTGCTAAAAATGTCTTGTTGAGCAGACAAAGCGGTCAGGTAGAAACTGTACTGCTGTGGGCGGGAAGCCACGCTCACGCGAAGGTTACTCTACGGGCTCGGACTAAAAAACCCCAGCATTGCCACTAATTACGTCCAACATGGTGTCGCCTGAATTAGACTTTATCCCAGATATGGTGAACTAGTCTTCTCATTTAAAACCAGACGTGGTGGGAACGTGCGCCACTTCAGAATAAACTCTCAACCGTCACGTTGGATCAAGAGCCGTGCTTTTATTTTGTAGGAGCTGAAAGAGAAGAAAGAAGCAGAAGTGAAGAAGAAGGAGGTGGTGACGGAGGAGAAGAAGAAGGAGGTGGCGACGGAGGAGAAGAAGAAGAAGGAGGAGGAGAAGGAGGAGAAGAATACCGACAACGGGGACGCACCTGCCAATGGCACAGTGAGTTGGAGACGAGGACCAGCCTCATGGCCTTTTGTCTTAGCACCCCTCATCATGCAGGTGTCGCTGCACCCGCCTCCCCTTCCTGTTCAGCTGCTCTTCACACAGCGCTTTGTTTGGGTTGTGAAATGGCACAGATGTTAGCTAGCAAGCCTTTGGAGGTTTCCTTTGGTGTCTCTAGTTTAGCTTTGCAGCTAATCCTCTGGGGGGGTAAGAGCTCCTCACACATGCCTTTTTAAGTGTCCCCACAGGGGTCTGTACGTCTAAGACTGGGAGGATTATTTAAAATATGCTTGGGATTCTATGTTTAGATTATATTTAATTAGTTTCCATCTGTGCAATATTGCTCCATATAATGAAAGCCCAATCCTGAATTTTGATGTTTTTAGTGGACTGACATTTCCCTCTCTTCATTCAGAATGGTGCTGATCACAGTGACAAAGTGGAGAAAAAAACAGAGGAGAAACACAAGAATGGAGATGGTATGTTCACATAAAGCAGTCTTACTGCTTTCAGGAATAGACTTAAAACTGTTTCAAAAGTCTCTACATGTCTCACTTTCTTGCTTCGGATTTGCATCATAAATGCCGCCACCTTGTGTGGCCTTGAGGTCAATTCTATTTTCCATGAATCTTGTCTTGATTACACTCAAAGTGAGGGATGTGTTTTCTGACGTGACAAACTGTGCTTACAGGAGATGCAGAGGAGGCGCCCCCTGCTGAGGAGACTGATGCACAGCCTGTGAAGCGTGCAGCTGAAGAGGAGGAGGTGGGTTGTCACTAGGCTGAAATATACAATTATAATCAAGTGTTTTTTTTTTTTTTTTTAATGTGTTGACTAATCTGGTGAACTTCAGCCCATTGCTAATGTTTTAAATATTTCCCTTTTTTTTTTTTTTTTTTTAAAATAGGAAAAGGTGGAGACAAAAAAGCAAAAGAAAGAGGAAAATGGAGATTCAAAAGAGGCAGAAGTGAAGGCTTAGGTCTCTGCCCTGCTCCTTGTTTGCAGCTCTGTCGCACCAGCCTGGTCAACATCGTGTTGTAGAGCTTGTGCTTTCTGTACCGTTTGAGAAATATTTCTTTTTGTTAGCTCCCATGTTACCACATTGCACTGGAGTCCTGAAACATAGTGGCCCTGCATCCTTTTTTTTATGAAATGTTATTTATTGGTCTTTAAAATGAGCTTCTTCTCTTTTTTTTACTTGTACAAATTGGGCCACACCATGAGATAATTATTTCATTTCTTGAGGTTTTATATCAGTATGATAGAAGCACAATCTCTATTATGTCAGTGCTGACCAGATGATTCATACGTACAGGCAGCTGCTCAACTCCTCCATGGCTCATGTTGACCTCTCAGATTCACTTAAGGACCAAAGATAAGTTTTAAGCAGGGGCTAATGGACAGTTGTTAGCATTATTAGTTGAGGCATCATTTTTTTGTGTTGAGCTGCTTGTTAATCTGCGGCTTGGCTGCTCGGTTAACATAACAGATGGTGCAAATGAATAAAGGGGCTCTGTCTTACGCCTCCATGATAAGATGTCTTGACCTTGTTTTATGGAGGCAGGATTTTTGCAATGTTAATTAACCCCTCTTAAATCTTAAAGCTTTGGTCATTTGTTCTGTATGCATTCCACGCAAGTTTGTACCATTTATACTTTTGTTTTTCTTACAATTTCAATGAGTTTTATGTTATGGCTGGGTAGCCCTGTTTTGCGTCCAAGACTGCCTTTTTCCGAACCAGAATGACATTCGGTTACTTCAGCCACTGCTTTGTATATTCTGATTAACAAATAAATTGTCTTTTTACTTAAGCACATCTTTTTTGTGTGTATGTTACTCGATCATTAGTGTTTCTTAAAACCATGGTTTTATAAGTAGATGATGTCACTTGACCCAATTTTTCTTAACATGGAAAATGGCTGGCTTAGATGCAGGAAGGAACAGGAATAATCTAATTCACTGGGTAATGGAAAAGGGTGCACAAAATGGATTTCACTCTTGTCTCCTGGCTCCCCCGTGTGGTGTACTTAAAGATTGCAGATCATTATTTCTGAAGTCAGCTGGGGTGACAACTGCAATGGGCTGTAATGGTTATCAGTTAAAAACAATTGACACAAGAGTCCAAATTGGCAAAATGATCATTTTAGTTTGAACTGAACCCTGAATAAAAGTAGCTTTTACAGTAACACTGCTAATATTGAGCAATAGGTGGTACTATATAACACAAAATCTGGTTGTTTTTTCCTCAAGCAAGCTGCAACAGCATGACCCATACAGTTACTGTTCCCTCAAACGTTACCATGGTGTGCATCCATTCAGTCCAGGAGGCTTAAATAGTAGGCAATTATTGACATTCTGCTGATGCAGCAATTAAGACTGGCACCTTAATGTTGGTGTATTCGGTGTGAGCGCCAGTCAATGAAACTTATCACAATGGTAGGCTTAAAACAGGTTATATTCTGAAGTGGACCTTTAGTTTAAAGCCCTGAAGTCAGACATGGTGCCCGTGTTGAGGCTGACGAAGCATACTGTTTGCCCTGGCACAACAGATGTACAAAAAAGAAAAATACCATTTGGCTGAAGATGGCTTCTTTAGGATGGAAAAAAAAAAGTCAAATAATTACTATACTGAGTTGATGGGCCGAGCGGGGTGGAGCAAAGCCTACTACCTGAAGCATGCGCCCTAATGATGACAATAAGCACTTGCTGCTGGCTCTATGAACCCCCACAGTCTGTTCCTTCAATGTTGTCCACCTCCAGGGTTACCCATTGTTCACATGAGTCTTCTCCCTGTTTGCTGTTCTTCCGTTTTGTTCGGTTTCCGACTGAATGCTGATTCACACCCCAGTTTCAACTTCTCCTCTTCCTGATAATGACAAGAATCACTGTCATTATTACAAAGGCATGGCCAGGAGTCGGGTGACAGCTCACGGCTGTACCATGGCTTAGTGAGGGCCCAGACAGAATTTGCCACCAGCACACATTTCTCTGTGTTTTTGAAAGTTTGTGTACGAGCGTGTGTATGTATGTATGTCATCCTTATTAGTCATGCCTCTATGCTGATTAAGTACTTAATTGGCATTGTACTCATACTTGGGACTTGATTAGGAGTCAAACAGCATCAACGTGTGACATGTTGGGGATAGCACACTGGTAAGTCTCATAATGATTGCTTTTTGTGGGACGTGTTTTTTTTTTTTTTTTTTTTGCTGCTAAAATGTGAACAATGTGAAGCCCTTCAAGACTGTTACAGTGATTAAGTGCTTTTCAGCTTCTAGTAAATATTAAGTATGTGTTTGCTAAATTAAAGAGCTCTTGAATTAATGAAGGTGCATTAACGGTGAGTGCGAGTGGACACTGGCAGCTCATTCATTTCGTCAGACAAAACCTGCCTACGGTGTGATGCTGATATTCTAACTCAGAGAAACAGGCAGGTAGACATTCCCTTGGCCGTATGACCAAACCAAAAAAAGAAAAAAGAAAAGGTTTTGAGAGATTACATTGCAGCTCATGCAGACGTTAGGCAACTGATAAAAGGAAGAAAAAGAGGGGGAAAGCTGTGGTTAGCTTGTACGTAGTAGTGATCAACATTTCTATACTAAACACAAACAAGCAAGAAAAGATGATGCAAGATTTGACAGCAAAGATTCAGACAGAAGACCAGCCTCGGCTTATCTAGCCTCAAAGAGGTCACTCACACTCTCTCTCTCTCTCTCTCTCACACATCCATTTATCCCACACTGCATTCAAAAAGGTCACACATTCGTTTGCAAAAGTTAGGAAAAAAATGCATGGGCACACACACTGTATGAACACACTGGTCATGTATACACGTATTAGAGCAGTGGCCAATGTCTGTCTGTCTGTCTAGCTCTGAGAAGAGCAGTGTCGATTGGTGTGAAACGATATATGGGATTGTGCTGTACAATGTGCAGCAGGATGTGCAGTGTGTTTGTCCTAAGACTGCTGTGAAGGTCGACCCACTCAGACACCAAGCGACAGCGTGAGAGCGCGTGCCCGTTGAGGCTGCGTGTGTGAGGTAAAGTAAATTGAGAGATTTTTTTTCTAAATGTGCACCAATAGTGGCTGGGTCTCGCTATCGGGGGGCTCACCCTCAGGGGGGGGGAGATGGTACACCACGCAGAGAGAGGAGTACAGGCAGCCCACGAATGACATCAGGCTTGCAAAGTACATCACTCCCTGGGCCCCACCCACCAGTGAGGTCAGAGGTCCCATCGCCACAGAGACCAGGATCTGTGCCAGGAAGTACTGGCAGCTCAGCAGAGAGATGTCCACCCCCATCCCTCGTTTGGTCCCTTCCTCCGATGAGCCACAAAACTGAGGAACATATGCAAACAATGATGATCAATCTCTGTAGTGCACCACAAATCGCTTCAGCGTTGAAGGACTAGTTAAACATTTCTGGGGCATAAAATTATACACCTTCTTGCTGAGATTTAGATGAGAAGATTGATACCACTCATGCCTGTGCTCTATATACGCAGCTACAGACAGCATTTGGCTAATTTACATTTGCATTAAGACTGCAAACAGGGAAAGAAAGGGGATACAATCTGGCTACTAGTACTTCTAAATATCCAAAATAGTCAAGCAAATAAAGCATCATTGTTACACTTTTTTTCCCTTTGTGCTAAGCTAAGCTAACCGGCTGCTGCCTCATGGTTTCATATTTACTGTACAAACATGTGAGTGGGATGGATCTTCTCATCTAACTCTAAACAAAAACGCAAATTTACTTATTTCCCAAAATCTTTAACTATTCCTTGAAGTAAGTAAAACATCAGGCAGCTCCATATCTAGATACTGACCTGAGGGCTCTGGTAGTATTCACACAGCAGAGAGTAAGGCAGTGTGCATAGAGAGGAGAAGAGCACCCCATAGGTGACACAGAGAGAAAGTACCACGTAGAGGTTGGTGGACAGTGTGGCCAGGCCTGTGCCCAAACCAAACGCCAGGTAGGCAAAAAAATATAGAGTGCGAAGAGAGAAACGCTCCTCCAGTTTCTCCAATATGGCTGAAAAGTTGAAGAAGAATCCCAGAGAGAAACAGAAGGCACACAATTAAAGATTACCAAGGAAAGAAAGACAAAATGAATGGCCAGAGCTGCACTAATAACACACGCATGTCGCGATTGCGAGGGCAGCTTACCTGAGTAGAAAGCAGCACTGAATGCATAGATGCACATGCCCCAGCAGCCCATGCTAACGCCAGCATTGTACCGTTGGTACGCCTCAGAGTCATGGGGGGCTTTGGGGTCTCCTTCAAACACAACCTCCCCCATGAAGTCAGTGTAGAAGAGCAGCATGCCTTCAAAGGACAGCCAGCCTAGAGAGAGAGAGAGAGACAATTAGTATCAGCTCAGTTCATGTTAAATACAAGCACAGACAGTTTTTACAGTGTTGCAGGGTTTTATGTGCAACACATTATAAATGGTGATAATTCTCACCCAGGAAATGATTAGTGCATAAACTCCGCAGAGAGGGAGGCATCCTGTAGATGGCTATACACAGCAGTCTTATTGACAGTTGCGACTCTCCATTCTCCACATTCTCACTTAGGTCACTCTCATAGCGCACCCCATTCAGCAAAATGTTTGCAACCTTCATCAGAAAAAAGAAAGACACAGTGTTTAAAAATGCTGTAGCGGCTTCAACTGACTAAACAGAGTCTATAATTTCCAAAATATGTGTCCGGACCTGCTGGCTGAAGGTCACTGTTCTCCTGCGTCCGTTCTCCAGCCCAACAATCTGGGTGGCAATGGGGTCCTCTATCAGTGCAAGACTCTGGGGTCGCTTCAGGATACCAGCAGAAGAGCCCCGATGTGATCCTGCACCAGTCTGAGCCCCAGCTGTGACCTGAGATTGTGCTTCCCCCTCAGGCTGTGGAGCTTCTGCGTCCTGAGCTGCCCCAGCTGGATGAGACACCACGTCGGCCTGGGTCTGTCCTGCAGGACGGCTCCCTGCTCCCTGTGTGGACTCGTCAGGAGGAGAGTCCCCTGGAGGCGGGGGCACAGTGGTGGAGTTGGAGGCCACGGCCTGTGGTGTCTGCTGACCTGTGTAGCAGTTTATGAGCACACTGTCTATATAGGAGGTTCCCAAC
Organism: Ophiodon elongatus; assembly: GCA_016806645.1. Lineage (NCBI taxonomy): Eukaryota > Metazoa > Chordata > Actinopteri > Perciformes > Hexagrammidae > Ophiodon > Ophiodon elongatus. Next base: position 851,548 of record JACSYO010001618.1, on the reverse strand, counting down.
GAAGAGGCAAAGTCATTGATGCCAGTGAGCGAGCTGTCCCTACTAATGAAGCTCCCATATTTCGGAGTGAGGGGGCTCAGGGGCGATATGGGGCTAGTGAGGCCAGCACAGAGCCTTGCATTGGCACTGCAAGAATGGGCAAGATGGTCAGAGTTATATGGGTGAGACTTTGAGAAATTGTAGCTGTAAAGACCATCCTCATCTTCCTCGTCTAGTCCCAACGCTGGGGGAACAGGAGGAGAGGGAGGAAGAGCGAGGCTGGGGCTTTTTAGATTAGCTTTGCTGGAGTTTTTGTTCTTTGGTAAGGGCCGTTCGGGGATACTCAGCAGAGTCATGGCTGTGGCGAACACCAAAGTGATACTCGTAAACATGTATATGACCCGCAGTTGACCTCCCATCGACCTTCCAAATTGTGTCTGGTCCCAGTTGATGCCACCCACAATGTAGCCAAATCCACCTCCTAGTCCTGCAGAGCAAGAAACAAAAAAACATTGGTAATGTCTTATAGCATTGGTAAAGTCTGTTTTCTCCACATTCTAATGACTTAAAGTTATAGCTTCCACTGTGCAATGATAAAGTAACTCTGAGTTTGTACTGGGAAAAGTGTTTTCTTACCTGCCAGTAGTGCATGGATGTTCAGCCCCCGATCCTGGTCCTCTGGGCTGCACACGTCCATCATATAGGCATGGCTCGGATTGTCGGCTGAATCAGCACTGAAGTCCATCAGGACCACGCCACACACCGTTAGGATAATCCCCCACTTGTGATTTGATGCAGTGTCAGCCACCGCACTTCCAATGTCCCGTCCGTTCAGCACCAGAGTTAGACCAAACAGAGCCCCTAAGAAGGAGGGAAGTAAAGTTCAACTGAAATATCTGCTCAGGGTTAGCGTTAATCTACCCTCCTCTGAGTTTACAGTGAGTTTACTAGGCATGGAGAGAAGTACAAAGCAGTTGTATCACGTCTTCAGAGGCTTTGGAGGAAATATTCATGTGACATCAACGAGGCATCTTGGTGTGGGCTTGGAAACTGCAAATCTTTAACAGTAAAGTATAACTGGGCTGTGGCGTTTGGGAGACATTTACAATAACCAGACAGGAAAGGTCAAACAAAAGACGTGTATTGAGTTGCATTACAAGAAGCATACAATTCCATGTTTTTATGTTATAATATGGAATAAAAGTCAGGACATCTTAGCCTCTGTTGCATCAGTTTTGACCATTAATCTGTTTCTCTTAAGTCCCCCAACTTTACACAATGTATACTTAAATACATACTGACATTTAGTATTGTACCTTACTGGGCCCCAAACTTTTCTTACCTATAGCCAAGGCAAAAATAAAAGGTCTCCTTCGCCCAAACCGGGATGTACAACGATCACTCCACGCTCCGAGGAGAGGCTGAACGAGGAATCCTTCAAACCAAAGACAGAGGACGGAGTTAGAGTCATAAGTACAGAACAAAATCATTGCTATTCAAAATCACAAGATAATGTATCATATATCACTGTCCAACAGGTGCTCATTTCGCCTTGCTGTTCACTCACCCAGAATGGGGCTAATAAACCACACCAAGCTGTAGAATTGATCAGGCAAGCCCATCTGCAGAAGCACAGGAGTCACATAAGCCGTTTCCATGGCATAGCTGAATTCAATACCAAAGAGGACGCAGCCGTTGAAGAGCAGCTCTTGGAAGGTACGTCTTGGGGGAAGCTCACTGAGGTCCAGTTGGTCCAGGGGGCAGGGGGTGTTGGGTGGCGGAGGTGGTGAAGGTCTTATCAGCTTCCGGCGCTTTGGCTGTCTTTGGAAGTTGTTGGCTCGGTGACTGAGGTGCCGGGTGGTGGACGTTGGGAAGCTGGCGGTTTTGGAGAGTGAGCTCCTCCAGAGACCTTCCTGAGCCGTGGATAACCTCCCTCCTGGACTGGCCAAAAGGGGGTCACTGGGGGTGCCCATGCCCGGAGATGACATCTCTCTCAAGCCAGCTTACACTGCAGCACATGAAAGGGGTGATACACATTGTTGAGTTCAGACTTGTGTGGGGTTGATTTTACACTTTAGAGGTCATTCAAGATCACCATAGCGTAGCATGATGGTCATGTGAGTAACTTAGTGCTGCTGATGGTTATGTGGTGCTACCAAGAGGACACTGCAGTCATCAGCAGACAGCAGTGATGGCACAGCAATGATGGGCACGACGCACTGCAACCAATGCGCATGTTAGTGTTGTGCGCAAAAACCCATGTGCTCGGCGTGGCTGACTACAGCAGGGTAGTATGCGGCACCGCTCTCATGAAGCTGTTTCCATTTTAATATTTCATGGAGGAAGCTCAAATGGGATTTAATGGAGCCGCTGGGGTCACAATGATGGCTTTCAAGGCAGTTACAAGGATAGCGTATCATTATCGCTCAGATTTAAACTAAACATTTGACCAATATACGTGTAGCCAGGTCGATTGCTTTTTTTTTCTCCTTTCTTTTGTCTTCTCATGATTCTCGATATTATCCTCAAATTGACATTTGTTTCTTAATGTGAAGACCACACGATCGACTTAACTGTGTTAGAAGAGGATGCAGGCGTGCAAATTGAAACGTGAAAGATGATAATTACCTTATCGGGGAGGCTCGTCATTTATTGCAGCATAATAGGTAAACAGAGCGAGCTTTATGGTTTATAAAGGAACGAAGGATGAATTACGGGAGTCATGATTGTTGTTTTGTTTTTTTGTTTTTTTGTTTTTTCCTTTTCATGCAGTCATCCCCCCGCTCTCTCCTCCGTACCTTCTCCTTCCCCCTCTTCTCATCGCCTCCTTCGCCTCTTTCCTCCCGGTCTCTCTCGTGACGTCACGTCCCTCCCTGCAACATCAGCACCGCGGACAGTCACCGGTGAAAAAAACAACTGTCTGTTCATTTACACATCTACTTGAATATAGTGTATTTCAGAACTGAAGTAAGATGATAACAGTCAGTAAATTATGATTATTGACTGATTATTCATTGTGTTGTGTAAAGGGGCATAGTTATGTACTTCTCTTTCAAGCATTTTTCAATCTATTTGTTAAATATTTAGTTTGTAAACCTAAAACACATGCTTATGTTATTGGGGGAAATGCCTCCAGAACAATAACAGATTATGTGTAATATTAAATGGTGTTCAGTTGGTTAACATGTTAAACCTCGGTGGGTCAGTCATTACAAACTCAAGCTAAACATTGTTCAAACCTCCACACGTTTATTTTAAATTCTAGCCAATCCTTAAGGTTTAAAAGATACCAAGTATTCCAGTCTGGGAAATGTGCATAATGTGAGGGACAAATACATCTAGAATATTCATGATGGTTTGAATGTTTTACTGATTAAACATCACAGATCGTAAACAAAGACGCGAACAAGCTGCATATTTACAGAATATAAAATTGTCAAACAGTGGAGGAAAAGAGACTTCTTTTACAACCGTGTTACTTCTTCAAGACCAAATGGGAAAGATGGGTTAAATACATTTTTCTCTGAAACTGTCAGGCTCTCCCAGAGAAGGGAGCAGGATTCGGACCCAAATGCCCTCAAGGGATGACGGAGCCGAGGAACGGTGCAAAAATAAGATTTATTTCGTGAAATCTTCAAAAACCCAGGCACAGGACCAACGGGAAAAACAGTCAAGACAACAGACGAACAAACAAGGAAGGACAAGACAAACAGGGCTTAAATACACAGGGGAGGTCCAAGTGCAGGTGATCAGACACAGAAGGATTCAATTATACAATCACATAGACAGGAAGTGAAGTGACCCTGGGAAACACGAGACAGGGAACCTTCAAAACAAAACAGGAAACCCACACTTAACAAAACCCGAAACCGTGACAGAAACAGAGTCGTTAAATAAACATTTTATGTATTCACTTTGTGATCAATGTTTTTTAGAATAATATGGTCACTCAAATGATAAAAACGTATAAAGTCACAAAACTTGCAAGCCACGCAAGATCAATAAAATACATCTTTATCTATTCATCTAAAATAAAACGAGGAGACTGTAATATATCATTAGCAATACAATTTTAATTGAGCTATCATATGTACATAGGAATAATTTCAGAAGGCCCTGTCTGATTATTTTTAGTCTAGTGTTTTGGTGAATCTAGTTATTTATTAGTGAGGTTTTTTTTGCACAAATAACAGAAGACACGTGTATTTAATTTGTGTATCTTCTTTTCAATCCGTAGTGAAAACAGGTGTTCATATAGGTCCATGATGGTGAGAAAGCACTGTCACTGTATAGAAGGGAAGAGGACTTGTCTGGAAAAGCACAGGTGACACCAATTTTATTAACGAGGTGTCAGTTCCGTCAAGTGTCCCAGTAAGCCGTAATAATACCAGAACCCCGAAACTAGCTCACCTAAATAGAGTTCAGTTCTTTTTAATGTCATCAATTACACTTGTGCTTGTCCTGCTATGACATGCAGTAAATGCACCCATGGGTGTGCATTTGTGACCATGATGAACTTTGGATTGTCAGCCGTAGTTAAGGAATCTTAAATGAATTATTAGTTGAATGGTTTGAATCGTCCTCGTCTCTGGTCAGTAGAGGTGGCAGATTGCTGTGAGGCTGAAGGTGTGGATTTCTTGCCCTCTTCTCTCCCAAGTTTATTTTGTTGAATTTTCTGAGATAGATCTATGGATATAAGTATGGATGGTTAGTAATATTAATAAATACAACTTCTAGATACCTTGATTTCATTTCATACACTATATCAGGATGCACCAGTAGAAATAAGTGATTTAAGGGCCACTTCTGACAGCAGTCTCATCTCATATTTGACTTGTAAGGTCTGGCCTGCAGGGTTCATACTGGGGGATGGCAACAACGGCTAAGACACTGATGTATTGAATTAATTGTAACTGAACCACAGGTATAATACTTTTGTGACCAAAGCTGTGTAAAATTATTTCTTTTTTAGATTACGGACAAATATGGGGAAAGAAATGTTTTTATGAACGCTGAAATCTTGATCTTCAAAGTAACTAACAATAGATGTTTGATGAATGTAGTACAGTAAACAAAGAACATTTTGTTCTGAAATGGAGTAAGAGGCAGAAGATGCTTAAGTACAGTAGTTAAATACATTTTCCACCACAAGTGCCAAATGGGTTAAAACAGCAGAACAAACTGTCCCTGGTTGGCTCGGGGGTTAATAGAAAACAAACAGATGGGAGCAAACTGACACCTATGAAAAGCAAACAAAGGCCTTGCAATAAACCGTGTTACCTTTGAGCTCACCTGTACTACACGCCTTGCGCACCCTACCCTGCATTATAAAAAGCTGAATATGTTCAATAATCAGTCTCCACTTTGAGTTCATGTTAAAACTGTTTTCATTTGTGGTGCTAGTTGTGAGAAACCAGTAAATGTAGGGAACTAGAAAGCTGATGTTGGCTCGCATTACAAATTCAGTATTGGTTTATTTCAGAGGTGAGATGCACGTGCTGACAGTTGCTCTTCCAAAGCCCCGCCTCCATTACACAAACACACACACGTGCACACGCGCACACACACACACACACACACACGCGCGTGCGCACACGCACATACACACGCACACACACCGCTCTGTAATTGGCTGACTTTCAGCACCAACAGAATCTGATTGGACGTCAGTGCTCAGTGGGCGTATAAGGATGCAGATGTGTTGCAACTGTTGTGAGGGCATTACTAGGCTGTGATGATATTATTGCTACTACTGTAACGTTGTACGACTATACTCTGAAGGAAAACGGTACATTCCTTGTAGCTTTGCAGTCAGTAAATCCTAGAAAATGGCAAACGTCGACCTCGTTCAGCTCGGAAAGAACTTGTTAAAGAGCGGTGAAACTGGAGAGGTAAGCTAAAAAGCTAGTGGACGTTTAGGATAGAAAGCTAATTATACTCCTTTGAGCTTTCCTCGTAGTTCATAATAACGTCATTCGGTTGATTAGTTTGTCTTTAAAGATGCCCTCTTTTAATCTGAAGCCGTGCTGTGAGATTGACTGGTTCCCCTCAGAGAATCCCTGCTGAGACCTGCTGTATTAAAACTGCCATTAGCTCACAGCATTGACATAATTGGTGTCAAATGAGGCCTCAGGGGATGATATAATGATGATCTGATGAAACATGTGTGAATTCAATTAATGCTATTGTTCTGTTTGACTCTGTAATGTATGATTTCACAGAGGAGTAGAATCTGTCCACGCCCTTCCTTTATAGGCCACCTGTGCGTTGCATGTTTGGTGGCCTCATTGTGAGTCTTCCCCCCCTTCTGTGTGTTTCAGAGTGTCGAGGTCCAGTCCCTGTGGCAGGACCAGCCGGTGGTCTTGTTCTTCCTGCGCAGGTTTGGCTGTCAGGTGTGTCGGTGGATGGCAACAGAGATCAGCAAGCTGGAGCCGACCCTGAGAGCCAGCGGTGTAGCGCTGGTGGGGGTCGGACCAGAGGAGTTTGGGCTGCAGGAGTTCATGGAAGGAGGGTTTTTGAAAGGATGTAAGCAGTACTTACTCACCAATACAAACACTGGTCTGTTTTCATATTCAAATACCTAGCACCTGTGGATTTCATTCTGGTCAGGTATAAAAAAACAATCTGTTTTACTTCAACTTTGCTCATTGTACCTTCTAAATAGCTGCATTGTCACTCTTGTCCAACCACACTATGCAGCAGAAAAATTGGGTGTGACGATGAGTAAGGATGCACCGATTTTTACTTTTTCAGTCGAGATACCAATACCTGGGTTTTGGACATCGGACGAAATCGAGTACAGATCCAATGAAAGTGTTTAATCATTAAGCTGTATGTCTCACTGTGTGGACGAGTCTGGGATCATTCTTTTGTGTGTAAGGCAACATGCGGGCTTGATTAAAACATTGCTTTCCTAAATTTGTAAAACAGATGTAATGTAAATGTAACATATAAATACATAGATATAAATGTACTGATGTCCGTATCGGGCTGATATCTGTATCGGTGAGTCTCTACTCACAAGGATTCAGACACGCTTATTGAGCCAATCACTTTCAACAGCCAGTTCTTTTGTCAGGTTTTAAATGACCATCTATCATCTTCTTCTTTCAGCCATTTATGTTGATGAACACAAGAAAAGCTACAAGGATCTGGGCTTCAAAAGGTGAGTACAGTAAATCCACCTTAGCTGTTTTATGTGATGGTTTGCTTTGACCCCGATGTGATTTGCTTTCAGTTGTCAAAGATGATCTTAACTTCAATCAGATACCCTTTGAACCGCAACGATTAATCGATTTGTCACTTAGTCATTTTTTTTTTGCAGAAAACCAAACATTTTCTCGTTCCAGCTTTTTTTTTTTTTTTTTTTTTGTCAAATATGATAGTAAATGGAATATGTTTAGCTTTTGGACTGTTGTTCAAATAAATTAGGACATTTGAATAAATCTCCTTTTTTATAAGGTTATATGCTTTTACCGCTCATGCTAATCTCCTCTCTCTGCGAAAGATTAGCTGCCTTGTGATGATCTGTAATTGAGAAACTTTGTTTCTTCACGCTCAGATACACAGCCATGACTGTGCTACCTGCTGCTTTGGGGAAGAAAGTACGAGATGCAGCTGCAAAGGTGTGTAGCTTCGTGTGTGTGTGTGTGTGTGTGTGTGTGTGTGTGTGTGTGTGTGTGTGTGTGTGTGTGTGTGTGTGTGTGTGTGTGTGTGTGTGTGTGTGTGCGGGGTGTGTGTGTGTGTGTGTGTGTGTGTGTGTGTGTGTGTGTGTGTGTGTGTGTGTGTGTGTGTGTGTGTGTGTGTGTGTGTGTGTGTGTGTGACCGACCGGAGCAGGGGTAAAGTTGCTGAGACCCAGGTTGACACTCTGACCGCTGACTGCCTGTTTTCTGTGCTGTTTTTAGGCCAATTCTGACGGCATCAAAGGAAACTTCTCAGGAGATCTGCTCCAGAGCGGAGGCATGCTCATTGTGGCCAAAGGTACAGTCAAAATACAACAGAGGGGGTATTACTAAGGGTCTATCTTGTGATGGTGTAAAAAGGAATTGAACCAATTGATAGTTGGGGGATGTCAATATGTAAATGACCGTGTAGTATTGCATTGATACTGGTGAAGTTTGTCTTGCCATATAAATGGTCAAAGCAATGCATTTTTGCTGCCTCTCCTCTAGAGGGCAATGCTGCATCACATCATTGTAGTTCAAACCACTCACTTCAGTGCTCTCCAGGGCTGTCGACTTTCCTCACTACTTATTTCTCGCAGCCACAAAAGTATAAAGATTAAACTATTCTATTAATTTCACCATCCAAATATACAATTGTATGTTGGATACAGGGGAGACGATTTTAACATAATTAACAACAAGTGGAGAGGCACAGTCAGTCCAAAATAATTTACAGCACAGCACTAGGAACGCTAAGAAGAAATTCAACCACATCTGTTCGTTTGCTCTCGTTTATGGGCAGCTTGTTGTTATGGAAATAAATCAGCTGGAGGAAGTAGTTTAAAGGTCTTTCTGTCCTGATCTTGGCTCCAGCAAAAGTCCTTATTGGAGACAGTTCTTTTTATTACTCCTCTTTGAGCACCTAACCACTCGAATGAGGTTTAGCCATGAGTCTGAACTTTTCAAAGTTTTAAAAAAAAGCTTTAGTCAAACCAAACTGCGTTGCACATAACTTATATCTTTTTCTTTTGTTAATCTTTGTTTTTGATCACCAGTAACACGTGAATATATGAAATATGTATTCAGTATTGAATTAAACTCTATGCTGTGTTTTTATAACCGCTTTTATGAGTCATGAGTTCACCAAAGCAAATTCTTAAGAGTCTTTGATTTTATTGGATAAAGTCAGCAAGCTGCTTCCTTTGCTGATTCCTCCGAAATATATTTTCCTCTGCAAAGGTGGAGAAAAGGTCCTAGTGCACTTTATCCAGGATTCACCAGGAGACCACGTACCTCTGGAGGATATTTCCAAGGCTTTGGGTATCTCATCCAAAGCAAAAGCAGAAAAGATGCCAGTGGTAAGACATCCCATAAACAAGAAAAGATGCACACTATTACCATGTTCCATTATTCATTTCCCTCTATTGTCTTTACTCCCCCTCCTCACCTTTTGAGTGACCTTTACGCTGGATAGGGAAGTGAAAGGTTAAACACAATGATATAATTGTGTTTACTAAACCACACCGGACTGATGTTATTTCATCAGTTCCTTCCAGCAGACTCTGATTTACGTCAGTAGCAACAGAGAAGCCCTTTCAAAGACAATTTCACACGTATTACTTCATCTTCATGGTCCCTCAGAGTCTGTCATCAGCCCCCCAAACCTTTTAAACTTGAGCGACGATCTCAGTCTGCATCTAATTGTACCTAAAAATTCTCTGCAAGCACAAAGCTGAGGTTATTATACAAATACCCTATAAGCATTCTGATTACTACAGTATTTTTATTATTATATATGTAAAAGTATTTGCGCATAACACATGAGAGCCAGGTATTTCAATAATGTTTTTGGTATCTGAGATTAAAAGACACAGATGTAGGCATACATGTTGTGCCTTTGCCATGTTTTTAACATTATGGTAGTGGCTATGCTGGACTTTTTATGAGAAGGAAGGGTCAGCATTGTCATGCCAATGTTAACAAGTGATTGCCACTCAGAGACAAAATAAACTACAGTATATGTTCCATCTTTTAAGAAGAGTGAATGAGCCTCATGGTTGATTCAGGTTTGGTGGTGCAGATATATAATATACCAGAAAAATAAAAACGACCATTTAAAATGTAGTCCCTGTTCTATGCCATAAAAGCAAATGAAGAGAGAAACCGGTTCAGGGGTCATGGACTTAATGTCTTTAGAGGTTTTGTCCTGTGATCATCACGGCTTTCAGCTTGCCCACGACATCCAGCACATGGTCTTCAATGCCCACTCCCCCTGGCTCTGTTGCTTGTTTCCCACAAGACCCACCATGTCAAAGCTTTTGCAACATGTACATTATGGCTTCCCCATGACCTGTCTGAAGACCAACAGATGTCATTGCCACAGCCCCGGGACAAATGCGAGTCACAAGCTATCTGACGTGCTGGTGTGGAAGAGGCCCCGAAAAGGTTGAGGCCTTGTTACCAGAGTGAAGTCACTGGCTGATACGGCTAAACCAAACTTGTTTAATGTCTTCTTGTTCAAACCTTTCCTGTTCAAACAACCGATAGACCTTGTTTACTTCTCTTATCTGTGTCTAGAAAACCTCCACACTAGATTTCTCTGTAGAAAACTCTGTACCTTACCTTCAGCACAATGATTCTGAGGCCCCATAAACAAGACTTTGTGTTTAACGCTTCGTCTAACATGGGCCTCGGTCCTATAATTGGAGTGCTACTCCCCGATCACCTTATCTGTAAGTAACTCCCAGATAAGTTGTGAAAGTAAGCAACATTGAGCTTCATGGTGAGTCATCACAAATACTTATCCACAACATCCTCAGTATGATCCTGTTTCGCACCATGTGTCCTGGCTACCTTTCTACTGTGCGAAGGCAAAATGCCCCAAAAATGAGCCAATAAGCCTGTTATGCTAAATCTAGCTCAATTAAAATAAAATCCCATTTGATCAGCCTTGTCCCTGGTGAAAAAATAATACATTTATTTTTTTTCAAATACACAATTTCTTTTTTATTTCAGAGCATTGTGATCGATAGAAAAACGACTTTGATTCAGTGAAGCGGGCAATGTAAATATCTAATTCACTGCGTGATCATACATCAATCCATATGTTTGCATTATATAGTAATAGTTTTTTTCCTTTTCTGAAGCGATGTTCAAAGGACAGAGAGGATGTACAGATTGTAAAGCCCCTGAGGCAAATATTTTATTTGTGATATTAGGCGATATAAATAAAACTGACTTGACTTCTCCAACCTTCTCTTTCAGTGCAGTGATGATGTTTGTACACGATGAGGACAGCTGCACATCAACCAAATGAATATCTACACATCTGGAAGCTAAAATGGAGATTTGAAGTGGACTGTCAGCAAAATGCAACTGTGAACATAAAACTGCTGCCAATATTCTTAATGGCTTGTTATGTCTTTGTGACACATAATATGTAATTGTATTATCTACATTGAAAGCAACAGGGACATTCCTTTCATCATTAACATTGAATTATATATGAATTTTTGAACGTGAATTAATATTGGCTTTTTTTGAATTTGCATTTATTATAAACACTTTATAAAATGAATAATTTATATGTATCAATTATAATAAAAGTTTTAAAACTTTTCTTTGCTTCAGTCAATAAGCAGTTTCAAGCAGACATGAGTGGAGTTTTAATGATAGGTGAGGAGGTCTCTAACTTGATGACATAGATGTAGTGACCATATGAAAGATCAATTGTTAATGACATTAATAATGAAAAACTAGTGGCTCCATCACAATACTACGGTGTTTTCTTTACTCGCCTTCAGCAAGACTTCTTCACTTTATAGCCACTGCTGTGTTGACTCTCCATCAGTGTTGGCCTGAGACTTAAAACTAGAATGATGTGATTTTGTTACCTCCAGTGTCTCCCAACCTTTTGAGATAATCTAAAAAAAATAAATAAAAATGTTGTGATGGTGATGCTGTCACCTCAGAGTCACGCACTTGCTTGAAATGTATAACATTTCTGCAATTAAACTTTCGACAAATTTCCCAAAACGTGAAAGTGATCTTTATGTGCCATCATAACTCAACATCCATCATATTAGAACTAGTATTGCTAATGTAGCCTTTTACTATTAAAAGCTAGCTCAATATTGTGGTGTCTGCTGACATGGTCACATACGTGTTTATAATAACTGATTGGTAAGCATGACTGAGGGCCGTACTGCACTCGACGGTGTGACTGCATCCATACAGATGAACATAATGCCTTTGATTGAGTGCTTTTAGGGGTTTACAGGATCACAAATGCATGAATAGAATTTATAACGAACTAAAATGTCAAGAAGCATTAAAAAAAACACTTAACACTAAATGACAATTAATTGTATTTATATAAATATATTAAATAAAAATGACAAAGAGACTTGAGATTGTACCAGTTGAGACAGTCACTTTAATGGCAATCTAGATAATTACATAGCAGCAGGAACATTCATAAAACATCTTTAACGTCTAAATTCTTGCAAAGCAACAATCTTATTTCATAAATATTTATGTAGATAAATAAACTCTTCTGATGGGTATATAGATAAAACATGTTCATATATAACAATAATGTATTTGTACTTGGCTGTTAATTTCAAAACGACACAATTTCACCATGTACGTAAATGTGAAGCAAGAACTAAGGTAAGAAATGTACGCTTCCTTTCTTACCTGATTTGAATCCTTTATATGTAAATACTGCAGTATAGAACATCAAGTATCGACAATAACACATTGTATATAATGTACCCTTTAATGTTAAGTTAACATTTTTGAACAGTTTTACTCCTTTTGAGGATAACCAGATAAAATAAGGAGTCTAAGCTGTTGCCCTTCAAATCTTATCCCAGGACAAATCTGTACTGTACGATTTACCGACGGAATAGTTTGACATTCGGGGTGAGAAGCTTCATTGCTTTCCGGAGGAGAGTGAGATGAGAAGACTGACACCACTCTCAATTGTTTTGACTGTTAAAAATAAGGCTACGGCCAGCAGCCGGTTAGCTTAGCTTAGCACTAAGACACTAAAACGGTGAAACAGCTATCCTGATTCAGTCCACTGGAAACAAAATGAACCTGTTTTAGTCTGTACAAGTATTAAACTTATATTAGTCCAGCATATATGGCAAATTCTTGTTTTTACACTGGCTTTTGTTCAAATTGATATAAAATTGAGATAAAACATATTAAAGGAATTGTTCACCCAAAAACAATATAAGTGGATAGTGTCCCCTCCCCAGGCTCTCTATGGTCCTAGATAAAGTTTTCTATCAAAAAACAAAAATACATTTTTTTATTTAACCTATAATGGCCCTAATATGCCGTCGTATCAAGGAGAACACCATTTGATAGAAGACCATAGACAGCCTAGAGAGGTGAGTTGTATATACAATTTGTAATTTTTTGGGGAGGAACAGTTGTAGTTTTACTGGAAGGCAGATTTTATTACTGTTGAAGAGAACCAGACTTGTATGGAACCAAGACAGTACTTTTTACTTTTACTGCCGTTATGATGGTTTGGCAGATGAATGCTGGAACCGGTATTAGGTTCTCAATACTGCTTTTCAAAGTATTTCAATGCCACTATTTCCTTGTTTTGGTTTAGTTTCTTTTTTTCAAGTCTCAAGTTCCTGTTCTGGTTGCGCGGACCTTACTTGACCCACCAGATGGTTTGTTACACAGAACCATCTGAGAGGCCATCATTGGAAACTGAAGCGCAAAAATATATTTTCCATTGAGAAAAGCCTTGAGTGTCATTCTCTGCTCCTATTCCAATGAAGAAAAATTCTCCAGTTCTGATGTAACTGATGCTTTTGCAGCATCTGCGCTAACCTCTTTAGGAGCCGCAATTGTTGTTTAGAACGAACAGTTGCCTCTCTTTGTCGTCTCGCACACACCTAAGCCACGCCCGAGCTACCAGTAGCGCCTCAGAGGACACTGATCGGTCCTTGTTCTGGCTTACCGAACACAAACGCATTACTTGAAGCCTGACAAGTTGAATTTTTATGTGATGTATGATCCCACAATTCTCACGTGATCTAGTTATGTTGTAAGAATCCAGCTGCCGTGCAGAGTAAACATAGACCATGTTTCTAGTTTTATTACTTGGCTAATCTAACCATCTGCTGTCTGTAGCTTATTATTTAGATAAACAGATATGAGAGTGGTATACATTTTCTCATCCAAATACTTAACTCTCAAAATGTCAAGCTTTAAGATAGCATCACACTATCACCACTTACATTCTGAGTAAAACTCAAAACTCTTTTTCTGCTAAACACAACAATATGCAAAGACTGAGAGATAGACTTCGAGTAAAGCTTCAATATGCACATTCAATTCAGCGGCTTCTGTTGAGACCTAAAAGTCGTGTTCAGTTAACCAAGGCATCCTGAATGTGACTAATGACGAGCAAACATTCAGAACTGGATGTGTGTTTTTGTTTTTTCTGCTGTGTTTAAAGGCTCTCCTCAGCACAAAAACGGTGGCTTCCTGCCGCCAGTGCCTCTCTTATGAGTTCTGCTCTGCTTTGATTCTCCTGTCATTACTTGTTAATAAAGGTAGAAAATAACAGTCCTGGCCCTGGCCATCTCTTTAATGACAAGCCCCATACTTCAGTGTGTGTCTGCCCGTGGGCTCGTGGCTCGGCTACAGCGGTCATCCCGCTTCAGCACACTTCATCCTTTAATCTTACACAGCACTGATCAATGCGAGATCAGAGGACAAACCACTTCATCTGCTGCCTGTTCATGTGTGAGTGTGTGAGTGTGTGAGTGTGTGAGTGGGAGAGGGTTTTCTTCCCCCTTAGCATGTAATTGGCTTTACCAGAGGCTAAAAGTCTTGCTATCACGGTGTGTTCGCGTCTCTTCTCAGGAGATTGTGTGGTGAAGGAAATAACAGTTTGTCTACGTATCGATCACCATGTCGACTTAAATGTAAACTTACAGATATGATACAAGCGGACATTATAATATTCAATAAAGTAGGAAAGTGCCATCTAACAAATGGCATATGTGAGGAGTTGTATATGACCTCTCAGTCAAAATCTGGTAAAAGGTTGAATGTTTGGAAGCAGAAAAGAGAGGGCGTGAGCTTCAAACACACAACACCTAACTTACTGTTTATCCAAACCTGTATCTAAACCTGGCAGTAACTATTAATGCAATAATGTGATATACATTGTTTGTTTTTATCATCATCACATCACTCTATCTCCAACAAATGTTTTCTCACTAGCTAAAAAAGTAGCAGGCCACCAGTATTTTTCAAAACGTCTGGAATATGGTTTCTTATAGGAAAACGTTCATGACATACGTATACATTTCTGCAGTGAGTACTGAGCAACAATCATTTGCAGGACATGATAAAGAAACATAGAAAAAAATGATCCTCCAAAAAGTACTTAATAGCTTTGTAATGTTTTTATATTTATCCACTCTGTAAGTGTAAAAATGTTGAAAGCCGCAGCTCTCTTAGTATGTTAATTTAAGGTTAAAGCTGCAAAGATTTAACAGTCTTAAAGTCTTTAGGTAATTTGTTTCATGTAACAGTAAATGAACAAACTCTTGGAGTGTGACTAATTCTATTGTAGCTCTACTTCGGCAAAGCCCAGAGCTTCCATTTATTTCATACTCTTCAGTCAGAGTTAGATTTTTTCACTATTGTTTCTTCTGAAATGACAGACTTGAAAACAATACATCAGGGGAAAGACACAAAGGCAGCTATTTGCCAAATAATAATGGATAAATCACAAAGATCTGCACGAGAGATTTCTTTAAGGACTAATTCAAGAAAGGCAGGCCAAGCATTTAAAGCCAGCCGTATAAGCTTTAACCCTTTTCACAAGGTCTTAGTTTTCTATGTAGCCTTTTTATTCACGTACCCACTCGTCATCTGCCGTGGGACACAACAAAAAAAAGAACAAGTGACCTACTCATCCAGAGACAATACTTCAAACTTGAGGAGATACTTTAGCAAGTTTCTTCTATATATTCTATATGTACTGTATATGTGCTTCAAGTTTTAAAACTAGGATGTAGTCCAGGATGACATCCATTGTGATAACAGCTACATTATATGCAAATATCTGTGTCATCACACCCCCAAATGAATTGGAAATAAGCAGTGTGTCTCTGCGGGTTTAAGGAGCACAACTTGTTCTTTTGATTTGAGTTGCCCAAGTCAAGAAATACATAGAGCTTTCTACCAGACACGACACTTCCGCTTGGGGTTCATTTGACTGCCCTTTTGGCACTGAAAAGCTTCTGAGAAGGCTTCGAAGTTCTGGAGCGATCCAAGCACCCTAAAGACAAAAGAAAAACAAAACATTATGATAAATGCTTCAATGTGTTGTGAATGCCAGAGTTCCAGCTTCCAAGTCCTTTTTATCAGGGATCAGCGAATGGACCTGCTGATTATAATACTTCATTGAGTTGTGTTTTCATGCACACATTAAATGACAGGCACACAGGGAGAGGGCTTTTAAGGAGACAGATTAAATTATTTTAGTTTAGAAACTAATCTCAGATTTGACATTACACAGGCTTTAAACCTACAATAACAGTTTTTTCTTTGGCCACTTTGAAGGCAAGAATGAATTTATAGTTGTGTTTCCGTATACCTGGTGAATGTAAGTCTAATATTCATTCTCTTTTTAGCTTTGTATTTGGTCTCCACCAACTCATGACAAAAATATCAGTATCTCTCTAAATGCTTCACTATGTTCCACAGCTTGTCATTTACTTTGTCTGGCTGACGTTTCGTGCTGAGCAGGTTGAGTACAAAAACATATTTTTGAGCTTTTTTGCTTAAAACTGCTGCCTGCTGCTTCACCCAAACACAAGAGGATCTGCAGAGTAATAATTATCTGCGGGTTTATCCCTAAGAGTTACCGTTTTCACAAAGAAGATTCTTTAATATTAACTCAGAGTTAGCTGGATTTAACTAAATAAACGTACTGTATTTTCTATCCTTCCAGAGTCTTTCTAAAATGTGTTAGGTACTTAAAAAATCACAAAACTATCAATATGGATCTTATGTTGAAACTGAAACACATGATAAAAGCTACAGGAACGTCTTTGAGTTTAGTACAACTGGTAGAATAAAAGTTTCCCACAGATTCTCAGTTCTAAACCAGAGGGAGTCAATTTAGCAGCAAGCTGATCATAGGACTTCACAAACAGAGTGCCTGTTTCTTATTAATGATTTTAAAACAATTATTTATTAGCTGTAGAGTTTTGGTCATTTGCACTGCATATTTGGATAAAAAATGCACAAGCAGAACATGATTTACCACAACAGATTCCAGACCACTATCCACTTACAAGTAAGTTATAATTAAATCAATCAAACTACCTATTAAAATATTGTCATTGGTTCTGATGTATATATACATACATATATATATATGAACATGCTAAAGCTCCTACCTGTACTCCAAGGGACTGTGTGAGTCAGTCTTGATGGACTGGCTGGCATACTCAGGCCGATAAGCACCACACCACACCTCATGAGTGGAGAGTTATCTACTTTTAAGAGCACTCATTAAAAGAAGATGCTACACATTTTGTATTTTAATTCAATTATGAGGCCTGTTAATACTATAATCTGCATCTGCACTGGTTAAGAAGGCCGGCTCCATCATTGGCTGCAAACTGGACAGTCTGGAGGAGGTGGTGGAGAGGAGGACACTGAAGAAATGATTATCCATATTGAATAACCCGGACCCCCCTCTCCACCACCTACTGCAGGGACAGAGGAGCAATTTTTCCAACAGACTCCTCCAGCTCCGCTGTCACAAGGACAGATACAGGAGATCATTCCTGCCCTCTGCAATAACACGTTACAATAAATCACCTCTGGCCAAATCAACCACTCAACTATAGCACCGTTGGTTGTTGTTGGCTACATCTTGCACTACTGTTTTGTTTTGTTAGTTAATTTAATATTATTATTTAATTTAATATTATTATTATATTCTATTTGTTGTATATATTGTGCATTTTTCTTATTTTCTTATTATTCTATTCTATTTTTTGTATATATTGTTCTTACCTGTATGTACAAATGCTGCTGCTGTAGCAAAAAATGTCCCCTTGCGGGATTAATAAAGTATCTATCTATCTATCATCTAATAATTCTTCGAAATTCCCAGCTTTTATATTGCAGGTTTAGCACACGTTAATCACGTACCAACCTCACTTGTAAAATTCATCATCACAATGGGGAATAATTTGTAATACTTTTGACCTGTTTCATTGTCAATCACAGTTTTCTGCTTACATGCTTTACATTCCCTGTCACTGATCTGCTCTTCTTCACCCCCTACGTGTGTGTGTGTGTGTGTGTGTGTGTGTGTGTGTGTGTGTGTGTGTGTGTGTGTGTATATATCTGAACACAGATTTGCTCTGGGATCGCTTCAGCCTCAACCATCCACTTAAAAATGCACCTCCTGAACTTTGACTCTCTACTCCAGATGGAGAAATCATTGTCTGCTGAAATAATACAATCCCCATTCCCTCATTATTCATACTTACTTGGGCAAAGTTAAGAAAGAAAAGTTGCTTGTGATCCATTTCTAGACCAGGTAGACGAGGCTCCTCACCCTCCTTCTCCACCCACTTTAGATAAGCCTGTAAACACACACTCCCAAGCTTAACATTTTGGACTTCTGGAATAGTAACATGTGGTTTTGTGCAACATCCAACCTTATATGCTTGACGAACGCCTCCATTGTCTGCAATATTCTCCCCCAAAGTGCTGATTCCACTGACCTGTAGCCACACAGACGAAACCATGAACACAAACACCGACATGAAGACACTCATTCTGGCGGTCACTTAATACGTGGTTCACATTGTCTGGTATTATATGTCACTGGGTACTTACGTTTTGTCCACCCGCTAGCTTCCAGTTGAAGTTGCCATATTGTTGCACCATGCACTGGGACTGCTCTTTAAAATGCTCAGCAGAGTAATTACTCCACCAGTTTAGCATATTACCATCCATGTCAAAATTACGCCCTGTGAGGAAATATAACGCATTAGGTAAAGTACTGTTTTCCAAACATGATGCATCTAAAAAGCAGTAACTTGTGCAACCAGCAGACAGTTACATTAAACTGTTGAAATGACAGGGAATGATAAACAGCTAAAAATAACCACGTTGAATCATTCATGTCTCACCGTTGTCATCAAATCCGTGTGTGATCTCATGTCCGATAACCATTCCTATTCCACCAAAGTTAAGGGCCTGGTGCTGATGTTTACTGAAGAAAGGCGGCTGCAGGATTCCTGCTGGGAACACTGGACAAACAAGAAAAACAACGGGATTGAAAACACAATAAGCACTGGCAACAGTAAACAGGATTACACTGAGGTGTAACTCTTTTACCCTAAAAAACATTTCTTATTTGTCCACAGAGGCAAAGCTCACCGATCTGGTTTCTGTTGGGAGAGTAGAATGCATTCACCACAGCAGCACCAATGATCCACCTGAGGAGTGATTGGTTTATTATTGATAAAAGAGCATGAAACTGCATTTTTATTTGAAGACACTATGCTGTAAAATCCATGAACAGAGCAATATTTAGACCTTAATTTTTTGATATTCTTTGGAGTTTATTTGATAAAGACACAGATAACCTTTTCTGTTGTTACTGTAAGACATTCAATGCACCATTTTAGAAAATAATGTTATGTTTTGGCTGAGAACAAGGCTGTTTACTATGACTGTCATTTATCAACCGAGAGAGAGAGAGAGAGAGAGAGAGAGAGAGAGAGAGAGAGAGAGAGAGAGAGAGAGAGGGGGGGGGGGTTTATGACGTTTTATGTCTTGTATTTATTTCACTGAGCATTCATGGTGACCACCGGATTACAAGTTTTACTGATACGTTCACATTGGAGTGTCAGATGTATCAACAGCTTACAAGTCAGGGTCAACTGGTTCTCGGAGCTTCTTCAGACTCTTGTGTGCTTCAGACTTGAGGTTCTCGAGAATGTTCTCAAAGTAGTTCTCTTCACTAAAATTCAGCTGGAATGAGACATTGGAAAGAATCCGAGATCAGTGACATATTTCAGCTTTCTTCCAGCGCGACCTGGAAACAGACTCAGCTCTTACTTACATGAGCGTACTCCTGGTCAAGCTTCTGGTTGCTTTCCTGCAGAATATGATCCGGATAGCCAATATGCTCCTTGATTGCCATGGCCTGCATGACGTGCAGAACAATAATTATGATTAATATGGAACATCTAGAGATACAGCCTTATGTTCTCTGCTTGGCTGCGTACTTTACCTTCTCTCTTGCCTTCTCCTTTGAGGGAGAATCCATCCAGCTCAACTCCTCCAGTGTTTCCACATACGCTTTCTGGATCTTACCGATAAGGTCACTGACCTGAGAACAGTGTAATCACAATCTCATTCAGAAACACAATGGCACAGTTATGGGGTCCCAGATAACACAATGCATTTTGTGAACAAATAGATTTTGTTCACACCACATAGTGAATACTGTATGAGCACAAACTGCAAATGGTGAAGACAATGAATTTGGAATAATTGGAAATGTCATCACCATTATCATATGTTACAGTTGGGTGTTAAAAGCAGAAAAATGCATTTGATGTTACAAAAGTGCCTTTAATGTCAAAAAAAATAAAAGTGTTAACAATTAATATGACAGACAAATTATTCTGAATCAATATTCTTGATTTAGTGACACATAATGCACATAATTCCAGGAATTTCTAACAGCAATGCAGCATGTGACAGTTACAGCTTGGATTCATAGTTTGACGTAATCTGCCTCAGTGGTGTGGTAACTGATTGCCATGCTCTAAGGAAGCTGATGTTACAGACCAGAAGCTACTTACCATTTGTTTACTTTCACCAGCAAAGGTTTCACGCACATACAGCGCTCCAACTGCGTTCTCCATGCTGCTCTGGACATAACGGACACATTCTCGCCACCAAGCATCCTCCACAGTGGTCCCGTAGAGAGTCTGACCATACAGACACGCACACAGACCGTCCACACATTGTAAATCCGTTTTTGAACGAGCTCATTTTAATGTGTGCCGCTCTCATATATCACGCTCATCTCACCTTTCTGTAACGGGCTCTGGCATCTTTGAAACGGCGACTTAAGCTATTAACTCTGTCAATGATGAGCTGCCAGGTGAGATAGTTCTGCATAGTTCTGCAAACATAAATGTTTTTTTGTTTAAGTGTTGTGCTGAATTGTAGCTATTCTGTGATAATTGGATTTTCATGGACTCCTGTTTGCATAACTCTCTTGCACTGACCTGACACTGTGTTTGGAGAGAACATCGTTCATCTTCTCAAGGTAAGGGGAGCTGTAAACCACCACCTCCTCCTCTAGCTGCACCTCAACGGACACACTGGACAGCACGCCTTGAATAAATTGTGTCCAGTTAAAACCCTGGAAAACGAAAGGAGACATTTTGCATGTTTAATATGTTTCAAATGGAAGTGTTTCCAGCTACTTTTCTAATTATTTCATAGAGGTGGGGGAAGTTCATACGAATGACACCACAGCCAGTGCAGGCTTAACTCCATCTCTATATACTAGTTTCTGTATGCAGTATTTTGTGCCATTGACTAGAATGAGCTACATCTTTTAAACAAAACACAAGAAGGAACCAAGTCAAAGGTAGAGCTAACCAATGACTTTATTTTTCACTTTTTATTGTATTGACATATGCATCTTGAACACTGTAATGATGGGTGTCTATTATACTTTGTACCTTGTCTGCTTCCTAAAAAAAAAAAAATTGTAGATATAATTAAATTTACTATTTGTTTTAGTTCTTATTTTCAATTTTCTTTTTTTAATGCCAGACTATGAATACCTGTCTCTGTCTTAATAAAGGCTGGTGAACTGCTAAAACACCAACAACAACAATAGTCTTAGAGTCTGACATGTTGTATCATCATAAATATATTAGAACATTATCAACATTTAATGTGTGTTTGGTCAAAGACATGTTCACAGCGAGCCTTCTAGTGGCACCTTGAATTACCATCTGTAAGAAGTTAACAAACAGTGACCTGATTGCACTTTATGTAACACGCCAGAAATAAGTGAAATCCCACATACATTAAAGCTGAATGTGCTCTGCAGCTCTCCAAGTGTCGTCTTGTAGTAGAGAACAGTCACATCTTGGCGCTCCTCTGCTGGTGATGTGGCCTGTCCAGCAACCAGAACAGAGAAGCCTTCTATAAACTCATGCTTGGTTAAATATATTCACATTTTGCTCTCCTTTCATCAGCAGTGTCTCATTCGCCATGCTCCTCTTGCCAGACATGGACAAAAAAAGCAATGGTTATAAGCTTGGCTGATCTCCTGTGACCACACAATATGTAGCCCGGTTCGTTCATTTACTGGAAGCAGAGAGGAAGTACTCATTTTTCATTTGTCAATATTAATTTCCCTGTTGTGGCTGGCACTCACATTGGCGATGTCTGTCTCCAGCTCCAGGACTTGCATCATTTCCTCCCACACACGGTCGTCATCCTGAGTCAAGTTCCTGTCCTCTCGGGTTATCTTCGCAATAGAAACCATGAAATGTAGGTAGGCCTCTCGAACCTATGGTGCAATCACAAGCTAATTAATTTGATATCCTCAACAAAATCAAGGTTTTGTTTGAACAATAGGGGTGAATAGAATTGTATTTGTACCACTCAAAGATTATTTTCGTTTACTAAGGATAATTCAGAGACCAATGAGACCAGAGATGATTAAGACGTGACTGTGGTCAGTTTCTTCAATACAAAGTAGTTTATGAGCAACCGTGACATTGAATTTTGTAAAGCAAAGTAGCTGTTGAGTGTTTCAAGTAGGCCTATTGTTCTTTAATGCTTTTAATACCACATACAAAATACTTTAATTCATTGCAATGTGGAGGATATATCCAAACCATGACAAATAAAACCAGAATGATAAGTCAGAAAATCTGTTTTTTTGTGATTTGGGTGAACTGATCGTTGAAGGCCTCACCTTTTTGTAATTTCCATCATTGAAGTAATAGTCTCTTGATGGCATTCCAAGTCCTGGTTGGTCAATCTAATCAAAGTAACCAAGAATAACAATTAAACATTTTGGTTTTATAAAGGGATATAAATGTCAACATTCTATATTTTTCATGTCCATGAAATGACCAAAACCAACAATGAACAGATTTCACAAGGACGAATTATCTGAGTAGGTAAAGCCTGAGTCTAAAAACTTTTAAAAACACATCAATGAGCCGCCTTGTTGCGCTGGATGTTCCTTCATCGCCATGAACAAGGTCACTGTAGTTTATATAGAGTCCATCCCGTATACCCAGTCTTAAAAACTCCCAAACCCACCAAATGAGTATTAATCCGCTGCTGAAAATGGTCCTCAACAAATTGACTCCTGTTTGAGTAATGTTTGCTAAAATCTACTGCTACCACTAGTTGGAACATATTTTGTCTTCTATGAAAATTAAACTGTGTAGTCGTGATCCGTTGTATAGATTTACATCTTCAGTATAATGAATGGGTGTGAGCTGATTGCCACAGACAGGGTAGGGAAGTCTGACTGTATAATGACATTATGACATTGTTTGTTCTTTGTGACCTTACATAAATGATGTGGCGCCGAGAGTCCCGGTCGTCCGTCCACACGTACATATCCAGCAGAACTTTCTTGTGGAAACGAGCGGTAAGCTTTGCCAGTGTGTCCTCAAGGCTCCATGCTTCCTCTGCAAGTGCACAAAATAATGGCTCTTAATTCAAACAGTCATCTCGCTGTAAATAATTATTCAATGTAGCAGGATGCAAAAATCCAGCTCCCTCTCTGCCTCAGCTGGGCTCTCTGTGTAAATCTGTGTGTGCAGATGCAGCAATGTGTGGTTAATTCTGTTTGAGTCACCGTCCATGATTACATTTAATTAAAGTGGCAAGAGCCAGGAGCTTGGGGAAGAGCTGCGTGGACTATTTAAAGCATCCTTCACAGTCCTGAGTGAGGACCTGCTCCGCTACCCACTCATCACGCTCCTGAACT
Organism: Ophiodon elongatus; assembly: GCA_016806645.1. Taxonomy (NCBI): domain Eukaryota; kingdom Metazoa; phylum Chordata; class Actinopteri; order Perciformes; family Hexagrammidae; genus Ophiodon; species Ophiodon elongatus. The sequence goes on along the minus strand of JACSYO010001618.1, from coordinate 827,829 downwards.
CCACACATGACTGTTGAGGCCGGCCGGCTCCTTGATCCCGCTAACAAAGCTCACATTCAGCAATTCCGCGCAAATATAGCTGCACAAGCTCTGCGTGAGCACATGTTATTGAGTGGGAACATGAGTGCTCGTTCGTGTGGCTGTGTTGCACGTGCATAGTTTGATCAGAGTGTGTTTCTACCTGTAGTGGTGTTCCAGGCATCTGACGCCACAGGCCAGTCTCCGATACTCTCAATGAGCTTCAGGAGGGGCTGGGAGTCACGCTGCTCTATGAGGCCTGCAGGTAAAAACACACAACTTATGAAACAACACTACAACAACACTGTCGTCGACTCATTCTGTAACACAACAAGCCTTATTGTGATTGAATGATGTTTCTTTTTACTTTGGAAACAGCAGTTAACAAAAACAATCCCACCACAAGAATAAACGTTAAATCTTAACTTTTGAACCAACGTGGACAAAAAGTCCTCAAAGGAAAATTAGAACATCTACCTTCACTTGACAACTGCGCACCTCTATTTGCAAGTCTTGAGAAGTATTTATTTGATTCCTCAAAAAAATCAAATAATTCTCTAGCCTGCTGTAGGCAATAACGTTGGTTCTTGTATCAGTCAGGAGACGTTTCACCGAAACTAAAAGTGGGATTGTTTTAACTGTTGATTGAACTTCAGGAGGCACTTCAGTCCTCTTATAAAATTTCAGTTGGTAACATCAGACCTACAGCAAATACTGTCACTACTGCTAGCTTCAGAGGCTAGATAGCACAGCGTCTTATAAAAGACAATTGTTTAAGCATTTTAGCAAAAGCTTAACTTAAATGGATTAATCCTTTTTAATTAATCGATTTATCCATTTTGATACACCTCATCTATGTCCAGGCTGCATCAATTGAATAAATTATATAATTAGTAATGAATCTCATGTACTTCTATACTGGTAAGTACTGAAGAAATGTGATACAATATGAAATAAGTCAAGGCCATTTCCTACTTTGGTCAGTATGATCTTGATACAGGTATTAAATTGCATTATATATGGAACTAAAAAGAGCTTTAAAAGTCTTAGATTTAACTTGTTTAACCCTGCAGAAATCCTGGTGGAGGAAAAAAAACCCTCAGAAACACAAACTGTTTATGTTTACGTTTTTTGTCGCCATGCTTTTAGAGGTAAAACACCCGTTAACATAAAGAGAATCTTACTCTCATTCATGCAGGAGTTGTAAAGGACTTTGGCCTTCTTGATGGCATTTCTGTCTTGTTCATTCTCTGTCTCAAGAACACCTGCAACAACAAAACACAAGCAGACATGTCATCTCTGAATGAAGCCCACGCATAGCTCTGAATGCTCCAGCCCACTGACCACCAATGATCAGACCCAGCTGACCTTTGAGGACAATCTCCAGCTTGTCCCTCAAAATGTCAAAGACGCTGTGGCGGGAGCTCGTCTCTGGGATAACGTGTCTTTCCAGCCAACCCCCGCAAGCATACTGGTAAAAATTATCGCAAGGCTTCACAGAATTATCCATGTTCTGCAAGAGCCGAGCAGCTTTTGAGTATCACAGGGACAAGAGGGGGACAAAGAGAGAGAGAGAGAGAGTGAGATAGACAAGATTACGAAAATTCACATTTGGTCAGCTTTTCTGCAGCGATGGGGGGGTGAGGGGGGGTGGGGGTGGTGGGGGGGTTTGACTTTGTTTGCAAAATGACACAGCAGGATGAGCGAAGAAAAAACAGTTCCGCTCACCTGCAGTAACACAGTCTGCAGTTGTGCACACACTGTTGAGGTTGGAGCGAAACAGCTGGCCTGGAAAAATCAGTGTCAACATTTTTGAGAAAGCATGCAGGTTTTTTGACAAACTACACACCAAATGAGATACGTAAAAAAAAAAAAGAGAAGAAAAAAGCTCATTCTAAATAGTCTCGATCAATGGTGTAGTCTCTGTATGTCTGAGTGTGTGTGTGTGTGTGACGGGCAATGTCAATGTCAGCAGTGACTCTGTTCTCTCACTTTTGTGTGGCACTGCTGATCATGCATTGAAGGGAATTACAGCATTACAGTGACTGTCAGAGGTGCAGGCTCCAATATGACACATGCCAACCCACTTATCACTCAGCGCTTCCTGTGTTCAGTTAACAAGCTTAAAGCGGCCGACGCTCACCTTCGCTTGTTGAGCTCCTCGACACACTCGTCTTGTGAGATTGTTCTGAAGTGGTTGGAAGAAACATATTTTTGGACAACATTAGAAGCATTCAAGATGACTTTATTCTAAATTATATTGACAAGTTAACATTAAAACAAGATAACTAAATCAAATATCATACAGGGTTGATATTGTGTTTCAGAAAAATATCTATTCTAAAAAGAAAGAAACTCCATAAAAGAGAGGCTGGAGTAGCAGGTCCCTACTTTAACAGATGACACATGTGCATCAGAATATTGCATAAAGCAATGCCATGGTCATATCTGAAAGCATTTCTAGGGTCAGGATAATTTCCTGTGTCAATGTCAGCTTGCAGTTACACAAAGAACAGAGCAGAGAGATGCTGCTGTGTCATTACTGCTGCCATCTGTAATATCTGGATCTTTCCACATTGAACCTGACAGAGCCATTACCTTTCACAATCGATGTGTAGAGGACTACCAGCCCGGCCAAGGCACAGCTGACCAACAGCAGCAGAACGGACAGACCGATTTCTGCAAAAGTCCAACGACGCTTTCCTGGTTTACTTGATTTCTCCATGATATCCATTTGGCTTTCGGATTTGCCCATATTCCTCCTCACTGACGGCTCTGAGGGAAAGACACCGTTGGAGTGTGGGATGGTCCAGGCACAGAGCTGTGTGTGTGTGTGTGTGTGTGTGTGTGTGTGTGTGTGTGTGTGTGTGTGTGTGTGTGTGTGTGTGTGTGTGTGTGTGTGTGTGTGTGTGTGGGGGCTGTGCAGTGATCCATCAGTAAACTGTGCCAGCTGACCTGCAGTGAGTGAGCTTCAACTGCTGAACACCTACAACAACTTCACTGACAGGAGTTGTGAAACTGTTCGGGGCTCGTTGCACAAAAACAGTTTGTCACTCTACGTGTTATTCTTGTGTAATACGTACATTTTTATTGGCTTTTAATTACTAGTTGTTTTGCTTTTTGATTCAACAGAATTGGCCTTTTGGTCGTTTATTTCTCACCTTTAAAGATCATGACAGCTTTGATAAAAACTGGGCCTACATTCCCTCTAATTTATGTATTTTCCATTAATGCTATCTTAATGTGAGAGAAAATCCAGAGGAATTGAGAGATTTAGTAGGAGATGACACAATAATTGTATTGTCTTCCTTCGCTTTACTTTGTTGCTCAGGACACCTTCAGTCATTGGTTACCAACCTGGGGGTCCAACATTATTTTAAAGGGTCGCAAGATGATTAAAGGGATAAGAAATAAAATAACATTTATATGATACAAAATGTTTAGTTTTACTTTTGCCTTTGTCACATTTAGCTCCTCATGTCGTCTCAAAATCCTTTAAATGAAACATCTGTGAAAAATAAAAAACACTGCTCACATCTCATGTTGTCAGGCGTCACAACCATATTTGTTTATTTAAGTCTAGTATATTATCTCACTGAGACAAAAACGTTTTTTTTCTGATAACAAGTGATTATTACTATTATTGTCCATTTTGTAAAGGTACTTTGGTAGCTGTCTTTATATATTTTGTTATCTAAGTTAACAATTTATGCATTAAATCACTCACTCAAGTGTATGAGTTCATTTAGGACATTGTTTCTCACTTCATCATTGAGCTCCATCTGTTGTTAATATAGAAAAGGAGTTGTTGTGTATATTGAATGTGACATTTACTCTGGAAACAATTTTGGGAACAGTAAATTAACCATTAAACTTACTTTCACTGACTATTCTTTGAAATATTTGCTCCGCACACGCGCGCACACACTCGCACACACACACACCAGGCTTCTAGCCATAAGCCTACTTCAAGAGAGATAATTTCTATGCACAATAATTATGTATGTGTGAACACAATATTGCAAATGAGCATTTGTGCAGGGGAGAAAATGACAATCACCCGTGGCTTTCAGCGGCATTGCTTTGCATCTATTCACTCTGCAGCACCTGTTTCTCCATAACCAGCCCCATTGCCCTATCATTAAGGCCTGACAGGGGCCGGGCTGTAAATCAGAGGTTCACACTGCTGTGCCCCATTAGCCCTTCCTGATGAATACTCATGGGCACATATCTGGCACTACAGTGATGAAGAGCAGGCAGGGGCTTGTTAGAGCTTCACTGACATCCTCAGCATCAGACCGCACAGAAACTGTCTCTGAGGTGAAATCCTGTTCTACTGCATTAAAGTCAGGCCTCACATGGTGGAGAACTGAGCAATAATGTGCAGTCTACTGTGTCAATACAAAATTACTTGTCCAATAGGAAGAGTTATTCACATCTTTAAATGTCCTCAGATGTTAAAGTGTGCGGCATTTCTCTTTAATTTATCCCTGTTTTAGAAACATCCATTTCTAATTGTATTAATAAGCAACCACAAACCCATGCATATAAAGCCCACAGCCTCTTTCCATTTCAAAAGGAGACGATAAAAACAATAAAAAAGAAAAAGACATAAACATCCCAGACCCAACAGGGTGGGTACTGGATCAAAGAAATATGAGAGTTGAAACAAAGTTCGAGCAAACGTTAAACAGCATTATAGTACTTCTCAATGGAATTATTTGGAGTGCAGATCTATTTGTTTCAAGTCCATTTTAATACAGCAAAACACGGACAATAAGGCTAGAGACTCATATCTTAATATTTTAAGCATTGGCGATATCATTATTCTTATTATTATTATCATTATTATTTGTGTATCAATAATGCACTAACGCTACTAATCATGTCCTTTTATTAGTTGAAGGAGATAATACAACAAATATAGAATAAAAAAAATTACACACTGAAAAATAGTATTTCCTGCTTCTTTAGCTCTGTTCTTAACTGTCTTTTTACCTGAAGATGCGCTGTTTTATTCTTTTATGTTTATTTTATTTTTTTATCTAAAAATGTTATCTTGTGTTTTTGGAAAGAACTTAGTAACACTGTTACAAACATGCTGTATAAATAAAGTATTATCATTATTATTATTAACTTATATAAGTTGACTTTGAAGCTTTGTAGCTGTAATATGATTACACACAACACACACATATATTTATAGATCTGTATATAAAGTGACAGTGTACGGTCTGTGGTATGAAGCTGTCCCTGAGCCTGGTGGTGTGGGAACAGATGCTGAAAAAAAGTCTGACTAATTTGACGGCATAGCAAAGAAATTGAAAAATTTAATGTAAACTTAGGTCAAAAATTTTAATTGTAAACTGAACTAGTTAATTTCCATCTGTGTGTACTAGCTGTGAGCTATTACTTGTTAAGTGTGAGCATGCACAACACTGATTCAACATAAAATATTGGTTTCAAATTGACTTCATCAACGGTCCCCAGGAGAAATGGGACTCACTGTCTTAACTTGGCGAACTACCATCTGTAGAAGATCATGAGAACGCAGCCTAAATAGCTTTTATGCATTAATACAGACAGTTGGACAGATTTACATAAGAAACACAATCTAACTCTCTGTCAACAGTGAAAGGAGCATCAATGCAAGAAAGCTACTAACCCAATCAGCGACACTGATGATTTAGTTCAGCTCAAGGATTCTGTGTTAAAGACGGGGTTTGTTCATGCACTGAGAAACTGACCTCAAATAACAATTTTCTGAATATGTCTCAACAAGACAAGTAAGGAAATCACATGATATGAAGCATGAAACAAAGAATTGGCATGGTGTAATCTAACGGGGCAGAGGTTCAGTGTGTCAAAATGAAATCCATTTTCTGAAAGTGAGACCAATCTGTACTAAATGTTTTCAGTTCTCCTTGTCTTAAGCACATTGAGATTACATTCAGTGACTGGTACTGCTCTCTAAACTTACTGCTCTAAACAAAACAAGGATTTACTCGCAGGTCAGACTGCCAACACACTTTCTGTTATTCAGCGCTTTGCTCCTGACCATATAGCTTCAAGTCTATATATGACAGCATTCATTTACCACATGTACAAATGTCCAACCAGTGCAAAATCATAGAAAATGTCTTATAAATCTATCCTGAGACTCCTGACAATTTGAAATGAGTGATGCCTGAAGGCTGCAGTTTCATGTGGCTAACTTTAACCACCTTCACTTTGGTGCTTGGCAGCAAACAGGAATGTAATCTAAAGGATCCAGAGGCTTACCTTTGTATGTGGATGGTAGAAGTCCCTGAGCCGTTCCTCCCACAGCGCGCTAATATCTCAAACACCCCTGCTGAGCATCCACTCAGAGCTGGTGTGTAGAGAAATGAGTCTGTGCTGCGGGTTGAAGGAGACGTTATCCAGCTCAGTGTGCTGCTCAGGGAATGAGCGAGGCAGCAGAGACACAGGGAGAGCAAGAGATGGAAGGAGGGAGGGAGGGAGGGAGGGAATGAGGGAGGGGAGGCAGATGGGAGGTGATAGTAGGCTACTGGATTGTTTTCGATTAAGGTAGATGTTGGGGTTGTGAGTGTTATGTGGGGTTGAGGTGGATTAGGATTTGTGTGTATCTGAAGGGTCAACATGATGTGTTACAGTGAGCATCAATTCCTCTTTTTTCCCCCGTGGAGTCTCCAAAGCTGCTGAGAGGAGAGAAAATTCTGGAAATCTTGCAGAGAGATAAGACAAATATGTTCTTAAAGCACTCTGTCGACAGATAATAGTAACAGAGTTCCTAAACCTTTCCAGCTGTTTTTATCATCCCTGCAGCCATAAGAGATTGTGGAGTTATGCCCTCCTGTTATCATGAAAACAAGCACCACTCATCCCTGTTGCCCTTGTCATCCGTCTCTCCTCTCACGTCCAGGAAGAGCAGTCTTCAGGGATATGATGCCTGAGGTGTTTCTTGGTGGGGATCTGAACCCTGGCCTGGTGTCGGATTGAAATGGCATGGCGCCAAGGCTCATTATCAGCCTGATTAACCACACTGATTAGCTGATAATAAAAAGGAAGAGTGTGTTTGGCTGACGCTCAGTTGCTCAGGTAGCTGATGCTGCCCAAGACAAGATGAGAGTCAACAAATATAGTGGATCGAACCCAAAATAGAATGTGCATTTAGTACGTTAAAGATCCTTTTTGTTGCTCACGTGCCAACACATTCTCACACCAGTGCACATGCAGCGTCATACAATTTATTGGCGATAAATGTTTGTAAGTGAAGAAGCTTGCAGACATTTAACAACAACATGACTGATGGAGTGCAACACGGGGGGGAGTCGAGGTTGGCAACAGAGTTCATAATTTATTCATAGATTTTATTTAGCAGGATTTCAGCTCACATAGTTATCGTGTGACGTGCAATAGATTTTTTACCATGATGTCTTGAATCCTGGATTTGATGTTCAGGGTCACAAAGTGACGGGAATTGAGAAGTTAATTACACGTCCTTAAGGTTTAGAATTAGTAAGTAAATATCCAGGTGGAGGGGGTGAAAATAACCCAAAATATTGTTCTTTTTGAGGTTTTAGTCATTTATTAAATGTTATACAGTATTCAGTGTTTCCTGTTTTATTTTGTTACACACCTCCCCTCCAATTTCAGTTGACTTAACTTCCTGCCTTTGTGTGTTTTGCCACACATTTGTGTGTTACTGTATTGAACACTTCAAAATAATATTTTGAAGTGTTTCATTTTTCAAGAGATTTGAGGTGATTTGCTACATGTGTGCGCTTGTGTCAAATGTGTGTTGGATTGAGAAACCCACAGACTGCAGGGAAGGCTGCCTCCTGGGCTGATGCATTTGTGGCTGCTTGAGGGAAAAAACTGTTGTGGGCTGGAAGAAGGACAGCCAGAGTCCTGTTTCAGACCAACATGACCCGAGACTGGACCTGAGTGTGGGTTAGTCTCATGTGGGAGAGAAATCCTCACCCATAATGCTCCAAAAACATCTGGCAGAACCCATATTTGCTATTTGTGTGGACAGGAGGGCCACACCGAGCCAATGTGTCCCCAGAACCCAGTTAAACTGTCCATGGAGATGAGAGACAATATCCCACAGCAGATGTCTACATAAAAGTGGAGAAGAAAAAAAAAACGTACCTGTTTAATGTTGGTGTCATAGACAACTTACTCCTTTTTTGCTTGGTCCCTGACAAGGTGACAGTTGTTTATTTCAAGGTTAAGCTGCCCTTTATTAAGGAATGTACTCTGCTAGGTGGCAGGGTTGCCTCATAGTTCCTACCTCGTTGTCACTGGTAAAGGAGTGTAACTTCAGACTAAGGTTTTCCTTGTAAGTGTTATGTGGAGGTTGTTTTTGGCCCCTTTGCAGACGCAGTTTGCGACCGGATGCAAACCAGATGATCACACGAGGGCGAATTGTTTGCTCACCGAAGCTTGCGGCTTCAAGGCATTCCATTCATGGATGTTTTTACTCATAGATTGTTTACACAGGAATAATGTTGGCATACATATGTTTTGTAAAATGTCATCGTGTTTTGACCTTTCAGGGCCACCGTAGTTACCTGCCTGTTTTTGGAAGGCTCTCCGCTGCAAGTCATCTTTTCATTAAATCATTGAAACGCTCCCTGCCTCCTCATAACTTCATCTGCATTTGGGTCTAATCCTGTAATTCCCTTGAATACAGCGACCAAAAACATACATTTGACAATTTTGCAATCTTGGAACAAGCCCTATTTTGCTTTAAAGGATAATCACTTTGTTTAATAATCCTGCAGTCCCAAAATAAATAAAAAATACTTACTCGAAATACAACACTCTAGCAGTGTAGGTTTTAAATACAGTGTGCATCACATTCCAAAATATTTGGACTCATTCATCTTCTAAGAGAAGTCATATTGTGTCACATGTGAGCACCGTCTTCAATGACTGCTCAAGGTCCACATGTTGTCCCTCTGGGGAGAGATGTACTCACAGGAATCAGAAAAGGCCAAGAGAGCGCATGTAATGAAGCATAACAGGTTTAGCTCAACTTTCTGTCCCTCTGAGCTATGAAGTCATCCTGCAAGCATTTTGGTAGGTACACTGCAAACAGGAGACGCATACACCAGCCCATGTGACTGCTGTAAAGAGCCATGAAATTCAAGTAAAATGTCTGAATTATGCTTCTGAAAGCTGCTTTATTTTAGACCCAGTTCTCAGGACAGCCTCTGTTCAGACTAATGTATTTTCTACTTAATTCATTCAAAGTAAATTAAAATCAGTGCTTTAAAAGGGTTGGTCGCTTTGGTGTTCTTTCTGTCCCTTTTTCCTTTCAGAACGATGGTGTGCTGGTTAAGATTTTTCTCACATTTCCAACAGTCACAAACCTTTTGCTTTCTGCCAGTTGTGTTTTGGGCTTTCTGCTCTGTGTTGTATCATTGTCAGAAAATGTGTTGCTTGTTTCGTTTTGTCATTACCTAACTTCAAACAAGCTGCTGGCAAACATCAAATCTTTCCTGCAGTTTCCAGTCTGGATATTGCATGTTATATACTCAAGTGCATACAGTATCCTCTGTTTTTTACCAGACTCTAATTACAAGAGTCTAATTGGGTTTTAAGTAAGGAACATCAAATTGGATTATCGGAGATTTATTTGCTGTAAGCCTATGTTTGTTCTCACATAGGCCATACACAAATACTGGACTGCCTCTATGATTGGTAGATCTGATAAACAAGCTTGAAAGCTTTTTAATTAGGCCATTGTTGATGAATGCCACTCTACGTATTTGATGGAGAGGGCTGCTCAACTTTGCTAAAAGCCTGTGGCAGAAAATGTGTGCTTGGAAACTGGAGAGAAGGATGCTGTTGTTGGATGACAGTTTATAGATTTTGTCAAAAACTGTGTCATAACCAACAATGATATCAAATTACAGGTTGCCAACGTGGACCAATTGGCTCTTTTAACTGGTTCCAACGGAAGACTTAGATATGAAAACGCTGTGTTCATATTTGTAGCCAGATTAATTCATCAGCATTTAACACAGTTTTTCTTTGCTACTGTTTTTGCTTTTGCCTGAAATCACTATTTTTGAGCTTGCGACTTGACAATAGTATTAATCACTGCTTTACATTCTCTCTACATGTCAATTATGACTCGTATAAAATGCTGTCGGATTAGCAGTCAGCTTAACCAGCCCAGAATATTTCAGTTTTTAATTGCAATGCTTTAAGCCAAGGCTGTTTTTGAGCGAGCAGCTTATTTATTGTGAGGAGGTGATACTATCTAACATTTGTCATTTTCTTACAAATACCAAGAATGCTACAGTCTTGTTTATATAAGGATGGTTTGCTGGATGAAATAGAGGCATTGATTGTTTGACGCAGGTGGCAGCTGAGGCAGTCTGTCTGTCTGTCTGACCAGACAGCGTCGGTCGTGCTTACACACTCTGTCAGCTCGGTGGCGTTCTGTTAGATTCATTGTCGTCCCTCAGCCCCCAAACAAAGGCTGAGGCCTATTAAAACAGCTGCAGTAAATCGAAGGAGGAGAATCTACCAGTTAATCACAGAGAAGCACACAGGTCATTAAGCACAGCAGTGACATAAAAGCCCTGACGTGAAGTCCCACCGCTGACTAACTCGGATGAATCGGATCTGAAGCAAACCTCATGGTCTCTTTCCTCGTCTCATAAATCAGCGGCCAGTAAATCACGGTTTCCAGGTGTGATGTGTTGAAATACGGGCAACCACAGTCTGATTGATCTTCCACATTTTCACTGCCATTTTTGTTTTTGCTACTCATGCAGGCCAAGCCTATGCGTGACCGAGCATAATTCTTTGGAACAACAACATCTAAAAACAAGCCATTTAAAAGGAGTCTTGTCTACTTATGCAGGGCCTGCTATAGGGAAAATGTTAAGTGTGTATTAGTGTCAGTACATATTTATGTGCACATGTGTTGATGCTTACTACTCTCAGTAAACCTGGTGCTGCAGCAACAATATAAAAAAGCCCATAGTAGATGGAACATACAGCTTTTTAAAAAGTCTGGTCTCCATTTGTGAATATTATCTGTAGCGTCCCAGAAACACTAAGAAGAGCAAATAGTTTTTTCCTGAAATTACTTTGTCAAACTACTCAGAAATAATCTTAAAATAAGAACAAAAGGGGGAGTGATGAAAGCAGCATAATTTATACTTATAATCGTTTCCTAGGAATAAACAATAAAAACTTTGTTGAAAGAAAAGTTTAACAGTGCATGAACCCCAAACCAGCCTTTAACTTCAGTAACATATTTAATGGCGTAATGGAATATTGTTACATTGTGGTATTGCAACTTTACTGCAGTGATGGATCTGAATACTTCTTTCACCCCTGATAAAAATGTGTTGTGGTTGTCTTTTTGCTTGTGGTGACAAATGGACTGCTCTTATTCCCGACAGCATCCTGTTAACTCCCCATGAATCAGTCGCTTTGGTCACTGAAAGGTGACAACAAACCCCCCTGGATGGGGTCTTTTACTCTCCACCTGTCCTCAGGTTGTAGCAGCTAGGACAGCGAGGTGGCAGGTCTAATCCTCCTTATCTTAATGGCATCCACTTCTGTCTCTAGAGTGGTGGGGACAATCGACCCTTTCCCTTTCTTTATCAGCAAAAAACACTTCCCTCACCAATCCTGTTGGTCACCCCCCCGGCCCCCCTGTCAGATCCCCCTCTCTCTCCATTAGACTCCTCGGCTGGTCTTTCGCTCTCTGATATTACCTCATCTGGTTGTGCTTTGTTACAGTCTTACCTAACTAGTATTTATTTGGAGATGCCTGATTCCAGGAAAATATAAGAATCTGTTGAAAAGGACTAATGGCCCATGTTTTTGACAGAACCACAAGCTCACACATATGCACACACACACACACACACACACACACACATAGTGCACACATTGCACACAGGGTGGATGTGTACCTTGGCTCCGGGTTATTATCATCTGCCTTCTCATCTTCCCACTGGGACAATAGCAGCTCTTCAACAAGGGAGTTAGGAGAGACTTTTCAGATCAGATATAAAAGCAGAGATTGACCAGACCATGTGGTAATACCAGGTTTCCTTTCAAAAACCTCATACAGTGTGGTTTGTGTAACCACCAACTCTGGTTTCCCGGGACAATTGCTCAACTCTAGATTAGTGTAGGAATTGTGTTTTCGTGGGTATGCTGTACTTTTCAAAGTCAACATGTACAATAAAAAAATCAGTGTGCTTTACTTTAAAGCAATATTTACTCAGATGGATCTCTTACTGTGGTTAACTCGGAGTAAATGAAAAGCAATAGCTCAGCTTAAATACAATTTCACTGCTTTGTCTTGTAATTCTCAATGTGTCTCTCTTTTTCCTCCCCTGGAAACTGGTTTGATTTCATTGTTTAACAGAAAAACTTCGGACTGAAAAAACATAGTGCCATGGCTAATAATCCTGACAATAATGATTTAGGTATGATTTGATACGAACCCCCAACTTTATACTGATCTCACTGTACTATTCATGAGATCATCTTGTGTCCTGTTCTGTATGTAATTTAGTGTCAGCTGCTTTATCATGAGGAAACTAAATAGTCTTTTTTTTTTTTTAAGTTTTGGGTGCATCCAGGACAAACCACTTTTAGTTGAGAAGCACTCTTGTTTACATATTACTAAAACTAATTGCCACAACACTTTTCTAGTCTTCCAACCACTCAAAGCACATTAACGTTACTTGTCATCATTCACCCATTCACACACTGATGACAGGAGGTACCATGCAAGGTGCCACCTGCCCATCAGGTCCACTAACTAACATTCACACACCGTAGGCACAGCTACGGGAGCAACCTGGGGTTAAGTGTCTTGCCCAAGGACACATTGACATGGACTAGCGGAACTGGGGATCAAACCACCGATCCTCTGATTGAAGAACAACCCTGCTCTACAACTGAGCCACAGTCTAAGCTCATTGACTTCCATTGAACAGTCAGGCAGAAGACTGCAGTCTGACTATGTTTCGACTGACAGCATGAATACCATTTCCTATTGAACACCACTTACCACTACATATAAGTGCTTAGTCAAATAATAATAAATTACACCAATATTATGATACATTTAGAAAATATATACTGAGAACAACTCCCTAAATGGTTAGCTGAATATATGGGAGACCTGAGATACTCACCTGTTTTCACATCAATTCCCCTGAAATGAACATGTTGATGGATGATCGATGACCTTATGCTCTAAGGTCTTTTTTCCTTCCTTTTTGTAAGCAATTTCTGCACTTTGTTTGGTTGCAGTGACCTGTAAATACACAAGACAGGAGGAGAATATTTTTTAAATGATAGTACAGTAGCGTTTAAGTTATGAGTACATGAACAGGAAATCTTCTGCCATTCTGTATGAACTCTTCTCACTGGTTTGAGGTGATTGGGCATCAGTGGAAAAAAGGTGATGTCATGTACGTTCATGCCAATCTGATGGAAGATGTAGCTGTTTCCTGATGTTGTCAAGTCACAGTCCAGATGAAGCAGATCAGACTTTGTGATTAAGTGATACATTTCTAATAAAAAAATACACATAAATGTTTTTTTTCTTCAACATTTAACTTTGATTTTTGTTGCTAACTTAGTCATGAATATTTAAAGATACAGGGAGATATTTAAAATTTGAAAACAATGTGTTCCACTTTTTAAAAAAAAAAGCCTAATTATGTAGAAGAAAGAGTTTTCTTTAAGGCAATATTATATGCAAAATGATGTATGATAAAATAATATAGTCTCGGGATTCATCAATTGGTACATTGTTCTGTCAGACTGCATGTAGATTTGAAAAGTCAGCTTTAGGTCTAACTAAACTACAGACTATTATTCTATTGAAAAAGTTCGTTGTTTTTTTTTTTTTTTTAAATGAGTATACAGTTTGTACCATGAATGTACAATATAAGGCAAGACAATAACATATAATTACACTGAACAAGAACAGGACACCGAGACACATGACTCGTCTCTACAAAATATATCAAGACAAATGTAAAGAATATTTATCGATGTGATTTTCTTTCTCAATTTTTGGCACCTTTCTCCAAAACACAACTTTTTATTTCTTCAAAATAATTTGTCTGAGGTGATATTTTGTTGTTTAGTAGAAATATGAGTAATTCCACTTTTTCTTGTGTTTTTGTTGTTGATGTGTCCGTTATCTGTGCCTAATGAACGATGAAGCGTTCTGGCGGCAGGCAGTAATTGCTCGGAGCCCAACAGTGGGGGTGTAATTAGAGAGACAGGGAGGAGTGTATGACTTCATGACTGCCACCGTTTAATGATAATGGGGTGCAACTCCACACTACTGTGGTCAACTAATCATACTGGACTGGCCTGGACAGCTCTCAATGCAAACGAGCCATGACTGGAATACTAAGCAGCAGCTTGCCCACGCAGTTCCACACCATTTGCTCCACGGGGGATCAGGCATACGATTATGGCTGTGACCCTGCACCACCTGCAACACTGTCATTAGTGCCACCACGGATGGACAGGTTTAATGTAACTAAACTAATGTCATCAAGCCACCCAGCAGAGGCTGAATAAGTTCCACTGTCGCCATTTTTACAAGCACAGGTTGTCCTCTAAGTGATACAATGGGGAGAAAATCAACATGTCGATCCACCAACCAACATCTAGCCTACTGCATAAAGGAAATCAACGAAAAATTATGTTTGTAATGGGGTTGGGCAAAATATTAAAAACACCTCCCAATATAATGTAGTCCAATTCAACCTCCACAATAAACACATAGTGAAACTAGAGACCATTTTGAGATATGATCTGACCAACTGTGGTGTCAAATTGGGCCTGGGACCACTTTCCCACTTCCTGGCCCTCTACTTCCAGCTAAAACCACACCCATCTTTGAACTTAATCTTAATTTTGATCTCTACTACACAGCTTTAAAGTTTTGTGACTGCATCTTGAACGGTTGTGACGCTAAATCGCGACCGCCAAATCTGTCCACATGACAAAGTACTGAAACTCGCCTCTGTGGTAGTTCCAGCTACAGTATGTGCCTCCAGGACCACATTTAACCATTACGACACACACACACACAGATTTACAAGGTGAAAACAGGAGCCACAAGCTGTAAAGGCTGGAAACAACATCTCTCTGACAGTGTCAATCAAAACTGTAGATCTATTGTCTTTGTAGGTAGGATTTTACCGGTGTACCTAATCATAAAGTGGCCACTGACTGTAAAATTCAAAAGGCTGCACTGACAAAAGTTAAAATGTAATTTCAATGCCACTGTCTATGACCTGCTGTCATTTAAAGGTTTGTTTGGTTAACTCCTCACCTGACATTTCAAGATGTTCAAATTGAAGTTCCCTGTCACATGAAATTCCTCCCTCCCCACGAGGAGGACGTCAGACCCTGAAGAGGATTTTAGTAGCTTTCTGACAATGTGCAGACACAGTGGCATTTGCCTTCTGATGGTGGATAACAAGTGTATTTATATATAGTATGTCGCTATTACTGTACATCTCTGAGCAAGTATGACTTTAAATACTTATTCTCATTACTCTTTAAAAATGTTAACCTCAACTGACCATGTAAACCTGGTTTAGTAGATGTCCACTCATACTGTCATGTTACTCCTGGGCTCATTACTTTGTACTGGCACCTCTTGAAGATATCCTTGTGGGGGTCTCCTTCTGGCCTGAAGTTCAGTTCTTCTTTCTACCTAATATGGTTTTCTATTTTGTTCCTGTTATCTCGCCGCCTGCAGTGGTACTGTTTAAGCTCAACTGTAGCTTTGAAGGCTTGTTATTGCTTCAACAGACCGTCTTGTTTTTTGTTTTATTCCCTTGAGTTTAAGTCTGAATTACCGTATTTAACTATTTTGCTTCAGTTATTAATTCGATTTAGTTAGGCTCAGTTTTTGTTAAATTTGTTAAAAAATGCTTTGTGAATTAATTTGACCTGACATGATAAATAAACAATGTAATTTTATGCATAGACTCAGAAGCTCTCCTTAATAACAAATGGTGGTACGTAATTGAGTAAGTCGTAATTGACATTCAAGCAAGCTATACTTAAGTACAATAAGAAGTACTTGATCTTCTCAACTACTTTATATTTCAGAGGACAATATTGTAGCCTACTTTTTATTCCACTGCATTTCCTGAATGGTTGTTTTTATTTCTGCAGATTCAGATTTTACTACAAAATGTATAATCATCTGATGTAATATGTTCATTTATTCGATGTAATCTGACAACTTATCTTGAATGCACGACATTACTTAAAGCAGTAAAGGATAAGGGTGTCAATGTACTATATTTTCATTATTTTCAACAAATCCAATCAAGGAACCAAAACGTCGGCTTAGTCTGTGTCTCTGTCTGTGGCATTCAGTCCCAAGCCCATTGGCTCCTCCACAAAATGTAAATCACATTGCCAATTTTAATGGTTTCTGGCACAGAAATATAAACTATATAAGGCTCTGGCCACATAAGCAATACTTCGATCCAATGTTGGAATTTGAAGACAATAAGAAAAATATCGAACATCACCAGACGACTGCTTGAATAGAGTATTATTTACAATGTGGTATTTCTTTAACCATGTTATTAACTAATCTGCATTATCTGTCCTGACCGCCACTAACTGTGTCCAGTCAGTGTCACTAGTTAAATAAACAGCGCCCTCTGTTGTTCAACAACATGTCCTGTAGCTTAAATAAAATATGTGTCTGTCCCTTTAAGATAAAACCTCGGACGGTTGCAAGGCATGATGGGTAGAAGCTTCACAGCCAATCACATCATTGTTGTCAACGCGTTGTTATGACGCTGGTGATGGAAGAGTCTGGTTTAAATCACTAAACAGTATGACACTTTGTGTTTCCATCTCAGTAAGATAAACGTGATTTAAACGTGTTATTTAAAGAAAATGTCCTCCGCCGACCGACTGGACGTTTTACGAGAGCGCAACAAAGAGTTATTGACCCGGTTGAAGCAGCAGGGACAGAAACTGGAGCGGCTCAGCGGCTACGGTCAGAGCCGCAAGAGGGAGAGAGAGGACGGGGCTGAGGAGCGGAGGGAGCCCGCGGAGACCCGCAGGGAGCCCGCGGAGAACCGCAGGGAGCCCGCGGAGACCCGGAGGGAGCCCGCGGAGACCCGGGCCGAGGGAGGCCGAGGTCCCGCCCGGGCCGCCCTCGCCAGACGCACAGTGAGATTTGCGGGTAAATAAACCAGAAAGAATATCCAACGTTCTCTTTATCAAACCCAAAGCATGGACTGGGTTTTTTAGGTGTCTTGCCCAAGTTTAACGACCTAAACCACCAAACAAGTGTCTGCATATTAATGCATTGTGAAGTGTTTTGTAAACAGTAACTAGTTAACTCACTGTCGACCTTTAAAGTGTGAAACTTCCGTCACATTTAAGGCATTGGATGCGGTTGAAAGGTGCTGAAAAAAGCGTTTGTAAAACTAGACATAGCCACTGGTGTGCTTTTTTATACTATTTATTTTCATGTTAAGTCATCGTTGCTTTATTTTGCTTATCACGTTACATTTTACTGCAAGCCTGTGTTGTGCATGTGATAAATAAATAAAAAAAATCCTGTAATCGTTGATGGAGGAATCTGTTCCCCCGGTGTCTCCATCAGATACATGTGAGAGACAAACAGGCATCCGCAGCACGCTGTCAACACCGTCTTCGTCCTCCAAATACAGAAGAGGAACTTCTGAACATACAGCACCATCAGAGCTTTTCAAAGACCGCATCAGGCCTCCTCTTGTCCCCGGCAGGCTGCAGCATATGGACCCATCCACAACCAAGTCCTGTCTAGTGAATCACGGCAAAGAACAGGTTGGAAAAAAGAACCGAGGACAGTCTGCTCAAGTTCGTCTCTGTTTGTTTTTGTAGTTAGCTGTAGAATTTTTAGTTTATCATCAGCACTACCCTGATCTTCCCCCCTAAATATCAGTTATCTCTTACGGTAGGCAGCATTGGCAAAATCGGTTGGCTTAAAGAAATAACTCATCACAAACTGAAAATGTACTCAGTCTCATGCGCGCTGGAAACTCACTGGACCTGTCTCTGCGATGGTTTCTTGCTAAATAACAAGGAAACCATAATACTCTGCTCCACTTGTTTGTTTTTGTAGAGGGAGGTTCGGAGTCGAGTCACATTTCAGTCTGATGAATGTGCGGAGACATCTGCCTCAGACAGGCATCGTTTGCAGCCATTACTCGGGTATGACTGGATTGCAGGTACGCCTTACGGGTCTCTCTGTCTGCCTGGTTCTGTCTTATACACACAACCATCTAATAGAACCCTAACAGGTGATGTTTGTTCCCTCCAAGGAGTCCTGGATGCTGAGGACTCCCTGATAGAGCGCTCTGATGAGTTCTTCAATGACCTGCACACGTTTCGATCGCTCAATAAAGACGAGTGTGTCCACAGCCCACAAGCGAAGTGAGTGCTTCCCCTTTGATTGCGCCTGGTTTGCCTGTGATTGATGATGGCTTCATTAAATTACTATTAATTTGCTTTCCTTATAGATTTCCGGATGAGAACCAGTCAGTCCTGCCCCTGCTCACTGACAAGAACGGTCCAGAGGCTGACACGGATACTCATCAATGTAAGAGGGGTTATTTATTTGAATAGCCTCGTCTCATTTTTCTTTTTGCGATGTGCTGACGCAAATATCATCTCTGCTCGCTCATCTTTTTGTTCAGGTACGTTTTCTTACAGGATCAACAGCAGACTGTTCCCTGTCCCACTTCACTCTCAGGAGTGCTGCCCGGTGTGCAAAGAGTACAAATCCTCCAAGCCTCACACTGCTGCTGAACCGGCTCTCATCAGGTAATGATCATGTGCACTTAAACTGCCTTTTATGACCCCTTCAGAACAGAAGAGCACTCAATATCAGCCTGAGTGAGGCTGAGATATTTTATACTGTTATTTTCCTTGTTATGTACGTATTATAATCTGAAACAAGTCTGAAACAAGTCATGTTCCTGGCTTCACTTGTGTCTCTGTGAATGTCACTGTCAAATAATGGTATCTAGTGTGTTTTCATTTAAACACGCTAATAAAAGGGCTCTGTACCAAGGCTGTGGGGTCAGTATCCCCAGGGATTCTCAGAAGTCACCCTGAACCTTTTTGAGGATAACTAATGTATCAGCTATTGCATAACATTTCAAAAACATCAAAAGTCATATGAGTGGTGAGAGAGGCAATATTGTGTGTCTTTTGAGTGTCCATATCGTGCAAATGTTTGAGAAGTCAATGGGTTGGGTTAAACTTCAAATGCCTTTCACATTTTTTTATCTTCATGTTTTTAAGAGGTAACTCTGACAATGAACAATTAGTTTTAGTCAAGTTATATTAAAATCACGACTGTAGCAGCATGTCTTTTGTCTCATGAGTTTTCTTTTTTCTTTTCTTTCTAAGAGTCAGCATCCCTCGCTCCACCCTCTTGCCACCCTACAAGTACAAAGCTCATCGCCGATGCAGTTTTGACCCTTCCGATAGTTTTGGGTTACCATCGGTGAGTAAGGGACAATTTATGATTTCTTAGCTGTGCTGTTTACCTTCTGAGCTCTTCATGTAAACCTAATGTTTAGTTTGACATTTTAAGTGTACTGGAGTCATTTTTGACTGGTGCATCTCTCTGGTCCTGTTCAGCACTGTCTCTCCGGCTGGTCGAACACAGGTCAGAGCACGCTGCCGCCACCCAGCAGCCTCGATCTGCGGAGCGGTCTGAATATGGAGAGCTCCACCGGGTCACAAAACAAGGAACTGGAGGTGACACACTGCCTGCCTCCTACTGTTCCTCAAACTTAAATATTCTTGACACAAGAGACATTTTGATATGTCATGGTAGAAAAAGCACATGTGCAACTAAAACATTAACGGTAGCTCAGTTCCATTAAGTGTCCCAGTAAACAATAACCGTGAATCAGCATGCACAATAGTAACAGCCTGAAACTGGCTTATTTAAATGTAATGCAGTTGTTGTTATGTTTAAACAAAAAAATAATCAATGTTGTAACTTGTGAGGACATACATGGCACAATTCTCATATGGTGGTTTTAATATTTTTCAGGACTCAGCACCCAAAGTGTCCGGTAGAATCTCTGACCAGATCTCAGATGTGTCCTGTTTGGCTCGTCACAATTTCCAACACTTCTCTTCCAAAAGAAAACTAGGAAGCATGTTTTACCCTTTGCACTAACAAGCAATCACAAGTCTATTTTGAGGTGATACCAGTAGTTCCTGAGTAATTTGACGCCACCCAAATATGCTCGTGTTTTTAGTCTACTACTGTTTTATTTTAATAATGCTTTCTGTAATATCTCTGTTAAATTTGTATGTTAACATTTGATTTTCAATATGAAACAAACAAAGAGTGATCTCAAAAGAGAATGCATTGACATTTGTGCCTAATCTTAAATAGATTAATTTGAAACATGATTTAAATGAGTTATGAGAATGAAATGCCGCATGTTATTATGTTTTCTGTCTATTTACTTATACATAATAAGATCAATTACATGGCAATAATTGAGTACACGACAAAGCAGCATATTTCATGTTTTCAGGAGTTGCATTTTATTTGTCCTGATACGAACAAATAATAAATAGCTTGGACAGATTTAGACTCCCATGTGACTGTCAGCAACTCATGGACATAAAGCAAGAGCTCACAGTGTTACGCAACTGTGGAGAGGCTCTTAGAATCAACTTTGTTTTGTAAATTTCACAACAATGAGGAAGTCATTTTAAATCCCCTCTGTTGCCCTTTACAGTTGTTTGCTTTGGCTCCTAGGTTTATGCATACTTCTGTTTTTAACTTCCTTTGACTCTTCCTGACTGTGGGACAGAAAACACTGAGGGCGATGTGCAAACTGTACAGACGGTGCTATTCACAGGAAACCACAACCATGTATACTTACACACACACTGTAGCCATCC
This sequence comes from Ophiodon elongatus, assembly GCA_016806645.1. Taxonomy (NCBI): domain Eukaryota; kingdom Metazoa; phylum Chordata; class Actinopteri; order Perciformes; family Hexagrammidae; genus Ophiodon; species Ophiodon elongatus. The sequence goes on along the minus strand of JACSYO010001618.1, from coordinate 806,823 downwards.
CAGCGTTGACACTTCAGTGTTTCCAGTTTGTGTCTTCCAGGCGGACATATTTGAGTTAGATAGTATAAACAAAATGTTCGAGGGCACATTTAATAAAATTATTAAAGATTAACCAATAGAATAAACTCAAAGTAAAGGAAATGTAATTGGATTTGATTTTTTGTTGTAAAATTGAACATGTTGCAATACTTTGGCTGAGAGCCGTGTTCTGACAGGCAGATTGTCATCTGCGAGCGGAGAATGCATTGTGACGCGAGAGCCGAGCTTTGTGTGAGATGAGACTTTGTGATACTAAATTTGATTTTTTTTTTACCACAAACAGCTGTAAAGGGAAATGTTGCTTCTGAAACTGTCATCATCATCATATCTTCAAATCTTCAAATACTCATGTGGCATGCATGTTTTTTGCTCTGCTCATTTTCATTGGTCAGCTACTATGAGTTGCAATTTTTACCTCGAAACTACAACAACCTAGTGCGAGATAAATAAACTATAATCCAACACTGAAGACTTGTCAGTGATCAGATGATAAAATGGGGCTTATGTGATATTTATCAAAGGGAGATAAACCAAGTGATTTACTTCACTGGTAAATACTCTGCAGATAATGGCCATATCAGTGTCTTTTTTACATTTTAGTTTTACTTCCTTCAAATCATAAATACTACCAGTCATTTTTCAAAGCCTGCTCTACTCTTTGAGATTAAAATTCAATGCATGGTTCCCATTTCACGCAGTATAAATGAACAGGATTTGAAACTTGCTTGCTTGAGACCAATAACGCATCACTCACTGAGAACATCATGCCTGCGTTTACTGTTTTAAGTTCAGTAGAGCTATCGTCAGACTAATGTGAAAAATCCGCACCCCGCAATACGAATTCAAGGATGTGACTTCGGCAAAAAAAAGGTTGTTCAGTTTCAATTCGATCACATAAAAATCGTAGCCATTATGCTGTGCTTGTTGGAATTACTCAACAGCAGCGTACAGTATACAAGATCAGTAAACCTGAAAGTAGGCCAAACAAAAAAAACAATAAAAGGTTTCACTTTTGCTGGTCACGTTTTATAATGTAGCAACCAACCCAGTTAAACACTGAAGGTATGATGTTAAGAAATCGCCTCAGAAGTGCACGATGAAAGCAATGTACTATAACGGACAAAACATAACAAGATCACAATGGATAACAGGGCTACTCCCGGTGCACTTGAGTACCAGCGAAATGTTAAGAATGTGGGAGGGGGAACTTTATGGTGAAATGTCAATGTCTCACACAGGAACAAACAGAGCGAGGCATTGGGGCAATAAACCAGGCAGGCAGTCCGTAGTCGGTAGAGAACAATACGGTTAAGCTTTGTGCCTTTGTTTGAGTTCAAATAGTATAGTTGGAGATGATGTAGGCTTCAGTGCCTTGCTCATTGACACTCCAGTAATGACAAATACTAGCAGTCACAAGAGAGAACTTAACCCGGGCCTCTAGTGGAAAGATGAGCTCTGTTATCATGCACGTGGAATGGAAATAACTATTATGTAACTATCAGCTACAATATCCTGTCACAGTGTAGAAACCCAACAGCAATGGCTTTCAGAAAAAAACACTTTTTTTGTTCACATGATGCTGCACAGGTTGAACTCCACTGCCTCTGAACAAGAAGAGAAAATTTTTTTCACTACATATCAGTGCTGCTCATTTACTCCCGATTCACACAAATTACATGAATCACACGGGGAGCAGCATCGAAAGGTGACTCACTTTCACATACTTTCATTTTTCTGCAGCCTTCATATTAATCAAGAGATGTTATTAATGATGGAAAATTATGATCAAATTATAATGTATGGGCTTTGTCTTTTAAAACTTTAAAGTACACACAGGTGATATCCATTTAATTATGTGATTACTAAAACCAAAATGATGTGTGTTCTGTTATAGAGGGTTATTAATACCAATAGGGAATTAATTAAAAACCTCTTGTGGAGATTAGTTTACTATTTTCTGCCTCGATTCAACTTCCAAGGGGTTGTGAATATTTTTTACAGACACTGTATTTTTCCTCTTTTTCAAAAAAAAAGATGAATTAATTGTATTTCATGCTGTATATATACAATATACATCTACTGTCTGTCATGTGGAAGTATAGTATGAGTATGAGGCTTCATTCTTATCTAAACTTTGTCAAACCTCGTAATGCTGATTCAATAATCAGTGAATGTTAAAGCCTGCCCAGCCCATTTCCTTCCTTCAAACTCTCGACTCACTTCAAGGAAATTGTTACTTACTGTTTGCACAGACTGCTGGCCCGCCTTCCTAACATGATCAGAGCACACGCTGGTGGTTGTATCCCCGACAGTCTACAATTTGCTTTAAAGAGGCGATGAAGGACATACTTGTACTGCTGGTTCTGCTGAATGCTCAAACTCTTAAGGTAGGTTTTGTGTGTCTGTAAGTCTGTCATGCATGTTTGTAGTGTTTATCAGGGACTCTGGACAGGTTGGATATCAGCCAGCGTCCACATTCTTCTGGCAACCAGCATACAGGATACTTCTTCAACACAAAGTGAATTGTTTGATTCAATTTCAGTTCCTTGGAGTGTGAAATTAAACAGGCATAGTAATAAAAAAAAAAATTGAAATATGTGTAAAACTATTTTCATGCCATATTCTTAAATGTGAATTAATACATTTTATCTTTTAAAGATGTTTCTAGTCCGACTTACTTTGTCACCTTTCATGGAGCAAATAAAATGAAGAATGTCTCATTTATTTTCAAACATTTCTTTCAGATTTGTGTGACAATGTGACAGTAGAAAGTCTGACTGTGGTGATCCAGTTTGAATATTTGGTTTCAATTGCTTGGCATCTGATGCAATTTCAGACTGAATATCTCATTGTTAAGACACCAACAGCAAACATTTCTTCTGTTGTCCGGTGTCCTTGTGCAGAAGAGAATGTGTTTCTTTTGGCATGCGGCCAGGAGAAAGGGGGAAACAACAGAATGTTCTCTTCGATACGCAGACAGTAATTAATAACCTGGAGTTTCAAAGAAGTGTATCTTTGTCATCACATCCCGTGTTACCAGTGGTCACACCACAGAAGAAGTCACTGTGCCGAGGGTTTCCAACTTAGTGCCTCTGTTTCCTGTTATACAAGACATACACTGCTTCTGTCAGCATATTCTAACGTCTGCATGTCATTGGAGGGCACTGTGAGTGACTCTTATGCACAGGACAGGTGTGTCAGCAACTGCACTGAGTCATGCCCTTTTCGGAACACCAATGCTGTAGTTCTAGTAGCTCTATTCGTGATATTTTGGTATGTGTGAGGGAGAGGTTGTAGCTGCATGGATGCAAGTGTGCAGGGCCCTAAGCTTGAATATTTCAGAGGGCTCCACAGACAGGAAGAGATACTGTAGAGGTAAATGCACCCTCTACAAATTCAGAACAATGGTTGCCTGTTTACGCCTGTGGCTCAGGCCGACAGCATTAGCAAGAGGGAAAAGGTGGGCGCAGGTGTGGGTGGTCTGGCACTACTTTAAGCTCCTTTTTAATTGGCTCTGTTTAACAGTTGTCACCCAATGACTTTTGGTATGTTAAATACTACCAGGAAAAGTGTCTGGCTTATACGAAAGTGCCCTGCAAATATTTCCCATATGGGTCATTTCAAAATGACTAGTTACGTGGAAGCTCAAAGCCCCCCAGCAGCCTTTGAGCAGCTTTGTGTCAGAGTATTACCAGAAAAGACTTTAATGTTCTTCGCTCTCTTCATCTGAACACCACTGGATGAGTTGCTCTTATGTTTTGTTTCTTTCCCATAGGTCTGCTCTCAGCCCTATGAGGCAGACTCAGATGGAAACTGTCTCAACTCAACAACAGAGTACCTGTTGAGCGGTTCAAACCTGTGCTGCAAGAAATGCCCCCCTGGTAAGTGATGTCCTGTATACATAGCAAGGACGGCAATTTGTAAAGTTTCTAAAATGACTAATACCGGACTCATACCAATGCTCAGGTCCATGTTGTACTGAAAGACAAAGCTGTGTTGGTGCAGAATAAAAGTTATTTGGGGACACAGGACGTGAAACAGTAAAAGCTTACTGTTAAAGGCGTGGAGGTGTGAAAGTTTAACACCTACAGTGGCTTAAGCGATTCATCACTTTCCTTGTTTCATCCTTTTAAGTAAATTGTGCCATGCAGTGTAGCTTACTAAGCCCCATCCCTCCTAGGTACTGTTGCTATGTCCTAGGATTTCAGACAGAGCAGGACAAAAGCAGCTCATAATTACCCTCAAGCGATCGTTGATTTTATCGTCTAAAATGACAATTTTATCAGCCAACTAGCCGATTAAGCTAATGTTAGCTTCACGAGTGGGTTGTCATGTTTTCTTATTATCTGTTAGATGTTTGAAAAACATCTATTTAATCTAATAATTTTGATCGAACCTAATTCTGTTTGTTCGTATTCTCAAACAGCATGTTTCACTTACAATTTTAGAGAAAGGCCTTTAGGATGAGGACCAACCAATGTGTTCGGCGGATGTAACACTATCTTGGGTAATGTTGTTGTGATTGCTGGAGTGTAAACTTAAAATCCAATAGAGCAGGACAAAGCCGCTAACATTAGCCTAACAGCCTCCAAGATCAATGACTGTATAGTGCTAATCGTGAACAGAGCTGTTTTTGTTATATTGTAAAATAACCTGTAACCCCACGAAGAAGAACGATACAATTGTAGCTTGTGATGCACAACAAGTGTTTCGGTTGCGCAATGTTGCAGCTCATGAGGAGCAGGAATCTAGACACGTTGTCGAATGTATCCACATTAGTTTAGACACGTTCTCTGTATGAGTTTTCCCAATCTTCTTGTAAAGATTTGGGCCATAAAAACTGCTGTTGTGCTCACGCAGTCCTCTGATCTCATGTGCCTGCTGACCTCATCTCTCCCACTCAGTGTGGAGTTAATTGTTTTGCATCCCACCAAACCCCACAGCACTATTTTAGACGTGAAAATGTGATGATATGTACGGATCAAACCAACATAACAGCGTGGCACTGTGACGCACGATGACAATGTATGAGGAATAATCTGAACTGTACCTTTTAATCTTTGCATTTTTCATCTATTGGTGGAAGTTTTGGAGTTACAATGCCTGTGTGCTGTTGTAAAATTGCTTTTAAAGTAACTAACAAGAGGCGTTTCATTGATGTGTATGTTCTAACAGGACAGCGGCTGAAACAAAAGTGCTCTGAAACCACAGAGAGTGTGTGTGAACGATGCTCAACAGGACAGTACATGGAGAACTGGAACTACGCTCCAAACTGCTTCGCCTGTGTAACATGCAAAAGGCGTCAGTAGCAATGCAATTAAAAACATATTTATTGTTTTGCTTTATTTTTTAATACATAATTGTTCCTGTAATAAAACCTTATTTTCTACATACAACCAGACAAAGGCCTGCAGGATGCTGAGAGCTGCTCCTCTACTTTAGGGTCAAGGTGCGTGTGCCAACCTGCAATGTATTGCATCATGGAATTTGATGACCCGTTCTGCAATGAATGTAGAAAGTACAGGAAATGCAGACTCGGTTCTGGAGTGTCTGTGCCAGGTACAGCAACTGTTATTTTTCAATTGTCACTGTTTGTGTGTTTACCATAAAATATATGTATTTTTTATTTAGACATAAACTTTATAAGATCTCATTGATATTCAATTATATTTATTGTAAAATTGCAAGTGTCAAGAACAGGTTTACAGTTGGAAGAGTTTGGACTCCTGTTTCATGGGTCAACAAGACGCGTTTCATTGACTATCAATCCACCAATGTTTTTATATATATATATTGTAATATACTACTTTTTATTATCTTTATATATATTGTAATAACTATATAATATCCATCATACTATTGGTTGCTTACATCTGTCTCTAAGGTCTATGTCAACCACATATACTGTCAAACTTGTGACATACAGAATTACATCATTAAGTTTAAATGAAATGAGATGTCCGATAGTGAAATGTTAGTAAATGGCAACATGTTTGGATGTTGTTCTCAGGGACAGTCAACGCAGACGTGAGGTGTAAGCGGTGCCCTAGTGGGACCTTCTCTGGCAGAGAGTCCTCCACAGACCCCTGTCTGCCCCACACTAAGTGAGTGAAGCATCTAGGCACATCCGTACGCTGCTGTTTGAAGCTCAGAGCTTTGATCTCTCGCTTTGTTTCTCCCCAGCTGTCGTGGGAGGGTTGTCGTCAGAAATGGCAACGCTACCTCGGACACCGTGTGTGAACCTGAGGCTTTTACACCCATCCTGTTGACTCAAAGCTTACCACAGGGTCCTCACACTGAGCTTGTGTTCACGACTACAAGCACAGTGATGAGTACAGTCTCAGTAACCTCTGACTCCATGGCTCCAAGTGGACCGGCAGACACCACACTGTCTATTAGCCCGTCAATTTCAGAGGCAGTGTTCAACTCTTCAACGAAACCCCCGCAACCAAGCACAGTGCCTGACAGTACACTGGGTAGGGTAATCGATTCTGTGTTTCTCAGCAAGTCATTGTGAGACAACTATAAGGTCTAATCAATGTGTCATCTCTCTCCTTCTACCTCCGTGTTGCTTCTCTGTTTACCTCTTTCTTAGCTGCAGTCATTGCCGGTGTCATTGGGTTACTAATCTTTTTCATCGTTATCATTATGCTGTTCCTTCATAAACCAGTCTGGAGGAAAGGTAACTGCATTCTGTAAAAAAAAAAAAAAAAAAAAATAAGATTGTGAAATTGTGATTATGAAAGCTATGATTGCATCCACATAATTTTTTATCTTCAACTTGAAATACAGAATGATATTGACAATTTTTTTGTCAACATCTTTATTGATTGTTTATTTCAAATTTTCACAACCTTACTAAACGTTCACATTGCTTTTTTTCACAGACGCAGCAAGATTTCCTTCTAAAGTAGATGCAAATGGAAATTGTGAGAGTGGTGATGAAGTGAGTCTTCCGCGTTTTTTTTCTTGACAAACTTTTGAATATAGTTATATCAATACAGAATACAGGAAATCAACCTTTTTGTGTCTTTCTACTGCAGATCAATCAGGATTATTTGGGGGAAACCCGTCTGAATTATATTACAGTACCCTCGGTAGAACAACAGTGTCTGCTGCAGAGAGGGGAAGCCTGCAGTGACCACAGTCAGTCCAGTAGCAACACTGAAACTTTCACCCGAACAGGCGGTTCCAGCAGCCAAGAGTCCATCGGCCCTTTGCAATCCACCGTAGCTCTTCACAATCCACACTCTGTGCTGTCGGAGCCCCTGACTTTAATTTCCAATAAAGGGACTGTCACCCCGCAGCCCAGCTACTCCACACAGTCCTCCTCTCAGCCTACCAGCCCACAGGTTATCAGCCCTGTGACCACCAGCCCACACGTCAACGTCAACATCACTTTCCACATTGAAAACAGGTCTTGTGGGACACCGGCTGTCACGTCCACAGACTCGATGCAAGTTGACTCAAAACTCCCCTTTGGAGAGGAAGAGGAGTCATTTAGCATCCCGCATCAAGAAGCCGGCAAACAATCACTGTTGTCAGTGCAGGAGAGTGAAAGTTGCAGTGCATGAAGAGTCACCTGCGTGAAAGACTGATACATCCATTTGTTTTGTTTTCTTTCTGTCATGATACAACATTGAAAACAATCGGACTTGCAAAAAGATGCACTTCACAGCATGTTTCTTATGAGGACAACCAGACAAGCTTAAACCTTAATTATGTTTCCATATCAAAGCCATCAACTGTGACTGTGTGTTTATATATGTATATACAGTAAATAAATATGTAAATATTGTCTTTCCTTCAGTGATGTAGTGCAAATACAAGTAGTAGCAAATTAAAAGGGATATAAATTATGATCCACAGTCTACAGTCATCATAAGGTAACTTACATATCTTTACAAGAGAATAAAATGTCATCCCGTACCCCAACTTATTCCATATTACAATATATCCCATAATTGTTGTAAAATGTACAGTATTTAGATTGGTTATGAAAGTCAATGAGTAAGTGTAAATAATTTAATAAACTAAGTAAGTTAAATGTACTTATTACAATTACAAAGTACTCATTAGGCAGCTGAAAGGCTGTCAGTTTTACATTGTGACTGTATTAGAACACTACTATACTGATGCATCAGTGTAAGCAACATTTGTATGTTGTAGCTTGTCATTATGGAACTAATATGAACTGCTTTAAGTATACTTGTGGCTAGTTTTATTATAAGGATGCATCATACTTTTTTTTTTAGCTTATACAATATTTTGTACCCAACATAATATTAGGCAAAGTAACTCCATCTTTACAAAATTGGAGTTGAGTTAATGACATATGGCATAATATTGTGATTTGAAATGGAATAGTATAGAATATTAAATGGAAATACTCAAGTAAAACACAAATGTGTACCTGTCAAATGTAAATTTACTGATTGTAGTTAAGTTACTGTCAGTGACTTCCCATAAAGATAGGGGACTCACAAGAGGCAGAGCTGGGCCAAGACATACACATACTAAAGTGATTCTCTCAAAACTCTCATGAAGCCTCCACCTGTACTGGGAACAATAAGGTGTTTTCTCCTGACACCTGCTGGTTGAAGGCGGACACTGCAGCATGTGGAAGCCGGCTCACAGACGCGTTTCAGTGAACAGTGACAGTCCATTTTTATAGCAACTTCTACACTCATTTTATTTGTTTGAAAGTCAAACAGTTTATTGTACAAATCCAGTTGCAGTCCGTATTTTTTTAGCGTGTTTATTTGTTGTAATCAAGGTAGCTGAGCAGCGATGCTAAGCGGGAGGTGAGGAAGTTTGAGCCACTCCATTGTTAGAGGGAGTTAAACTTTATATTGTCATTTATTAAGCCTCGTACTCACCAATCAAATCGTTCAAATTCTTAAAATAAATACTAATGTGGTACTTTACCCTTTTTTGACGTATTTATTGATGAACAGCTGCAATCTCGTAAATATTGTGTTCGCTGACCCCCCCGTCGGTCAATGCAGTTGGTTGCGTCTGTTGCCGCTGAGCGCTGCTCTCCTTCCTGAAAGACACTCGCATAGGAGCCGCGGATGTCACTGGGAAGAGGTCGGTGAGTTGAGGCTTTTTTCTCCATTCCTATTAATTTCTTCCCTCATGCATTGACACATGTGAATACCTTTACCTCTCACCTGTCTCCCCCATTTTTGATATGCAGCTTATTAAATTAGTTTTGCCCCGCTTTGTGTCTGTCCCCTCTCATCCTCCCGCTGTGGTGTCGTGGTCCTGGTCGGGTATGTTTACAAATCCAGCTTGCAAGCAATGTACAGCAAGCCAATTAAAATAGGCTGTATGCTAAGTTACAACACAAGTGTTGGCTCGACAGTTTTGTTGTAGATGGTAAGAAGTAAAACAAATAAAAAAATAAATAAAAGCTCATTCCGGGCTGTTGAATACTCGTCATAATGGAAATTTAAAAGGAAGCTTCCTAACAACGGGGTGGGAGGAAGACGGCAGCGGATACAACACCGCTGCAGGTGTTTACCTGTTTCCTTGTTGGTTGGTGCAGACAGTTTGCTGTGGAAATAAATATAAAACCTCCAAAATGAGAGGGGAAGGGAATGTAGCAAGGTGGAGAAGTATTTAAATAAAAGTATGAACATATTCAGGTGTTTCCTCAGGTAAGGAGGGAGCTGACAAAGTGAAAGCTAGATTGCATCGGCTCTCTTGAGAAAGCTAAATAGAATTACATTAACATTTTGTTAATTGTTTTTGTTAAAGTAAGAGGTTAAAAGAGCAGCCTGGTACTTCTGACTTTAGATTAGGCACATGACACTTATTTAGAGTAAAAGTGCTTCCAAATATGGCTACAACTCTTCTTTTTTTTAAATCTGCAAGTCATGAATCGTTTGGTCTGAAAAATGTCAGAATTATTTACCAGAGCCCAGGGGAAATCTTTTGTTTAGTCGTTTTGTTCATCCAACAGTCCAAAACGGTCCTAAAGATGTTGAAAACACAATGAAAATGCGGGGGAAACTAGCAAATCTTACAATTTGAGAAGCTGAAACCTGTGAATCGGTTGGCATTTTTGATTCAGTGACAGACAGCTATGACAGCCCACTGAAATCACAAAGAGAAAAATGATATGTTTAACCGGCTCTCATTGAAAAGTGTTTTGTTAATGTTCAACCAAGAGAATCTGCCCCTGTTAATCATTTGTTTGTTGTAAATCCATCAGCCCCTGCACTAGGTGCATCATTGGAGATTAATGGCCCCTTTTTGTTGTTGTTGTTTGCCATATTTCAACAGAGAGAATAAAGGTGAAGATTCCTGAAGGTCTTGTCAACTTCTCTTGTCAACTCCCACATGGCCGTAAACCACTCGCCTGAAGATTAAACCAAGTACACTCAGCCCCAGAGCATTGCCCCTGTAGATGCCGCTCAGTCTCCGTCTTTGCAAATGGCTTGCTGCTTGAAGGACGAGCTCCTCTGTTCCATCTGCCTCAGCATCTACCAGGACCCCGTCAGCTTTGGCTGCGAGCACTACTTCTGCAGAAAGTGCATCACCGAGCACTGGAGCAGGCAGGAGCTTCACGGATTGCGGGACTGTCCGGAGTGCCGTAGGACCTTCAACGATCCCCTCCTCTCGCCGAGTCTCAAGTTGTCCAACATTGTGGAGCGCTACTCGGCCTTCCCGCTGGACGCCATCCTCAACGCTCAGAGGAGCTCCTACCCCTGCAAGGACCACGAGAAGGTCAAGCTCTTCTGCCTCACCGACAAAAGTCTGGTGTGCTTCTTCTGCGACGAGCCGGCGCTACATGAGCAGCACCAAGTAACAACTATCGACGAGGCTTACGAGGAGATACAGGTCAGTTATCGCGCTCACACTCTGACAGCTCATTAGCAAGGATGAGGCTGACATTTTCTTAAAACCCATCAGCACTCTGCGCCACATCCAGGCAGTTGCACTCATTCGCCCCGTGGGAGCTGCCCAGACAGTTCATCCTCAATCCTCTACTGCCACAGAGCAGCTCCACTGTAGCAGTTTGGGGATTTTGTGCTTTGCCCAGGAGTACTTTGGGTCAAATAGGTGCTAAGGAGTGAAACACTTCTTTCTTGCTGATACCCACATTATCTGGCTCATCTGTGAGTTCAGTTGTGTTTCATTCCCTCTCTGAAATAAAGTTTTTTTTTCTTTTTACATGGTGAATAAATGTAAAACCTGCCTTTTTTTTTATATGGCCTGCAACGATTATTTCTAAATTCTGGAAACATTTTACAAAATGTACAACAACAAATGCAACACTGATGATATGGAAGCACTGCACTTGATAGCATTGGAGTGTCATATTGTTCTGAGTGTTTTTTCGATGCGTACATTAGAATTATTGTGGTATGTCTCAATGAAGAGACTTTAAGTGCACAGGCAGATGTAAAGTGTTAGTTGACATGAAACACTGATCCCATGAAGTTCAGATCAATAATAGGTTTCATGACAGGGACTTTGTAGATATGAGCTGCCTCATGAAGCGTATGTTAATGTATCATATGTGTTGACACTGACTCATATTTTCCACATTAACAGGAACAGTTCAGTGTTTGCTTTCCGCGCTGTGTTTGGATAATTCCATTCCCACAGAGCCAAAATCCAATAACTGTGAAACAAAGCTCCTAATCCTGTTCCTTCTTTGCTCCAGTATGCAAAGCAACACATTCCAGTCTCATTTAATGTCTCTCTCATTCCTTAAGTCTGCAGTTAGCAATATATATTGACATCTGCTCTATGTAACGTAAAAAAACATTTGGTTTCCAGTCTTCTTGGCAGACAGCAACGTGAACTTTATGATAAGAAACAGACCAAAGTGTTGATTGTTAACACTCAACTATGCAGTTCTGAAGGGATTACACATTTTCCAATTGCAGCAACACTCGGGCCACATTGGACGTCACACTAACATAATCTGTGCTTTAGTTTCACAGTTTTGAAGATTCATAACATTGAGTTTATTGCTACACTATAATTTGTGCCGTAGGTCTACATTTTTTTTAAATGCCACAGACACTGTAACTTTGAATGTTACTTTAAAAGTCCTCCCTTGCTGCAGAGACTGTATCAATGAGATTGACTATTCATTACACTCACCTCTTACACCCTCCTGAAAGTGTATCTTTGACACTGGCAAGCTCAATTTGCTCTCGCTGCTCTGAATTCGTGAGCAGGTTCACGTGGAGACTGCAGCTGAATCATAAACTCAATTTGATGCAGAGTAGTGAAACCGAATTTATGGATATTTGGTCATTTTTTGAGTGACACTGTGAATGACCAAATGATTTTGGAGAGATTCTGAGGTCCGGTGTCAGCCTGATTGACAGCTGTTGGAAAAACAACAAAGCCAGTCAGAGTTTTGTAAACTAGTTGACAAATTAGGACTTTCTATGCCAGAGCCAGACAAATGTCCAGTAAAATAGCGATGTAAAGTGTGGATGAGAGTAAGCAGCTATACATGTTACTACAGCTTTCACGTTGACTGAAATTTAGGTTGCAGGACAGATATTTTTCTTGCTAATTAGTGACCTAAACTGCTAGTTACTCTGGATTCACGTGTCTAACAGCAACATTACCCTAATCTTTTTACACTATGAACACATGACCCATCCCACACACCCTTAATTCCTCTGTAAACTTAGTTATTTGTACTGCTTTTGTTTTTGTATATTATCATCGCATGATGTTTCTAATTATTTACACTTATTTTGCTATCTTCTTTAGCTATCTGATCTGATTGCTGTGATTTTGCTGTCATATTTCATTACTTTGCTGTTCTGACAACTGCAACTAAACAAATTGCACAATGAATGAAGTCTGAATCTGTTCAGGCATAATAAAAAAACCCTCGCAAACAATAATCAGCACATAACTGAGTGAAACAAAATGGCAATTTAGTCTAATTACGAGGCTTATTATCAATTGCTTTTTAATGTATTGTTTTTTTTTTAGGGATGTTTTAATTAGATTACAACCAATTAACTCAGTTGAGGTAGTTGTGAGGAGAGAATCAAAACATAAAGGACAAGTACAGTTCAATTAGTAGAATACATGGGGAGACTGTTAGTGGTAGTATAGAGCTACAGTGTTGCCCTTCTGCGTTCTGCATTGCATATAATTAACAGCACTGTGAACATCAATGCTGTCCTCCTTAATTTCCAATCAGGCTCTGCACTGGAAGCCTGAGAAAGGTCAAAACCGTGTAATCTTGGAGCAGAAGTAATTAGGCCCAGCACAAGATGTTTCTCTTTTCTTGGACACCAGCTTGTCCCTCTGCTTGGAGCTCTTTTCAAGGCAGCGTTCTGGCATTTTGTATTCTGGCAGAAGCTTTGGAGGCTTCCCAGATCTACAATACTGAAAGAGCATGAGCACAGAGAGGCCCAGTCGGAAACAACCCTGTCCCATGACAAGCTTGGCATACTCTCCTTTTCAGCTCTACAAGTGGAGTGGTTTGTTACGTAACGTCTCATCATTTTACCAGACAAACACAAACATCAGAACAAGGCAGCAGATGGCGTTGCAATTATTTTCTGTCAAGTTCGTTTGGGATTACAAAGTAAACTTCATCAGGAACGTGTCTTTTGTAACTGAACTTTGTTCTCTGAATAAGCAGCCCATGTAAATATTACTCTATGATATTTGTCAACTTACAAGTTTACTTATTTCTTTTTTTCCCCATCCCAGAGCAGACAGGGGCTGTGTGTCAGATGGAAACAAAATGTGTGAGAGCTGCGCCTGCAGGCACACAGTTCCCTTTTAGCACAAGGCTCGACAATGCTTAACTAAAGTGCCAAAACAACACGCTGAGGATGTGTTAAAATGCAGCCGCAATCAGCTCCAGTGTTTTGACTGTCTGGGCCAGAGGGGTGCATGCCGTGCCAGCTTGGTGACCTCTTTTAAAATAAACCTTAGAGTTTTTGTTGGGTGGGAAAGTTTGTAGATGAGGGGGGAAGGAAAGGTTTTGTTAGGGCGAGAGCCAAAGCTTGTTTTTGTGGGAGGGGTTTTTGTGCTGAATTTGTTTGACACTTTGGCACATGGGATTTGGGATTGGCGAAAGCTGTCTCTTAATTCTATGATGCTTACTCCTCTGCCTCTGTTAGCGTGATATAACCCATCATTCGTGTGGCTCTGCAGAGCTGTGACTCGCTCACAAATTGGGGGAGGAGAACTTCTGCGGTCTGCTTAAAATTGCCAGATACTCTGTCAAGAGTCATGATTTTGTTCTGTGTGAAAACCCACAAATACACTGATGTCTGAGTAATAATCGCTCACTGTTGCTGTCCATTTTTCCAGCAGTGCTTGCTCTTAAGTTACGTCATCCTCGCTCCCCATCATCTGTTAGAGGAGCTGCATGACGCAGACATGTCCTCCATCGCCTTGTTGTTCGTAACCCATCTATAGTCAGATTTCACAACACTGGTGATTAGTGTGTTTCACAATCGGGGATTGAAAAAATGACATTTCAACATCCACAGTATGGAAACATATAAACTAAGCCCCAGGATGGGCCACCATGATGAAATACTGAAACATTAAAAAAAAGCGTAGTCTGTCGTGATCCAGAACTGTTGCGTGTCGGCCAAATTGTGCTAAATGTCATCACCGTCGATATGTCATCTCACGATGTGCATCATTCATGGCTTATATTTTACACAAGCTTTAATTCACTGTTGCAAAACATTTCAGCACCAACGCCTTTTTAGATTTGACTTACTCAAACGGACTAGATTCCCAAAAGGTTTAGATATACACACTCCCGTTAAGTCATGGCACCACTGCTGTCGACTGTGTTCGGCTGGCCGGTGTCCACTGACGAGGCCAGCCGTTGGTTATTCTGCGGCAGGCTGTAATCTCCTTAGCCTGGCATGTCACTCCGCTGACCTCCGGCCCAGAGTCTTGTTGCTGAGTTGAGAGCTTTACCTCCTGCTGATTTGCATCCTTTTCCTCCTGTAAACGCTCCTGCGGCCAAATCTGTACCGCACAAACGCGTCCAGCACCCGACCGTTGCAGGTTGACACACGCACATCTGGCAAACAGTCACCCAACAAACACATCGTTGCTTGTTTGCTTGATATTTTTGCTTGACATTCGTTCACAGGGAACTAATGCATTCTGATTAGGGGTTTTATTCCGCCTGTCATATTGGACGGCATTAAACACCATTTAAACGTAATGTTCGAGAGCAGAAAGCACTCCAAATGCAAAATCTCAATAAATAAATAAAAATTCTTGAACTAAAACATTAAACTGAGTCACAATCAGCCCTTTCAATCTCCAGATTCATATTACACACCAAGCAGTCTCATCATTTTAATCCTGTTATTTTGTTGTGAGGTTATTTTGGCCCGTCGGTCTTACTTTGAACTTCTTAAATGAGGTTAGAACCACAGAGCCAGACTTCTTATCTACTGAGCCACATCTTTCACCCTGTACAGTACGTGCTTTATGTTCTGGGAGATAATGCCTTTTCTTTTAGGCAACATAATTAATGGTGATGAGATTACATCCCTCCCTCAGTCATGCGACACTTGGAGCGCTGGCGCCATCTTAAATAGAGGTTGGCTGGACGCTGTAACCTTGATTGACGTTGGCCGGAGCTGTGCACTTATTATCACACCACTGTGACCCAAAGTTGGCAGTCAACTTCTGCGGAGGACAAAGTGGGAGCCGCAGCAGCCTCTGTGCCTTAATTGGGATGATCGAGGCCGTGAGCGGGCCGTCAGCGGGCCGTCAGCGGGCCGTCAGCGGGCCGTGTGCGACCGCAGTACAGCAGAGCTAGACGGACCCATCCGGCTGTCTACTCTCCCTGGGGACTTGTTTCCGCTCTACTTGACAGCGATGTAAGACCAGACAAGAAGGGAAATAAGACTGCAACCCCTGGTTAGCCATGCATATTTGGGGACTTAACTTTGTTCCACAGAGTATAGATGGTATAGCAGCGGGCAGCTGTGCGGTAATGCTGGTCTCAGTTCGACTCAAGCCCACGCAGCTGAAGAATTAAATGATTAGTGGTGTTGAGTCGCCCACGCAGACCTGTCACTCAAAGTGTCCAGATGCACCTGTGTGCTGTCCTCCATTAACACCATTCTTACACCTACTTCTTCCTTCCTTATCAGACAACAAACAAGGGGTTAATCATGGAAACGTATCGTATTTTTCTCGCCTGCCTCGCTGTATCGCAGGGTGGGGTTTTGAAAAAGAAGAATGAGCATCCTTTTGAAGTGTTCCTCTGCTGATTTAAAAACATGGCTGTCTTTTCACTCTCTGTCAGAGCCCAGCTGAGAGCTCTCTCTGAGCCTGCCATCACCACGCATGGCCGTACTGCTGCAGCAGTAATGAGTCAGGCAATTTCAAGGGCACCCACGGCTGCCATCTCCCCTGTGGCTCGCCTCAGACTGCTCTCCTTTTTTTTTCGCTCTCTCTCTCTCTCTCTCTCTCTCTCTCTTTCTCTTTCTCTTGTGTGTGTGCTGTCTTGTTTCGAAGGTATGTGCTTGATTGAAAGCCAATGATCTTGTTTGGTAACCAATTATTTTGGGGAAGCTATGTCCCAGTTCCGCCAACCTGCTAATTCCCCCCACCCGCCCAACTAAATGAGTTTGTCCAGCTTGGCGGTCAGTCAGGGTGGTGTGGCAGAGAGGCTGCGTTCATGCGGAAATGGAGCCATGGGGAAAGACAGAACAGTCATGGTCCATTAGAGGAGTGCTGGCATATTATCCTCATCCAGAGAGAAGCAGGAGCTTGTACTGCACTTACTACTGATTCCACTGATGATGCTTGAGGCAGGACAGAGCTGATCTGCATGTTTACTTCAGCCCATGCTGTTGTTGGATCAGCAGATAAACGGCTGCAGAGATTGGAAAAAGTTGAGCTGATGCTGAGTCCATCACTCGTGACATTTTGCCTTTTTCAGATGATTACTTTGGCTTTAGTTAAGTGAGTCAGATGTTGATACATCTGTTGTGCATTAGACATGTTTATGTAGGCTTTCTGCACAGAGGAGTCGGTTTTGCAGTTTGACAAGTGTTTTGCAGCAAGCAGTTTTGATAGAGGCATATTAACTAATGATACACTTACAAATGATCGTAGGCTAACAAATCTCCAACAAGTTTGAAGTAAAATTAGTGATATTATATAACAATAAAACTCAACACACACAAAAAATTTATTTTATTTGTGCCAGTTTTTGTTGTCATCATTTCCTCCCCCTCATCTAATACATTTGTCTTTGGCCACAATACCACTTGCCAAAGAGAAGTTTTTTGTCTCCATATCTTCTCTTTTATTTATTTGTGTTCTGTTGCCACACACATATGTACTGTAGGTGTAATGTAGATTCAACACACTATAAAATGATGAACTATGGAAAGGGTAAAAAGTCACTAAGAGTCATATAGCACAGATATCCCCAATAGGCATTCGTTTTAGAAATGTACTCGTGCAACCTCAAAAATGGCAACGCCTGAAGAGGTATGTTCTGCAGAAGTGTCATTCATTTTCTGTTGAAATACACAAGCTCCCACACGTCACTCTATCCTTGTTTCATTATGAATCAATGCATTGAACCTGTTGTATGACGTCATTAGTAGAACATGCATGTGTCTGCCAGTTAAACCTGTTGGTCACCGGGGTGCTGAGCGTGTCATAACTGGTCTGACAGAGAGAGGAACGATCCATGGTGGAGAGATTTACTGGTCATCTTAGTGGATGAAAGGGGAAGTGCTGTCCTTAAAGTTTTGCAGCTTAAAGTGAGGCTTAATGCTGAGCTCGGGCCTCCCTAAAGTGAGGCAGATCAGCAGGGAGAGCCGTCTGCACACCGGTGACACCGCTATAAAGATTTCATTAAATGAAAAAGACCAGGCAGAAAAATACGTTACTTTTTCTCTGTTTGAGGTAGAATGGCCTTTAAAAAGAATGTGAAATGTGAGTCTGAGGAAGATGGCTTTTGGGCCAATTTCAGATGTTAGTAAATGTTAAAAATCCACGAGTGGTCGCATTATTAACGCTTCTCTGCTTTATAGTTTTGTCTATGTCAGTTTGATATTCGGGTGGATGTGAACTGCTGTACCCAGCCATTGCAGCCATGAGACTATGAGCCCTGCGTTGCTTGATTAGCTGGGGAATTAAGACAGATTACAGCCATTGTTCTCGGGGGTTTGGGCAGGGCCGGACCGGGCTGTAATCTCCTGTAATTCCCTGCGTCCGTGATTTGCTGCAGATGATTTAATTAGACCTGCTGCTGAGAGGAGTCCTCCTTTTCAGCTTCCAATCAGCCAGACTCAGGTCTGACCCGCTCTCTGAGATAACAAGTCGCTGGGAGGGGGAGAGAGAGAAGGCGCCTAAAGATGTTTACCTGTTAAATACCTCTTTTGTCTAAACGAGAGGGACATGAGATGATTGATAGGCAGCCATTGCACAGTCTCAGTCTAGTTTTAGCTTTGGGATTAGAGAAATGGTGTCAAATTAACCAACATTTCTTTGTAAAACATTTGTGTAATTACCAGATTTTTGTGATTATATATATGGAAGGGAAAAACACCCGTTGAAAGTGAATAAAGGTTCCGCATGACTGCCCTGGTTTGGCCTGCTCAATGATTGATATCCCCATTAGCTGTTTTAAACACCATAACTCCTAAATTGCCCGTTAATGTGATGTATGGCCAATTCAAGTTTCTCTGGCTAGGTAATCTTGCCGCTTGTTTATTTCCCACAATGCATTTAGTGTGCATCCAGGGTCAGGCTAATCAGTGGGGAGCAGCCAGCTGTGTTGGCTGTCCTCACCCTGGTTCCTCCACTCATCATCGCTCCACGGTCTGCACATTAACAGAGGTTTCCTGCTCCAGCAGCTGTTCACAGTTTAAGCTTTTAGCAGAAGCTCTTATTGCTGTGACTTACAATAACTGCAGCTGTAAAACAAGTGAGCATTCGTCAAGCATCGAAATTGTAAACTGTCAGAGTATAGAGGGCTGTGACAAGCTTAAATCAGGAAAAGTCAGAACATGCGTCTTATCAGCACTCTCATATATTGAAGTGACAGATAAAACTCCTTTTGAAATACAAGGCATGCCTCGGCGCTGGTTTAAAAGCAAAAAGGCAAAGCGGTTTGTTTGTTTAATTGACTCGTCTCTCAGAAGTCTTTTTCTCATTCTCATTTTGGCTTTCCGTCCACACGCCTGAAAATGTAGCTTTTTGAAAACAGCATCCAGCGATTAAAATCTGAAAACCTTAAACATTTTGAGCTTTTGTAATTATGTGATCCTGATTGGGGGCTTTGTGGCACTATAGTTAGGAAGATAATATTAAGAAGATGTCTGCCGCTTCTAACCTACTTTACTTTAAAATGTCAATCACATAGGACGGATGTTGTCATGAGGCGACCTCCTGATCCTATTGATTTGCACCAGATTTCAACACAGCAACACGGGAATTACTGCGTGCCTGAGTAACAAGTAGAATTTATGACTTGCAATAAAATGACTGTACAGGAACAGAAAAATATTTAAATGAAAACTAAATTGTGAACTTGTCTGCATTCAAAAAGACATTTAGTTGATCACATTGAGCAGGAGACTGAAGAGAGGTTTTCGAGTGAGTAACTTGGTCGTATCTGTTCCAATCCTCACCAGGCGACATGAAAGCACAGCTTTAGGGTTTGCTGACCAAAACAGGACGAGAAAGAAAAGATTTATCTGCTTTCTTTGGTATTGTTGTTTAATGTGTGGCCAGAGATCCTCAGAAAACACCAGTGTGGACAAACGTTTATTTCACGTTGTTGTGCCATGATGTGTGGTAAAAGATGAGCATTTTCTCAAGAGGCTGTATTTGTGTCTTACATAAAATATCTTTCTTTCTAAAGAGCTAAAAAAAAAATAATAATAATAATTTCTGTCCATATTTTAAGCTGAATTGGTGTCTACCGCTGTGCTATGCGTTAGATTTGAGTCGTGTCGTTTTAACAAAGATTAAATGACAAAGCCTTCAACAACTACAGCTCTCATGTGTCATCTTGGTTGAAGTGACTAACTACTCAATTCTTTCTGTCCAGCCCAGTAGTAGATACACAGTACATTCGCCTGGGAGCCCACTGAAAACAATCCACAGTAGAACATTGAATTGTCTGGCTGAAGCAAGTGAAACAGAAACCAGCTTTTAAAAAGGTGAATTACCTTGACTCTCTATACTGTGGTAGTATTGATTAATAATGTTCTCGGTATTCTTTATTTTCTGTATTTTGTTTGCACAGCACACAATACTTTGCTGTGTATTTGGCATTGGTTTGCCTATAATCAGGAGTAAAAGGGAGTGTGTTCTTGAAGACTGATCATATTCAGTATATAAAGTTTTGGAAGGCTGTGTGGGTTGAAACTGGTCAATAACGCACAACATAGACATGCATTAACTGTAAACGGATACATATATTTTTTCCCTGCTCGAGTTGAGCTTTAAATTAAGTTTTCTTTTTAATATGATGATCCAGGCTTCAATATGTAGATTATTGGAACTCATCAGGGGATTTATTACCATGCGGACCTGACTGAAGGCTATACTTAAAATTCATGGACCTTAACTGCCAGTTCTGCAGAAACAGCCTGTTATACCATTGACTTGACAGAAGAGGCATACATTCCAAATATTTATTTGATGTCAGGGGACTGCATGGATAAGAAGCAGTACCACACTTTATTTGGTCAGAGCTGCTGGCGTTCTGTAACAAACACGACTGCATAGTGCAAACACAAGAGCCATAACCGAATAGCTTCCAGCTGCGCCCATGCCGCTAAGATGAAGTAGAGGCAAACAAATCTGTTTATCCCTGCCGTGTGGTGCTGACTGGCATGCAACCACATCATGTGTTTTTTTTTGTTTTTTGTGTTTTTCTTTACAAGGTGATTTGTGCGCCTGGTACATGATACTTGGCTTTATATTAACAACATGTTGACCATTACTGACTATTGGAGGTTTGTCTAATCCTAAGAAGCTTTTTTTTTTTTTTTTTAAAGATGACACAAGCTTGTATTTGGTTGTGGAGAAAATCTTCTGGCAGTCAAACATATCCAAGGGTCGTTTCCAGGGTGTGTTTACCTAATGTGTCCTCAGAGTGAAGTCAGTGCGCAGTAGGAAAGAGATGATGGTGTAAGCAGGAAATGCAGGTCTTCATAGCTGTGTTGTTATGCCTGCATGTGAGTTTGGTTTTTGCATAGCGTGGTGGAGCTTCCAACTATAGCTGTTTAAACGAGCAACCTGGCGGAAGACTCTTGAAAACAAAACTAGAAAAGGTTAAACTGAAGGAAATGTTGGCGTGCTCGCTGCTGAGATTTTGTGGTTGAAACGTTTGACATTGTTTGAATGCTGAAACAGTGCAATTTGTAGTTGAAGCGACAATCAAAAATAATAATATGGACAGAAGTTGAAAAAGGTTTAAAACAGTTTTTTTTTTTTATATAACAAAAACAATCTCTCTGTGGGTGCCGGTGTAAACAGGAAGTAGATTGGTACCTTAGTTACAGAACCTACAACACAGTATTAGTGTAGGCTTTATTAATAAAAGGTCGTGCTTGATACTTAAGATCTTCCTCTGTATACTCAAAAAGTCACATTACATGGAAAGTTTTCTCTCGTAGCGTTTTCACTCTCGAAGCGTTTTCACTCTCGTAGCGTTGCTTGTCTGTCGTACTAGAGAGCATTTATTCTTTTTGTTCGTTTGTTTCTGTGTGGACTTCACAATAGTTGTGCAGAACAAAATAAGCATTAATAAGAAAAGTCCATTGCCCTCCTCAAAGCTGCAAACCGTGACTTCATCACTCCGCTCGCTAATCACCCTAATACTAGCTTGCTTCCTCCGCATGCCAGCAGTTATATAATAAAAAAAATGCAGAAATCCAAAATCCAGTCCCATTGGGCAAAAAGCGAGGTACAGCCTGGACAGGTCGCCATTAAATCACAGAGTTGACACATGGATGCACTGTTCACTTAACCTGCATGTCTCTTGACTGTGAGGAAACCGGAGCACCTGTCAAAAACCCACACAGGCACAGGGAGAACATGCAAGGCTAATTTTCAGGAAAAATCACCACAAAAAAATATTTTCTGTCTGAGAAATTCTCTCTGTCCAGCTGATCCGGACATGTCTGAACTCACCGCCGACCCTCAACTCCTCTGTCGAGCCCCGACTTGTGACGTTCTGGGGCATATATGAAAATGCTGTTCCTTACAGGAACAGGAGGGTCCTGACCCTCCTCTCTAGACATATGGAGACAAACACACAATACTACTTGGACTTCTTGAACAGAACCAGGACGTTCCGCTTTCACTTTGGCTCTCTATATACAAATCTGAAAAGGTCTGATTTTCTCCACATCCAGGTAGAGCTTCCAAATATCCAGTATAGCTTATTAAACCAGTTTTACAAATGAGCTCATGATAGTTATAGATGTTGGTGATTGATGGGAGAAACTCGTGGTTAGTTTTGGATGGTATTTAATCCCACAGGGCTAAAGAAAGTACATGTTTGGTATGTGATATTTTTTCACCGGTTGCCTGATTTGGTGATGTATAGCCCTCTCCAAGATTAGCATCTCGCTCCTGACAGGGTTGAATAATAGCTCTTCAGAGATGGGTTGAAACTGGTTGCTGTGATGAGAGTATTCTGAAATTAAATATTAGGCCCGTAAGCATTTAAACCATCTGACTGTAAATAAATTTCCATTTTCAGCTGCAAAAATTGAGTATTTACCTCTGACTCCTATTTAAATAACTGAGCTTGTTCCATTGAAACAAATGGTGAAGCACTGAGTGGCTTCTGTCAAGCTGGTGACACTTTGCAAACAGCAGACTCCCTCTTATCGCGCGACACTTCTCAGATTTCCACTCTAGTGCCAACAACAAACCCCTTGTTCCTCTTAAATGGCTTGTCCTGCGCTGTGTAGATTATCAAACTTAACGCTGACGGCTCTGAGACCTGTCTGTCTTTCTCAAAATCATCAGACATCCAGCTACTTCGCTTCCCTGATGATAATCACACAGACACACACACACACACACACTCTGTTATCACTACTTTCTTTAGTTCAGTGTATGGACTTTGTAGACCTTTGTCAGCAATTCAAACACCATGAATCTTTTTTATTTCAAAGATACGAAAATATAAAAACAGCCATACAGAGTTGTTGTTTTTTTCCTTAGCTATTCATGTTTGGTGTAAAACATTTGCATACTCTGTGCCCTTCCTCGCTCCGGGAAGTGGAGCAGAAGCCTCTGAGCATTCATCATTTACATGACGTGCCCTATATTCACAGGACTGGAGGCGGCCGCCAGCATCCGTACTTCCAATAATCCCCACTGCTGTTACCAAATGTTTTCTGTAAAATAGATGTAGTAAATGTGGGGGTCATTTGTGAGCTGACTCAGGATCAGTCACAGCAGACCTGTTTCATCGGCTCTTGTGTAAATATTTATGTCAAATATTCTTCTGATACTGTAGCAGTATCATTTTAAAGTGATACTTGGTATTAAAGCTAGATGATGAATTCACCTTTTTGTCTTTACAAGTTGTTAGCTAAATTCACCTAATGGGTATTGAACAGGGCTGCACGGTGGTGTAGTGGCTAGCACTGTCGTGTAGCAGCAAGAGGGGCCCGGGTTCGACCCCCGATCCCAGGCGGTCCTTCTGTGTGGAGTTTGCACGTTCTCCCTTTGTACCCTCTGGGTTCTCCAGCTTCCTCCCACAGTCCAAAGACACGGAGCTTAGGTTAATTGGAGACTCTAAATTGCCCGTAGGTGTGAATGTGAGCATGAATGGTTTTCTGTCTCTATATGTGCCCTGCGATAAACTGGTGACCTGTCCAGGGTCCTAAATAGGATAAGCGGTTTGGATAATGGAATGGAATGGTATTGAGAAAATTAGTAATTGCACTATAATTAAGAATGGATAAAATGGATGATGAAAATTGATCTAAAGAAATGTATCAATTTATCTTGAGATCATTTATCTAGCAAAACTGCAAAGAAAATCTTGATTTCAGTTGATGTGCTGCTTCTTTCCCTTTGTTTTATCATTGTAAACTAAATATCTTTTTTTTTCTTTACTCTTTTCCAGTCAGAATGTTTATTTTTTTTGCCTTAGGTTCTGAGATTGACTAAGTGGGTCACTTAGGAATATGTTAGAAAATAGAAATGCTTGCTTATCACAAGTTTCTAGAGCCCAAGGTGCCCTCTTCACATTTCTTGTTTTGTCCAACCAACAGTCCAGAAAACAAATACATTCTATTTATAGTCATGCCATACAGTGAAAAGCAGCAAATCCTTACATTTGAGAAGATAATTCTCAATAATGCGATTTTTTTGCTTGACATTTAATTTAAGCAATCAATAGATTATCAATCTTGTTGGCATTTAATTTGATGTCAATGACTTAAACAATCCTGTAGGCTTTTCAGCACTAAACTGATAAGTCGGAAATATAATCGGTAATGAAAATAATTGTTAGTTGCAGTCCTAATAACGATGATCTGTCATGCCTTCCATCAGTCAAGAGCTGAAAGTACCACAGCCTGTCCCGTGCAGTAGATGCACATGTGCCGGCGTATTGTACAGACCGTCTCAGCCTGCCTCTGTCTCACGAGGACAGATGTTGGAGGTCTGTCCTGCAGCCCCCTGAGCCAGTGCTGCACAGTCAGCTCAGCTGGCCTCTTCCTGCTCTGCTGGCTGAGCTCAGGCTCCGGGGATGCACTCGTCCCCCTGGAGAGGCTGCAGGCTCTGCTGATGCTAGAGGAAACACGGCTGCGGCATGTAAGCCGCAGCTTGAGCTCAATTTGATGTCTGGGTACAGATGCGCCCGAGTTTGCAGCATTGAGACAGCATTTTTGTTTTTCTGCTTTTGTTTCTTTTCACAAGTTTTTTTTTTTTTTTTGTTTTGGTTGCCTCCTGGGGCCGGAGGGGGAACTAAGCAGCCGTCACACCAGACAGACGGGTGAAACATTTTTGTGATTGGTCTCAAATATATCAGCCATTGTTGCGAGTGTGATGACTTGTGTATAAGCAATATTTTTGAAAGGCTGCGTGCTTACACAATGTGTTATATTCCCAGAGGTTATTGGTCTGCATTTTGATTTTGTGCTGAATGGCAGTCCTTGTAAGAACAGTGCGTCAGAGATGAGAGAAATAAAATATCAGAATAAAAGAATCTTGGAGCTCAGATCATATCACAGCGAGTATTATTGTGGTTGTGACATCAAGAGTTGCTGTTTGCTTGTCGAGGTCCGCTGTTGGCTCATTCACTGTGTCAGTGTCTTCCGGCTGCACTCGGTTTGTCATTGTGTGTTATGACCTGTAGACCTCTACGAGGTCAGGTCCACGCACAGGCTAGTCGCTTGTCGCCATGTTTCATCAGGACAACCTGTTGTTGAGATGGTTCACTCCTAGCTTCTGTAGCTAGCTAGCTTCTGTATTCCAAATTAGAAAACACAGCCCTTTTGTAGAATTCCACTTCCTTTTTGTCTACTGGCAGATATTTTATCCTGGCTCTCTCCACTGTTTTCTGTTTGTTTCTCTTTCTACCTCTATGTGCCATGTTTACTTTCTGCTGAATCTAACAATGACACGAGTGTTGATGTTTCATATTTTCTCAGCCAGGAATCAATGAAATCCCACGTGGTTTAGCAGGAGTGAATATTAGAAAATGTTACAATTAGAATGAAGTCAAATGGACAAATGTGTAACTCATTGATTGTTGTAACTCAGTTTTGGTTATGTCATCTTGCATCATCAGTGCATGGGCCTAAGATTATATCTCATAACGTATATAGATAGAGGTAGGTGTCCAGACCTGGTCGTGGTGGTGGAGGCTGATGAGGCTGATAGAATAATGAGTTGATGAAGCTGATGGATCTGTAAAGACTGGGCGGAGATGGGGAGGTGGAGAGATGCTTAACAGTAACATGAATGAACTGAAGGTAGAGAAACAGTCATATTTAAAAGAGACAGCAGCAAGATGATAGTTTAACCGTGTAATTGTGTCGTTGTGCTTATTGGATGGAGGAGACCAGCTGATCTCGACAGCTGGCGTCTGATTGACAGCCCCGAACAATGACAGCAAGTAAATGAGTGAGCATGTGTGAGAAGTGATTGGCAGATGTATGAGACATAAATACGGGCTTGCAAGAGTATGGTCTTCCGACTGAACTTTCGCTATAGCGTCATATCACAATGTATGTAGACATGGGTAGGTATGATTATATAACATAACGTATATAGGTAAGATTGTATATTATAATATAGGTATGCAAGATTGTATATTATAATGTATATAGGTAGATATGATTTTATATATATATAAAAAAAAAAAAAAAAAAAAAAAAAGAGAGAGAGAGAGAGAGAGAGAGAGAGAGAGAGAGAGAGAGAGAGAGAGAGAGAGAGAGAGAGAGAGAGAGAGAGAGAGAGAGAGAGAGAGAGAGAGAGAGAGAATTATGTATAAAGAATTGGGTAGATACGACTATATATTATAATGTATATAGGTAGGTACGATTATGTATCATGATGTGTATATATAAGTAGGAAGGTAGAACCAGGAAAAGCAAGAGGCATTATGTATCATAATATAATGTATGGATAGTTACTTTGTGGTCGCTACAGTCACTTAATTTACAAAGTGTTGTACAATGACAATAAATTAACCTTGAACCTTCAATAAGGTATAAACACTTCGATGAATACAGTCAATGCATCGCTTATTGCCTCCAGATGGGGAGAACTCTTTCTTAAAACTTAACGATTAGCAGACAGATTTAACAGCAGTGTAGCTTTGAATTTATGATAGAATGACATCTAGTATCCCAAAAACCTGTCGTGTACCAAAGTCTGACCCCAAGACACTACTTGTCAGCTCGGTTTTTAGGACCAGGCTAGAGTTCGAACAATGATTTCCCACCACAACAAACCAAACCAGATAATTTGATCGAAGTGAACCAACCAGGTTAGGTGTGAAAGCAGCCTGACTGTGCTCTGTCTCCAGATACGTAATGTGAAGAAAAACTGTGTAGTTCTTGCGTGTGGGTGAACACTCGTGTTTTGCTTCCATGTAATATCCAAGCTGATGGCCATGAATGTCGCTGGTTCTGCGACTCTGTTCCTTGGTGTACTATAAGCACCGGGCGTGGATGACATATTGCATACCCGTTCCATGTTACATTACAACAAGCACATAAAGCTCACAGCCTCACTGTAACGGCTGCAGTGTGTTCGCTGCTTTGTTATTGGCCGGCGTGCTATTTACCCACCCTGTCTGCTACCTGACAGAATTACACCCTCAGCTTGACGAAGGTTATGCCAAACTGTCCTTGTGAAAATCTGAGTTATTGTGGGCTCTGCAGGGGTTTGAATCCCTATCTAATGATGAACAGAAGAAAGAAATTCCTCTTTTTAATTATAAGTCTAAGTAGTATATTGGCATTCTGCTTGTCCTTCAGTCAGGAGATGACTTACAAGTGTAATTCTTTTCTTTCTTTTTTTTCTGTCATCAGTGCATGTGAATGAAATCACTGGAAGCTAGTCTGTCTGTGTGTAAGAGGAGGTTTTCCATCCTGTAGGCTTTTTATTATTCATACTGTGGCACTGCTTGTTGTTTTGTTCAATCTTCTTCGGGGCTGGCAGTTTCAAGCCAATAACGCTCTTTCAATCCTGAACTAGCGGCTGAATATAATCAAGCTCGCAGCTGTAAGGAAAGTTTGAGGAATTTTAAGCTCCGTGCACATTTTCAATCTTGCTGATAGTCTATTATTTATTTACTCGTAAATATCTACCGGAGCTGCTAACCTGACAGGAGAGGAAGAGGAAGAAGGGAATGACAGCATGATGAAATGTATTTTAGATTTAAAATCCCCCAGCCGTGACCCCCATTTCCCGCAACTTGATGTCCTGGGGAAATGTCATGTCAGACTTGTGTTGGCCAGATGTGATGGACAGGAGAGAGACGCCTCCATTCACAACACAATAACACACAAACACCCTGTCAGTCTTTGTCTTTGTTTCGTCACATGATAAAGCTTTTCCTCGAGATGCCAGTGAATCCCATCCACTTCAGATCTTAATTCTTTGCCCGCGTGTAGTAATGGACACTACAGCTGTAGCTTTTTTCTCAGTTTCGGCTATATGTCATCACAGAAAATCTCGCCATCTGTAGGATACTCAAAGGACAGTGTTTGCTTCCAGGAAGATTAAAGAGGATTATGTAACAGCACGTTATGGATGAGGTTTAGGGCCTTAAAGTGTATTAAGATGGTTTCACCAAGGTGGGTCTTTGCTTTTTCTAAAATGCAGCTTTGCCTGCTTGAATTCAGTTGAAGTACACATCCTACAGTGCATTTAATTTTAGAGACAAGTTCTCTTCAGAGTGGATGTGTCCAGTTTGTTACACATTGTAATGCAGAGGACGATTCAAAACCCCCGGATAATGTGAATCTATAATTAAGTTGATTATTTTGGGTTTAAGAATTCCTCCATCTATTGGCGGGACGGCAGCAGTTGGAGTTGCCCCCTGTCTGGCCAGCCTGTCAGTCAGTCAGACGATGTGCAGCAGGAGAGTGGAGGAGCATGTTTTCTCTGCCAGTCTGTCGGTGTTGGTCTATCTCAGTGTGTGGGAGCGGCCTTTGACCTGCTGCAGACAAGCGTGTAGCGATGAGGCGGAGAGCCTGCTGAGCCTGCCGCACTCCTGTCATTAGCATGGAGAGTCACGCTCCCCCTCTGCACCAACCATTGTTTTCCATTGTTTCTGTCCTTGAGAGGAAACATGCTTCACGTTCAACAGCCCACATTTGCTCCTTCGTTCATTTTGCAGCTAATCATCGAAGTCACAAATGATCTGATGCATCAAAACATTTTCCCCTCTCTACCTTAACCTGTTTTATTTTGTAGGTGGTTAAATTCGTATGTATTTTTCCTGTCAGCGGAGATCTATTCTGACATTTATTTCAGCCCGGTAGCTGAGTGATGTTTGCTTTATTAGCCCCGCAAAGCTGACAGTTCCATTTGGTGGATTTTTGCCGCAGTTAGTGTTCAGGGGAGGTGACACTGTGTGACACACGGGTTACATGAGCAGAGAGACCAGCAGCAGGGATGGCTTAACGGTGGGGGTTTGAAATAAATGAGGCTTGTCCCCGGTTGTTCCCTGAGTTTCAATTTTCTATTTTCCCCTCAATTAGAGCAAAAGCAATGATGCCATTTTTACTGCCACCACACATATATTGTCATTTTATGAATGTGGCTTTTGTCCAATGCATACTTTCAGTTTAATTTGCGGCTATGTTGTATATAATCATTTGCACTTTTTTTTTTTTCTTTTTTTTTTCATAAAATGTAGTTTGTCAACTTACCACTTGTATTAATGAGAAGAAATCCAGACCATGTAGATATTTACCAGAATGCTATTTTATCACTAAAAATACATTTATGGTACCTTTTGGCTTATTATATGCTTATCAGACTCCCATCAGTTTGACAAGGGTCAGGTTCATAATGCAGTGTATTGTTATTTTGATAAGAAATGTTTTTTGTATATAATCGTTCATTCTAGTAACAGGAGTTAGTACTTCCCTCACATACCTGGGTATGATTTCTAACTCTCGACCATTTCATTTGTCATTCTTTATTCAGTATGAAAATATCAGTCAATCCCTGAATAACAAAGGGCTGTACAGTGAGCCTCGTACTTGTACATAAACAAGTCTCTACTTAAGGGAGGGAATCTGCTGAACTACTTCTATCCTAAAACCTAAATCTGAGTGCGCCGGTTGTTGGCACATGGGACCTGCACAAAACTCTGCACCATTCGTGACAGCAGCCGTCCCAGCCAGCTCCTGCAGAGCCTCTTTCCTGCCTTGGGGAGACTTGAAGGTGGCTGAGTGGTGCAGGTTGTGCCAGCGTGTGCCTGACTAGAGATGAGACCCAGTTTTCTCCGACACAGCCCAACATCTCCAGAGATTGCATTTCATCTCTTTCATATCTTGCTCTCCATCTGCCTTGCTTGTTTTGTAGCTGAGCCTTAAAGCTTTGCTGCCTCTTACCCAAGCAAAGAGAGCTGTTACACAAATAATACAATTTAAATCAATTGGAATAAGATTGCAAAAATATCTGTTTCGCAAAAAATATAAGCATTATTTTTCATGCGACTGACTGTTTTGAGACGTTGTTTGAGCAAAGAAGAAGTGGAGCATTTTAAAATGAATATTGTGTCATACAGTATTTAATTAAATCCTCTAAATACATTGAATGTATTCTTCTGTTCCATTACGTTGAGCTCCAATCATCAGTTACTGACCTGTGGTTTGTTGTGTTGCAGAGGGAGATGAAGGAGCAGCTGGCCACCCTGCAGGACAGTGAGAAGGGACACACTGAGGCTCTGCAGCTCCTGCAAAGACAACTTACTGAGACCAAGGTACCGAGACAGTTCTGCTTTTTAAAACAAACAATTCTCGTTTATAGAGCTGCACCAGCAGCAATCAATCAGCTGCATACAGCTGCAAATAAAATCAGTTTCACTATCTATATAGTTCATAGAAATGACAGAAAATAGTGTAAAATGGCCATTACAATTTCCCAGAGCCTAAGGTGAAGTCATACTTTAACAGTGAAAAACATTCAATCTATCTATCTATCTATCTATCTATCTAGATATAACTATATATAGTTAGTAAATGAGCAGGAAACAGACAATTCTGTTTAACGTGTGCAATTTTTCAGTCACTGATTGTAAATCTGTTCTTCCAAACCAATTCTGACTAAGCGATAAATTCCGACACATAAAATTGGTTTATTGAGCTTCTGTTTGATCTGGACACCTTTTTTTTTTTTTTAAATCAGAGAACCATGAGCATCCAGACAATATGTCCCCCCTCCACACATGTACGTCTCTCCTGTAGTGACATTGAAGCTACTGACCAGGGAATTGTCTCTGGCAGGGATGATGGCTCAGCCGTCAGCGTTATTTTTCATTTAGGGAGTACATTCATCTTTCTCTTGTTTTTGTACCTGCTGTCCGACGTCGCAGCACCACTCTTTCTTTCTGCCGAAGAGAGCCAGGCCCTATGCATTTCAGCCCGTCCATTGACTCGCTCTGACTGCTAGATGTAGGCCTTTCAGCCGCCCCCACTCCTCATTGGAATTGAGCTGATCTCATTAGATTTGCATCCATTTGCACAGAGTGCTCTGCCTGGAAGGGAGCCGCATTGTGACGACATTGATCTCTGATGTGTTTAGGTAGCTGACAATGAAACGTCTCCCTGCATTTCCTCATCTTGCTAAATGTCAGTTTTCGTCTTCGTTTTTTACCTGTTTGTTATTGAAGGAGTACTCCATCAACAGTTTGAAAAAGAACAAATCAATGTTGCAGAGCCAGAGATATTGTCAGATTTATTCCACACACTCTTTATCTTTGTTGAAGCCTGGCACCTACATTACCCATAATGCAACTCCACTGCTGACAGTTCACTTGGATATTCATGTGTGCTATAGTAGCGGTTACTGGAGCCTCAAGCAGAGATGAGGAGGTACTGTGGTCTGATGAACTCACTTCTTTCTAACTCCCCCCAGATTTATTTTGTTAATTTTCAAACTTGTAGTCTTCAGCCCCAACCGACGCGGACTCAAGTGACATCATTCGAGGCAATTATCAGATTTCGCTCAGCTCTCTTTGGAGCCCACAGAAGGCTTTATAAAACATTTTCACATATACAGCAGTATGCCTCGAGACCTGAAAACAGACTTTGATGTGTAAAATCAGTGGGTCTCCCCTTTAATGTTGATGAACGAGTTGCGTATCAGTTTCTTATACTAATATTGAGATGCAATCACTGCAACAGCCCGGCTGTCTTTTAAACTAAATGTGCCCGCCTTGCACTCTAATTTGGGTCCATGGCTCGTGTGTGCTCTGGAGCGTTGCCGTTTTAAGGATAGACATTGTGTCCTATTCACAGGCCCACTAGGGATTCACTTGATAATCACATGCTTCCCTGTTAGGTAGCCAGCCTCCTGTCTCCAAGGGCTGCAGACACCCTCAGTGCCTCACAGCCTGCTGGGCCAGTGCAGCAGACACGCCACTCAGAGACAGATAGCTGGGCTGCTGCAGTCCTCCTCTTCCTTCTTCTCCACACCTTTTGGTTTTCAACTCTAAATTAGGTAGGAGGGCTGTGATACAGCCCACCTTAATGTCATAGCTCTAATGCTCGAAGAGATATAGGCGTCTGAAAGGTTTCCCACAGGCAGAGTGAGAATACCCGCCCCTGGTCTGTGAGAGAACAGGAGGAACGAGCCTGCTGTTTGAAGGATTGATTGAATTTTTCGGCAAGTTTAATTAAACCTCAGATCACAGCTTCTAAATCCTGAAAAGATCAGAGGAGTGGTTGTAATTCCCAACAGATAAATTAAGCTAGTTTCTTCTGCATTTCTTGTTTAGATCATTTTATCTTGTTCTGAGCTGCTCTTTGATGTGCTGATTTCATCTTATTCTACAAACACAAGTATAACTTTTTCAGTAAAGTGACGACTGTTCAGGACAGACGGGGAAACTTTGAACAAAACCTCTGATTGAAGTCCAGTCTTTGCTTTCCTCCAATTCTTCTAATTGAAAGGCTCTTATTCTGTCTCTCTGACACTCCAATGATTCATTCTCTTTAATGTCCAGCTTCCCATTTTTCCTCTTCAGTAACAAATCAGTTTCTTCAGCTCCCAGTCGGCTGTCGCCTGCAAACTGCTCGGCTCCGTCTGTAATAGCTTCAGCTTCTCTGTCTGGCCTCCGGTCTGGTAATCAGACGTCTTCACAGGCGGGATGTCCTTTGCGACCTCGTCCTCGTGTATGTTTCTCCTTATTAAGACACGCATTGTTCTCAGAGAGACCCTTAAAATCAAAATAAATGTAATCAATGAATGAATGTCAATGTCATATTAACACAATTTAGAGAACTTTGTAAGCCCTTGAATTACTGACCCATGTCTAATTAAGAGTCAGGCTATTGTGACTCAACAAACCCAGCTAACTATGAATTGCTGGCTATAAATAGTCTGGCTGTTTTCTTTTGGTTTTTTTTTAAGCAAACCGCCTTTTTTTTCCAGTCCTCAGCCAAGAGTCTGCGCGCAACAATCGGCGACGCATTCGAACGTCTTCACCGCTTCCTGCGCGAGCGTCAGAAGAGCATGCTGGAGGAGCTGGAGATGGACACGGCCCGCAAGCTGGCCGACATCGAGCACAAGATCCAGCGCTACAGCCAGCAGCTGCGCGACGTCAAGGAGGGCATCCAGATCCTGCAGGAGCGCCTCAACGAGACGGGCAGGCACGACTTCCTGGAGGGAATAGCCGTCACATCTGAGAGGTGCTTCACCTGCTCTGAGTTTGCTAAAGCAGTCCCAGTATCTTCACTGCAATCCGATAAGAAAAAAAATGTGGTTGTAAACACATTTGCTTCAAGAAGGATCAGGTTTTTATCAACTCTTGAAGTCTTTCATCAACATTTTTAGCTAACCGTAAAATATTTGCTGTTATAGTTGTTATAAGGATTTTATCTCTCAACATGTGTGCTCTGCTATTGCGAAATGTAAAGTTGCTAACATTTTGGAGAAAGTACAGATTTGAGCAACAGCATCAGATTATCCCTGAACAGATGGTGCATTAGGCCTGAAATAAACCAGCTGTAGTGTTTAATCTGGGAGGGGTACTTGAGGATGATTTAATTGAACAGTTTAATATCTTTGAGGAGGTTAATGAGGTTGAATATAGAGCTAGCAAGAGCGACGGAATGAAAAACATTTGTGGTATTATTTCTTTGAAACTGGAGGTGGGTGATATGTGTGAGAAGAGATTGTAAATGTATGTAAATATGAGGGACTAGCTGGTATGATCAATGTAAGTTTCACTTTATATTTCAGAAACTGAATGGTACTCACATAAACATTGTAATAATCATTTATTTTCATTCCCTGTTGTCTGACAATACACCAAGAATAACCTAATGCGCAAATATTTACAGTAAGGTCCCCCTTTTCAATATACTGCACCGTTATTCTCAGTATCGCAACGTGGTAAACCACCCACTCAATATCTCGCCTGAACTCTGGACTACATGTAGGAGTGTGCCGAGCGATTCATGTGGAGGTTCATATTGAATCATTTTGTAATGGCGTTAGAGCTGAACCCCTCCTCTCACTGATACATTCATCTCTGTTGCTTGAGATTCATGAAGCAGTTTGTCAGCTGTTCAATTTCAATAATGACACATTTCAAAGTCACAAACCAGAGTATTACTTGAAGCAGCGTCGTCCTAGCTTGAACCAGAGGCGGTGTTATTAAGGAAAAAGCAGCAAATTGGATTTCGACTATTATTGATCTTTTTTCTTCATTTTTTTTTCATCTGTCCCAGGATTAAAGGGAAGATACATGAGACCAATCTGACGTATGAAGACTTCCCGACATCCAAGTACATGGGGCCCTTACAGTACACAATATGGAAGTCTCTCTTCCAGGATATCTCACCAGGTATGTGAACATGACTGGAACATGAGATTTATGTTATGCAAACATGCTGGTTAGTCAATATACAGTATGTAATTTAGGGTAAAGCACTGCAGGTGTTAAAGGAATGGTATACTTATCTGCTTTTTTTCCCGTGATTTAGAAGAGAAGATCGATACAACTCGTGTTAAATATAGAGCTGCAGCCGATTAGCTTAGCTTATCTTAAATGCTGGAAATGGGGAAACAGCTAGCTAGTCTGGCTCTGTTCAAATGTAACAATATCCAGCCCCTCTACAGCTCACATTTTTATCTCCTCTATTCATTCTGTGTGGTTTTATTCACAGTTATGAGCTGATGTGTTTCTAGGCCATGTGCCTATTTAAAAACCACTAATTGCTGTTTCTTTAGCAAGCTTTAGAGATGCTGCAGCAGGATTTTGTTACGTTTGAACGGAGCTATGCAAGCCGATTTTTAGTCTTCATGCTAAGCTAAGATAACCATCTTCTAGCTTCATATTTAATACAACAAACAGATGGGAGAGGGATACCAGTCTTTTCATCTCACTGTCAGCAACAGAGAAAATAACTATTTTCTAAAGTGTAAATGGACTGTACTTGTACAGCGCTTTTCTAGTCCGCTCACAGCGCTTTAACACTACATGTCATCATTCACCCATTCACACCCATTCATACACTGGTGGGAGGGGCTACCATGCAACATGCCACCTGCCCATCAGGACCAAATAACATTCATACAACATTCACACACCGCAGGCACAGCTACGGGAGCAACTTGGGGTTAAGTGTCTTGTCCAAGGACACATCGACATGTACTAGCGGAGCCAGGGATCGAACCGCCGATCCTCTGATTGAAGGATGGAAGGATACAGTCGCTTGCCTAATGTGTAAATGTTCCTTTAAAAACAGGTTGATTATCTCATTGTACTTCGGTAGCTGAATGTGTGACTGAGAAAGACAGAGTGCAGGAACTGATCCTGCCATGAATTAGGATTGCTTGGATGCTTTGTCCTTTTTCTTTCTTTGATAAGAAATGGTGGTCGGCGATGCCCTTCTGTGTTCGTCAGTGCCTAGAGGAGCTCTACTCCCGCGGCCCTACAGCCATCACTCACTCACAGGAGATTATTTAGAATAATGTGCTGAGGTATTTTTTTACTCCCTCAATCAGTTCTCCCATTTCAGCCCACTACTGGGCCGAGGGGGGGGCCAGGCAGTTTTTCGGTCTCCCTTGACTGGCTGCCAAATGGAACAATTGGTTACGATCCATCACCAGCGGTTGCCTGAGACGAAATAAAGACATTCCTCCCATCATCCCTCGCTGTCAGTGATGGGTTAGCGAGAATAACTACCAGACGTTGTGCTTTTTTTTTTTCTCTTTTTTTTTTTTTTTCACCCTTCTCATGTTCAGCAGGAAAAATGGTTTCTCCTCTGATGTGTGTACCCTTGCAGGTTTCTATGTATGACACAAAGAGGCACTCAGGTTATGAAATTTTAATGACTTGATTGTAACAAACACTGGAGATGTCATTGACTACAGAAGGCATTGTCCTGTCCGCTGGCCGGGCGCCAGACGTTTCACCTCCATTTATCTTGATCTAAATATAGAGGAACTGAAAAAATGCCTTTCCCACTCTTTCATGAGAGCAAACAGAACAAGCCGTTATTGTTCAGCCTGATTTGGTTCCCTAATAAGCAAACATGGGTGCCGGTTCTCCCTCCCTAGAATCACATAACTGCACTGAAAAGCAGCCTCCTACGGGTCTGGAGCCTGTGGAGCGAGCTGGAACTGCTCCTCCCATCGCTGTAATTACTGCTTCACTGTATTATTTGCACTCCTCCTGTGGTCTGATATTGAGCTACACTATCGGCCTCTGGAGAGCACTTGACTTTGAATACTCTAGTTTATGCATGAAGGTAAAACAGATTATAAAAAAAAAATGTTGCTCATCTTCCTGCAATAGAAGTCGAGCAGCAGTCGGTGGCATCGTATAATAACAAGCCACCATTCATCTATTACCAGAGGGCATGGCCTTGATCACCTTCTCTAACTCTAAATAGAAACTGTCCACATTGAGGTGATCCCTCCAGAGTAACCTGGACATTGTTTCTGTAAAGATACAATGCTGGTCTTTTTTTTTTTTTTTTTTTTTTTTTAAATGTGTTTTTTAATATTGTCCTGTGGTGGGAACAGGTCTACTGCTGCGTTCACACTACGAGCAACACAGCAACAGGCAACATAAAGCAACCAACTGACGGACATTGTTGCTGTGTGACGGACGATACAAGCTAAAAAAGCTGTTCACAACTTTTTTCAGTGCTTAAATGACCCGGCAAAGCATCAACCAATCATATGTTTTTGTTCCCCCTGTTCTGTTCCATCTTCCCAGTGCATTTTAACGACATAACTACGTGAGCGACGCATCAACGGAAAATTGTCGCCAAAATAGCCATTTTGTTGCTAGCACTGTCGCATGTAGTATGAACCCAAAACAAGGTGCATTTTGTAACGTCCCCCACCAGTTAACTTCTGGCCGGGGACCATTGTTGCAGCACGTGCCCTGGACTCGCCCCATCTTTCATATCAGTCTATTTTGTCAAAACTAGCAGATAAATGCAAAATGCAAAGAAATTTCAAAAAAGAAATTGGCAAGTTCTCAATGCTTCGAGCACCACAAATTTAATTTAATTGGCCTACACTGAGTTACAGAGATTTCACATTAAATGTTAGATGAGCAGTACAGTTCCTGAGGAGCTGAGAGGACAGGCAGCTGAGTGACGGTAACATTTACCGGACTAAAATAGTTTACAGGTAGGCTCCATGAGGGAGAGCAGACGGGAAGAAAGCAGACTTGTTTTTTCATCGATTCACTGATTTTATTTCCCTCCGTAGTCGTGCTACATGAGAAAATAAAACCAAAACCATTTTCAGTGACCTCCTGGTCAAAGTATTTTCAATATATATATATTTTCTTTTTCTCTGGGAGCATTTCGGAGATCAGTTCGTAACCTTGACCCCACCTCTTCTGTAAAGTGCCTGAGCAGCTTGGATGTTTTACTTACTGCCTCAGCATAAAACTGTTCACACAGCATCTGCAACGATCAAGAAAAATGAGGCTCAGAGAATGACACTGCAGTCCTTCTTGCTTCTCTGTTTGACCAAGCTCAGTTATAACATATTGATGCGTTTGTTTGTTTTTTTCTCCAAGATAAATGCTGACTCTTTGTGCTAAAACTGTATCGTCCTCAGTGCCAGCAGCGTTGACCCTCGACCCCATCACAGCTCATCAAAGACTGATCCTCTCGGACGACTGTACCATAGTGGCCTACGGGAATCTCCATCCACAACCCCTGCAGGACTCCCCGCGCCGCTTTGACGTGGAGGTGTCCGTTCTGGGCGCCGAAGGCTTCATGTCGGGCGTCCATTACTGGGAGGTGATGGTGTCGGAGAAAACCCAGTGGATGATCGGTGTGGCCCACGAGACAGTCAGCCGCAAGGGCAGCATCCAGATCCAGCCCAGCCGCGGGTTCTACTGTATCGTAATGCACGACGGCAACCAGTACAGCGCCTGCACTGAGCCGTGGACCCGCCTCAATGTAAAGAGTAAGCTGGAGAAGGTGGGGGTGTACCTAGACTACCACAAAGGCCTGCTCATCTTCTACAATGCAGACGACATGTCCTGGCTCTATACCTACCGGGAGAAATTCCCCGCCAAAGTCTTCCCCTACTTCAGCCCGGGCCAGAGCCACGCCAACGGCAAGAACGTGCAGCCGCTGCGAATCAACACTGTACGCCTTTAAGAGCTGCATCACACATCTAGGATGGAAATGGTCCTGACGGATAATTCCCAGGACTTCTGTAGGTTTCAAAAAGATTTTCAAGAAATCAATTTAAAAAAAAATGTTTAATAGGGTGTGTGAAATGTTTCTTTCAGTTCAGTTAAGAATTGTGCTTGATGTTGCTCTTAAAACCTGCGCTGTTACTTTTGTGTGACTTGAAACGACCGTACAATAATGGCCTGCACTTGAGCTTCATTCCACATCTTTAATTGAAAAGAGGACACTAAGTGGAGACAGAGGGACCCCTGGGCTCTTCTGGTGTCTGCGGCAGTGATGTTATAAAAAAAAAAGAGATTCCCCCTCTTAAAGCCCCAGGCCCACCTTGCACACTCCCAGGGGGCATTGCTCTCCTTATCAAGCTCCAGACTTGTCCAACTTGGCGTCTCCTCTCTTTCCAGGCAAGAGGACACTGAAGACTGGTCACTCTTCTTCTCTGTGCTGTACAGTTGGCTTAGCTTTGTGTGTGGAATGTGTTTGACAGCACTGGGCTTTTGTTTGGCCAGAAGTAGACCTCAAACTCCAGGTCGGTTGGCACTTTTTACTCCTCTCTGAGACCATGACCGTGGTTCCTCTTGTGGGTCACGTCCACATGTGTTTGTTCAGTCTTTATCATGGCAAGGAAAGCTCTTGCTCTATGTGCAGCAGCGATTATCCACGTCTCCGAGAACAAACAAAATAAAATGAATCAAAAAGCTGCCCGTCCCTATCCACTGCCCAGCCCCACCCATGTGTGGTAGGAAAGTCTGTTTTTAAAGTTGGAGATTGTCCAGAAATATGCTGCTGCCGATGGAGTAAGGATTTGCCTGTTTCAATATAAAGTAGCAAGGGTTAAAAGAAAACAGTCTCTCATCATGCTGGCTCATGTTTAAGTTTCTGCACCAAAACCTCAAGTATGCTAGCCATCAGCATTCACTATACCTGTGGGTGTTTCTGTCCACTTCAGTGTTGAATTCAAGTACATGTCTGCTCTCAGTCATGATGTTTGATGATTTTGTCTTAAAATCTAAATCTTGCAGTCTGAGTAGATAGCCCTGTGAGTTGGAGACCTCTATAGGCTTTTCACACTGCTGTGCTATCCTTAGCCCCAGGCTAAGAGTTGACCCTGGAAAAACTTTGCTGCTTTTCACACGCACATTGCTAAGCCAGGGTTAACCTAAGCCCAGGGCTATACGATCCATACTACACTTCTACTAGCCCCGGGTTAAATGTCCGTTGGAACACGTGACTGTTTACATTCTAGAATGACGTGACCACTCCGATTGGACAACAAATACATGACGCAAATCCCATTGTTTACTTTATCCCTGTTTCACACAATTTTTAGCTCTGTGTTTAGTCGATTTTCTGGCGATAACCCCACAAACTCGAGTCTGACCCTGCTGCGGAGAGCAGCACATGCAAGCCCTAGGCTAAAGTCAGGGTTAGGTCTCTTTGGAATGTGCCGGTGTGAAAGCTCCCTCGGCCCCAGGCTAAGTGCAGTGTGAAAAGCCCTATTTTTGTAAACGCTTAACTTCTCAGATTTGAAAAGGTTAAAGAAGAATTAATACTCAAAAATTCTACGGAGACCAACTGATCGGTCTTATTTGAAATCATATAATAATAATAAAGGAAATCAAGCTGTATGTTTTGGGAAGTGGCAATTATCAAGGGAAATGGTGATGGATGGACGTGTGGATTCTGGCGCTAAATATGCTATTCCTGTCCAACTGGCATTTCCAAGGCCGCTGCTGTCTGAATCTCTGAGGATTCCCCTGTGTCTTACCCATGTTTATGTCTTCGCCCCAGGTGCCTCAAGGTCTCCTGTTCATCATTAGTGGTACACAAGTCCTGCAGAATCTGCTCTGCTCGCTCAGCCAAGTCCAGCATATTGAGAGATGTGTCTGTGGGTGGGTGCACATGTGCACGGGTAGGTTTGTGCGACCCTGGTTCAGCTATCATTTTTAAATCCAGCTTTGATTGTGCTTACTGAAGCCCATCTGGCCCTCCGAGCATACCCATGCAGCAGCCAAAAGTGATTATTGCAAAATACTTTGGAATCAGGTTGAACTTTGGTAAATCTCCAAATCACCTCACTCTTCCTTTGCCGCTGTACATCTTTGCATTTGTGTGCGTGTGTGTGTCTGTGTTGTCCAAGTAAAAGAATATTGGGGCAGTGCCCTTGTTTTTGTAGGCTGTGTTTCCGATACGTGCAGTATGACGCAAACTAGGGTCAAATGGAAAGCATCTGCAAATTATTCTTGGTATTTGTTTTAACTTGCACAAATCTGCAGGAGCCGGTTTCAAGAAGCAGATCTACAAGTCTTTTCCTCTGGGATTTACGCAGGAAATTTATCCAGATCACTCTGTAAATCTGTTTTGTGAAACAGGATTTATGTAATTATGTGTGATGATGATAATAACCAGAAGGTTTAGACAATCAGGACAGATTAAGTCATTTTACTTCTCTCTGGTTGAGATTCTGTTGTCCTTGAGAAATAAATCCCAGCCAGCTGGTGCTTAAAACAAAATGCTTAAATTTGACCCCAGATTGCTGTGTTGCAGACTTCAGTAGACTCTGATTCGTTAAAGACTTTCTGTTTAAATATTAAGAAGGAGATTATTGTCAGGTGGTGTTGGGTTACTGGTGGTGGTGGTGGTAATGACGTGAATTGTTCAAATGATTTATGATAACTATGACACTTTTAATGATTATAATGATTGTGTCCTTTGATAATGGCCGCTGTGCACCCATCATGTGAACACACTTTAGTGTGCTTTAGCTGCAGCTGAGGTTTGTGGGTAATGTTTTAATGGACAATAAATTACTGCAAAAATCTGCTTGTCTCTTTATCTTTGTCCTGGTTGCATGAACACAGAGGCTGTAGCATCAAAATAGATTTTTACCCCAAATTTAAAATCTGAACAGCTTGCATGAATGAATGAATGAATGAATGAATGAATGAATTACTGATGGGTCAAACACTGAATTGTACCGTATTAAATATGGATGAGGTCATGTCATGGCCGATGCATGATCCACTTAATATGGTCCGATTCAGCATACTAGATTGAGGCATCCCTCGTTTCCAATCTAGGGCTTCCTAATCTCCAAGGGGTTGCAAGCTAGATCTGAGGGTTCGCTGGATTAACAATTTAAGAGATATGAAAAAAATAATTTATCTGCTCCCTGAAATGAGTTAATTTAATCAGACATTTCTCATATCTTCTTTGGAAGTACTGGATGGTTTTTACCTGCTCAGGCCTATAAAATTAATAATCTATAGCCATGCTAGTAGTCCAGTAATAATGTATTTATTTATCTATTTTAAAGGTATCCTCTTTGACATACAAAAGGCATTATTAAATAATCCGAATGGAAAATCCAGAAAATAAAAAATGGCCATCAGCCCTTGTAGCAATAATTATTTAATATTTGAAAGAGTTACAGTTAGGGATGGACAGTATTTTTTGCTTAGGCACGGTGATGCTTTGAGCTACATGCTAATCTCAGCGTGCTAAAACGCTCACAATGACAACATGCTGATGTTTAGCAGGTGTAATGTTTACCATGTTCCCCTTCACAGTGCATTAGCATGCTAACATCAGCCAATTAGTGCTAAACACAACTGGAACGTCATTAGTATTTGATATTATTTGGTGTATTTGGTTATAAACCAATAAATTACTCCATTTCCTGAGGAAGCTGAGATCCTTTAACATGTGTGCAGAAAGATGATTGAAATATTCTATAAGTCTGTTGTGGCCAGTGCACTGTAGAAAGCATTGGAGCCGGCGACAACAACAGACTTAATGAACTGATTAGGAAGGCAGGCTCAGTAATTGGGTGCACACCAGACAGCTTTGAAGTTGTGGTGGAGAGGAAGACACTGAACAAACGGTTCCCCATTATGGAAAATCCTGACCACCCTCTCAACCACCTATTGGACAGACAGCAGAGATCTTTCTCTAACTCACTGATTCATACAATCTTTCCTGCCCAAGGAAATAACCCCCAACACCTCAGCAGTCTAACGAATACTCTCAGCTTTATAGTTTCTGTCGAAACCATTCGTCGCTCTGTTTTACTCCTTCAATAACCTTGCTCCACACCACCTCATTTAATTTGATTTCAAACTAAAAACTGCAACAAATTTGTACACTTCTGTCTAATATATAAAGTATATAGTATTTTATCTTATTTTTAGATTTCAGATTCTAGTTGCAGTTTGGCATATGTATATTGTATTCTAATATATTCTTTATGTTGTGTATTCTATAGATCCATATCTCTAATGTTGATATTGTAACGGACTGAGTGACATGTAATGTTAACCTATTATGTTAGAAGTGTTATTGTGTTTACAGGAAGAAGTTGTTCTCGATAGGAAGATTGGTTATTGCATTTACTGAGTTCGGGAGGTCAGTGAAGGTCTCATGACCTGGCAGGCTGTAAAACCTGTCAATCATCCTAGCTACCTATGGGGGTGGGTAGCACACATAAGCGTAGCTGGGATTGGCAGAGAGAGTGAAGTGGGATGTTGTTTGTGTTGGTAGCCTGTTGAGAGTCAGTCTCTGTCTGTGAATAGAACGTTTAGCGGTGTTGACTGTTGTTCTGGCGTAGGCTGCGGCCCACAGCAGCCTGTGTGCTGTCCACTAATAAATTGCAATATTCAAGATAACATCTCGTAGCTTTCCTTACCAAGGGTTGCTACAATATTTATATTTACTGTGTATTTATTGCTGCTATGGATTCTGCTATTACACAATCAATTGGACAAATTAACTTGACCTACTGGTGGCACTAGTTCAACAGTCAGGGGTTCAATAAAGTCAGTGTTTTCTGGGAACCATAAATGTCTGTACAAACGTTCAAAGCAATGATCCAATTCAGATAAAAATCACTCTTTCCTTCAAGTGCTCATAGCTCCCTAAAATGTTGTCTTTGACAAGTTTAACATGATTCATTTTAAAGGGTAATTTGCTTTAATACTGACACTTTTATAGTGTTGTAACCTTTAGTCAGAGAGTGAACATGATCTATCACATTAATTTGAGAACAAGAAAATCAACATAGTTGAAATTGAAACTCTCAAAATTAAACATATCTGGGAGGCAGACAATTCCTCTTTGACATGTAGGAAGGCTCTGCTTGTCCATACCTGTTCCAGTTTAGTAAGAGTCTCATGCCAGGCATTTTAGTTGTGATGTGCCAAACTCTCAGTCCTGCTATGCCATGCTGCTGGGAGGTGGGAGGTTGTGCACTCTTTGTATTACTGTTCCCTATTTTGGCATCGGCTGAGGGCCAGGCATGTGACATAATGAATAACAAGATGTCTGCATGGGCTCAGTGTTCCCTCACTGCGGGTGAGCCGCCGCTTTCAATGGGTCCTCTTCATTTGCCATCTGTGACGGGTTTGAATGACTGCTTGTTAAACTGGTGGGAATAAATGATCATACAGTTTGAAATCCTGACAGAAAGCTAAAATCTGAATCATACACTGCGTCAGAAACGCAGAAAGTTATGTTTCTTTGTGCAACTTTGTACCCTTCTGCCTTGTTATTTCACACTCTGAAGTTGAGTCGTGTTGCGTCATGATTACAGCTGTTCCACAACAAACTGTGCAGTTTGAAGCAGTGCCGTTTATTCACAGCAGACCCTCAGGACAAGTAGCATCATATCCCCAGCTTTGATTCTGGGTACTTTTCTCCTCTCACTCCTGTGATTGAGACATTTATATGCAAGGAGAAGGTGTCCATCCTGTAATAGACATTTTTACCTGAGGGGAAAGTGTCCATTAAAAAGTCACTGAGCTCTCCTTTGAGAGACCTTTATCTGATTCCAGTCTGATGTGGCCTTCCTGAAGCGCGAGTGTAAAGGTTTTTAATCTTGTAAGTGATGGAAAAAGCAGAAATGAAGGCTCCCTTTCGCTATCACTCTCAGTTAAAGAACAAGAACTGCAGCTATAACGCTGGTGGCTCAAACCACCAGATACACATCATCCATATTATTAGACATGTTTTAGGACTATGTATCAGGTTGAATATTACTTAAGGCTTAATGATTCTACAGTAACAATAAAAATAAAAAGGTTTTGAAGCCATCTTCTGAAGTAATAAGTCAAATCAGTTGACTGACAGAAAATTAATCACCAACTGTTTTGATAATTGATAAATCATTTAAATAATTTAGCAAGCAATTTAGGTATATTTAG
Source organism: Ophiodon elongatus (assembly GCA_016806645.1). Lineage (NCBI taxonomy): Eukaryota > Metazoa > Chordata > Actinopteri > Perciformes > Hexagrammidae > Ophiodon > Ophiodon elongatus. Next base: position 762,224 of record JACSYO010001618.1, on the reverse strand, counting down.
GTTTTGGACTGTTGGTTGGACAGTCTGACATTCCTAATCAATCTGTTTAATATGAACATTGATTAAGATAAAAGACATACTTTAGTTGCAGCCCTACACACTCTGGTGCTCTGGAGGATGTATTACAGTTGGCCTATTCATGATGGTGGAGTTATAGAATTGCACTTCTCTGGTTATTTTCTTCATTTTAAACATTGGAATATTTACAGGAATACCTACATATTTAAGTTACTTCAGCATTCTGTTGTAAGCTATTGTCTTTTTTTTGTTTTTAGAGGCTATGGGAAATTAATATTAGGCTATAGTTTTAAAAATATGTCTCCAATATTATTCATCTGGCTGGGAGCAGTTAAATCGCCTGTGGCTGCTCTGTTAAAGCAATAAAATGAAACACTACTAGGAAGAAAAGTATCTCAACTATACAAGCCTAATACCATACTTGATATTTCTTATGACATTTATATAATAAAAATATTACAAAAATATATCCTCAAACACGCAGAGCCATTGCACTCAATAACCCTCGGTCTGAAGCAATAATGTGCCCTTTGGATACATCTGTGTTTTAAAACTGTTTCCATCTGTCCTAAAATAGCACGAACACGCACGCATAACGAACGTGGCCCCCTCGTTCACCCTCGTGCTGAGGCTTTAGTATATGCCTGAACAGGCCTCTGCACTTCGGAGGAGAGTCCGTCTACTCGGCCCTGAGGCTCCGCGAAGGCAGGGCGACCTAAACATGCAGCCTTTTGTCTCCAGAAGCCGCTTCATCCTTCTCGTGTTACTTCCCAGAGCTCATCTATCAAACATTTAGGGAGCTCCAAGGTCTCGGGTGTTAGTCGCTCTGAGATGTTGCTGTACCAGATCGCCCTCTGGCGTCGACATCTGTGTCCCTGCTCGCCTTCAGCTCCAGCAGCTGACAGCTCGGGCTTGATGAGTCCTGCATGTGAGTACAGGGCTGTCGTTCAAAGGCAACAATAACCACCTCCGAAGCGCACGCACTACGACACGTTATATATTGTGTGTTACATCCATTCAAAATCAGAAGTAAAAAAATAAAAAATAAAAGACCAACTGTGGTTTTGGGGAACTAACATTATGTCTCGAAAGGTGCAGCAACTTGTTGAAGAGGCAACCAGCAGAGAGGAAGTCACTGCCAAAATGTAAAAACAAGGTATTTTTTTGTACCATTAAACAAAAGATTTAACAGAAACAACAGATAGCCCCATAACTGCAGGTTCTATCTATATATCTATATATCTATCTATATATATATATATATATATGCTGGCTGTAACTTTAGCTTCATGTTTATGATATTACAATATGATATATTACAATATTCAATCAATAAGACTGGTGTGTCAATGAGTAAGTAACATTTTGTTGTTGTTTCTGGCCAAGATGCAACTACTTTTAACTACTTAGTACTTTATATACATTTTTAGAGTTCAGCATTAGGTTCTCAATATATGGTATGTATCGTAAGTTATGGTAGGTATGATACATTTCGGGGGAGTTGTGATATAATTATTTCTGGTTCTCTCTAATCTTTCTGAAATATTGGATAGTTTGACCTATTTTGGCTCTTATATGGATTTAGAGGAGAAATCTCTCTCTGGTGGAACTGTTAATGTAAACTCCTTTGGTTAAAATTAACTGGACAAATACATGTAGTGGAGTAAAAAGTCAAACATTTCTACCTGAAACGTAGTGGAAAATAAGTATAAATGGAAACACTCAAGAAAAGTAGTCTACAAGTGTCTAACAATTGTACTTAAAGTGTATTACTTGACTAAATGACTGTTCACCTCTAAGGAGTAGTGCAACCCTTTGAAACAAGCTGATTCAAGAACAAAGACAAAACTACAAAGAAGAAGAACAGAATCTGTTGTACATCCTCAAGTCACTCAGTATTTATTTACATTGCTTTGTGTAGGGTTTATGTAATGCAGCATCAGCACACTTCATATTACTACTTTGAAAACTCTGTTTTCCCCTGGATTAGTCTTATTTACTTTGGAGTGGTTTGTTCTATAACCCATTGAGTAATGACAAATCGTTGCAGATTTTGAGGCTCTGAACAATAAAAACAGGCATTCCAGCCACCTGTTTCTGTCTAGTTAGGTGTCTTACTACCAAGCACGCCTCAACCTGCCTCTTCAGTACCTTTCAGCATATTTTTCCTCACATGTGAATAGGTTCTCAGAAATATTTATTTACACTCTATTCAAGCCAGTGTTGACAGGTAGCCCTGCCATCTGCACACATGTAATATTAATCTGGCGATCCTGTTGCATATAGCCTCCAATCAGCGTCCACTTGTGCTTCCCACCAGTCTGGTTTTATACAAGTGTTTCATTGTGAGAGGTGGATGCATTGCTTGTGTTTGCTGCAAACGACACTAAAGATTTGATACACAGCTTCAGCAGAGTCTCTATAGTCCTGATCAGAAGAATGTTCACACTGAGGTTTAGAGGCAGTACAAAGATGGAGAGCACACCCACAAACCCTATCATTACATTCACCCCCGGGCAGGGAAAACCCCCCTGTCGCCACCCACTTTGACTCCTGTTTTGTGCGTCCACGTCCTCCGTGATGAATGTCAAAGGTATACATTTCATTGTCCGTTCGTGTTCCTGTCCTCTTCCTTCTGCGGACAAACATTCAGGGGAGATGAGAACAAAGTCTCCATGGTGATGTGCCGACATCTGCACGCTGTTCCGGGAATACGCTCTGTGAACAGTGCAGCTGCTCTCTGTTTTCTCTGGGTCAACACACCGTGCTGCCTCTGACTCCGGCATCCCAGGGTTCAGAGGCTTGGAGGGCCCAGACAGTGCTGGTGCGAGGTCTTGCCAGCAACTGTCGTCATTATTGTTTACTCCCCGTTTCTCTTCGTGTGTCCTTGCCGTCAGTGCGCGGGCCCGGTGTCGACCCTGCAGACCTGTGCTCATGGTCAGGAGGAGCAGGAGGAGGCAGAGGAAGACCATGCCCCAGCAGGGGTTCACAGTGCTGGACAAGGGGCTGAACAGGTTGGGCAAGCATCTAATGAGGGAGTTGGTTGTGTGCAAGCAGGCAGCAGCCCACGCTTCCTCCCGCTTCCATCGCCACCTGACATTGAGGGCGACGCCGACCCACACTGACAGGCAGCAGAGGTAGCTGACAGCATGATGAGACAACACCTTTTCTTTGTTTTGGTTGTCTTCACTGTCCTCCTCCTCTTCCACAGTCAGCTCCCCAACATAACAACGATGTCCATCAGAGCCCACTGTCTGACTCGCCGTCCTGGGAGCGACAACTGAGTGAGGCCACAGCAGTCCGGTCAGAGTCTCCAATGCAATCAGAGGTGTGATCAGAAGCAGCACCGCACCGTATGTGTGGCTGAGGAAGATCAGGAAACGCAGGGCAACAACATCAACTGGTGGGGTCAGCTCAGTTTGCCAGGAATCAGAGATGCAAAGGAAACTCAGAAAGGCTGTGGGAGGAAAAAAAAGATAAAGTCGAAGTGAGTTAGGTGATTTGATTGAATTAGAGCAGTGACTCCCAACCAGGAGCATGTGGAAAGATGGTGGAGCAGCTCGACTAGTTTGGGGGAAAAGACATACATTTGAAGAATTTTAATTTGTGTTTTGTATGTCTTTTTTTCAATTATTAAGTAAGAAATTCTCAAAATTGCATCTACTGTTTCAACCTCTTTAAAATAATTACAGAATCTATAAATTTCAAAAGTTTAACTGCTGGACTCAAGATGTGTCCTACTTCACTATAAAGATTATTTCACTATCATCACTATCAATTAATCCACTAATCATTTGGTCTATAAAATATCAAGAACAATTTGACAAATGCAATCACAATTACTTTAAACCAAAAGTGACATCTTGAAATTAAGTTGTTGATCCAGCCAGAATTCCAAAACCGAAAGATATTCTACTATCACATAGGACAAAGAAAACTAGCCTCACATTTGAGAAGCAAAAAACAAGGAAACATATCAACTAATTGTTTTACTCTAATGTCTTGAATGAAACAAAACGTGTAAAAACTGAAATAATTTAATAGTCGAAAATCACATCCTGTTTAACATCTTTTAAAAGGTGGTGTTGGTGAAGCTGTTGGGGTACATTAGACTGGGAGCTTCTGAACCAGAGCACGGTGGTGGCAGTACACCTGGTCATGTGCTGATACTCACCTGCAACCAGGAAGTCAGTGAAGACCAGCAGGCAGCAGAAGCAGAAGCTGATGGGGCTGTATGAGGCAGCCAGCGAGGGCAGGAAGGGGAGACTGCAGGCCAGTTTGCACAAACACAACACTGCTGCTCCTTCCAACACACCATCCATGGCTACAACAGTACAGACAACACAACGTATTGAAAAACTGGTTTTCTTTTTGCCTCAGGGTGGAGGAGCTCAGGAATGTCAAGTGTGTATATATATATATATATATATATATATATAAATATATCTGTATAAAATGTTTTTACGCAATGATTTCACTGTCAGTGAATCTTTCTGCCCCGTGGTAGCGGATCAATATTCCTGCTGTTTGCATTAGTAGTGAACCCTGGACCAGACAGCTATTTACAGTCGATCAAAAATAAACAAAGAAACTCAGAAAGAAACTCAGGAATAAAGATTTGAATTGTTTACAAAAGTGATATTTAACACCAATGGCATGAAACTCCTTATGTGAACACACATGCATTGTTAGAGACAGACTGTAAATATGTCCACCTGTGTCTGACTGTGGTACCAGACAGACTGATTCAACCTGTAAATACTACATTATCTCTTATCTCATTGTTACAAGAGGAAAAATTCGAACTCTGGAACAGAATACTACAAATCTACATAAAAAACTGCTGTGAGGTTTATTAGTTCTTACCTGGACTCACAGGAGCTTTCAGAGCAGCATGTCAATATGAGCTTCAAATGTTTCATCCGTTCTCTTCACCTCCCCCTTCTGCTCCGCCCTCATGGGGATAATGACCTCCTCCCCCCCTCGCTCCCCCCCTCCCCTCCGCCTCCTGTGCTCCCTGCTGCACCTGGCCTGTGTGGAGGTGAGGGAACATGTGCGTCTCAGAAGGTGTGGCACTGTTTGTGCAGACAAGAAAACCTGTCTAACAACTAACTAACTAACAGTGAGAGATGCAACGTCTGTGTGTGTTTCAGCGTGTGTGTTAAATTAAACTTGTTGACACCCGTGAAAGAAATCCTGGATGAAAGATCTTTAATTTTCCCTAAGAATGTACAAACATTCCTGTGTTACACCCACCTTGATCAAACTCTAGTATGTAGACACACATGCAGGGTGTTTCCTAAAGCAGGATTAGACTGTGTAGAGCACATAACACATAACAATGTGATTCATTGGTGCTTTTAAACGCTTCATTTTAACCTCAGACCCCATTAAAACACTGTTCCCCGTCACTTATGAATCATAAATGATGATTGGTTGTGTTTTACCAACAGAGGAGAGTTGCATTGTACATTATGTATCGAAAAGGTTCTCCTGGGAAAGCTGCCTCATTAGCTGCTCTCCGATTATATTCAAATGTCAGGCTTCTCACAGATAGAATGAGATATGAAAAACATTCCATTTAAAACCTCTTTTTTTCTTAAAAACACAACACTCTGGCTGTGAGTGAAAGTTCATGCTTGACCTTGGAAACAGCAGTTGACAAAACAGTTGACCCCACCTGCAGTTCTGGGGCTTTTGATCGTATCGCATGATCTTCTTCAGAAGATGGAGTTTGCCGAGTTGTCGTGAAATTGTAATCGAGCCCTTTGAAGACTTCTCTTCCATGTTGACTTAAAAGCTGAGTTTGAAAGATCATTCTTGATGATCAAAAGCCCCGGAACTAAATGGACCTTGTGATGTTTCCGAGGTCAAGAATTAACTCTGAAACTCAACTATTAAGCCAATGACGATGATAAATCCTGAGAATGCTCCGAGAGTGACATCAACAAACTTCATATGCTGAGGAGGATTGTGTAATACGATCAAAAGCTCTCTAAAAAGCTACCAAAGGGACCTGGTCATGAGACTGCTTTTATTAAGAAGGTGGCTCAGAGACCTGCCGATGTGTTCTATTGATACCAAGATACATTCTCTGAGATACACGTGCAGCAGGAAACAGGAGGCCGTGCAAAGTAGAGTCAGATTAAGCTCATAACTCAAACTTTTTGTTTGTTGTCAAAACAGAAAACTAATTTGTTTTGGAATATCTAACGAATTGCTTAATCTGTACATGATTAAGTTTCTTTAAACTGCAAATGAAAAATTACGTGAAGCATTTTAATTGAGTCTGTATAGTAGGGGTTGAAATGTCTAATGAATAGAATTTAAAAGTGCACATTTAAACTGCTTGTATTTAGTTTTAGCGTATGTAATATCCATAAGTTGGTAGTGAGGGTTCTGTAGAAGTTTGGCACAGTCCTACTTCTCTAATTGTCCTCTTTTGTATTGTAGATATGAGATAGATAGAGTCTTGTGGATTTTGCATTTCCTATGACTACAAAAACATAAATTTGAATGTGTGTGTGTGTGTGTGTGAGTTACTTTGTATGTGCACAAAACACCATGTAGCCCACGTTAAAGAGGATGCAGGTAGGAAAGCAGTGACAAAATGTGGCCTCCATATGTATAAATGACAATAACAGTGTCTGTTTTTATGCTGACAAAATGAAATAATAAAAAAATTAAAAACATTTGTTTTTTGTGGAATCTGTTTTAGAAAGTGTGAATTCAAATTATTAACATTTTGTAGGGTAGTGTTTGCGGTGTCAACTTGCATTTCCAATAAACATTTGGCAGCAAACACATATGATAACTTGAAATAAAGATACAGGAGTACTCAGGTCTTGTAATATTTTGTACATCCTTATTGATACAAAATAGTACATACAATAAAACTACAAACTGAATGTTTAAGCAAATTATTTAGAATTCCAGAAAATGATCAAAGTCCCTGGCCTAATAATTCGATTTTGAGTTTTATTTTTTTCATCTACATGAGCACTACGTGTTAGGAAATGTGTGATTTCACATGTAAAGTGTTTGCTCATCATTCATATCTCCTCATACTTTCAGCCAACATGATCGCCACTAGCTGAGGCTCTCTGGTTTGTGGCAGCAGTGCCATCTCCTGCTGAGCTAAGCACAGAGCATATTAGCAGCCTGTCATGCTACTGCTGAGCGGATCACACTTCATATTTACTGTACATGACATGCAAGGCCTACGACAGACAGGCAGACAGGCAGACAGGCTTCTATACATAGATGCAACACATTATTCTCATTATGGACTTAAAATGCTGCAGCTCTGTCTTCAGTGTGCAGCACTATCTGCGTTTATCTGGGACTATTGTCAGTGACGATGCACGTGAGAGAAATTCAGCCTCGCACAAGCAATAATATGTGAACGCCACAACTGTCATCGGAGAGGCAAACCAATGTTAATCATGAACTTCCGGTGCGTACGCACGGTTTTTTTATCTAACGCGACCACAACATCTGCAAGGGGGAAAAAAAAAAAGCCACCGTTTAAATTAGAAACCAGAAAATGGGTTAAAAAATCTGTTTCAGCTCAGTGTGTTTTCGACGCCTGCAGCACCCAGAAGTGAACAGCAGGCGACCCGGAAGGTTTGAAGTCCGAGAGAGAGCGAGCAGAAAGAAGAGTCTAATCCTTTATAAAATATCCCTTCCCTCGCTGGTTCAGGTATGTTGGCCGCTCGATGCAAATTGTCTGCCTCTTTTCTTTGCTCTTTCCTCTCTTGCACGAGCCCTACTCGTGTCGCTTCGTCACCGTTTCTGTTTTAAGTCATGCAAAAGTTGCATTAAAAAAAAAGAGCATTTGTAGCGCAGGGATGATAAAGACTGATTTCTTTTCTTCTGTCGTGAGAAAAAAAAAAAGAAAAAGGGCTTTCACTAGGCGCCAGTATTAACATCGACATTGGGGTTTTATGGCTCAGCGGCTGCAGAGAATACAGCGAGGGCATGATGATTGTTGGAGGAAGTGTCAGGCTTTTTTTTTTTTTTCTCCTCCTCGAGCCGGGCTATTCAAACCTGAATCAAAGTAAACAATCATTCGTACGCTTAATGCAAATACGCCACATCCCGAAGCGTCGCACGAGCGTTTCGCGACACCGGGAGAATTACCCCCTTATAATATTCGGATCTGCAGAATATGGCGTCCAGTGCTTATAAAAATAAGACAGGGCTGCCATTTTTGTTTTCCTTTTGTCTGAAATTTTTTAATAAACTGTCTGAGAATGTGGGAGAGGCGGCGGACAGAGCGAGGCGCTGCGGAGGATCGTTTCTCTCCGGAGGAGATGCTCCTCGTCTCAAGCGGCTCAGCTTTTAGGATTTAAACACCATGTCCCGTTTATTTTGCCTTTGAACAGAGGAATAATTAAGCACAGCAAAAAAAAAAAAAAAGGACCAAAAAGTTAACCCTAACTTTAGTTTTAGAGATGGACTTGTATTCCTCTCTGGAGGTGATCCAACTGCAGGGTAATGGCTCGTTATCGTGTTTTATTACACTGAAGATGAAATATAGTTTTCTGTCTGCAAATGTGTGCTACCTGCACGTCATTTTGGTAACACTTAACCGACCATCTGTAGGATTATTATAGCACCCACATGTCAGAGAGCACAGCTATAGTTCCTCTACTTATGAAAGACTACTCATAGTTACTGAATTAACAGCATGTAGCCTAAGTGGGTCTAATATCACTTAAGTATCACTTTTTAATATACTCCATAAGGGTTTATAAGTTGTAACAAATGGCTTTATTATTAATAAGTGATTTACGCATTCTTTATACGCCATTAATTAGATATTTTGAGTTGCCTCTTGCTATCTTTCAAGTTAGGTATTAATGCAGCTAAACCTGTTGGCAATTCATTAATAAATGATCATAGATTTTGCACTTTATAAAAGGCCATCATGTCTCCAGTTATAAATGTCAATATGTCATAAATAAAGGGGTTTTAAGCCATCGGTCTGCAATTGTGTGCTTATTCTCTAAGTGGATGGATTTTGGTCATAAGAAAGTTTTCACTACCCGACAACACAAAAGTTGTTCTGAATGGCTTAAATTATCTTTAAAACAATGAATTACTAACCATCAATTACAAATTGCAACCTGTCAGAAAGGGTGACTTCTTAGAAAGACCACTCCTTTCACAGGGCACCATATTATTTACTTTTTCAATAATAAAACTTAAGTAAAAAGGCACCAAAACATTGATGTAGTCCAATCCATAGAAAACAACCATTAACTGTTATGATAGTGAATTAGTAGTTTAAGTCATTTTTCAAGCAAAAGTCTCAAACAATCACTATTCCACCTTCTTAAATGTGAAAATGTGATGCTTTTCTGTGACAAATATTGTAATAAACTGAAAATTGTTTGGTTTTAGACTGGTCAAACAAAACAATACATTTGAATACATCACCTTGTGACCTTAGAAATTATATTGGCCATCTTTCATTATTTCGATGCCAAAACAAATAACCTATTTATTATTAAAGTAATCTGCAGATCAATCGACTTTAAAAATAACTGTTATTTGCAGCCCTTCTTGAATATTTATTTATTTTACAATGTATTAAGCTCCTCTCTAATGCACCTGCATCCAAAATACTGGAAGAAAGCTTCCCCGTTTTTACCTACCTGCTGGAAAAACTTCAAAACCCTGTCACATGAAGGCATAAATTATAAAGCCGTATAGAAACTCAGCTGCATTCATGCAAAAATCTAAACTATTCTGGCAATAGTGGCACAAGTACTAAAGTTCAAAAGCGATGCAGTCGAGACCTGTCTGTGGTGGATTGGATTCTATGTGAATCATGTCTTTTTAGAAAGTGACATAAAGGTGTCCAGCAGCCGTCAAACTCCTGAGCCTGCTCCCTCGAGGCAGAAAACCTCCAGGAAGTGAAACTGATCCCCACTGGCATCATTAGAGAAATATTTTGTGGGGTTTACTGTACGCTCGTACCCCTGAACGTATCGTTTTTGTTTCTCTTGGCTCACGGAGATGGGCTGTGTTATGCCTCTGCTAAGCCAAACAGACTTAGGAATGATGAAGAGTGCCAAAGCACGCAATGCAAAATGTTCTAAAAAAGAAACTTCATACGAGGTCGAGGAGAGAAGCTATAGAAAGAAAAGCCTTCAGATCAAAACTTCAGCAGCAAGCACCTCTCTCTACTGTCAAAAAATGAGGTTTCTCCTAACACAGTGTGGTAAAAAGCCTTGTGCTTAATTGCAACCCATAGATATCAAAAAATTCTCATTTTAAAGAGAATACGTCATGCTCTAAATTTTGCCATATAAAAAAAAAGAAAAAGAAAAAAATAGTTACTGCGTCACTTACAAATCAGTTTGGTTTCTGTGCAGCATCCTCATTTTAGTTATTCCATGTTCCGTTACTGACCTCTTAGCTTTTGACTACGTCATTCAGTGTCTCGCTGTACTCTGAAGTGAGACCTGTTTCCCATCAGGCTCCTAACTTGCCGGGGCCCCACGTGTCGAGGTGGAGACCGACAGTAACAGATTAGGATCTGAGCCACATCGCTTGTAAAGTTTCTGTTTTCTCTGATAACTGTTTTTGGAGAGTTCCCTCACTAGCAGTTGTAATCATGTGAGAGCCTATCTCTCAGGCAACATGCCCATCGCAAAGTTTTGTGGTCGGAAATCCTAAGAAAAAGCTGCATCACTCACTTAAACGTCCTCCCTTGACAACAGAAACATCCTCTCTGATGAAGCACTGTGTAAAGCACTTTTGTGAAAGGAGGAGAACTAATGCACAATGTCTCAGAAAATACACCATCACAAGACCGGGATAAGTTATCTCAAATTATCACGTCAAACAGTCAGCTGCTGCTTGGGTGGAGAGTTCCCGTCACAAGTTTTAACCACTTTTTTTGTACACTAACAATAGAGCTTCACATTTATTTATGTAATTAAGGCGGCAGCTTTTAGGAACATCTTACAAGAGTTATTCCCAACCTGGAATAAAAAAAATACACCTGAGGGGTCGCAAGATGAGTCAAAGTTTCCTCTAATTTTTGCCTTTTTTGTGTGTAAATTACAATTCTGAAAATGAAGAAAAGAAAATCACTCACCTATTCAACCAGTGATGACGAGTCCCAGTTATACAATGCTGCGTTCAAGACGTGCCAACCAAAAAGGTTGAGAAGCATTGTCTTGCCAGTCCGACTACAATTATGTACTCATTACACTGATGGACGGAGAAGCTGCACTTTCCTTGTTTATGATCCTTGTGTATTTATTTCAGGATGGCTGAACCTCGCTTTAACAATCCCTATTTTTGGCCTCCACCTCCGACCATGCCCGGCCAGGTGAGTGATTTTGGTATTCACACGCCAGTAAAGATCATTGTAGTGTACATTTTCTGTGTAAATGTTGGCTGTTGTTGTTTTTTCTAACAATGTCTGTATTGATTTTAATAGCAACCCAATACAGATATACATATATATACTTTGTATCTGTACACAAACGCACAAAAATACAGGACACCTAAACTAAATCTCCAGTACACAATTAACCCAACACCCCACCTCAAAAAGAAGTATTGGTTGAGGATCGTAATAGGGGTAATACACTTCAGTTTATGTACATCTTATATTGTGTAAATATTGAAAATAAAAAAACATTTGGTGGATTTGAACGGAGGGATACTCATAGTATATCCACAGGTGCTTCATATGGGCTGAGTCTGTCCTCTATATAATATATGAATGGACCCTAGATGTTGTGAAAGAGTTATTGATGACCCATGATAGTTTATGTACTTTTTTCTAAGGGCACAGTCGTAGATAATTCAGAAATCCATTTACTCAGGACTACCGACCTTTTTCCATGATAGACCAATAATTATTTGGGCCAACAACAGACCTATTTCTAAAAAATAATGTTCTCCTTCTAATGTTATGAAAAACTTTGGGTCTAGAGGTATTTGTATTGATAAAATGTCCTGGATACTCTGCTTTTAAGAACTTTTTTATTTAAGTACACTGCCAAAGACACTGGACACTTTTTTTCCTTTTTGCACCTGATACATATATCAGCACTATTGTATTTATTGAGCTTTTCTGGGGTTATATACATTTGCATCAGCCAATTATACTGCTGTAATTTAAGGCGCATGTTACTTGTTTGTGATTATGTTTTGTTACATAGCCTCTCCCAAATCTCGATGGTGATGTCCTCTCTCCAAGCCTCTAGCCTCTTTACGGATTACTCTGAGGACTCACCTGCCAGAAATTGTTGTTATTTTCTGATTTTAAACAATGTGCCATTTAAAGGGATAGTTACATGGGAAGATTGCAAATATTTTGAAGATTTGTACCTTAGCTAGGCTAGCTGTTTCCCCCTGTTTCCAGTCTTTGTGCTAAGCTAAGCTAACTGGTTGCTGGCTGAAAAAGAAAATAATTCTTACTTTTCTCTAAATGAAACTAAATTAAATCTTCTTTTTTTTCCCTGTGAAATACGGGAGATTATCTATTCTGGTCTCCAAAAATCCCTTAAATTATAGTAATCAGAAAAGAAAGAGTCCATAAAACTCGTAACAAAAAAACATTGCCTCATTTTAAGAGGTCTCAAGACAAAAAGGTTAGGAACCACTAGTTTAATATGTTGTTTAATTGGAAGGATGTTTTGGGTGCAATGTGACGTGTCCGCCTCTAGAGGGAACCATCACCTCATAAAGTGACACTGACTGAACTGATGGTTGTTCTCTTGTCACAAATGCTGTTTCCTGGCTGTCAGCTGGATAACCTAGTCTTGATCAATAAAATCAAGGAGCAGCTGATGGCAGAGAAGATCCGACCGCAACATCTGCCCGCTGCCTCCGCCCCTTCCCAACAGCCCTTACTGGCTCCCCCGATCCAGTCGGATGGCGGCCAGCATGTGATGTCCAAAACTCACCAGATGCCGGTTCTCCACAGCCACAGCCCGTCTCAGCCTGACATCGCCCTGCACGCCCGCCCCGCCTCCAGCTCCGTCACAGGTACTCCTCACTTTTTACCAGTGGGGGAGGAAGTATTCCACACTGTTAAAATACTCCACTACAGCTAAAAGTTCTGCATTAAAAAAAACTTTGCCTAAGTAAAAGTATGCAGGTATTATCAGCAGAGTGTACTTAAGGTATCAAAAGTAAAAGTAATTATTGTGCCCTAAAATGGTATATTACTATTGTATATATGTTTTTGTTTTTATTATTATTACTGCTGCATTAAAGTCAATGTTGTATTTTACTGCTTTAGATATTTTAATTCCTTTATTTACAGTTGGGTAGTTTAATCTACAGCAATGCATCATATTCTACCAAATCATATTTTTGTGGCGTCGCTGTCCTGTGACAACCACGTAACTTAAATAGTCAACTTTCATGAGCTCAGATTAACAGCCCTGTTTTCAGCTTTGTGACAAAGCATTTTCCAGCTGATCCAAGAGGGCTTTTAAATAGTTTATTTAGCTTAAGAGAGAAGCATTGTCTAAGCACATAAAGGAACACTTCATCCTTCAGTTTATCATACACATTCAAAGTCAAAATCACAGAATTTGGTGATTTTCAAAGGACAAGTGAGTGTGAAGATCTTCAACTAAAGCTGTCAGATAAATCTAGTGGCGTAAAAAGACCACATTTGCCAGAACAATATTTGCCTCTGAGATGTTGTGGAGTAGAGATATATTTTACCACCTGCTAACAAAGAACCACAATGCTTCCGGTGCAAAACCGTTGCTGCTTTTTACTATTTTTAACATATACATGTCAAAATTCAAGATGAAATCACAGCTAAAATCAACTCAATCATGTACTCATCATGCACGAAAGCAATTACTTGATATGTCTTAATGTTGTGAAATGTTGTGGTTGTTGTTGTTGTTGTTGTATCGTGAATGTACTGTCTTGTGATTGTGTTTATATACTACAGTGTTTATTTTCTTAAAAGGAATGTCATTCAGGGACTACAGACATGCATTAGCTTATAACTTACTCTGATACAGCTAAGAAGCTGTGCACTGTCCCTGTCAAATAAATGAATGAATTAAAAACAATAAGGAAGTAACGCCAACAACACCAAACAAAGATAACACTGTTTGTTGTATGAATGTTGCTGTACGATGAGCTAAATGAAATGGATGTGTTTTTATACCAGATGTAAATTGTTGGCATTAAGACACTGAAGTTGATCAGGATGATGAAAGATGTATGCATTTTGTAAATGTGAACTTTCCTGCGTATTTTTTTCCAGGTCGTATTCTGGGGGATGTAAACTTGAATCTGGACGATAAGGCAGCTATAAAAGCCAGAGGATTATGGGAAGACTGGCATCTGCGTCAACTTATAGACCATCCCTCCAGGACGAACCACGTCTCAGGTAGTTTGTCCAGTTGCTACTCCCTGTTGCTGTAGAAACAAGGAAGCAAAGGTTGTTGTCCTGCTCAGGTCTGCGGTTTGTGCGTTTCATTCATCCGTAGATCTGGAAAAATCATGTTGGTAAATTTGGACTTCTCTGTGTTGTACGTATATGTAGCAGGTCGACTAAGACTGAATGACTTTAACCTGAAGTCGCTACACAAGGAGAGTGATATTACTATCGCCTTACTAACCATCCTACAAGATGTCCATTTATATCTCTTTTAGTTAGCTGCTGTTTATCCATGTTTCTACAATTTGCATGACTGACTCTCCTCACCTTTGCATTCAACAGGTGTGGCGCTGGCATCCAGAACAGGCAACCTCAACCCTTCAGAGATCATCACCCCCACCACACCCACCTTGAGCTGCCACAGCCGGCTGGGTGGAGCCCCCACATCTCACCTCATCTCAGGTTTAGCCTGCGGCCACGGCATGGATCACGGGAAAAACAACGGGGGCCTCGTGGGACTCCTCGGCCCTCCTCCAAAGGAGGAACGAGGGCGTAAGAGGATCAAAGCAGAGAATGGGTCGTCTCTTTTGGTGGTGCCCTACCCAATCCTAGCTTCAGGCAACGACCAGTCCTGTGTCACCATCACCACCAAACCAGGAAAAACCTACAGGTAAGAAAGGACTTTTTTTAAAGATAGATGCATAGATTTACATTTACATTTCATTTAGCTGACGCTTTTATCCAAAGCGACTTACAATGAGTGCATTCATCATACACTGATAACAAGGGCTTCCATGTAAGGTGCCACCTGCCCATCAGGATTCTAACTAACACCGTAGGCACAGTTACGGAAGCAATTAGGGGTTAAGTGTCTTGCCCAAGGACACATCGACCTGGACTAGCGGAGCCGGGGATCGTATCGCCGATCCCCTGATTGAAGGACCCCCTGCTCTGAGCCACGGTCACCGAGGTGCAGTGCACCTGACTCATGGCTCACAGTTGTTTTCCCATAATTAGAAGTCCAGTAGATACAGCCGGTTTCAAATCTCCATTTACTCCTAAAAAAGGAGGAAATATACTGATTATTGATTATTTCTACAATAAGAAGGAATACAATTCAAACTGAATGTCCACCAGATTTGAGAATTGTCTTGGCTCACCAAAACATAAAAGCAGCCCCAAAACTGGTAATATACAACAAGTAGGGTAACAGAACACAGTACACTAGTGAACAATATATAAACCATACCAAAAAGAAAACATAGAATATTAATACACAAAATAAAATACGGGGCTACACGGTGGTGCAGTGGCTAGCACTGTCCCCTCACAGCAAGACGGGCCCGGGCGGTCCTTCTGTGTGGAGCTTGCACGTCCTCCCCGCGGCAGCATGGGTTCCCTTCGGGTTCTCCGGCTTCCTCCCACAGTCCAAAGATATGCAACTTAGATTAATTAGAGGATAAGTGGTTTGGATAATTGAATGGAAAAAAACAATATAAATACTGTGGGGAAAACAAAAATCTGAGTTCTGATGCCTCCCTGAGGTCTCAAACTGACGAAATAAAGAATGAGAACTGTCAGCATGTTCATGGCCTTTTCTCCTCACAGTTTAAATGTCACCCAGCAACAACTGGGGGTTGATATTTACCAATCACAGACTCTGGTGAGGGAAGAATTATTTACTGGGGTACAAGTAGAAGTGCAAGAAAACGAAGCAAAAAGTAAAGGTTTTGATTTCACAATGTTACTTCAAGCGGTTATAATCAATGTTAACAATTAATCAATTGACAGTCTAATGCAGAGCTGGGCATTGTACTGTCGCCGACCGGCCCGCGGGAGGTCAACGGGAAATTAGGAATAAAACGTAAATAAGTGTACATGATGCACATTTTACAGCTGCATTGCTTTTATTTTGAAGGCGGCTGCTGCTGTTTTTTTTCTTCTCAATTTTCCTCAAAAATGTATCAAAAGATTGATACAGAGAGTGTAGAGTTTTTAACTAAACATGGACGTCTAAGTATTTATTTACTGAAGTCGAAGCCGTGTGCTTGGTTTGTGGAGAACAGGTCGCAGTGTTAAAGGATTACAATGTGAATCACCACTACGAGACAAAACACGCGGAGCAACACAAAGAGGCTCATTTTTGGTTCAGAAGATGTTGTTTCTCTTTGGATCTACCTCCATATGTAAACAAACATTCTCCGTGATAAAGTTTAACAGATACAGATCCTCTCTCACTGACGATCAGCTGTCTCCTACTCATATCCACCTCAGACATTCTACCTTCTCATATCCACCTCAGACATTCTACCTTCTCATATCCACCTCAGACATTCAGCCTGACTTCAGAGCTTCGTTCAAGCCCAAGACAGACAAGATTTCTCACACTGAACTGAATAACAGAAAATTAAGTAATTGGATTACAAACAATAGTGATAAAAGTGCTAATTTAGCAAAAACGTGATCCCTGTTTTATTATATGTAGAAATTAAACATGTATATTTGTTTGGATCATTATTCCTGCTGCAGATGTTTAAAGTGGAGCTTATTGAACTCCTTTATACACTGTTGCTCAGTTTGGGAAGTTAGGATGGGTTTGAAGAATTGTAATGTGCAAAGTAACTAGTAACTAAAGCTGTCAGACAAATGTAGTGGAGTAAAAAGTACAATATTTCCCTCTGAGATGTACTGGAGTGGAAGTACAAAGTTGAATAAAATAGAAATACTCAAGTAAAGTACCTTGAATTTGTACTTAAGTAAATATACTTGGTTACATTCCACCACTGATCATGACATTCACTCTTACCACTCGCAGCTCATCAAAACAATTTACTGCTTTTTATGAAGAGGTCGAATAATACTGAGCAGGACCGCACAATTTTTGAGTTTGGGTTTTCCAGCCACAACTTTACCATTTGGTTCCCTATTTTCACTTACAGTCACAGCAGGCAGCTGGGCTCAACAAAAAATATCTAAAAACCTACTGTATGGTACACTGTACACACAGTAGACCACCTAATCAGTTCCAAACAGCAGACAGACTCAGTTAGCATAATGGAGCATTTAGTAGCTTAAGAGCCAGATATTTCCCTATAGAGCTGGTAGGGACCAAAAACCGAGCTAAAAAACAGCAAATATTGGATTTAAATTTGCCAGTTGGACACAAACAGACTCCAAATGAATGATATTGGTGCTCTGTATCTGCTGGGTGTGTAAATAAGCAGCTGTTTGCTAACAAGTTTGCCATATTAACATAAACGGTGATGATATGTCAATGTGATGTCTTACAGCTTGTTTCTGCTGCCCTGCTGGCCAAAAGAAAACCGTTATTGCAGGTTTATGCATTAGCATGAAAAGTAAAAGTGCTCACTGTGCTATACCGTACATTATATTTCAGTATTATGCCGTAGATCATTATGAGCAGATCATGTGTTTCATATACCTATATGAAAATATATATATATATCTATGCTTGAGTGTCTGTGCGTGTCCTTTACATGTGTCCTCTATCTGTGTCTCTGTGTTCTTGATACAGGTGTAAAGTTTGTCCGCTGACCTTCTTCTCCAAGTCAGACATGCAGATCCACTCCAAAACGCACACAGACCCAAAGGCTCACAAGTGTCCTCACTGCACTAAGTCCTTTGCGAACGCATCGTACCTGGCCCAGCACCTGCGCATACACCTGGGCATTAAGCCTTACCGCTGCTCCTACTGCGAGAAATGTTTTCGCCAACTCTCCCATCTGCAGCAACACACCAGGTCTGATCTCAACACAGCATGTCCATGACACTTTCTTTGTCATGTTATTGTCATGTTTTTGCTATTATGAGCATAAATGTATTCTGTTGTGCAGCATCAGCCCCGCTTCAATGGCATTCTTTATATTCCTAGCAGGAGCTATAATGTTCTGTTTCCTAGTGAGCAGTAAAATAGTAAGCTGTGGTGGAATATGATGGTAGAAAAAATGCTGTCATATGTATCATACTTGGGGTGATTTGTTCCTTAAAACACAGATTAAAAACTTTAGTAGGGTTTAAAAAAATTCTAATTAAAAAAACTTTCCTGCAGGGTCACGCAGGTATCAGAGGTATAAATTGTGTTACTTAAAGAAGGTAAAGGTAGAAGGTAAGTTGATTGCAGAAGGTTCGTCATATTTGAGGTCAGTTCACCCAAATCATTTCCCTGATGAGTTCTGCCGTAACCATAGAGATAGTGAAGGTTTTAGAGAAATTCCACAGACTTCACTGTGGATAGCTTTCCTATAGTTTCTATGAAAACAGTGTGACAAAACACTGATACCAAAGAGGACAATGTTACATTTACCCTTCTAGTGAGCTTCTTAGTAAAAGGATTAACATTAAACATAAAAATTTTACTTTTTGTAAAGACTATATTGAAAAAACTGACCACATTTTCTTTGACTGTGCATTAAACAACTTAGTTTTAGTAGAGGCATTCTTTATACATAAAGCCAGATGTACAAAAACAATTCCTTTATCTATGATCTTTGAAAGATAAATTAGTGACACATTCTGCTGAAGAGCTAATCACTTACCTTATTAATTGTGTGTCATACAATGTTTAAAGCATAAGTGCACAATTTTTCAGTGTCTTAAAATAGAAGACATGAGAAAAATACTTTATTTATCCCGAGGGAAATTCTTTTGCAGCAGTATTCATCCCGAGGGATAAATAAAGTATTTTTCTCATGAGCCTCAGATGAACTTAAGAGAGCTGTGGATTTTGTCCCCTGCATCACTTACACTGGAAGAGCATTAGGGATTCATCTTTTCATGGCCAGTATGAGCATTTTTAATGATTACAGCAAGAAAAACCTGTCTCAACATTGGCAATATGGGCAATTGCCTGCAATTTTACGACAAATCGTCTGTAATGATAAGACAAAAATTGCGAAATTATCCTTTGAAGTCAAAAAGAAAAGAAGGTAATGCTGTTAGCAAGACAAACAAAATGGTAGAGATCTCAGAAATGATTGTGTCACGCATTTAAACTAGAAGTGAGAGAATATAATCTTGAACCTAATGTGATTTTTTATTTATTTTCTTTGGTGAACTGACCCTTTTAAAATAGTGCTAACTGTTAAGGAACTGTTGTTTCAGGTTGCTGTGTCCAGTTAGTCAGTTAGGGTGGAGCGTGCAGTGTAGAACGGGTTTAGAGGTCTTTGTTCTTATCACAATGACGCCCTGTTTACTCTTTGCGGGCTGGCTTTTGTTTCTTTGTACACAATAGATTGCTTCTCTCTCCTCCTCTAAAAAGAGCTTAATCTAATGTTTGCATCATTTTGCCTCTTTCAGAATCCACACAGGCGATCGGCCGTACAAATGCCTCCACCCAGGATGTGAAAAAGCTTTTACTCAGCTCTCTAATCTGCAGGTAAACATTAACACTGCTGTCCTCAGCCACCTGTTTTACCGGCCCGATCCCCCACAGCTCAAACTGTGAAGCAAGGTAAAACTGACTCGGTTTCGTTATGTTTTTCTCCCCTCCTGAAGTCTCACCAGAGGCAGCACAACAAAGACAAGCCCTTCAAATGCTCCAACTGTTACCGTGCCTATTCAGACTCTGCCTCGCTGCAGATCCACCTGTCTGCACACGCCATCAAAAACGCCAAGGCCTACTGCTGCAGCATGTGTGGCAGGGCATACACGTCGGTGAGTTAGAAATCCCAGTAAAATAAAGTTTCAATCTGAACTGACTGCAGCAGCGATGTCAAAACGTTTTGTCTTTGTGTTTTTTTTTTTTTCAGGAGACATATCTTATAAAACACATGTCCAAACACACAATGGTGGAACATGTGGTGTCCCATCACTCCCCCCAGCACAGGACACAGTCTCCCAGCATCCCTATACGGATCTCCCTCATCTGAGCTCCTCACCCGTCTCTCGCCCTCCCATCAGAGACGTTTCCTGTGATATCTGCGCTCTTCTGATGGACTTTGAACCCATTAACGGGTTCCAAAAATGTGCCAGATTGTATAAGTATCTTGTGAAGAGGTGCTCTTTTAATGAGTGTATCCTCCTTTCCTTTCTTGCTGACCAGATAGTATTATCGGGGACATCCAAAGATGACTTCTCAGCACTTTCAGGCCAGGAAATGACAGGCCTAAAAATGTCTTTTTCTATGTGACTACACAGGGGAAAAAAGAGTATTGCTCCAGGCAGCTACAGTACATGGAAAATCTTTTTAAAACTTTTTGTGTAATAACAAGATTGCATTGTCTTTTTTTATATGGTCCATTACTTTCTTTACTCAAGTATTTGCAAAGAAAAATATATTTGCATCAGAACGAGTCTTCCGTTAGCTGAGTGGCCAAGTGAGCATAAGGAGAATGCTTATATAATGCGTATTCATGTATATCTTGCCACTTGTTATGTCAGTGTTTGCAATGTTTCACCAGTCACATGGCCATAACATTTTTCATTACAGTATTTTTTACCCTGGCGCCAACATCGCCATGACGTGTGACTCATAATTAGACGAATAGATATATTTTCTTTTACATTTGTTTTGTAATGTCATAAAATATGCTCACGGCAGTCCTCAGGTTTCTTCTGTTTAAGTTGAATCGGTGCTGTAAGTCTCCTGAAATACAAGAACTGTTAAAAAAAAGTGTTTGTATGAATTGAAACGAAAGAATCTCACAAACCAAGCAAAAAACTGAATTTAAAATTTAATTTATGAGATGAATGTGAGCGCCTCTGTTTAGAGTAAATCAAAAATTGGTTGTTGCAACAGTCAAAACCCCCTAAAAATGATAATTTATATGCATTTAATGTGCCAGATTCACCACAATATGAATGATTACTGTGTTAATATTAAATTGAATCATGCACTCAATGCTTTTTTTGTCTACTTTGGGTGAGCAATTGAATAAATGCAGTGGCGAGACTGAAATGTTACACCACACAGATGTGACAGATGTGTTACTTTCCTGGAAAACAATAATGGGGTCCATCTTTTTGGTTTTCAGCCATAATTTGCAACTGAAGCATCACACTTCTCTAAATACTCAATTTGCCATTGTTTTATGACTGAAAATGTTGACATTTTATATGCATTTAAGCCTTAATTTGTTACAACTCTCCACGCTGTTGTTTTATCACTTTACATTTGCCTTTATTTCATAGCATGATATATACTGTAAATAAACTATATTAACTGTCAACCTGTTTTATAATAAATAACTATAATTACAAGTAATGGTGAAAAGCTTTATGTTTTCTTTGATTGTAACGTGACTGTACTGCAAAACAAGTTCAACAATATAACAAGATAAAGGATGCTCGCCTTCTTAATGCGGATGAATAAAATGCCTCATCAGACCCTTTCTGTAGTGCCACAGGTGTTGGGTGTAACGTTACATAGGAGGATGTGATTGTAAGAATGGGATCCAAAGCTATACTTCGCACAACTCTCGTGTTTCACACCTAACTATCAATGTCTGACATAGATGAGGATAATGTTTTAGTTGGCTTTGGTAAACAACTGGTGGTTAAGTACCAGTGAAAGTGAAATGAAGTGTCTGTGCTTTATACTGATGAGTGACAAACTGCAGCTCATATGAAGCTGTATATGTGAGATAAAACTATTTTTGGTGCAGATTCAGTTTGATGACAGTTGAATGTGTAACAAACAGCCTACTACAAATCCCACAGACTGTAGCCTGTAAAGTGTGGAGCATTATGGAATAAAAGGTGACTGAAAAAAATTGTGTCTCTTGGAAAAGTTACACAAAATAGAAATGGGCGAGCATTTAGTAGTTTCAGGAGTTGGTAGGAAGTGAATATTGAATATTGAATACTCTGTGAATGTATCTCGACACATTTGCTCAATAACTTTGCTTCAGTACAATTTCAAGATACTTATACTGTACTTAAGTATTTTCCCTCAATATGTTACTTTACACTTGTAACCGATACTCCACTACATTTATTTCAGTGTTCTTTGTTTGTTACTTTTCTGATTACAATTTAACATAAAAAACATATGATGAGATTTTAAAATACAATTAACTCAATCTGCACTCTAACTGTATTACTATGGAAAGCAATCAATAATTACCAATGTATACCTGATGCTTATTATCTGCTAATTGATGTTTGTACAATCTCGAGAGAAAAAAATGGTCCGCAGGAATATAATATACATGTAAATAAATAGAAGTTGGGGTACTAAAACTTGCAAGAAATACTGGTATAATCCTTTAACATGCAAACAATTGCCAGGCTAGAAGTGAAGAAATATTCAGATCCTTTCCTTCCACTATAAGCACCAATAGAACTAAGTACTATCAGCTAAATGTACTTAAAGTATCAAAAGTGCTCATTCTGCAGCAGAAAAGCGCATGTTACTGAAACACTATTCTATATGGCATTGTTAGATTATTAATATTGATGCATCAATGTAACAGTAAGCAACATTTTACTGTTGTAGCTGCTTGAGGTGGAACTCTTACATCCCCAGGACAATTTCCTTCAACACCCTTGCACATCTTTTCTTTCCTTACTAAAATGCACTTGCCACTTTTATTTTATAATATATACTTGTTTTAAACTACTGTTATATATTTGTTGTTTACCATATTTATCTATTATTGCTTTATATATGTTTTATTGTTTTTATTGTTTTATTGTTTTATTCTATGTCTATGTTTATTGTTATGCACCTTTCAGCTATAGTCAAATTCCTGGTTTGTGCAACGTACTTGGCCAATAAACAATTCTGATTGTGATTCTGATTCTGAACTAGTTCTGACTACTCCATATGCAGTCAGTCGGTTTAGTCCAGTGTTTCCGAATCTAGGGGGCGTGCCCGTCAAAGGGGTCTCAAAATAAATGGAGTAATGAGATGAGAAATAGGGTAGAAAGAAGAACAACTAAGTTCTGATACACAGAAGCATTTGTGATTTTATTTTCTTCTTTTTTTTATATTTGCTTTTTTTTTTTTAATAAAATGTTGGATGCTTTTACATCTTTTGGCCTCAGGCAGATATGTAAAATGAAACCATCTCAGAAGTTTAAAGGGGAAATGTCTCTTTGGTGAAACTGCTGGCAACTCATAAAATCGGAAACCCTGAAACCAGCCTTATCAGGCGAGAGGCTTTGCATTCGGGATCCAGGAATTTGCAAAACCTGCATGTTGGAACAGGTACCGACGACATGGTCAGGAATACTTCACTCAGTGTTGGTATAAGAAAAGATCCTCTGGGGCTTTAAAAAAGCTTCCACTATTGAAGTACGAGTGTACAGTGCTACGCCTTCCCACAAAAAGCAAACACATTCACAGGCATTAATAATAACGGGAGACCTCAGAACAGATATATGCATGTTTCATTATTTGTTCAAAGTGTGTGAGATAATGAAGCGACAAGCCTGGTGTGTTTAGGTTTCAGTTGTGGAAAATCAGGATCGTGTGTTGGGGAAGTTTGGTAATCGAGCCACACGCACAAAAAAAAAAAGAAAAAACGAACCACGCAGTTTATTAATCTGACCAGAAGTGTTTCTGTCTTCCTGACCTCACAGAGTCCATGTCGTGCCTCGACACACTTTTGCCTCTCAGATGTGTTGACATTCAATTATCCTCTGGGTTTGAATTGTACGTTTTTTTTATTTTTATTTTTTCTCGGTGCGATTTTAAACTGGATTACCTCATTTAACTTATAAATCTGATTGTTTCTCTTTTTTCTTTTTGTTGCTGTGACAAATCAAAGCAGAAAAGGAAAGGCCTGTTCTATTAAGGGACGTTTGAGACTCCTCCGTAAACTTCCGCAAACAAAAAAAGAAAATAGAACAGTGTATGCTGCGTGTGGGCACATTGACACGACTATCGGTCGTTAGTGTGACATCAACTGTGCAGCGGTCAGTCCATCTCTGTACAGGTATGCGAGGACACACGCATGAGTTATGATTACCTTTATCACGCAAGAGAAAACCTTCAGCAGAGACAGCCTCCCTTTCCACTTGTCATCTGATGACACACGGAGCTGCTGCTCAGTGTGACACATCGTAAGGGACGCAACAACATCCAGGTGGAATTTGGTCCTGTAAATATTTTTCGGACGGTTTATGGATGTGTGCGGGTGACAGCGACTCACAGGTAAGGTTTTTTTCTTTATGTCACATGAAACATTTAGTATTTTGTGAAAAAAAAATCTTCAATGGACAATATACTAAAACTAAAATATATATGTGTGTGTGTGTGTGTGTGTGTGTGTGTGTTAATTTGTTTAAACTCTGGTGGAGTTACACGAGGTAATCATTTGTGTTGCAGACTAAACCCTTATCATAAAGTCCTTGCAGTGTTGGCATAAAATTTGCTTAACAGATCTTCAAACTCAAATTAAACTGAACCCGTTTCAGTAAAGTCTAAAATTTTTAGTCTTTAAAATGTCCTACCAAGGGGACGTCATCTTCAGAACCTAAAAACATTCAGTTTTTAGTTTTATTAATGTTAATAATTAACAGTTAATTGATTATCGAAATAGTTGTCTATTATGTTATGTTATGCTACCTAATATATATATATATTTATATGCACATAATGTGTGTGTGTGTGTGTGTGTGTGTGTGTGTGTGTGTGTGTGTGTGTGTGTGTGTGTGTGTGTATATATATATATATATGGTATATGTTACCTATATGTTAATATCTTCAATATAACAATATAAAAGTCAAACCCTTCAATACAAGCAGCCTAAATGAATACACTCTCAAAATTATGTTTTATATATATATATATAAATCATACTTTTGGAATCAAAACTCTGGTATCATAACCAATATCTAAAAATTTCAAAGGATAGTGCAGCCATATTTATGTGGCCGTATTTGAACCAAAGAGCTTATGTATAATTATTTTGAAAAGGTTTAACACCCCCCTTCTCTTTTCTCTCATCTATGAAACTACTGCTGCCTTCACTTTCTTTTATAAGGGAATTCATGATTGACTGAGCTTGGAAGGCAACGTTTTTCAACCATGGGGTACCTAACATCTTTTAGGCTATTATGCCACACAGTTTTGCATTTTCTAAAAATTAAGATTCAGCGTTTAATCTGTCTGTGGCTTTTTTCCTGTAGACATGGTCCGAGGATGAAGGGTGTTTTGAAATGTGTGCTCAGCATTCCTATCATGCTCTGTGTTTTCTACTTAATATATCCATCTTTGAGGTGAGTCTGTATTTAAAATAAAGAGACACCACATGCTGTACTAGATCAATTAATAAGCCTAAATGCCAACAAAACATTATTTAAATTTGATTATAATTTCTGTTTTTGATATCAGACTTTTAATAGGCCTACTACCTATGGACAAATGCTCTTTGGAAAGCGCAAAGATGCTGGTTCTTGACAACAGTGTGGACGCCAGCCTCGACCTTTGGTAAGACCATTAAGACTGTACGTTTTGGCTGCACACACAGTCGTGGAGCCACTGTTTACTCACTGAAAGCACTAGAAATAGATTTCCCTTTCTAAAATGGCCAACTTGAGAGAAGTCAAACCAACATTACTTAGTTACTACATTACTTAATTAGTTTGACATATTGAGAAGCCAACAGTTTAATCACATCAGACTTATCGCAACAACAGAAAAAGCATTATCTCTACTACATTTATTAACTCTTTCAGTCGATGAATTGATTAGTAGATTAGAAGAAACATAACAGGCAACTGTCTTGATAATCAATTGATTGTTAATTATTACCATTCTAAAGTAAACTGAATGTTTCTATGTTCTGAAGTTGATGGTGTTACCTCGGGTGTTAGGGCATATTAAAGACTACATGAGCAATAGTATACTAACTACAGCCCTAAACTTTAGATTTTCAAAAGGCTGATGTGTTTGATACAGTGTAATGAAAAATATCAAGTTACCCTTCACAATGTGAATACAATGTAATCACTAAAAAAGTGAAAAGTAGAAAAGTGATTAACAAGCAGCATCATTGCAATACGTTTGGCAGAGTTTTCTAGGTCATTGTGTTGTTCGTTACTTTCATCATAACCGCAGTCACAAAGAAAACGTTGCTGTTGGGAGACAACATGTTTTCAGTTCTCTGATACAAAAGTTGCTGTGTATGAAGTGTTTTGGTTGTTTTAGTGTATTGTGCATGAGAGATTAACTGCAGTGCTGAGCTGCATGTTGGTAAAGAAGAGTTTTGAAAACGGAAATTAAGTACAGAAAAATCTGTGTGAAAAAAAAGAAAAGGAAAGAATGATGAGAGAATCTGCGATCCCCCCAAACACTTGTTTACAGTTAATGTATTTATTTTCATCATATTATTGCAAACTACAAAAAAGAGAAGAAAAAAAAAACATTTGTCCTTTATTTCAGGTCCAGACCCAACGTGCAAACGTGTACATCTTGGAAAGCACCCATCATCTGGGAAGGGATGTTTGACCCTGACCTTTACGACCAGATGCACAAGAAGGAAGGATCGTCTGTGGCTCTCACAGTGTTTGCTGTGGGCAGGTTCGTTTTCATATTCCTTCTGTAATGACTGTGTAGTGACTCCGCCTATCAAAAAAAGGCCACCACGGTCGCTGATTGCTTTGTTTAGACGCATGCAATAAATCAGTTTTCAACATAAAGGCAATTTATTGCTTAAAATCGCAGCATTTACAAAACAAACAGATCGTAGTCATTTTATTTGTCATAAGTCTATTTCCTAAATTCTAGACAAAATAAATCATAACATTCATTATCACACGGTCAAAAACTGTTTGCTCTTGCCTATTAGCAACACCTGTATCCAGTGACCCTCCTGATTATATTAACCTGTGGTTTAATTAACAGCGGCACTACGCCCCTAAGTGGTGGGAGGTTTTACAAAACAATAACAAAATGGCCCTTACTGACTGTTTGGATAAACTGTCATCACACCTAAATAAATCCTGGTCTGCCAACTGCTATTTTGTTTGTTTGATTGTGGTAACTATTAAGATGTAAACATGATGTTGTCCTTGTCTCCCCTGCCACCAAAGGTACCTGGATGTTTACCTCAGGACCTTCCTGAACTCGTCAGAGCATCACTTTATGTTGGGGTTGCCCGTGACGTATTACGTATTTACGGATGTGCCAGAGAAGGTGCCAGACATCAAGCTCGCTCCTCAGCGAAGCATAAAGGTTATCAAAGTGGAGAGGTACGCCAGGTGGCAGGACATCTCCATGATGCGAATGAAAACCATATCGGATGTCATCGAGTCGGATCTTCGCCACCACTGCACCCATGTGTTTTGCTTCGATGTGGATCAGGTGTTTACCGCAAGATTTGGCTCGGAGGCCCTGGGAGATTCTGTGGCTCTGCTCCATGCCCACTACTACCGCTTTCCAAAGAAGTGGTTTACCTACGACCGCAACTCAAAGTCCAAGGCGTACATGCAAACTGGGGATTTCTACTACCACGCTGCCATCTTTGGAGGCTCATGGAAGAGTGTAAAAGCGTTGACTGAGACCTGCTATCAGAGCATCATGGAGGATAAACAGAATAATGTGGAGGCTCTGTGGCACGATGAGAGCCATCTCAACAAGTACTTGTGGCTTCACAAACCGAGCAAGGTGCTCTCTCCGGAGTACTGCTGGGACGACAGTATCGGCTACAAGGGAGACATACAAGTCACCCGAGTACTGTGGGCACCAAAATATTATGATACACTTCGCACACCTTAGTGTGCTTTGGAAGTAAAGCGCAAAATTGGCTCTTATATTTAGTAAATGGTATGAGAACTATCTAACAAACATTACGCTCTCAAGTTGCCGTGCTCCCTGGGTCTTTTTGTACTCTCAGGGAATTTAGTTGAACAACTGTAAGTGTGGATTTCCTAATGGTGTGTAGACTTCTTTCACTGACCACCTGCTGCCGCCTAGGTAACTCTATGCAAATGCTGCCACTGTCATGATCCCTGCCGTGCCTCTCCTTCCTCCGAGCATCCTGCCAGTTTTCCCTTCATTTGGTTCCCTGTTTTTCCTGTGTATGTGTGTGTGTATGTGTGTGTGTCTACCTGGGCGTGGCTTCCCCTTCCCCTCCTGCTGCCAATTAACCGGCACACATGCAACCCATCCATTCATCAAGCCCCACAGTATATCTACCCCAGCTCTTCACCCCAGTCCTTGCCTGATTGTCAGTCTTCACACAGTGAACTACGGCTACGGCCTAACGTGATTCCTGACAATTGTTTGTTGCGACTTTTTGTTTAACCTGTGCTTCCCTCAGACTCACGGCTCCTCTCGGGACCCTCTTGTGCCCAGGCTTGCCGACCCAATCGCTGCCCACTTCCGGATTCTGGCTAATGCTCTTTGGTCTAGCCCCGCTCAACCATGACAGCCATGGCTTCATTGTCAATGTGCAGTGATTACATATTAATAGGCTCGTTCGAGATGAGCCGGTTTAATATAAAGAATAAAGTGTTTCACAGGTAGACATAAAAAGAACAAAGGATGCAGGTACACGCACATTTCTACATAAATATACATTTATAAACACATCTAACCACTTCCAAACGAGGTCTGTAAACTACCAGTAGACTACAGATTAGATCTAACAGGAAGTAACCGCTTTTGTGACTTCCTGTGTTTCTTTGAAGGAGGCGCAGTTCATCTCGAACGAGCCTAATGTTACATAGTGTGCTAGTTGATCAGAGTTATATTTATGTGTGAATCAGTTTGTCAATTACTCCTCTTTCCCCAAATCACCTTGTTTTATGTATAATACTTATTGGCCCCAAAGTTGCAGCGGCCTAAATAACTACAGTCAAGACAGTTTTTTTTTGTTTTTTTCTCAAATTGTCTCATCAGTTTCTGAGAAAAATGGCAGGCTAAGAGAAACATCTTCTGTACATTGAGATGCAAACGGGACAGGCTGTCCCTATTTATTATTTATTTTTCATTTTTAACTCCGTAATGCTTGGGTAGAAGCCAGGGATTTGAATTGATTTGCATAGACAAATCTTTAGAGCTACTGAAAGGAAGAACATTTTGTATGTTTTAAAGTTAAAAGCAGATGTATCATATGGGTGTCATTCTTCCAATTAATAAAATGAACATTTGTGAGGAGAAATATAATATCCCAAAGAACTTTGTCCAATAGATATGTTTTTTTAAGCATTTATTAGTTCTTTAATTTATATAATTTCATAGTAGCATAATCTCTCAACAAACAGTCTCATGTAGTTTCAGACCTGTTGCAGGTGATCTGGCCTCATCAAAAGGCATTGAGGAAAGTTCCTTTTGCTTTGTGGAAAAAGTTGCCCTGGCTGCACATTAGAGACTAAAGCAACGACGATCAATATCATTTTATAAAGGAAATTTTGAGGACTTAATATAAACATCATAAAAATACATTTAATTTAATGCAGCAGCGCTCTAGCTCCTAAGGCAAGTTTATAACAAACAGCTGCTAAGGTATGTACTGTGGTTTCTCCACTATGCAAAAATGCTTGTTTTCATTTGTGCAACGGAAAAAAACAAGAAGAGAATGTGTAACAATAAACCTCAACATGGAAACTGATAGGTTTGGGTGGGTTCTGAAATTCATGCACTGTAAATGTTAGTCAGGTCAGGTTTTGAAGTCTAGACTTTCAACAGTTACAAGATGTGAATTCATTTTTTATAAGGATATTCAAAAATGTTTTTACATGAGAGCTGTTTTTACTCAGATTTGGAGAGGTCAGTAATTTTGTTGTTGACTTAAAAATTAAACCGAATGGGAAGAGGAAGACAGAAAGGGAAATTATTTTGTATTTATTTATTTTATTATTAAATCACTATTTCTGTACAGTATATTCATGTTGCAGATAGACAGTAAACCTCAGGAACACGTACTGTCTGAGTTGCTGAGGGCAGCCGGGGGAGACGAGGGGTCTGAGTGTCTCTGAGCGGGGGTCAGATTCAGGTAGCCCATCTCTGCTGACTGAGACCGGGGCCCAGAGATGAAGCAGTGACGGGAGGAAGTCATATCTGTCTGCTTTCTCTGAGTTTTGTCAAATAACCCCTGGATTTCAGACATCTCAGGCATCATCACACTAGGGACGCAATCAAAGTTCATTTAATGGTGTTTTACTTCGCAAGCAAACAGGTTTTGCTTAGACTGTGAATTGGGATCAGACTTACCTTGAAGTTTGCACAGCAAGGGATTTAAAAACCTGCATACAATTAGATGTTTTCTTCAGTTCCTAATAATAATAAAAAAAATTGTCTTATAATGACCACAGTAAAGAATATACTCAACCTTTTGTAACTTAAAAAAAACATAGAATGACAAAAGAAAAAAAGGAAAACATAACCAAAATAAATACTCTGATTACCCTCACACATCACTACCTACCAGTATAAATCAAAATTGAATGTATTTAGTTTTTTGTTCCTCCCCACACGTTTTTACCAGCATAATTTGTCTCCCACATCACACCAATGTTTGAAAAACCGATCTCGTGTCACTTCATCAGAGGCAATGTTAGCTAGGTAACTTTCTATAACTTAAATAATGAACTTAAGGATTATCACATATACACATAAATAATCATGCTAACAGGCTAAACTAAATTGGTGAACATGGTAAACATTACACCTGCTAAACAGTAACCGAAATGTTCGCATTATCACTGTGAGCGTGTTACTAAGGTGACGTTTGCATTAAACTGAAAGCACTGCCCTATCTAAGTACATCCTCAGAGTCGCTTGCATGTCTGTAGGCTTTTCGTTTTATTGATCCATCCAACAGTTATGTTTGCTGGTGTCTGAGGCATTACAGTCTCATGGTTGTTAGCATGACTAAGGGCGTTTAGTTGTGTCCCTTGTTAGGGAGGCAGCTGATCTAAAGTAACTTTACAATGGCCAAACAATAACAGCAGCAGCAGCAGCAGTGACTCTACATCATAGCCTGTGAATAAACATGAAGGAGACTCAGCTGCGCCTCATACCTCAGCAAAGTGGAGGGAATGCATGTGCTGCAGGGTGCGTTCCAGGACAGCTAGCTGATTGGACATGTGGAGTGTTTTGTTTCCTAGCTTCTTGTTTTCCATCTCTAGAAAATCCACCCTTGAAATCAATACAAACAATTTTTCTTTGTCAATGAACACACATTTGGTAAATGAGCAGTAATCCTTTGAATGTGTGGACTCTTTGGAATCATACAGTTAAGTGTTGACTGTTTGAGTTAAGTACCTGCATTTGGAGAAAGAGGCTGTTAGATTACTGTCTTTCTTGTTGTGCTCCTCCTCATTTAGCTGTTGTAGTAGCCTTCTCCTCTCAACAAGTAGTTTCTCATTTTCCACCGTGATACTTATGGTAAGTTCTTTTTCCTAGAAGAGAAAAACAGTTGGAATTTCCTTCAATTCATTATCCAAATTTAGACAATGCCATTTATGTCTACAGAGTGAGTCAATACAGGAATTATACCATGACTCAGCTTCTCCAAAGTACTTTCAGTATTGCCACCATTTCACATATCCCATGACAGCCTGTTGCCATGGTCACTGAGTCAATATATAAAACATAGTGTAGCAACAGAAGAAAAAAACAGCTGAAATCTTTTTCTCCAGAGCAAGATAACTTTTATGTTAGCACAGGTGGGAATTAAACTGATAATTAAATCCATCATATGAAAAAAAAACTAAACAAATAAAATATAAAACAAATAGTGATTCCTTGAATTTGAAACAGGATGCTTTTAAGAAAATATGACAATCAAAAACACTGTCGGAACATATTACTGAAATCCAGTTGCCCCACATCAAACATCAAGGTATCTTTTGTGTGAAGTGGGACAAAGCTACAGATTTACCTTTGATAACGAATGGGAACACAGAGACAGCTGCCGCTCTAGATTCTTTATCTTCTCATCGCGCCATGTTGTTTCCTCATCACATTTCTGTTTGGCTCGACACAGTTTTGTCTTGTGCTTTTCCTTCATTTCATGGTATTTACTATAAGAAGGTGGACCAAAGTATCACATTACTTATTTCTATTATATTAAATGATGATTTAACTGTGGCAAAAAGCCATACAACATATATTATAATTATATTGCACTATGGAGGGACATTGTCATATGTTGTCACCAGTGTCAATGTTTTCAATGTCCTCTGCAGGTTGAAGAAAAGTCTTTGTTGTTCGTTCACACACACAAATATTATTGGATAAATAAAAAATGTCAGTCTCATTAAGCTTTAGATTGTGTTGTTTATTTTCTGTCGGGTTCGAATTTTGAAGTTTTTCAGCTCTTTGGCAACATCATGGGTCTGTTACCTCCGCTCTTTGTCGAGGCATTTAAGGGTTTCACAGATCTCCTTCTTGAGTGTCTCGCACTCATCTTGGGTGGCCAACAGAGTCTCCACTGCTTCTTGATAATCAGGACACTCCTGTGGTCCAAAGTACGGACATCAGCAGTGATGGGAATGAACCTTACGCAGTGTGATTTCTGTGTTTTGCAGCACCTGTAATTGTGTCTGTAGCTCTTTATCATCTTTCAGCCGATAGGGAGTGTTTTCAAAATGTTGCCCATTTTCCTTCCACAGCCTTCAAAACAGACACATAAACCTTCACTAACTCATGTGTTACTGCAACATTGAGCGTTAGCATGCACATACAGTAGCTGCTGGATGTTGCGTGGAGGTAGAATCTCCTACTTTTGATCCTGAACATTGTTTTCTGTGGTGAGGATAGTAGCTTTGAGGTTATTCAGGTCATAATGGGAAGTATCCAGCTGCTGCTTGAGGGAATGTACCTGAAAGGAGAAGAGAAGGTTTTGATATCATGTAATAGGAAACATATGCCATTGTAATACATTTCTTAAAAAATAAATTGTAATAATTGGTTAGTGAATTTGTCTTTAGTGTAATTATCAATAATCTTTTGATATTGGGACTCACTCACTTCTGACTCTGTCTCCAAAAGGCATGTCGACTGAGCGCTGAGCTTATTTTGTAAATCTCTGTAGATCTCATTGCTCTGAATCAATTGAGATGCCTGGGACTGGAGACACAAGATCAACATTCACGCATGTATTAACTCTATTTAACAAGAATAAGACCAGCTCAGTAATACAAGCCTGTTCAGTAAAAACTAAACTTATTTGCAGAGGGATCCATGTACATGAACATTAAGTGGAACTTTTGCTGTTTGACATAAAATCCAGTTGCAGTCTGTTTGATTTGTTGAGAGCAGTTAAAGCAAGAGTAATCTTATGATGTAATGATCAGGAATTTGTACAGTGAAACTTACAGTAGCTAACTCATTTAGCTGGTTGGTTTGATCCTGCACAGTGAGAAGCTGCTGCTGCTGCTCCTGCAGGGCTGACTCCAGCCGCACCACCTCCCTCTGCAGAGACACCACCTGAGAAACATTACGCGGATCGATGCAATTACAAATGTCTGTCCACATTCACAATAAAATTAAGAGGTTTGAATAACGGGAGTTTCTACATTTGACAACATTACAGGCGACAAAGCTTCCAATAGGTGTGTTGTAATCCGAGCTTCTCCTGGCTTTGTTGGCAGGCCTTTTGGTGCATGGTAGGCTAATAAAAATAACATTCATTTTGTTTTAAAAAGTGAAAATATTAAACAATTATAGGCTAATTAGGCATAAATAAATGATCTAATACTATTTCAAAGTCCAGCCCCCATAGTGTGTGCTTAAAAAAATGCTGGCCCTTGGACACATGTACTGACCCCTGGAATAGTTAGTAATTTGTAATTTGCAAATAATCCATATCTTTCAATTTGACTGCACTTGAACTGAAAGAATTCTGTGTTTTCTCAAAATCTTTACACATTTTTCTACAAAGTGGAGAACAGCCTCTGCATCATTTTAAGTGTAAGTCTACGGTTGACAGTATTTACCCAGGATTTTCTTTTATTTACAAGTTATTGATGGTTTAAAGAGATGTAAAGTGCATTGCACTGGAAAGTAAAACTGCAAATGAAAAAAGTGGCATAAATATTGGAGACAATTAGGTAGACCTTCAGGGCTTACTCCAAAGGTCTGGATTCACAACACTTGGATGATGCTTCATAGTCATTAAGAGACATTTGATGGTAGTTTTGTCCAGTTTATTTAATTGTGAGAGAGCTGAAATATAGCAGTCAGGGCCACATTGTTGTGTGTTTGACAGTCATACAGTATAAACAATCCATGATAACTTGCATTAGTTTTATCTGATCCTATTTCCATGTACTCACAGTTTCCTCCTTTTCCAAAAGGCATTTTGTCTGGGCAGTGAGTTGCTCTTGTAAATGTCTGCAGGTCTGGTGGCTCTGTACTACCTCTGCTGCTTGAGACTAAAATAAATAAATAAGAAGTTACTTTCTCAACCCAAACATGTGCGAGGACTTTGCAGCACAAGAGATCCTACTGATGATGTACTAGAAATTAGACACCAACTAGTCTGTTTGTGTACTGTCTCCTACATTAAAGTGGTATCTCTCCATTAAAATACAAGTAAATAACGGTGATATTGATAAAGACTTACTTTAACTAACTTGTTGGCCTGAACCTGTTGAGTCTGCTGCTGCAGCTCCTGCAGGGCTGACTCCAGCCGCTCTGCCTCCCTCTGCAGAGAAAAAACATGGGAAAAATATAAAAGTGAGTGAGGCTGAGTGGAGGGATTTTAAAGACGTGTTAATATTAAAAACTTAAAAATGAGAAGTGTCTCTAAATGTGATTTCAATCACCACTTGAATTTGAACACAGCATGCTGTGGCTCATCTAAAACAGCTATTTGTTTTCACAGTTAATCAATTAGGCGTACTTCGGCCAGCTCTGTGGTCCCGTTGGCATGAGCCTGCTTAGTGTGGAGCTGCGGCTGCTCCAGCAGAGCTGACTCCAGCTGCTCCACCTTCTCCTGCAGCGGCACCACCTGAGACAAACACAGATACAGTACAGTAGGGCTGCAACTCATTGTCCTCACTGATTCATCTGCTGATCATTTTCTCAGCCAATCAAGTAACCATTTAGTCTGTACCAGCTATTCTCAACCACTGGACCCACTGGTGGGCCTCCGAGCGGCGCCTAGTGGGCTGCGGAGGTACTGCCAAAAGGTTAGATTAAATAAAAAAAAGATTTCTTTGGTCATTTATAATGCCTGTTATCTTTATATCTAAATGTGCTTAGTTTACTATTTTGTTTAAAAACAAACAAAAAAAAATACATCTGAGAAGCTGGAGCCAGTGAATTTTGGTTATTTTTGCTTGAAAGAAGATTATTCAATTATCAAAATGAATGCCAATTCATTTTCAGTCAATCGATTAATCAACTAGCTCTAAAGTGCAATAACATGATTACACTGGTGTGTAATTTTTCTGTGTCTATACCAGTGACACACATTTGTAGGACTCTTGAGAAAAAATATACTTTTAATGTCTGTGTCTTGCCAACATTTATAATGCGTCATGTCATTCGTACAATGTTTCCCGTCAGTTGGTTGCGCAAACAAGGAAAGCCATGTGGTCAGTATTGATTGGTTGGTACGCATCAATGGTCAATCGTCATTGAGCTGTGTTTCTACAACATACACATTGAATAGATGCTGTGCTATACAAACACAAGTCTCGGCTAACAGAATTAATGCGAATGTAAACACTATCAGTCCATTGCTTTGTTATTATCTGTAGAACGTTAGATTATTGCCACAAGCGTACAGGGCAAATGGACAACTGTTTAGTACTGTTGAGACATTAATGTTACCAGGATTAGACTCATGAACATTATACCGTAGAAAAGGGCAACAGCACTTAACTAGCACTTTGTTCAGGCTTAATTGTAAGCGAGCTTCACAACATGCAGAACACACACACTCTGCTAAAAGTATAATTTACCTCCAATTTTAATATGGGCCCGCAGTCTGAAATAAAGTAGACTGAAATAACTGCCTTAGTCTGCACAGATGAGGGCAAAATTAGGACCTTCTTCCACTCTCATATAATAAACAACCAGCTAAGAGCATCAATTAGAGTGAAGTGTGTGGTTCCTACTAGAACTATAGATGCTTGCTTATTCTCTTACGGAAAGTTGAAAGTGTTTGCTGCAGAAAACTGGAAAATATCATTCTTGATATAGTTTTATCTCAGCATAATGTTTCCTGATAAAGTACCATATTCCAGCATCTATCTTACCATCTGCTGCAGAGAGCTTTTCTCAGCATCCAGGGTGCGTACCCTGGTCCTCAGGGCTCTGATCTCAAGGTCCAGGCGATCGTTCATCTCTTTGGCCTTTCGCAGTTCCACTATTTCTTTAGAAGTAAAGTCAGATGATGCACTTATCTGATTATAAATAATACATGTTCAAAATGTCACTGTTGTCACACATTCTTGTCTGTGAAATGCTGGTCAATTGTGAGTATTCTAACATGTTGCAAACAGAAAATACAAATATTGATAATTCAGTTTGGGTTTTTTTGGGACACTTTTTTTATATGATTTAACAAAACATTTACATATTGTAGTGAGTCTCAGATCTAGGGCGGCGAGGTGGCTCAGTCAGGTTTCTGTGTGGCGTTTGCACATTCACCCCCTGTATGTGTGGGTTTCCTCCAACAACCTTAATACCAGACGTGGCCAGATGCAAGAACTGTGTAGCTTTAAGACTAAAACAGAAATCGTAGAAATATGCAAATGGAGAAATATGCATATGCATCCTTTTCGTCAGATCTTTATGCATGTATGCCTGACTCTGTATATATATATCTCAATCCCTGTGGAGCTGGACACGCATGCACACGCCTGATTTCCACACATAGACTAAACTACTTACATCCTACATAAATATCAGTTTATGTGTAGGGAAAAGGAGTATGCATATTTTGTGTGCGTACACATAGTTTATACATCTGGCCCCTGCAGGTTGAGTGAAATTGAAAATGTAAATTGTCTTAGCGGTGGGAATACGAGTTTGACTGAGTTTGTTTACGTGTGTAATAGACTGGTGGCATGCCCAGTGTGTTCCTTGCCTCTCACCCAGTGCATACTGGAATAATCTCCAGCCTGTGTGAACAGGATGAGTAAGTATACGAAATAGACTAATCTGAGCTGTGTGGTGGATTGTAGCTTGTATCTTGCCTGCCTTCTACACTAAATGTAAGCTCAATAACATCTGGCAATTATTTGGAAACAGACTAAAGAATACACATGAAAAATAATTCTTACCATATTTCTTCAGTTTTTGTACTTCCTGCCTGAGTTCATCTACCTCCTGCTGTGCCGCCTGCAGCTCAGGCTCTAAGAAGCACAGACATGAGAAGAAACTCAAAGTTGCAGCCAGAGTTTCCTCCTCAGTTTTGAGCAGTGGAAGTTGGTGGTAACTTCAGTTTAAGTTCAGAGTCTGTTTGGATATTGCATGATGGTAAAATAACTTCTGAATGCTAGTAATATACAATATTTATAAAGGATTCTGCTGAAAGTTTGTGATGTTTTGTTTTCTAGCAGTGGTGGAAAACTTGACTTGGTCGCTGATAAATATCCCTCACCATAAGCTCTTTGGGTCAAATGAGCAGACTCCAGCTCATCAGTCAAACGGCGGATCTCATTGTGGGCCATGGCCAGCCGGCGGGAGCCCTCCTCCAGGTCCCGCTCCAGACGGGAACATTCCTTCTCGACGCTGCTTGCCTGGCCAGCCAAATGCCTGGCCTCAATCTAAAGAGAGAGGGAAAGAGCACCTGACCAATATTGAAGTGACTACCCTATTAATACACAAAAGAAATGTTCATAAATGTAAAAACAGACAAGAGACCTTGAGAAGTGCACTGAATCAAGATGCATCAGTGGTGTAGTATCTTGCATTTCTTCTGCCATGCAAAGTTCCCTAGCTTGAGCTGGCAACAGAGCTTAATAACACTGGAACAAAAAGAGATGTTGCAGTTAATGTGGATGCTGCTGAA
This sequence comes from Ophiodon elongatus, assembly GCA_016806645.1. Lineage (NCBI taxonomy): Eukaryota > Metazoa > Chordata > Actinopteri > Perciformes > Hexagrammidae > Ophiodon > Ophiodon elongatus. The sequence goes on along the minus strand of JACSYO010001618.1, from coordinate 723,934 downwards.
CAGCAGTTTTTAATGGAAAACATGCTAAAAAGATCCTCATACTCAAGCGTGCACTTTGGGATACACAAAATAAAGTCACTGTGGCTAATTGTCCCTGATTTTGCAACTGACCTGAGTGCAGTTTTTAGTGTTTGTTAGTATAGGATGCAGAAACATTACTGTAGATAAACAGACATACAGGAATAAAAGTATTTTTGCTCTGTGAAGCTTTGTGGAGTCCAAAGAGTCTCTTCCATGGGCTCTGGCCGTGATGTGGTGCGCCCTTGTGGCAAGACTGTGGAACAGAATTAGATCACAGAATCATGGAATAAGTCTTTTGCCCTCAGGTCCATGTATGTATTCAGCATGCCCATTGAAGAAGACAAACATTTTACTCTAACCTGGTCTGCATTGTGGATCAATGCCTGGGCTTCAGTCCCCAGCAGGCTGACTGTGTTTCCATCCCCCGTCAGATTGTTAGGATCCCCACTCGACTCAAGTAGGGAGGCTCTCTCTACCAGGAGGTAGGCCACCTGCTCACTGGGGCTGCTGTGAATCAACTCTGTGAGACCCTGCTGGTACAGCATCTTAGCCACCTCACTTATCTGGGCATCTATCACAACAGAGAATAATGACAGAGTCAGATATATAATGCTTTAGTATCTGAAAATGTGGACTAGGGGGTGCCTGGGGTCTTGTCTTAAGAAGACTGACCCAGTTCACGTCAGCTTTCACAACATGTCTTGTGTTCTTCCAGGATGAAGACTAACTGGTTGGTCTCACATTGTCTGCTTCAGTCCTGTTCTGCCCATTCTGTCCCTCCCTTCAGCCACATTCCCACTTCCCCCTGCGTTGTCATTCGCCATCCATCCACCAGATGCCTTCAGACTTTCCCACCTGTCCCAGTCACCTGACTGGCTCATTCACCTGATCACCTGTTTCCACTTTCCCTCACCAGCCCCGCAGTATATAACCAGCCCTTTTCCACTCATTCACTACCGTGTTGTCAGAGTTGTGCTGTTGAGTGACAGCCCCTGAACCCTGTGACGTGTCTCTTGAACCAGACTCTGATTATCTGCCTGCACCCTTTTCCCTGCCCCATTCCTGTTAACTGTCTCAGTTACATCTGTTAAGACTCTCTACCCAGGCCAGTAAATGTATGTACCTTGAACTGCTGTCTATTGTCTGCATTTGGGTCTCATTCCTTGCTGCCCCGTCCTCACGCAACATGACAGTTGGTTTGGAAGATGTGCATTTGGTTAACTGCTCCACCTCTACCTCCACCAACTACAGGAATGACTTGTCTTATCAAATTGTCCAACAAGATAGGACAGCTAACATGGCTTTTGATGCTGAAACGAACTTGCGAATGATACCTTAAAAAGAGATAAGTAGAGAGCCTTCAGTGTATTAGACAAAATATCTGCACGTTATTCTCAAAATATATACTATTAAGCTATTGGGGAAAGAAAATACAGAAATTTGAAGAGACTAACTTTGTAATAGTGCAGATAAAAATCCAGACGTTTTAATGATGTCACTAGTGCTTTTGCTGTTGGTTTATTCTAATTTATAGGTAGTGTACTGGTAGAAATGTCCAACCTTGAAGGGATATTACACATCCCAGCTGGTCCTTGAGCTGATCGTTTTCATCTTGTATCTCCTGAGTCAAAACATCTTTGTGCTCTGTAAAGATTCGGATCTGCTCCAGGGACTTGCGTACCTTACAGACAAGACAGAAGGCCGACACAGACATTGAGTTACTCTTTCTCTTCTTGACATAATGGTGATGTCCCTGGTAATTCAGTGATAACTCACCTCTGCCATCTCTGCTGAGTGTTGTGAGCGCTGGGTGTCCACGTCCCATGTCACACTGTGAAGACGGCTTCTTGTGTGCTGGAGGGCACTCCATAGCAAACACAGCTGAGCCTCCTTAGGGGAGTCAGGAGCGAGTCCCTCCTCACCGAACCATGTGGCGATCTGCTCCAGCTCCCCCTGGGGATGGTTTGGGTGACATGTGGACTTGGTCACAGACAGCCCACCTTATCTCATACTTAGAAAGGGCTTACTGTCTCTGACTATACTTGCATTGTTATCTGCATTGTGTGAGGAGAAACTGACTGATCTCTAGTCTCTCATGATCATGATGTTGACATGTCATTTTACTGTGTTGATAGGATATCATTATTAAAAGATGCATTTTTTTAATCCTTACTTACTCTAAGAGAAACTGAAGATGCTACATGATTAAAATACATAGGCTAAACAATGTTTTAGGATACGATTAGGTGATTTATACTACTTACATGTTAACCTAACGTTACATCTCAAAATGGCAAGAGGTTTCTCCGAATAATCTTTATAAATGAAGGCTGCCCCGCTCGGAACTAGAGTGATATAAGTAACACTTCTCTTGGCTGTGGACAAAGTTGTTTGCACATTTTGGGAACAGCTGTCTCTCTCTGCGAAGACAACTGGCACTGCCATGAACAGCCTCTCCCATGTTTATTTATGGTGGTCTGAAATTTGGAATAACTGAATAATAAAACAAAAAAATAACTGACCACACTTTATTTTGTTTGTTTACGTTAACCCCTTCAAGCTCAGTTATTACAGATCTGTATTTAAAATTATATTAAAAAAAACTAAGATGCAAACTATATCAGGATGACAATTAGTAGGAAAATATGTGTTCCATGATGCACAAAACATCTATTGCATTTCCATTTGATGGAATAGAGCAGCCATAATAAAATCTCCACTATAGTGTAAACAACGTAGGTGGAACAAACGATACTGTTGCGCCATAACGTCGCAGTGTGGACTAAGTTGCTATTTTCAAACTGTGACGTCATGTTAAGGATTTTAATTTGATTGCGTCACAAGCTTTCCAACGTTAGTCTATCGTCAAAGTTTGAGCAAGTTAAGTAAACTAACGCCAGACGAAGGCAACGTAGAGTGCGTTTGGCAACGTTACCTCCGGTTGCTCCATTTGTCCTGCGATGGGAAACAACTTCCGACCGTCGTTTACAATCACTTGTCAGCATTCATTATTTTAAATAATATAATATATAAAGTGCGACATAAACTCTTAAACACCTAAAACCAGCCGTCGCGGAGCCTCGCTCGAGACGTAAACATTCGGGTGTCTCCCCGTCGTTCCACTGTAATAACAGTCCATAACAAACAGTAACGCGCTCACTCAAACGTCACTCCGCCACACTTTGGGGATAAATACTCGAAACGTTCACGTCAGAACTTGAGACAAAGAGTGGACACGTGACGTGGGCTGAGGTTGAATTAATGCACAGCCAAATGTCAGTCTGTGGTTGGAATAAGTCGTAGTACGAGCTTCTGTTACTTGTAAAACTCTGTGATCGTGTGTTGTCCGTGGGTCATTGAAGGGGTCTTGTGGGATCTTTATCATTATGAAGAGTTTAAATTCACTGGTAAACCTCAGTAAAAACAATGCTTTGTGTGAGACTCCATTTCATAAATCTGAGTAGTGAGTAACATTGTGGGATTCCTCCACTGGCAGTGGTGGAATGTAATGCTTTTGGTCAAGTCCTCTTCTAAATCTGAGGTACCTACTAAACTTGAGTATTTCCATTTCTACATTGTATCTCTACTCCACTGCAATAGAGATATAAAAAACAACATCATTGTAGTCTAGTTTGACCTTGGGTGTATAATGAGGACATCCATGAGGTTGACAGTTATAGTTACACTGAGGCTACTTTAAAAATGAAGATTTTACATACAAAACTTGTGATTATGCATGCATTGTTGTCACAAATAAAACTACCCAAAATACTGTATATATAACTGATTATAATGTTTAAGACCCACCTCGATGGCTACAACAATAAAATGCTGCTTACCCATTTATGCAACATTCATAATATTCCATGGTAAAATTCATAATAGTATTTCACTCAGTGGCTATTTGTTCCTACATTTTTTGCCTACATTTTGCTAATTGCACTTATTTACTTGAGTAACATTTTTAATGCTGAACTGTTCTTTGTAATGGGGGGATGTCACAGTGTGGTATTGCTACTTTTAATGAAATAAAGGATCTGAATATTGGTTAATTCAAGAAATATTACTACACTAACTAAACTTATCTGTAAGTGCAATACATATGAAGAACAAACAGCATTAAAAAATAACCAACTGGGAGATTCTTGGTGAGATAAATTTCCTTCCCTTTATATTTAGGATTAATCGCTGTCTGTTGTGTCTTGGGTGGTCTGAGATTTCCTGCACATTTACAGTCAAAAGTGGGCACTAATCAGCCTTACTTCCTGCCTTTCAATCACCTCACTCTGGAAATACTGCGGTGGTCTTAATGTAAAGCTGCACAGCTGCATGAATAGTATGAATACATGTGCAGCAGGCTTTAATAATACATGATGTAACAATTGCCAACTCACACATCTGGCACTGTTACAGTGATGGAAAATGTGTTTCAAATGTGTGATTCTAGTTGTCCTTCGCCAGAGTCTGACTTATGGATTCAGGCATACATTACCTCATCATACTTTGTTCCAAACTTTAATGCAGATTGGACATCAGCAGTACAGCTTTTGGGGAAATGTTCTGTGTTTATGCAGGGTTAGAGGAATGTTATTCTTGGTGTTTTGTTGGTCCAGACCACAGATTTAAGGGGAAGGGCAGAGAAACTTTAGAGGAAATGGGTGTTGAGAACTCCTCCTGAATCTGACTCAACATTCCTCTTCTGTACTGTTCTCTCAAAGTTTTGGAGCTCAAACATCTGTGAGGACAGAAAAAGCACAGAGGAAGGATAACAACAGCTGGGAAAAGGAAAATCAAAGACGATCACTGAAGGTTACAGACTTAAAGGCACTGAAGCTGAAGGGTAAGAACTTCATCTTGGTTATGTTAAACAGACACGTTATTCCTGGATTTTCACAAACCGCTTAGTATTTAGCTGATGAGATGAAGGCCACATCCAAATATGATCAGATGCTAACAAAAAGAGTCCATAATGACATTGATTGAACATTTATGAGGATGCCTTTCTGTTCTTCCCCAGTGCTTGCAATTTCTGTTCATTACTTTCATTCTGTCTGTGAGTCACCTCAAACTGTTGCATAAACCAGATGTAGCGTGTAATCAAACACATGCCTCTCCGAGTTGGCCACAATCTAATGGCAACAGAGGTTTCCCTCTATGGACAGAGCTGGGTGGGAAAGGCAAACATGTGCAAGGCATAGAATACCCACTCCTTTAAGTGTACCATACAGTTGAGGGAAAGTCATTTAGGAAAAGGAAAAGTCTACATTTGGCACATATTTGAAAGAAGACGCAATGATTTGTGAAACCAGACAGCTCTCTCTCTCTCTCTCTCTCTCTCTTTCTGGCCACAGAAACAAATGTACCAAACCCACAGCTTTTATATTTTAGACTCAACTTTTTATTGGAAAAACGAATTAATTTAGTTTGTGCAGTATGCTCTTTCTAATTATGCCACCTATAATGTAGTAGAAAAATAGCACACAAAACCATATTCATCTTTTATGATAACTCCTTATTTAGATTGTACCAATTCTGATTTTTTTATTTTTTATTTTAGTAGTTATTTATGATATCTAGGGGATCTGAAACAAAAAAGGAACAAGTCTTACTTAATAATGTGACTTCCCCTCCTTGTTTCCTCAAAAATATCTCTGATGGAAAAAATGAATGAGTCATGTATCACTCTTATTCAGAGTTGTTGTCTTTTAACGTGAATGCCTTTTCTCAATAGCTTTCTTTGGTGTGGATCGTTGGGGATGTCTGAAAATATTAAGAAAAAGGAATAAGTTCGTAGTATTTTTCATATTGAACCTGAAGTGTAATGACAGATAGTCATCCTTTAGACTCATAAATTCAGAAAAAGTGCACAGCAATATGTCTGCCCGTTGGTAGAAAGGGTTTCAGACTGCACGCTTGTTTACTATGTTCTGATGTACTCCTTAGAGACTGGACTGGCTCAGGAGACAGAGAGAACCCCCCCTCCCTGTCTGGCATGCTTGTGTCCTGATAAATGGGCAGAGATTATCAGTGCAGATGTCGAGATGCATGTTGAAAGTAGTCAGAGTTTCCGTGAGGGGCAGACAGACAGTCCACTGTTTCAGGCCACTGCCTTCAGAAATCTGCAGGCCATTTTAAACAACACGGACATAATGGTGTTTCTTTGACTGCAGAGCTGTTTGGTTCTATGTGGAACCACCAATATTAACACAAATTAATTGTATGCAGGAAACCAGATTGTTCCCTCATCTCCAAGCAGCCATGTTCTTCCTGCTCATATTCATAACCATGCTGCATCTGGCCACCTTGGCCATGCTCTTCATCGCCACCCTGCAGAAGGTGAGACACAAATTCATGTTTTCTCTCTTCTTACAGTAGATATCACTGTTAATCCCTGTATGATGCAAATACATCCCAAAAATAAAACTGCAGTATATTGTCTGATGTTTTTGTGCACTGTGTAATTTTTTTCAGTCCTGGTGGATATGGGATGATTTAGAAATCACAGACCTCTGGTATAACTGTTTCCATGATAACGACACAAATACCTGGTTGTGTGCTGCTACCAATGAAAGTGGTAAATTTGAGAAATATTGGTCTGTGTGTATTTATGCATGAATGGATATAGTATACATATACTTGTGGTTTTGCTTGTGAGTCAGTGTCCAACACTCATTCTCTGACCTACTCTCTCAGACTGGCTGCAGTCTGTCCAGGCCCTCATGGTCCTCTCTGTGGTCTTCTCCTCCATCTCCTTCCTGGTTTTCCTCGGTCAGCTGTTCACCATGTCCAAAGGAGGACTCTTCTACTTCACAGGCCTCTGTCAGGCTTTTGCAGGTGTTTAAAGTCTTATTCAATAAACCACATAAAATGTTGTCAGTGAAAATAAAAAACAACATCCTCAATAATATATTTACATATCGCGAAAATGTATGACTAACGAAAACTTTTTACTCTTGCAGGTCTCACAACCTTTGCTGCTTGCCTCATCTTCACCTTCCACAGAAAGGAGATTTTAAGTGAATCCAGAGATCTGAGCAAAGGACGCTTTGGCTATTGTTTCATCCTGGCGTGGCTGTGTGTCCCGCTCCTTCTGGTCAGTGGAGTCCTTTACGTCCACCTGCGCAAAAAGCAGTGAGCCAAAACCATAAAGGACGGAAAACCTCTTAATAAGAGTGTGGTGCTCTTCACTCACTTTCCAGTTAATAGAAACTGCACCTGAGGAAATAAGATGACTGAGAAGGAAAAACGCCTTTAAATGATACAATTCTCTATTCTTTCTGACTCAATATCCACTCTACCGTGTCACATGGTTTGTGGGACATTATGTCATCATGGTAGCATCTATGTCTGAGTGACATGTAGTTATCACTTAAGATCAAGAAAACTAAAACTCAGTCATGCTGTAAGAGCCACAGCATTTTAATGTTACTTGAAGGATTTTGATAGAAATTAAAATAATGAATGCTTAACTTGTGCTTAATGTATGATTGTGATTATGTTTTTTTGTATTTTGTATATATCTGTTTACTTATTAAAAAAAAGAGATACAATGATTGTTGACGTAAACTTTACTGAAGAGCACTCCTGTATCAAAAGGGCCTGTTTTGTTCCGTAATAAGTGCTTTCTATGTAACACAGTGCAGGTGCAATCCTCTGATACAACATCATGGTTGCAAAAAGGGTGTGTCATCTTTGGAATTTAATCACTTATCATTTTGCGGCACGATTGCATACTTTATTTATTATTATCTAAGTATGCTCGCACCATTCTCTACTGACTAGAGAACAATGAGCTGCCAACGAACTGTCTGGTTGCATATCTGAGCGTTGTTTTTTTCACGAAGGTATTTCCAAAGAAGAAAAAAATAGAAACTGATGGTAGACGCCTTTACACGGGAAGTCAGATGCAGTTTTACGGGTTACTCAACAAACCTACTTGTCAAGCTGGACCAGTCCAAAAGGTAAACTGTGAGGTAAATAGCAGCCTCTTAGAAATGGGAATTATTCTTACACCTTTAGGAAGTGTATGACCTGGAACCAGAATATCAAGGAGGAGGAGGATTTATTTGAAATACTGCAGCTGTGAAGATCAGAGCGAGGCACAGTAGGATTGTAAGTTTGTGTCAGATCTGTCAGCTGTGAAGAATTTCTGTAATCTGAGAACAATGTGGGTAAGAAGGAGTGGAAGGTAAAAGAGTCGTGAGATAACATGCAGGGGAGGGAACACATTTAGATCTACAGCTGCTGTCAGTTTATGAGAAGCCTAATACTTGAACCTGAGAGATGAGACATGCTGCCCAGGAGGTGAGTTTCACATTAAGTTGCTTTTTGTGTGTTGAAACAAATTTTTGTTTTCGAAACACTGATCACTTCTACTCATCTATTTTTTTTTTCTTCTTATGTCAACATGAGGTGGGGGACAAGGCTGGTGCAGGACATAAAATGTGCTCAGGACTGAACTTGTAAACCCTAAACAGACTTTTTCTCTGAAACGATTGTCTGCAACATCAACAGCAAGATATCATATGTGTTCTGGGCAGCTCTTGCCAACATGGACATATTGTAACTTTTTACCAGAGGGATGAATGAAATCCCTTTAACGAGAAAGAAGGGTGACATGAGCTGGCCTTTGTTAGTCTTGTCGTCACACAACAGGAGTCAGTAGTGGGAACTTTGACAGGTATCACTTATTCCCAGAGACACACCAGGCTGCGGTGATGTCGAACTCACAAGAGCAGAGCCTTGATGAGAATGCAGTGTTCCTGCCGGTGAACGAGTTCTCCCCGGAGTTCCTCCATTGTGAGAAGGAGCGTCACGCAGTGGAGAGACTCCTAAATGCAGGACCAGAGGCCTTCTACAGCTCCATCGGCACAGAGCGCTCCGGCTGCTTCCTGTCTTCTGAGGAGGTCAGCCAGATATCCAGCTGGGCTCAGGACTATCGCTTTAACACGCAACAGGTGCAAAGTCAGGAGAATGGAGAGCAAGGCAGCTCAGAGATGGAGGACGTCTGTTCCACCTACTTCCCTTCCAATTCAGACACACCAGCCCCGGACCTGGACCTGGGCTGGCCTGAAAAGGGCCCCTGGGTGCCAAAGGGAAGCGTTACAGTCCACACCAGCCCTCCCGCCGACGGAGAACCTCCAGTCAGACAGATCATCAGACGGCACTTGCAAAAGGCTGGCAAAGTATGCAAATATTATTTTTTATGGATGAACACAACATATTTCTTCATAAGGGTGGAGGTGAAGCTCATCATTACTATGTTGAGGAACTGGTATTTTTACTTAATTCTTTCACACCACCACGATTCAGAGAGAAATTTTATTGTTTTTGCTCCACTATGTTTATTTGGTGAATTTAGTTTAAGATTTTACTTGAAAATTATAAATAAACAAAAAACTGTAAAGCACCACTTCAGTTTAAACTCTTCAATAGTATATAGAGTATTCAGACATGAAGCAATCTGCACTAGCTACAATATTAAAATTCTGCTTAAAGGTTAATACATCAATAAACGGTAACCATCTGACGTAATCTGCTTTACTTAACTCCATTTTAGCTGGTAATTGTGGTGTGTTCAGTTTTACTTCTGTAAAATCCTCATCACTTCTTTCATTGCTATACACCAAGGTAAATAAACAACTATTTTCATCTGAGAAAAACAAGAAGATTTCCTCTCTGTGTCAGCCACTTTCTGAATAATCCTGACAATTACAGAAGTGATATTTTGTGTACTAAACAGGTGATTGCCATTGCGACAGACAGATTGACAGATGGTGCAATAATTGGCGATTTACACAACGCTGCTTCACGGGGTGTCCCTGTCTACATTATCCTGAACCAAAGATCCATTCAAGAGAACTTCACGCTTAACAGGCTCAGGCATCCCGTGAGTCACCTCCTACAAATCAACACACACCTATAGCAACTATCTGCTGTGTACGTTTGACATAGCAATGAATAAACCAGAGACTTTGTTCAGCCAAAACCAAACACCACCAGTTTATAAGAGCAACACATCGTGTTGTGGGATTCATTCTAACAAGATTATATCTCAATATAGGCCTCAGAGTTATTAAGAACTTGACACACTGCAAATGTACTCTTGAGTGTGTCATTTACTTTGACATGCTTACCGTAAGAATGTAACTTGTATTTTTACCATCACATAGTTAAACTGGTTGTACAGCATTCATTGTTGTTTCTGTTTCTTTCCAGTTGCAAAATGTTGTACCTGATGTTGAGAACAAAATGAAAAAATAATATTTTCATGAACGAGATACATGAAATGGATGAACTTAGTCACTCACTGACGACTGAACAGAAATTATAACTCTCCCTCTATAGTGTTGCAGGGATGACGTATTTTTGCACTGGTTCCCTCGACAAAATTCCAATCAGATTTTTCCATTGGATTTTGGATTATTGCAGAAAATTAAAACACGTTTATGATACTTAATCTTCAAAAATCAACAACACTTTTATGATTTTTGAAGCGTGAATGCAATACCCAGAAGTAAAAGTCTGATGCACAAGTCTTAGCCATGCTAGGGGTGTGGATCTAGAGATGGCAGTGTTGATTGGTCTGTCTGGCACTTTGGTCCCAACTAAAACAACCATTTGATAGATTGCTGTGAAAGTTGATAAAGATACCCATGATGCCCAGAAGATGAACCCCAGTGACTTTGGTGATGCTCTAGTTCCACCAACAGGTCATGTTTTCATATATCTAGTGCAATATCTCAACATCTACTAGATGGATTGGCACAAAATTCCTCCACGATGTATGCCATGTTTTCCTCTAGCACCACCATGAAGTTGACATTTGTGTTTTTTAGTGAAATGTCTAAACCATTATTGAATTGATCCGCAGTAAATTTAGTACACACATTCATGCCCCCCTCAGGATGAATAGTAACAACTTGTAACATTTCGCCTACCAGCATCATCAGGTCAAATACTTTTATGACTAAATACCTGCAACTATACTACAACTGTTAAGTCCTAATTACCAAATGTTAGCATGCTAACACGCTAAAATAAGACGGTGAACATGGTAAACATTATGCCTGCAAATATAAAAATATATCAGCATGTTTGCATTGTCACTGCAAGCATGTTAGCATGCTGATGTTAGCATTTAGCTCAAAGCCCCTAGCATGGCTGTAGACTCCTGTATAAATAAAACCTTGTGTATGACACAGGATCTTACACAAGGGTTCATCCCACTCCGTCATGGATAAACACAAAGTTTCAGTGTTCTCAAGTTTTTCGAGTTTCAACTTAAGTTTGTGATTTGGCAGAACATGCGGGTCCGTGTTCTTGGAGGGAAAACCTTCTGTTCAAGGACGGGAAGAACGGTGGTCGGGAAAATGAAAGACAAGTTCCTTCTGGTGGATTTAGAGACAGTGATTCATGGCAGCTACAGGTGAGCAGTCTTTTGTTTTAGCTCATTTATTTTATATGTATGACACACACTTGAGAGTGTAACACGCTGTCTTTGCACTCTGCAGCCTCACGTGGACAGATGCCCACCTGCACCGGCAGCTGATCACTGTTCTAAGCGGCCCAGTTGTTGAATCATTTGATCGGGAGTTCAGGATCCTGTTTGCTGCTTCGCTTCCCATCCCAGACACATGGAGTGTTGCAGGTACTCATGTAGATGTGCCTCATCAGCTGAAAGAACGATCGGATCTTGGGTTTAAAAGACTTCACACTTTGGAGCCTGAGATGTTCAACCCTCCATCCCCAACTGCTGATTACCTCCTGGACTGGGAAGCCATGGGGGTTATCCAGAGAAACCGCTGCTTCCCGGAAAGTCCTCTTGATCAGCATGAGGAAATCATGGCCAAGGAAATACCACTGCAGAGCAAAATGCTGTTTATGAAAAACACACCCATTGTGGAGGTTTTCACTCACAATGGAAACCAGTTTGTTGAAAAGAAAAGGTACTTGGATCATCTTGACTTAAAGGTTCAATATACGGGATTCAGAGCATAGCAACAAACAACTATTTGCTATCTAAATTATAGTGGAGTAATAGCTACCTCAGCAGAGAATGAAGTCGCTCTTCCTCTGTGTGTGTCGAAGTCCAAGCATCTCCTTTGAGTGCTTTTTGTGCACATTTTGACATGTGTACGTGCCCCACTGGCTAGCCCACAGATGTCTGCTCTGCACTGCGTTCATATTGCAGTTAAAGCTCGTTGTGGAAACGTAGTGCCCCTAATCCCATTCCCTGTCAGGTAAACACTATTATCTCTGTCCGCACTTTTTCCGGTTTGTACTGTCTGCAACATTAGCTGCGAGTCACCAGCTCAGTTGTTGCCTTGTTAGAAGCCTTTGACAGGCAATGGAGATGCTCCCAATGTTGTATATTGCACTTTTAACCAAATTAAGTTGTCTTTTTACCAATCATACACATTTACATATGTAGAATTTACTTTGACATTCCCGCAAATACAACTTATGCAATACAGGATGTTTTTGTTAGATTTCTACTATAATTTACCTTGTCTTTTTCTGCTAACTTTAAATGCAGATCTTTTCCCAGGGATCTTGGTCATTTTCATAGCGACACACAGCCCTGGCCAACAGACCCGACAACTCCAGAAAGAATGAAAAGGTAACATCCAAAAGATAAATGAAACACACTGAATAAATGATTATTGATACATAATATCTAAAAGGGGAAAAAAATGTCTCCTGCAGGGTGGAACACATAATAAATAAAGCCATTCCCAGGCAACTCTCCATTGAGAACAGCACCAATTTAGATGACCAAAAAACAACAAGACATGATGATGATAAAGCAACAGAACCAACACACGATATATTCCTACTTTCCTCTTCTAAGAGAAGAGAGTGGTCAAGGACGGAGGCCATTTTGGAAGAAGAGAGCATCAAAAAAGAAACGAGCTCCAAAGTGGAGAACACACCATCTTCTAGAGTAAGTAACTCCCTTTTCTGTCAAAACACTTTAGTTAAACTTGAGAAAGAAAATTCGGAAACTGAGATGCATTTCTCTCCTCACAGAAACCTCTAATCCTGAGGATGCCACATTCTGAGAGCTTCAGCTCTCTGAGTGACATTATGAAGAAGATCCAGCCTCGGCAGAGCACTTCAGGACTGCCCGGGAAAGGATCAAAGGCCGCTGTATCAGAACTGAGCCAGTCCATGATGGAGCTGAGCGTACAAAACCCAAATGATGACCAAGTCCTGGTGCCAAGGTTTAAGGCCAGTGTAAGTGTGTGGATACTTCTGTGATGGAGAAAGAGATACATGTATATCTCACTGAGATGTTTCTCTTTAAGTCACTAAGAATAACTCTAATCCTTTACTTAATTTATTGAACTTGAGCAAATGATTCTTGTGTTTTTTGTTAACATCAATCTCCTGTTTCCTTGGCAGGGCTTTGACCCAGATTGTATGACACCAGCTTTAGCCCTGATGAAGAAGAGGAACGATGTGTTGAAACCTTCATTGTACAACACTCCAAAAAACTTTCTGCCCAGAGAGAGGCCTCGAAGCTCCAGTTATGGACTCCAGTTATGGAGGAGGTCACTGGCAGAGACGGAGGGAGAACCGGAATGAGGAGCGAGGAAACAAATACATGAGCAATATGTTCTGTTGTAACATCTTCTGCCACTGAGGAAAGGCAGCTTCCATTAACTGATAGTTACAACCTCTGCCGTGTTAATTACCCAAATTATATCTCAAAACACGCTGTGACTTTGAGAATAAAATCATTGTTATATATGCAGGATGTACCAGTTCTATCTCTTGATTTAATGTCCCACTGAATTTGATTTGATGTTTTACTACATACAGTGTGTTTGATGCAAGGTTTACTTTAGAATATGTTTTAATAAATATATTGTTTATGTTATTGCTACTCACCGTGAATGTATAAACTGTTTAACTACTGGATCGCTGTCACAGAAAAAAAACATTATATAGTATATCATCAAAAAGATGAGATAAATGTAATAAATGGTTTTGAAGGAAGATGTTGAGCGTGCTGATAAGATGGTAAAAGGTCCAATGTAGAAATAGATAACAGGCCTATTGCTAACAGTAACAGTTAAAAAAACAAAACATTTAATAACATTAAAGTTATACTTAATAAGCCACAAAAAATATATCTAAATGATTAATTACAACAATTCCCCAGCAGTAAGCTAATTTGTGGCACAGTGGAGAAAACTACTTTAAACCATAATGTAGAGAACTTCTGGGACAGACAACTGTTGTGAAAAGAACAAAGAGAAAAAAAATGCAGCAACTCAATAAGTGAAATTGTGTAAAAAATGTATAGATTTTTAAACTGACAATGTATTTTTAAAGTTATCAGGTGAGTTTGAATGGCTGCTTTGAACTATGACCTCAGTATTTAAAAAAATTGGAAGGTACCGGAGTATTAAATATTGACTGGAGATAGGGAACAAACAATGGGAGTAAAGTAGGATATTATAATAGTTTACAATACCCATAAGAATAGAAACAATCTTAATTCCCCAAATATCTCACAAGCAAAGGTACATTTTCAATCAGATACAGGGTTCCTAATTTATGAAACCCTTCACCCATTAGGTTAATTATTAACTAGTTGTGTCATATTATTTAATAAAAAAATTGGTATTAGATAGTTTCCTCTGTCTGCACAAACATTTTCATTGTTATTAGGTTGACATTCGTTTGATTTTTAGCAAAATAAATCACTACAAATAAATAGTAAAAGCAATACTCCAGTACAGTAGGGGGCAGTATGCATCTTTCACGTCACCGTGTAGACAGCTAATTAACGTACAGAAGAAGAAGAAATCACGGAAACACATGGTGACCAAAACCAGAGTGGGGATGTGAAGATACAACTCATCTGGATATTTACAGTTTTCATTTGCCATTATCTCCAGATATCAACACTGACGTCGGACGGTGTGGTTTTATAATCTCGGTTAAAAGCTGTTTTTTGTTGTAAACGCGAAGCAAACGCGTTTAATTCATTTCCATCATGGTTCGAATGAAAAGGTGAGTTTGGCTAAAGTTAACGTTAGCTAAAATCGGACTTGTTTGTACGTTTCAAGTAATTGTTATGCGACCGTTAAACTTAGTCTCTTTACACTGTTTACTCTGGTTTGTTGTGGTCATTAACAGGGGATTGGGTTAAAGTAGCTTTTAGTTCACGGTTGTTGAAGTCTGATAAGTCCTCCCCTTCTTTGCACCAGGTCCTACAGGAACTTAACAGATATTCTAGTTTTTAATCATCATCTGAATGTTGCAGAGCAGAGATTCAAGTTGACCTCTTTCTTTCTCTCTCTCTCTCGTATTTTATTGCTCAGGACTATAAAGATACCAAGGCTAAAAAAGACCGAGCAATATGATGAAAATGACCCTGAAGCCTACAAGAACATGCCTGTCCCTGATAAGGTAAGAGGAGCCAGCTGAAGATCCTGAAGTGTATAACTCTGATGGAAAGGTCCATTACAACATGTACACGTGTGTGCTATATGTACAATGTGATTCCAGTTAGACAGAGCTGCATGACATAAATGTTACTGAGTCAAAGGTTGTATTGCATTACTACAATATCGCACACAAGAGGAAAGCCCACGGAAAACATCTAATACTAGAGGTTCAGCATACTCTGAGCAAAATAAATAAGTTTGCATTAAACAGATGTTGATTATATTAATTGATACCTAAAGAAAAACTTAACAATAAGCCGTGTAGTAATATATAAAAAAAAAAGGTAATTTCATGCCTTTTTTTCACATTCATACTTGTATTTCGGGTTTCTAACAGAACATGTTTACATGCTTAAAGTAAAAAATAAATAAACACATTATTTTTAACATTGTCTATCTGGGGGAAAAAGTATTCACAATTGCTCCGCTTTAGTGCCTGCCTCTTAAAGCCCCCTTCCTGAAAATGCCCAGTAGGCTGTAATGGGCTTGTAGGAAGAATATGGTGCAACTTTGCAAAGGTAGTTCTCAAGCCAAGCTACACAATACTCAGCATGTGACATAGGAAGCGGAGACACATCTGAATGGCTTGTTGAATAACATGTTGCCTGATCTTTGACTGGGTTGTCTTAGTTCACAGTTTGTGGGTTGGTAGGCACTCCAGATACCCAAATGTATGCACACAAGCACGGAAAAAAGTGAGTTTTATGATATGCCCCCTTTAATATCGATGGATACAGTGCACACAAATGTTACTCAATCTAGAGCTGAGAAATATTGGCAAATCAAATTATGCTATATTTTTTATAAGTAAGGGAGGTGATTTCCCAAAAGTCAGATCCTGATGCAACGTAAACAGTCAAAAGTTATAAAGGTTTTATTATCGTGGCTACCTGATCTTAAAAGTCAAAAGCGATGTATATCATTCACACTTACCTTTTGGGAGGATTTTTTTCTTACTGTAAGAAAGTATTATCACACCTGTACATCAGGGGCACATGCTTTATTTTTCATAACTGTCAGTGATGGGGTGCGTCTTTTAAACACTGATTGTCTTTCATCAACACCAATAACAGTGTTTTGACTGTTGAATCCGGTACACAGTATTGAGTCAAAACTAGAGGTGGCTGGTATGTCTAAGTAGTAATGTGGAAATGAAGGCCAAACAGTTAAAACTAGGGAATAATCATTTAAATACTTTTAAGTTCTTGTAGTGGCCACAATCTGATGATATGTAGTCTTAACAACATCAACAAACTGTGCTCTGCTTTGGTCAGATATGAACAGATCTCCTCTTTTCTTTTCAGAAATCATCCCAGTACACAAAGGACAAAATTGATGAGTTTCACGACGACAAGATTGCAGTAAGTTTACCTCAATAGTAGATCTGTGGGACATTTATGGTGCTGCTGTTTTTAGTCTTTTCTTCACTTATTTTTTGCTGCGGTCTCTTTGCCACAGAAACTTCTCGCCAGTGGTGTTCAAATGGAGAGCGACCAGGAGGAACTGGATGATGAGGTGATGACTTGTGTGTTCATTTTGGATTTACCTTCAGAAGACGGATGTAGTTCAGGAATAAATTCAAGCTCAACTGTATTTCACAGGAGGAAGTGATGGCCCTGGACGATTCAGAGGATGACGAGGATGATGAGGGGACAGACATGGAGAGTGATCTAGAGGGCAAAAAAGAAGACGGTAAACATGAAAACATCCGTTTACGTCCAGGATTTGTTTTAGTGTCATTCTTGCTTATTTAACCGCAACTTTGTCGTGTTCCTCAGATCTTCCTAATGAAATGGCTTGGGGCACCAAGAAGAAGATGTTCTACGACTCTGACTATGTCACCACTAGTGAGCATCTTTTATCTCCAACAATATTATTGGAGCAATTCATGATCATTTTGTTGTCTGTGTGGCTAACTTTCGCTTCTGCTAAATTTAAATTGTGTTATTACAGAGGGGAGATCTCAAGACGATTTGGAAGCTGAGGAACAAGAGGAAGAAGAAGAGGCTAAAAATATCCAAAAGCGTTTAGCTGCAAATCTGAGCGAGGAGGATTATGATTTAAACTTTTTTCAGGTATTGTTCTCGTTGTTAATCTCTCCTGTACACATGCAGCTTCAACAAGTGATGATAGAATGTTCTTATTCCTCCGCGCACATGACAGTTGGGTGGTTCGTCCGTCCGTCCGTCCATTCTCAGGAACGTGATATCTCAAGAACGCCTTGACAGAATTTCTTCAAATTTGGCACAAACGTCTACCTGCACTCAAGGATGAACTGTGACCTGACAAAACACATTATTGGCCCTAACCCAATAATTCATATGCTAATTATGACAATTTCACACAGATGTCTATAGGATAAGATGATGATATTTTGGACAGACATGGGCGTACAACTGCAATGTGACTGGTTGATGGAGGCATACAACCACAAGGCCGTAATTCTAATTTGTTTATTGCAATTGCTTTATGTGTCTAAATGAAGGAATTTGCTGTGGAGGAGAAGGATGAAAACAAGACTGTAGAAAAAGAAGAGAGGATTGTGAAAGACCTGAAGCAGATGTCCCAGAAGGAAAAAATGAAACTTTTAAAAAAGGAGTCCCCAGAGCTGCTTGAACTTATTCAGGACTTCAAGGCAAAGGTAAAATGCAAGCATACAACCAAAACACATCCATAAAACAACCTCAGATTTAATTTGCCAAAAGATATGTATGCAGTCCAACATGTAGTTGATATGAATTGCTTTTGTATGTAATTGATGTATGCAGATCAATGAACTAAAGGTTGAGCTGCAGCCTCTCATGCAGATGGTCAAGGAAGGAAAGATCCCACCAGGAAAGGTGAGCGCGTTTAATCAAATTCCCAGCTGTGAATTTGTCACCAGACTGAATTTCAAAGGCTATGATAGTAGTTTTTGTAATAACAATGTATCAAATTACAAAGTCGCTCGTCGTGATGAACCTACAGACTCGGAGCATCAGCTACTCTGCAGAATTGTATTGTATGACATACCATCTATAGCCTGTTTATAATAAAAGTTGTTTCCATAACATGCTTAACCTGGGGCTGTGTGAGTATTCGCATTGAAATCTACCACGGCCGTGATTAGCTTCTTTAGATGACTGTAATCACAACAACTGTTAGAATGTTTCTTTCTTCTTCTTTTTTTTTTTTTTTTTTTAATATAATGGCTATTGTGAAATTTATGAAGAGGAGAGAAAGGGAAGCTGCTGTGTTTAAAGTTTGCAGTGTGTATTTGTGTTGGGGAGTAACAAGAAACATTAATAATGTTGTGTTGCTATGGCAATCCAGTTTGTGAATCTGAATAATTTTCTTCCTGTTTTCTAAAGGGTGCTGACTACATCAAGACAAAACAGCAACTGTATCTGAAGTAAGTTGTGTTGTAATTGTAATGACGTGTTGCAGAATCACATCATCGTCCTTCATTGAACGGCTCATGATTCTTTCCTCCCACAGTTACTGCACGAACATCAGTTTTTACTTGGTGCTGAAGGCAAAACGAATCCCTGCTCATAACCATCCAGTGATCGAAAGACTGCTGACCTACAGAAATGTAAGCCAACACGCTGACATGAACATACGGTATCACATGGAAGTATTTTCACCTGGTATGTCAAGAAAACTGTACAATTACTTTTATTTCTATTTTGGACAGCATCCTTCGGTGCGTCACTGTTTTTTTGATACAATATATATATCGTGGGATTCGGAGGATCATGAAGTATCTCCTCTACGCACACAACCACGTTAGTTGCAACCCTCTGTCTTACTGACTCTTCAATTCCTGTCTGCAGCTCATTAATGAGCTCGGTTCAGTGGATGCTCGGCTTGCACCTCAGTTTCGCAAGCTGCTAGCTGGTGTGGGGAAAGAAAAGACCACCAGCGGACCAGCAGAGGGCAAGAAGACCAGAGTCGCCAGCAAGATGGAAAAGGTGAGATTTGTGTTTTTTCTCGCTTTGAATCTGTTGATGGTGTTTCATATCAAATTTAAGTGGTAATGAGTGCACGTCCCTTTGCAGGATTCTGGAGAAGCTATGCCTGAGGTTGAGGACTCTGACTCCGACCTGGACGAGGAAGCGGCTCTGCGTTTCTACAAAGACGTGGAGGAGCGGTCCAAATTGAAGAGAAAGGGCATTGTCCCAGAAGCCGAAGAGTAAGTATGATTTGAGTCTTCAAAATATTAGTTGGGACAAAATCAACCGGGAATCTGATACATTTTCAATGTGTTGCAGGATGGAGGAGAAAGAAGATGATGGGGAGGAGAATCCAGATGCTAAGAGAGGAATCACTTACCAGGTACAGAGTTACAATCACTTGCACAATGAAAGATTAGTATTTACAGTCGGATGCTCTCAACTAGATGCACTTAATATTAAAAATGAACAGAACATCCTCAGATCAGGTAATTGATAACAATTAGCCAACAACTGAATGTTTCAGGATTTCATTTATAATTTAGTCTTACAGCAGCTTAGGTCTTCTCTGTATGTGTATTGTATTCCTACATTTTGGAGGACAAATCTCAGAGGGTCAAATGTATATTTTATTGTTTTTTGGGTCATGTGTGCCGACTGGGAAACTACAAGTACATCAGAGCAAGCTTTCAAATGTTTTTCTCTCAATAAAATTAAATATATGGTGCCCCTCGCACGTTATTCATTTACATGTTTAACCATTCATTCTTGAATATTTTTTCTAATAATGTGCCTCTACCTACTCCACAGATGTCCAAGAACAAGGGGCTGACACCCAAAAGGAAGAAAATCGATCGTAATCCCAGAGTCAAGCACAGAGAGAAGTTCAGACGGGCCAACATCCGCAGAAAGGGCCAGGTTTGTACTACGCACATTGATGAGACCATTTTTATTACACCGTTTAAGTACATCATAAAGCTTCTGGGAACTGTCTGTCGGCTCATCACTTTGGAACGAGAGTATATGTGTCTGTGTCAAACACGTTCTGTTCGTATTCACCAGGTGCGAGATGTTCGTCGGGAGGAGACGAGATACAGTGGAGAGCTGTCCGGTATTCGTGCTGGTGTCAAGAAGAGCATCAAACTCAAGTAACCATGCAAGAATCTCAAATACGCTGCCAAGTACAATCACAGGATTGAAAAATTACCTATGGACTGTACTTGTAATCTTTCTTATAGGTGTTTAGTAAAAGCATGTCAGTGAATTATTCAGCTGTCAATAATTGTTGTTGTAAAGTCATCAAAATTAGATAATTGCGGAATGTGAATAAACGTTTAAAAAAAAACTTTAAAACTTGTATATTGTACCTGTTCAGAGACACCATCATAACGTAGCGGTATGTTTTTAGAGCACATTAAAAAGGACAAGGAAAGCCATAATTTGTTAATAGTTCTAATTATTACTAAAGTTATGCAACTTTACAGCATATACAGTAAGACAGCATAACAGGCAATTAGGAATTCAAAGCCAAAATGAGGATCGGGTAAGACCACAGACACGACAACATACAGCTGCGTCATTGACTCAAACATGCAGTGTTGATGATCTCTGTCAACCTCCTTGTTGAGTTATGAACTTGTTGTGTGCTGATGTCAGGTTGCTCACTATCCGCTCCTCTATCTCCACTTCATTCTTCACATCCTCATCTGTGATGATCAGCTCAGCCTGAGTTTCGGGGGTCACCACCATCACATAACCCCGTCTAGAGTCCAGCACGTTGGCCACTACCGCCTGGTGCCTGTAGGTGTCCAGAGCCCGCCGAGCCTTGTCCAGCAGGATGGTCGCATCCGTCTCCAGCTTAAACGATATGACAAAAGCTTGAGGTGCCCAGTCTTTCACCAGCGGGGACAGTATCTTAGGGACCATGTTCATGCTGAGCTGAAAGGGAGAAGGGGGGGGAAAAGTATATTCTTATTAATTACAAGGTTCAGAGTCTACAGCTATGCTAGCAGCTCTTTGAGGCTTTAAGAAAGAAATCTTGCATGTATATTTGCTCGAACTTTTATTTTCTCACTCACTTGAAGTGGTCCATTGGAAGACTGGATTTTGTGTTCAGGCATCTCAGATGCTGGGATATAGAAATCAGACACGGCTGCAGCCAAGTAAAACATGGCCTTGGATCCTGAGTGCAGAATACGGAGTTATGAACAACACGCTGGATAAGAGCCACAACCCCAACCTGTAAGTAGTTGTTGATCTGTACCTAATGTGCTGAGTGCCTGTGCTGCTGCTTTGAGTAGATGCAGATACTCTGACAGAGTGTTGAACTCGATGGGCAGAAGGAGTTTGCCTTCTTTCATTTCCTGGTATCGCTTCAGCGCCTTGGCAATGTTGGGAAGCACCTGCTGGTTGACCACCACGTCACCAGAGTTATCGGATGCTCCTTCACCACCACTGAACTTCAGGGCATCCATCATGTTTATGTTTGAGAACATCCGTGTGTAGGGGTAAAGGGAGCGATGCCTGTGTAGGAAGATGACAGCGTAGCCTGAATCTATGAAATACTCTGCTGAGGAGGCTCCTCGCCGGCC
This sequence comes from Ophiodon elongatus, assembly GCA_016806645.1. Taxonomy (NCBI): domain Eukaryota; kingdom Metazoa; phylum Chordata; class Actinopteri; order Perciformes; family Hexagrammidae; genus Ophiodon; species Ophiodon elongatus. The sequence goes on along the minus strand of JACSYO010001618.1, from coordinate 701,923 downwards.
GCTGCTGAAGTTATCGAGGAAGCGAACGGTGCGGGACTCCAGGGGCACTTTGGTGCCCCCTGATGTGATGAGAACCACCCTGCGACCTGCTGCCGCATGATGCCTGGCGAAAGCAGCCATCTTCTCTTTGACCTCCTCGACATGGGAGGGAACGGCAAATTCTTCAGCTAACTTCCCGTCAATGGAAGATATTCTGGGTTTAGCCATCACCTATTGAGAGAATCATGAGGAAAGAAGATTCACACTGTGTTCCGAATTGCATACTTTTTATTTTTAGCACATACTGCTGCTGCCCAGACAAAGTATGTACTGTTGAAATGTGGCAAGCATTCAACTGGGACATACTACTTCGTCATAACATTCCACCTTGCACTTTGACCCTCTTGCTCATATATTTGCTGCGCAGAGTATTGTCGGTCAGAATAGCCAGAAAAACATACTGGCTCGCATACTGTAATAATCAAACTGATGCAGTAGGACATCCTGGTATCTTGTAAATACTGCATTTGCTGGGGCATACTACATATTTTTCTGGGATACTAAAAATAGTACAGTAGTATGGGTATTGGAACGCACAGTTGGTATGTCCCAATACTTAATGTCAATTCCAATTGAATGCATACTAACTACATGCAACAGTACGTACTTTGTAACAGCAGCTGTTTTTCTGGCATACTAAATAGTATGTTAGTATGGGTATTGGAACACAGTCAGTGTAGCAGAGTAGTGACAGACATTAAAACTCAATGTCAGGCCTGTGTTTAAGTTTAATAGAGCATTTTTGCATATCAACGTTTAGCCTGCCTGTTAAACCTGTTGTATACTGTCTCTTGTGGGTCTAAAATGGGCTGGTTTACCCGGAAACGACATCGCAAATATACAGAATGTTTATTCTAGATTTTAAAAAATGCAATTATGGATATCTGTACAATCAATTTAATTGAATAAAGCCCAATACACGTGTATGGTAATCGTGACGTAATTTTGTTTTCTAGGAAGAATTATTGCGGATACCTGAAATGTTCTTTTTGATAGAAATAATTAAATTACACTTAAACTTCGAAAGGGTTTAAAAATACAGAAATCAAAGTTACAGATATCTTTAAAATCCCCCCCAAAAAAACTTTCGATATCTTTATTTACCATCCTGACTAGTGGGAATACAATTTCGACAAAGTGAAAGTAGTCTAAAATGTAACACTTCAGAGGTTGGAGGGGTTAAACCGGCTTGCAATAACACACCACGTTACGTTAACGTTACCTGCTGTTACGCAATCATTTACACCCAGAATGCAGCAAAAACAACGCTCGTTTCATCACAATAGTCAAAGATAAAACTGCTAAATGTCTTACTTTATATTCCGAGGTTGTTTCTCTGTCGGCTTCTTCACAACAACTTCTGTACTTCCTGAAACCACTGAGCTTAATTCTTTGGTCTTTATAAACACGGAAGAAACCCGCCAGCGCCCCTGGTGGCCGTAAACGGTACTGTCATCACCCCCTCTCCTGGTATGTATGAGTCAGGTAAAAATATGCGTCAATTATTGTTTTTCACTTTCATATAAAGGTGTGAGACTTTAAACATTAGCATCATCAGTGGCGCACACAGAGGGCAGAGGGGAAGTTCCTCTTCAAGGGGATATTTTGAGCTGGACTGTCCCCACTGACTTGGCAAAGAAACCCATTGAGGTGTTTGACGTTGGTCTGGAGTATTAGTCTTAGTCTTAGTATTAGTCTTTAGTCTCCTTTGACGCTTCTTTTTGTAAATAGTTTTAAAAGATCTCACTTTCTCAAAAATTGCTGGTGTGCGATGCACCGTTGCTTGTAGGCTACATCGACTGCCTGGTGAGTTTTGCAATCATACTCTTTATGAAATGAGAAAATTATATTTATTTGAATCTCCCATGTTCCGAGATTTATATCTAAAATTGCATGTACAAAAATGACTTTGAAATACCAAGTAGGACTAGTTTATTCTTTTTGTGTGTTTTCTTTCTCCCCGAAACTCCCGAAAAAAAAAGAACTAATTGAGATTTTGTTTTTTTAAAATGCATAATACATAAAGGCTAGTCACTTTGGATCTTCACCAGGTTGTTCAAGACATAATACACTTTTTACATCTTGCTCTTGGCCTATTTGTTATGTTTTAATGAATCATATATGTTTTCTTTTGACTCGATAACTTGACTTGACCTAAGAAAATGCAACATTTCCCCCCGCAGAGACCGCGATGGCGGACTCAATGAGGAGGGGAAAAGTTGCTTTGCTGAATGTTGAATAATTTTGGAGGGGAATTAAAGACTGGTGTTAAAACAACTGCACAGAGGTTTATTGGAAATGCTGTGGATGGAATAGCCTTCCGACTGAATGTACGTGTTTACAGGTAGTGTCTCAGATAAGCAGCGTTATGAAAACATGATATGTACAAAAAATATTGTTATGTGTTTCAATCTAAAGCCGCAACTTGAAGAGAAAGGCGTGGAACTGTTTTGTTTTAAAATGATTAATCATGTACTAAGGATCTGTTAACGGCAGTGCCACTGATCGACCTACAGGAGGCGCTGTTGCCCTACCGAACAGACGTCCACAACGTTTCACCATGGCGGCTGTCCTTGATACGAAGTTTCATTGTGTTGATTAAGCTGATTAGTTTCCGCAGATTTCGTTGATATGTATGTCCACGTTTATATAAACGAAATGGCCATTTTACTGAGACACCGCCAGTTAAATAGACAATTTAAAAGTTGGTTTCAGGTTTTGAAAAACCCATTCCTGGAGTATATCAGTTCAAAAGACACTCAGTCAGGTTATTTGAAATTGGAAAAGATGCATACAATCTGAAAACGGCCAATACAAGTCAATACAATACAAAATAGCTACTATCACATGAGAAGATAATTTAAAATCAAATAGGCCAATAGCAAAATATAGATAAAATATTTAGTTTATAATCAACTTGTAAAAACACAACAAAGATCTGTTCATAGGTTTTATATGGGACTTTTTTTCAGGCCGATTGTTTTCCACTGATGCTATTATATTTGATTGCCTACAGCTGGAGGACGAAAGGATCCAGTTAGTAAAACCATAAAGTAATATTTTAAGGCCTCAACAGTAACATGTTTCAACACTTTGTCATAAGAATACATAAAACAATTAGTATAAAACATGATGCTAATACTCAAATATACCACACAAAAACTTTTAGCTTAAAAGTATGGACAGTAATTTGAGACAAGGTCAACGTGAGCTCACTGGACTGCTGAGGACCAGGGCTGCAGTTCCCATTGAGGACGTTGAGGTCATGTCCTTGTTTTTTTTTCCTGGAAATTTAACCTCAAGTGCAGTTCACGCTGCACAGTGGAGAGAGTTCGACATGCTGGGATTTTAAAGGGCAATACAAACGTTTTTTTAAACTCACAATTTTTAAATGTGATTATTTTTGGGCAAAGAAAAAAGAATGAATGAATGAATTCAGTATTTCACCACTAGAATATGAAACAGCATTTAGAGCAGTAAGGAACTCGGGGACATACTTTACTGCACTGAAATTGAAACAATTAATGATTATCTTTAGAGAAAGAATGGTATTTTTAGCTATTTTTTTCAGCAGTAGTCTGCAAATCAATGGTTCAGTAATCTTGTTTGTAGCCTACTCTGTCTCTAGTGGAATCAAAAGCAGGAACAAATAGAGTTAGAGGTGGCTTATACTGAAGTTAAAATTAAATTGGGGGCAGATTGCCATTTTTTTTAGGGGTATCCATTATTAGCTACACCCGTCGGGCTATTAAGGCCGATGTTGTCCATGTCCAAGTTTTTCTACCAATTATTCTATTTCATCATATAGGTAACTCCTAAAATATGTATATTTTAATCCTGTATAGAATATTTGATATGTTTTTAACAGCTTTTGTGTACTTATCACTTTAAGATTAATCTTTATAAAAATGTTCATAAGTTATAACTAAAGGCTTTATTGGTTAATAGCCTAAATCATTAAGTTATGCTAGATCAGTTATCATCCATTAATAATAACAACAACAACTTTAGGTGTTTATCCTCCAGCAGATGATGTAATCTTTTTTTGGGGCTCTTTAATTCATCAGGAAGACCCACAATGGACAATTTCCACTTCTGGAAAAACCGGCAGCAAATCTGGACCCAAATCAATTTATTAACAACGTATTAACATGTATAACTGCAGACTTAAGTTAGGCTTATTATAAAGTGAGAGCCCACAAGTATGTATTAAAAGATTAACATAATGTAATAGTATTATAGGTCTATTATGCAATATTACCAAATAAAAAGAATAAACACCAGTCAAAACGATTTTTTTTTCACAACCCGGCAACCTAAAAGTTTTTTTTATTGATAAAAAGCGACTTATCAAACAGACGATGGTGCCCACGTGGACTGTCTTCTACTTTTTCTGCTTTCATTCAGTGATCCTGTCTCATTACTCGCGTGTTTTCACTTCTTCATTTAACAGGCTGTATCTAACGCCACGAGGCACTTTGGGTTGTATTCACTGACAAAGCTCCCTAAATAAATCTGATTTGTTGATCAATTGATTGATTGATAGTCAAGCTCGCGCGTGGGTGCAACCCGCTGCTGTTTCCACTGCGGGCTCGTGCGTTTGACCGCGCGCTAGTTTCTGTGGCGGCAGGGTGGTGAGAGAGAGAGAGAGATAGAGGGAGAGAGAGAGAGAATGAGAGAGAGAGAGAGAGATGGGGGGGAGAGAGAGAGAGAAGGGGGGGCGAGAGAGGGGGAGGGAGAGCGAGAGAGAGAGAGAGAGAGAGAGAGAGAGAGAGAGAGAGGGAGGGGAGGGAGAGCGAGAGAGAGCGAGACAGAGAGAGAGAGAGAGAGAGAGAGAGAGAGAAAAAAAAGAGAGAGAGAAACCTTCATGTGCGTCGTCGTATGTGAAAGTAGTTCCGGGCACCTAACCCAAACGGGGGAGAGTCCCGGATGTTGGCTCGGCCGCCGAGAGAAAGGCGAACTGGAGAAGGCGGAGAGAAGCTGAAGAGGGACGCCACGGCACCGCGGGCACACCGGCGAAGCTACAGCGCTTCTTTGCACAGGACGACAACGTCAAGAGCACGGGACACTCCCGGGGAGCCCCCGCGAGCCGAAGAAGAGGAGGTGGAAGGAAGGGGAGGGGGCAGTTACTCTGAAACTACCGTCAGGATTTAGGAGAGCCGCCGTCACGGCAGCGTTCACCCAGAGTAAGTGAGCTACGCGGGCATGGAAGTTGAACTGAGGCCCACGAAATGGACGACTTTAACGGGGAAGTGAGCTGCACTGAAGTTCTGGGGATCGAGCCCGGTGAACAGGCCTTGGCACACTGCTTTCCGCCCGCTGTGGCGGGGAGGAGGAGAGGGTGGATGTGGGGGGGGGGACACCTTTTTCTCTCGGGGAGCCAGTCGGTGTTTCCCTGTGGTCAGTGTTAGTACACCCCGGCCGTGTTGCCGTAACTCTCCCAAGTTGACAGCTCTCGCGTTAGCCCGCTAGCAGCGCCGAGCAACCGGTGACAACTGACAGGGCAACTTTGACAGCTAGCTAGCCAGTTTTGGTAGCCAGCTAACTTTAGCTGAGCGTTGTCAGCGCGCACTCCTGGCCCAGGAGTGTGTGTGTGCGTGCGCGTGTGTGTGTTTGTGTGTGGGTTTTAGGTGGTTATAATGACCTATCCCAGCCCTTCAACAGCTATCGTTAGCTAGCTGTTTGGTATGTGAGACGTTGTGTGTGTCCTGCATTAACTGTGTGTGTGTGTATGTATGTGTGTGTGTGTGTGTGTGTGTGTGTGTGTGTGTGTGTGTCTCGTTTGGCTTTCCTGCATGCTCTGATGGTATTTGACTCACAGCTGTTGCAGTGTGTTTTCTCGTCTGTCAATCGTCTGTTTCTCAGGCGGCTGGTAAACTCCTCTTGGAAAATAACGATCCTCGTATTTTTTTAAAACTAGTCGATCTTCACGAGAAGGCGCAGGTTCGTCATGTGGCCGGACAATCAACAAGTGCAAAGCATGTTTCGGGTGAATTTTTATGCGCCTGGATTTGATCTCGCGACTGTATCTTTTGCCTCCGGTGGGGCTGGTATCCCCTTGTGGATTGCCCTGAGATGGCACAGGCGGTGTTGCAGTTAAATATTTGGACTCGGTGTGCGAGACATTTCTCAGGGCATGCTTCTCTTCTCTTTGATGTTTTTACCAGTCGATGTGTGACCAGACACTGATTAGTTAATGCTACGACTTTAAACTAAACAGCTGTGGCATTTGCGTGCAGCTGTATACAAAACGGTGCCCTTGCTTTATCCTGACGGCCTTTATTAGCGGATGGATGACTGAACTCTTAATTTGCCCCGCTGTCAACTTGTGCAAGTTTTATCAATGATGTCACGTTGTTATTTTAACGACTGAGATGCAATGGGGTGCAAATTAATAGCTGCTCCTCATATACTCCCATGCTCCCAAGTTTATTTTGTCATACAGCCAGCATGAAAAGGTTGAATTTATGACTAAAACAAAACATTATAAATTCCCCCAGAATATCTCAACCCTGCCAGACCTTCTGCCTCGACTAACAAAATGCCCAAAGTGTTAGTCAGCACCCACAATCAAAGGTCAGACCTGGTTTGCTTCTTCATCACCCATCCTTTAAATAGCAGGCCTACAGCAAGCTGTCTGGATCTAGGCTATCTGTGCATGCAGCTTCAGAATTACACATGGTTTGAGTTCTGATGTCACTCCATCCAGGTAAGCGGAGTCAGAGTAGCTTCATTTGTCATATTGTCTAGAAATGAGATAGAACAGTTGTCAGTCAGATCCTGTGAATCCCGCTGCTGTACTTTCTTTTGCTCTCTGAAAGGCTCCATGTGTAGTTTATGTTAATTGGCATGTTATCTCAGTGTCCTAAGGCTCGGTCTAACACTGACCGCCATCTAACTCAGTCATGGGAAATAATTAAATCCTCTGCCATTCATGAAATTCAGCTTTTTTTTTTTTTTTAAATAAAGAGTTGTTTTATAAGCAATAACTTACGTCAATTAAAACAACTATGTGAAGCGCAGCAGTGGAATAATTGGCACAGACGGCGGAAGTTGCATTTTGCTGTTTGCTAGCTGGCTGTTAAAGAATAGACCTAGAGAGCAGCCAATGCGTTCTTTTTAAAGATTGCATGCAGAAATATGAATCACGGCACACGCATTGCAGATTTTGTCCCTTCAGAGCTCTACTATAACATCCATAAAATTCTGTTAGTTTATAAGTGTAGTTATTCAGTTTTGTTCATGACTGGAGATGTGGTGCGGGCTCAGATTGAAATGCTCCTGTTAATGCATGTTTTTGCTGATTTATAAGCCTTTTTAGTAGTTGTTATTTCCTATTTCACATCAAATAAAATTGAGCAGAGTTAGTAACTTTTTATGATTTCCCCTTCTTTTTTTAAACAACCTCAAGGTGTTGATGAATGGATTGAACAGTTGTGAAGAAAGTGTAGAGAAGATTACACATCTGTTTATTCTCACAGTAACCATTTAAAAGTGTGAATGGGATGATGTGTTACAGCTTCCCTTTAATGGTGGTTTTAGCCTGCAGTGGTGTTTGAGAAGTCTGTTGCCTAATGGTTTAAAAACACGACACCTACTTCTCCAAGGTCTTCCTGTGTTCTGTGTGTGTGTGTGTTTGGTGCCAGTAACACTTTTGTCTACCATCTCTGAGGAAAAAATACTTTTTCTTCATCGGTAAAATGATAGTGTATAATTTAGTAGATTAAATCGAATTGTGACATAATATGGAGCGAATTTTGATAGATGTCAAGGGTGGTCAGCAAGCCACTACAGTAGACTTTACAACAGGTTTCTACTTTTTAAATACAAGCTCCTCATTTGGAATTCAGTCTGTGGCCCTGTGCCTAGCCCCATCTCACTGAGAGGCTTTTTAATTTCTCCCCTTGTTGAAGTGATTATTCAAATGGCCATCCGTGAGATGCAGTTATCAGACTCCTGGTGGTAGTTGAGCCTGTGGCAACATGAATGCCCATCACAGCCCCCCTCCTCACCACCCTGTGTTGTTGGACTTCACCCAACAGGTACTCTCTGTAGCAACCCCTATTAGACCGCCACATCTTACCCCTCAGGCTGAAAACCTATTGTGTTATGCGATTGGCAGATGGCAATTTATTCATGAGGACGTCTGATATATTTTTTTGGCATGGTGTAATGGTGATGCTGTTGTTCAAAGGCCTCTGTTTAGTATTTTTACGATGACTTACTTTTGGTCTCAACCCAAAGTGGGCTTATCTGAATTCCTCTTTGCTCTGAAATGTGAAGTTATTTTTGGTTGGAGTTTCTTTCTTTTCACTTCATCGCCCATCATCCTTTCCTTTACTGTATTTTCACCTTGGATTTGGCAAAAACACCAGGATTTCCTTTTTCTTTTTAAACAGCTGTTAACTCTGCGTGGAGGATGGGTTGTCCTCTAATGCGGCTCAGGCCAAATGGACTGGACAGTTTTGTTCGAAATGTCTCCCCGTACTCTGCTTATATATCCAGTGTGTGAAGTTCTGCTCTCACGGAAGACGTGTTTGGGAGAAGGGACTGGCTCAGTCTTCATTAGCATCGCCGTGCATCACTAGAATGCAGATGAGCTATGAAGCCATTCATCTGCTGGAAATGCCTCCCTGATTCCAATTTGAATCTTGTTTGCAGTCACATTGTGTGAGCCCACTTCTCCATGTTAAAGAAGTCTCTTTATGTGATAGATCAGAGGGGGATAATTGCACTTAAGTGAACCTCATTTAGCGCTGGCCAGAGCAATTACTGTAACTGCAGTTCTAGGCGTTTTTTGGGGCCTGGAGCTGCTGTCATTGAGTCTCTGCAGCTGAGATATCAAATGGTGAATAGAATGACATTGGCATGGCATCATGGGAATGGCAGATCCTTGGATGGATTTTAATTAGTTTATGCAGGTTTTTACTCAGCTCTTTTTTTTATTTCAACTGAAGAAAAGCGTAATTAAAAATGACAATTAGAAATGCATTATTTTAGTAATGATTGAAAATAAATTATTCTCAAGGTGCTGTAAGGTGAAAGAAGCCAGTACTCTTTCTTCAGGCAAACCCCCCCCCCCGCCCCCCCGGGCTGGAGGAAGATGTTTTATCATTAATGTTATTCAGGAGCCAAATTTTGAGTTTTGCTCAGCTGGGTGCTTTAATCTATTTTTGCTGTAAATTAATGAATTTTTAAAGAGTCCCTCGCTGGATATGGGTGGATGTGGGAATACAGCACTGGTTCGGTTTTCAAACAAACCTCTACTCCTCCGTCACCCCCACCCCTTCACCACCCTCCTCACCGGATGGAGAGAGCGAATTTACTGAAGCACTACACTTTCATTTTTTATTCATCCAGCAATACACTGCCTAGTTCTCCCCCCCCCCCCCAGTCTATTGAGTTGAATCTGTGAGTGAACTAGTCTTTGCCTATATGCTCCAATTCACATCCTGGGTTGGATTTGGCTGTGGACATGAATCAGTGAGGGAAGTATGTGATGTTTAATTCAACAGGTTTGCTGCCTAATATTATCGGCACATTTGCTCAGATACATGTTTTATCTGAATGTGTTTAGCCCTTTATTTCCCCAGTCTGGCTAATCAGGGCCTTTCTTTCTACTGGGGAAGTACTGTAAGTACCCACACCAGAGCTTGCTGGGTAAGTTTAGAAAGTGTAAGAGAAGAGAGTGGGGGTTGGTGGGGGATTGGTGGTTCTTGTAGTGCACGGCGGTTTCTGTGACTCATTCCAGCCTTGTAGTGGCAAAACAAAGACTAATAAATTTAGTGGCAAGTCTATTATGAATGTTTGGCTTGATCTTATCTCTGCATTAAGTTCAAGTTTAGGAACTGGATGAGGTACATGAACAGAAGTGTTTGTATAAAAATAGAATATATGTTAGGTGGTTTTAGTGCATTAAATGTCAAAACGAAATCAGGGTTTACAAATCCCCTCCATTAAAGGGGAGTTAATGTGGTGCTTAATGACATGTCAAACAAAAGATTTCAGAGTAAATGCACTTCTGTGTCATTTTACATTTTATTTGGAATGAATAACCAAGTTGAAACGAATAAGACTGGCTTGACTTTTCTGTGGCTTGCAGGATTTGATAATTATCATGTCGTATGCTTTGTCCTTGAGTTTTGATAGGCCCTCAGTATCAGTGCATTTCTTTTAAGCTTTTTTGTGCTTTACTCAGTAGACGCAATTGATATGCTTATATGATTCACACTCTTTGGAGACTTTCAAGCTGTGTGCAGGAAGAGAAGCTCAGTAAGCTGACACAGCTTAAGTAATAAGAACGGGACTTTCTTCATAGTATTTGGTATCTGTTTTAATCATTACAGTGGCTCCTGTGTCAGACAGAAAATTCACTTCCAGGTGAAACGGCAGAATACCTAGACAGTTTTCATATAGAATAGATGGGGCTTTCTGTCAGTTTTTAACTAGGATATTTGAAACAAAAAATGGAGGCTCCATTAATTGGCTAAACAATGCGGCTTTTGTCTGCAGATCAGCAGCCACTGAGCTGTTATTTATGACTGATCGTACAAATTGAAGAAACTGCTCCTGTACTAAAGTCCCATAGAGAAATAACAATTTAATAACATTATATTCCGAAATGTTACCATCAGCTCTCTTCGATCGACTGCATGGGTTTCATGACAATTTAGAGGTGATACCATGACAATGACAAGTGTAGAGTCTCATAAACCAGACTGAGAAAAAAACCTGATTTGATAATGTGATAATCCCACTGTTCTGTGAGGAGATGGTTTGTGCATGCGTACTAACATAGATAAACACTGGAGATTTTGTACAGATCATTAGAACTTTAGATATACTGACTCTTGATTCAAAGCGATAGGCGTGTAGTCTTGTCAACCGCAAATTTATAGCCAAGGAGTGTAACAAACCTGGAGCCAAAAGAGAATCGAGTTCTCCTTTAATTTACCTGCAGAAGACGGTCAGTGGTGTCTGGTGGGATAATCTCTTCTGTAATGGATACTTGCTTGTTTACTGTAGAAGTATTAGTATTTGTAAAGGAAGCGTGCAATGCAAATTGTAATTATGTCGGCCTCATAGGTTTATTGGCTTATTGCTGTGTATTGTGTGTGTTCACTATGCAGCAATGTAGTATGAGTGAATAATTCCTCACATGTTTGAATGTCAATCTGGAGACTCGGAGAGGAAAGTCAGATCGGGTCAGGTTTAATTAAGAGCACAGTCCTAAATCTGCTTAGTAGGTTAAATGGTGGAGTCTTAAGGACTTTGTTTATTCCCACGTCACGACAGTAAACTGGTGAGAGATGCATCATTTATAATGAAATCACAAAACGGGGCACATTTCAACAGCCCTGTGTCGGTTGATCAGACTGGAAGGCTGCGTGTAGCTTCTCCATTTGTTTTGTGATTTCAGACCACGTTAATGTGGGCCTGTCCAGAAATAGCTTCATGTAGAAGTTAGAGACTGAGTGTGATGTGGTGTGTGAGGCTCATAATCTGTAGGGGTGATTGCCAAGTATTGCAGATGTGGTGTTGGTTTGGAAGGAGCTGTGGCGGATCTGTTTGAACCCATGATTTAACACTTTTTCTTAATGCGTCTTTTTAATGCCTCGTCGTCCTCCGCATACTCAGCAGAATTTAGACGCAGAACGTCAAAACCTCTCTGTTGTCATTTGTCGCTTTTTTTTTCTCTCTGAAACCTGATGGATTAGCCTTAAATGTAGGACTTGGAGTCTCCATCTGTGATTCAGAAAACCCTTAAGAGAAGCCAAGGATTCTCTCGGTGGAGTTGGAGGAAATGTTGATCTGTGTGGACCAGGAAACCCACACAAATGATGACTCGCTCTTGCCCCATCATTCCCACCCCAATCCCTCTTTCTTCCTCTCACACAAAGTAATTCTCTTGATTGTTGTTTCATTTGTGTCCTCACTACTTTTTCTTCATCTCTCTCTAGACCTCCGGTGCTCTTCACTTAGCAAACAACACGTCTGTAGAGAATTCAGAAGAATGCATCTTGTTACTCAGATGAGTCATACTTCCTCTGGCCTGCATGCCTCTCCCTCGGGTGGATGAATGAGAGGGCGGAGAGGTTAGCTGGAGGAGGGGCTCAATAGCTGAGGCGACGTGGTTTGTGCCAGTTGCCCAATGTAATTAAGAAAGTATCGGTGTGTTGGTCACAGGGCCTGAGACGTGCACATTAGTGCCGGCTCAAAATGTGGTTGGCCCTAGGTGGCTGTGTGACTGACGGCTTTGACCAGTCTGAGTCACCGACTTCAAAAAGTAACTGTTTGGAAATGTCATGCCCAGCTCTGACCCCACAAGTCAGCCACACTGCCAAGGTGCTGTGGCCCTGGGAGAAAAGCCTGGGGCCTCGGCTCTGGAGAGAAACGAGACTGCACCTGCAATCTGAGAAATCTGCTACACTGAAGAAAATTGATATGGTGGGATATAAAGACTGTGGAGGAGTTTGCATGCAGTTACGAGGCTTAAATGTTCCTCAGGAGGCCTGACTACAATATAAATTTTTGTGTGTAAATGTATGATGCCGTTAAGTGTGTAGCACTCCAGTTTTCTGGTTTTAATTCCCTAAACTTCTGCATCCAATTTTGCTTGATATTACATTGTGCCACAAAATGTACAAGTAAGAGTTGTAAATAAACTTGATTATCTTTTACAATACTAACGAAATGGTATCAGTATAGCATTAGGCTCCTCTCAGTTCTAGCTCAGTCTCTCCCATACCTGCTCTGCTTGGTCCCCAGCCAAAATCTATGACTCACAGGAGACTGAGTGACCTACTTTTTTTAGTCTTCTAGGATTGCCAGAAGATCTTTTTGTATTTGCAAGACAACACAGTGGGTAAATATAAGTCAATTAAAATGCACTTAATGCACCCATTTTTGGATTTAAGCACCTAAAGGCTGTGTCAGCATGGCATCAACCTCAGAGGAATCCCTTCATTATCACAAGGAAAGAAGATATGTAGTAAACAGTTGGTATCTCATTAGAAGCAAACTGAGTTTAAGGCCACACTGGCTCTCATCAAGCTAATTTAAAAATATAACTCATTTAAGTGCTCTCATACTCCTGCAATATCTGTGTATTGCACATTCCCAGTGTATCCAGGTTGTCAGAGATTATGGTCTCTACATGTAGACAAAGCATTTATCTACATGAATCAGTGAATGTCGCCTCAAGGCCTAGTCTGTTTGTTTTAGCAATGATTGAGGTTTGGCTCTACTGAGAAGGTAAAGAACAGTTGCTCTTAAATATTATAAGGATTAGTGCAGGAGATACAAATGTTTGGGTTCTTTCAAATGCATGATTTATAGTTTGCCTACCTCTGAAAAGAAAACAAGGATGGGATCAAAGGCCATAGGATCACTCGGGTGGTTTGATGGTTTGAGCTGGTTTTTGATTGGAAAAAGATGCAGCCTTGCAGCAGATGGAATTTCCACTTTAATCGCTAATTGCCGTTTTTTGGTCGTGTTGTCTCTCATTGAAGCAGAAACAAGCTGTGCAGCTGAATGCGGTGTCTTGGCTGCTCTTTTCCCTTCTACAAGGCTTGGCTGCTTTGATATGTCAGTTTTGTTTTAGTCTGCCGCCTTCGTCTTGACACGATTGGCCCCGCTTGCTCCGACCTCCTGGAAACCCCCCGGCATGCCCGCCCCAGGGTGTGTGTTCAGTCATTTATTCGGCTTCCTCTAAAAGACTGCCATGCCTTCACTTCCCTCTAGTTTCCCTCCTCTTATTAAGATGCAGAAGGCAGAGCAGCGTTTGGTCTGAAAGGCTTAGTATTGGGGGGGCTACTGGCGTACAGTGGGGGGTAGGGAGAGACTGTGAGCATGGGGACTTTAATGACTTAATGTGCGCTGTACAGCCCGGCCACACTCAAGTTCTGCAGGCAGCTCGCAGTGCTCAGATTTCTGCCTTTTTGTTTGAGTCCAGTCAAGGAAATTCAAAATGATGCTTTGACAAAAAGTGACAATAATTGGAGAGGAACAAATTATCAAGTCTTTGGTTAATGCTGATTGCTGCTTCCATTTATGCTTGATAATCCCTATTTAGTCATCCGAAATGACTGCCTTTTTGGAACCCAGTTTTTTGTTTAATCTTGTCTGTTCTCCAATGAAGTTTTTCATGTTTTTGCCACTTTTTAAAAGTCCCAGTGGTGAACCACTTTGACCACCACTCTGATAAAACAAAAAGGGAAATCAAAATTACATTTTGGATTCAGTGAAATCCTTCTGGTACCTTTTTTATACAACCCAAGCATGACATTTCTCAGTCCAATAGAATACCTACACAGTCGCCTATATACTATATGTACTCTAGTCTGTTCCTAAAACATGTCCTTGTATTTGGTGGTTGTGTGGTTTGCTAGAAAAACTGCTACAGAACTGAAACAAGAAGCCAGACTACATATCACTGGTGATACTGGTGCCAGTTTAGTTTTTCTTTTATTGGCTCCAGTACAAAATTTGGTCACACCCAAAATTTTGCTACAGCACCACACATTATTCCTTACAGAATCACACACATACTTTTCAACCACAGGACATGCTAAATCAATTTTAAAGCTGGAAGGAGCTGCATTGATGAATTTCAAAGCCTCAATTTTAAATGCATTTCAAGTAGAGGTCACACACATTGCTGAACAATGAATAGACAGAGTGACATTAAGGATCCCATTGTATCTCACAAACAAAACTAATAATCTAATATGACTTAATACAACTTTGAGTTGCAAATGGCAATGGCTACTTTTGTACATCTTGACTAGAATCATCTCTATCGCCAACACGTGGCATTAGGTACACCTAGCTAAAACTAATGCTGCCCAATACAACGGTCCTGCAATACATCCTCCCTTTATCAAGGTTATAAAGTTCAGTTTTTGTTGAAATTGTTTAAGAGAGGTGTTGATTCAACTTTACGACCGTTTTGGAGAATGTATTTTGTGGTGCTGTTTAACTGTATTGCATTATACATAGTGGTGTATAAGTGAAAACGTTTAGTGGCACTCGGCTTGTTGACATATCAGCTAAAGTAAAAATAATTTCTTTTTGACAATTCTCACCTCTTCCCCTCATGTGTTGAGTTATGATAAACACTGTTGCCTTTTGGGTCACATATCACAGCAGTTTCCAATTTGCCAGTTTGCTCTAATACATGAAATACTGTGCATCAATAAAGAGAGCTTCAAAACCAAAAAGAAAGTCAGCAGATTGATTTAAAGTACACAAAAATGTCTGCCAACAAAAACACTCGGCTATACGGTTACTAACTTTAAAGGCTACTTTTGTCACACGCGGTCTCTTTCTCGCTCAACTGCACACTCGCACTCTCTGACGTCAATCCTCCGATGCTTAGCCTCGATGACCCGCCAGGCTTGCAGTACACTGGTGGAAACCCTGAGGCCATTAACACCGCCCTGAGTGACAGTAAAGACATTGTTAGGTCATTTATCTCTGCACGACAGATTGTGGTTTCACAGTCATCTCACGTGCAGTCAATAAGTTTGTTGATATGTATTTAGATTAATTAGTGACACTGTATGTTTCTAAAAAGAAACCCTACCCTTTATTGATATTCTGGCTGGACAGTTTGTTTTGTAAGATTGTGTTAAAAATAGTTTACTTTTAAATGTACTGGGACCCAGAAACCCCCTGCTTCGTGTTGGGGCCTGAAATCTACTCTGCTCTAGCTTATTTTGCAATAATAACTTGTTCCTTATTTATTATCTTATGTTCAAATTTGCTTGTAGTAATACGATTGTATGTATTCTAGAAATGTATATCTCATCCTCATAATGCAACTTTATGAGAATATGTATCTGAAAGTCTTGAATCAAAAATAATGTCCAAGTTCTCATTTTTAATTTATTTTTATTTATCTGCTGAGTATGAGTCAGTGTGGACTGAGTAGGATTTTCCTTGTCGATATGATGCAATCAATGCATTTCAAACTGCAAAATTAAGACCGTTAACAGCAGCAGAATATGTTTGTTGATTTATATTTCAAGAAGATATACACTGAATATAAATGAGTTAGACTTTTCACACATTTCCTTATTGTCCTGAATTACCTTTTATAGCTTGCAAGTTATCAAGGCTAAGTGCTATTTTTCCTCGTGAGGTCAGTGAGGAACAATACAGGTCAGGTCAGGTCAGGAGCTAGTACGGTATAGGTCTGTCTGCCCTTCTCTTTCACGATGACTCATGGCACATGATGCACCACTTTCACTACGGAAGTCATCCTTAACAAAAGCACCTTGTTTAAAAACGAAATGTACGCTTTTCTTTTTTTTATTTGAGGTTTTCTCTTTTTTTAGTAAGGTATGTGACATTTAGTCATTGCTGACTAAGAAGTTGACTTACTATTTGTGCTCATGGTTATTTGTGCAGTTGTGACAAAGCATGTGGTAACACTTACCACCTTATAAGAAAATACAAAAAATGAATGTTGAATCAACAGTCTCCCTCCAACTGATCAAATATGAGAGGTTACATTTGTCCTTTTTTACTTCAGTAATACCTCTCGTGTTGGGCAACAACCTTCTACATTGCTGTAGTTCATGAAAGTTGACATGTTGAGAAATGGAAATCTTTTTGGATTTTGGACTCTTCTTAGGGTCCAGGACAGAAATGGGAGATTTAGTGACCATTATTCATAATCATTGCTCCTTTTGGGGTGATTATGGACATAATTACACAATATGTATTACAGCATTATTTCTGATTATGTCAAAAAAATTCTAAATATGAAGTTCTGTCCCGTTGGGTTAACGTATGATTTAATGTTTTACTCAAACATTATCTAGGGTTACAAATATATAGATTTATTGTTTTTAAAAGGTCAGAAAATAGTGACACGTGACCATAACATTTTCATTGAGGCCAAGTAATGGCTTCAATTTGCTTATTTTTTCCAAACCCAAAGATATCATATTTACAATGATATAAAACAGCAAATCTTCAAATTTGAAGAGCTGGAACCAACTAAAAGAAAACCCTTGATAAATTATTCAAATCTTTAATCAAATTTGGTGGCAATTAATTTTCTGTCAATTGAGTAATAAGATGGTGGACCTATCATTACAGCACTAATACAACAAGAAGATGGTAGTTAGTATTTCTGAAGTATCATCCAGCTGTAGCTGTCTCACAAATTGACTGTAATAAAATCAAAAGGACCGGTTGAGAAACCATGACATGTACATAAAAAAAGATGGCCATCGGTCTTAGGTGTGTGAGATCTCTGTGGGAATGAGGACAGATGGCACAGTAACATAACTCGTGGTGTCATCCTTCTCAGCTGAGCAGGCTTGATTGGTAATGCACAGGGAGGGGAGCAATGTGCTAGAAGCTATATACTTCTGTTTTTCAATTTATTTCCTGAATACAGATATATTTAAACTGAATATACGGTGCAGTAGAAAGTGTGTGTCTGTGTGTGTGTGTCTGTGTGTGTCTGTGTGTGTGTGTGTGTGTGTGTGTGTGTGTGTGTGGCCTGTTTAAGAAGCCTGCATTTGTTTGCTGGCTGTGTCTGGGGCCCAAGGTGGAGCTCTTTCTGTCAGATGAGTGAAGCTCTGCAGAGGCAGCCACTGGGAGTTGCGTTTCATCTCCTCTCGTACTGCTCTGGAGCAGACATGCAAATCTGCTGTAATGAGCGCTGCCTGTGTGGTGGTAGTGGAGGGGGAGAGAGGGAGGATGAACTCAGGAATTTAAGGCGGGTGGGGGGGGGAAAGGTGAGAAGCCGACAGCCGAGCAAGATAGTAGAGCATGGAAATTTAAGGGGTTTATGAGAGGGTTATGTCAGGAGCGCTGGAAGTGACAGGAAGTCTTCCCTCTCAAATCAAACATTCATTAGCCCGCTGTGGCTGCTCTCTTCCCTTCGCTGTTGAAACATCGAGGTAAAGATGCAAATGGTGCCACGTTAATTAGCCTTATCTTTTACACCAGCAAGACGTGGTGTGAAAAAAAACAACCCTCTGCACCATCATCACTGTTAACAAATGTAATGAGGCTTTTGTGTGAATTGTGCTGAAAGTTTAGCATCCTAAAATGCTTGTTGATGTAATTCCGAGGTTTGTGAATGTTTCACAGCTTACTACAAAGAGGTAGCATGTTAATTTTCATGGCAACAAAACATTTTGAGTGACACTATTTTGTGAATGTCATAAGAAGGATCACAGAAGATACAATCGCATGAGAAAAAGAAAAAGAAAACATTTAAACAAGTTGATTTCAATTTTCCCTCTGTAGATTCTTCTGTAACTTGTACTACATCTACTGATTTATGCAGATGGGTAAATACTGTGCTGTGGGTGCTTTGACTGACAAATTCACACTGCAGTCCGTGCAGTGTGTCATAAACCCCAGAAGTCTGTGCTGGGCCGTCCAATAGCTGTGTTAATGTGATTTTATTCACTCATAAAGAATTATATTCCCAGTCAATGTTGGGATGCTTTTTCCTCTGTCTCCGTCCAATAATGTAAAGCACTCAAGATATTGATGAGCTCTGCAGATCGATTGGAGGTTAACAGCCACTTCACATAGGCTGAGACCTACAATATGTCATGGGGTCTTTAAATCTTGATAACTATTCAAGAGGCATAGTAAAAAGGCTCTTTTGCCCAAAAACACAAACGATAAGCTCCAGGATCTAAAAGTCAGGAACTAAAGGATCCTGAGGTCCATTTTCTACCACATTTCAAGAACCATAAAGATTACGCAAATTAGACTGATAATGAATTTAAATGCGTTGACGCAACAACAGAGAGTGGTTGTGTTGTTTTATTGTATTGCGCTGTTGTGTTGTTGTGTAGGAAGGAAATGCAAAGTTGTAAAGAATATACCAGAGAGGCTCGGCGACCAAAAAAGAGATGATTTCATGAGTTCTGGTTATTTGTTTTCAACAATTAAAGTTAAGTTTCAGTGTAATTTCTCTGACTTTCTGCCCTTTTCTTATTTACTAGTCAGCTACACAGTTGTCGATCAATAACATGCTGTAAACATGTCCATCTTTAGTCCTAATATCGAGGACTTAGTGCATAGTGCGTTTTAGGCTGTGGTGGGGACTGTAGAGGATGCTGGGGAAAAAACGCAGCAACGAAAAGTTAAAACAGAATCGACTATTAGAGAAACGCAACTCAACGTCACACTGCAATGTGGCCAATCACGTAACTGTCAATCAGACCGGAAGACGGCCACAGAAGAAAGAGCAGTATGCTGACCAAAACACAATGAAGTGTAAAGTTATGTTTCACATTAGTAACTCAGTTTGGCCGTGTGCACCAGTTTACAACCCATCGTTTTGTGAGGCCTTTTATCCTGGTTAGTTCGTGAAAGTACATTTTTTTTAATTATTTTTTAAATATGTTGATGCAGACAGCCAATCCCTGGAGCATACAAGCAGCATGGCGTCTCACAAATGGGCCATTCAAGTGACACCCCTACGCTGCCACACAACCCTGCGCTGATCGCCAGAATGCCTAATTTGGTTTGAATAGTGACAACCGGAATTCTTTTAGATGGATTCGATTTTGAACCGATAGCAAGTAGTACCTAGGGAGCAGAGACTTGGCAAGTCAGGAAGTGAAGTTGGACCAAACATTTGACATTAACTGACTTTACCAATGTTAAAAACAAGCTATTTCACAAGCTGGGAGTGAGCTGTTGACCCATCGTGACCAATATGATGCTAGAGAACAGAATAAAATGTCAACAGCCCACACAGCTTCTCCGCCTTCCTTCTTTGAAATTAGAGTTCCTCATTGGAAACACCACTGCCAATTTCACAACATTGCTCAAGTTTCTCCTTCTGTTCTAGTCTTCTGTCTGACAACCCTCTCCGATTGCTGCCTGACTGCTTCTTCACACTGTAGCTATTTCCTGTGTTTGTGACGTGCTAGGCTGTCAGAAGGTGCACTAGGTGGGGACGTGATTGGAGTTCCTCAGTATCTGACACGGCTGTGGCGTTTATTTGTCACTGGCTGACTAACAGGTTAACTAATCTCTCTTGAAATCAGAGCTGAGTGGTTAACGGACATTACGGTTTAATGAATTGACCTATGTCGTGTTTTAATATTGATGCCTGAGTGGGCTAAACATGATGAGTGACATTTTTTATTTATTAATTTTCCTCACTATTTTCGTAATGACGATCCAGGGCCGCCATAGTGGTGTCCCTGTTGTACCCCAGTGCATTTCATTTGAAGATTCATGTGGTGCAGTTATGTGCTGGTGGAGAAGTCCGCTGCTGAACAGCAATTGTTTTTGTTTTTTTTGCAGCAAATCATAACTTGCCTAAAAACCTAACAGAGGCCGAGTGCCACTGAGTTGTGTTGGCATGACATCTTTTTTGTTTCATGGTTACGAGTGTGCGACTATTTTCCTTCACACCAGTACTTTCACCTTAGTCAGCACCTCTTCAACACCGGTGTGCGCTCCTCCTCTCTCTTATCACTATGTTTGAGTTACCATTAAATCCTGTCTTGACAGTTCCGTGGTGGAAGCCAGACACATTTGACTCTAGGCCCAACTCACGTGTCTGCTATTTATTATGGTAAATCCTCTGGTTTTGTGATGACCTATTGTGTCTCTTGTAAGGTAGTAGCCTCGCAGTGATGAATCCATTTTTTATGCTAGGAGGTATTTTGACTGCAGAGCTTGAACCAACAATGACTGCTGCTACTTCCCCCGCTCATCCACACCCAGATAAATAGCAACATTGTCTCCAGGAAACCAAATTATTTGAATTTATGTGGAACGGAGCAGGGTGAAGAGAACAGGTATAGACACCGACAGATGTCCGTTTCACGTGAAAACAAAATTCCTGTCATACGGCGCCGTAGACAGCCTCAGTCTCATGTTTTACTCCACTGCTCTCTTCTAATCAGCAATAGACGAAAACCAAACTGCCCCTAAATTACCATGGAAGTCATTTGGAGAATGCCCAAGGAATTTATTAGCTTGTATTTAGAAAAATCCTGGTGATGTAAGACAGCACCGTTTAAATTCAACAGCTGATTGGAGTGCTTTCATACTGTATTCTGCAACGCAGCTTAGACTGTTTCTGTAGTAAATATTCCCCTGCACTGTCTCTTCAGGTACGTGATGTATTTTGATCAGCTGGGCTACATTCAACTTGGCATTGTTTGTATCTACACATTGGCTGTAGATGTGTTTGTGTGTGACCTGCACGTTATATGCTCGATAGAGTGATTTAGTCTGGGACACTAGGAGTGCTGTCTGTTTGGTTATAAGTGCTTACAATGTTGTAGTAAAGCAGCAGTTTGAGCACTAAGATGAAACCATTGACCTGCTACTTCTAATCTATCTACTGTAATATTGCACATATTTAACAACTTGCAGTGTTGTGCAACTTCCAGTGCAGTCTGCATTATCACTCAGGGGAAAAGGGCATGGATTTATGGCAGGTGGCCGCTCCTCAGCAATATGCCATGAAAACCGTGATCATAAATTACGACTGTATCCTGTGAAGCTTTTGCATTCAGTAAATTGGTTTAAGCTTTACATTTCCCATACAGGTTCACTGATGTAGATATGTTGATGTGTTACGTGTGAAAAGCCACATATGGGAAAGAATACATGCGGCATGTTATCAGTGGGCTGTGTTATTATCTGCAGGTACAGTGCGACTCCAGGAGCATTTTAAAGAGCCTATACTGATGCGCAGTAAACCAGGGAAATGGGACACGAGGAGTCAAAGAGTAAAGCGCTTCAACAGCTTAATGATGTAGAGGCATCCAGCTCCGTCAGGCAGTAAACTCTTTAATATGCTGTTAATTATTTCTGAGAGATTGAATATTGATTAAAAAGCAAAATGGTTTTAATTACAACTCTAGTGCCATTCTAAATGAAGACGATTTTCGGCTTTACGTGAGATGAACATCTAACAAATCTACCAAACCTCAAGCTATATCAACTCTGTTTGAATTTAGTTTTTTACTTTGTTCTTTTTGGGTTTGAAAGTGAGTGTTCTGTCTTGGTGTAACCGGTGTTACAGCTCCTTCTCTCCACTCCAGCTCCATAGCTGCCGATGCTGATCCACTGTCTAAATTTGAAATTCATGACCTGATTCCTGCTCCGTGTAGCACTCAGAACATGCATTGCCCACCCAGGTAATTCCTTTAAATCACGCTTGGGTAATTCTAGCAGGGTTTCTTTTGTAGCACGTCCATGTTTCACTTGGAAATGAGGCTCAAACACGGTTGTTTCTGAAAGGGATGACATGGACACATTTAGCCAAGCTACATTATGTCTGAGTCACAGTATACTGTATTATACAAACAATTAAATATGAGCTATTCATTGGACCGAACAGTCTTTTGTAATTCTCATCACATTAGAAATATTTGAAAATGCCTGTCACTCAGGGTTCAGATTAGGGCTGTAACTAATGATTATTTCTATAAATAATGAATCTGCTGATTAAGCTCATAATTAAGTGTCTACAATTGCCTAATATATATATATATATATATATATATATATATATATTTTTTTTTTTATGCTGGCGAACCCCAAAATATTCAATTTAAAATATAAAGAAAATTATTGATTATGAAAATAGTTGCCAATTAATCTTTACTAAATTCTGAATAAATAACTACTAGAGAGATAAATTGTCCTCCCATGTGGACTACTACTTTCCTGGCGTTGAGTTTTCTGTGGACGGCTTTTAATTCCAGGTAAGCGGACCCAATTCCTCATTTCCACACTGCTCGTCTCGGAGACTGGCTCAATATTTAACATTGACGTTGAAATGGATCTAGCGAATGCAGATGAGGATAGGCCCTCAAGATTGCCACCAAAACGCTTGGCCTGCCAGTACCTTAAGTGGTCTATTTGTGATACAGCAGCGGGATCTTGCTGCCTGCCAGGCTGGCATGGAGTCAACCTCCCAGGCGGAGTGTGTTAATGCGGGCCCCCAGGCTGTGGGACTGGGGTAATTGGGTTTGCATGGTCAGTGTCAGGGCACCCCTGCCACCTCCAGAACAAAGGCCACCTCGCAGACAAGCTGTTAGGGACAGCGAGACCAACCCTACTGATCACTGCTCTGATTCACTGCAAGCTTCAATCATTCTATTACTGGAATGTTGTATGTGTTTTTGAATTGACCTGCAGATTACACAATGCTTGTGCTTGTGTGTGCTGCCTTCATCTGCCTAGATCTCTCTCCGTACCTTTTATCTATAAATCCAGCCCACCAAACTTACATTAACATGGAAAGTGGCTGACTGCTGAGAGCATCTCTGGAATATCTAATATCTAACTCGGCTGCATCTATTCACATTTCTCTCTTGAATTGACTGTGTTAGCATTCAAGGGTCACAAACCCTGTTGCTCGCTTAGTGGCCTCTCCAGACAGCCTGAAGCGGCTCAGTTGATCCACGGCCAACTCCCAGATCTTCCACTACTCTGATCCTCTGTCCCTCTGCATGGTCTGCAGAGAGAGTTGCACACTCGTCATGGTTTTCTGTATGTCAGCAGCAGCTGGGGTCTTTTTCTCTTTACCAAATACTTAAAAGACCTCTGTTTGTTTGGCACTGACTAATAATATAACGGTGTCTCTCTTTCCTTTTTAAGCTTCAGTGTGTTTAAAAGAACTCAAAGTTTATCTTTGCTTTGTTGAAAACTCTCTCTCCTCAGCTTTAACTGCCCCACAGCCACAATTGCGTTCTTGATTGATTGGCAGAATAATTATGGACTTGAATTGTTCAACCATAGGCAAAGTAGGATTTATGGAGTAGGGTAACAGAAAGAGCATGTGTACCATTTTTCTTTCCTCTTTCAAAAGCACAGAAGAGAGGACTGCATCTTAAAATCTAACATTGGCACAACATAGCCCAATAATAACACTGTCACATAGATTGCACTGTAAAACAAAGACGCTCTTGCACATTCTGTTAACAGCGAGGAGGCCATGTTTGGCAACCGGCGTTGCTGTAGGCTGCAGTAGGCTGAACAATGTGTCCAGCCGCGTGAGTGGTGAAGAGATAATTGACACATCCTAAAAATGCAAGTAAGGACTGGGTTATTAATGCTTTCTTCCTGGGGGTGGGTTCTGCTGAACCATTAAGCTTTTAATTGTGAAGGAAGACTGACATTAAAAGCTGTTGCCTTGGTATTGCCGTTACCTACTTTTTGTTTTTTAATGAAGATGAGGCTTAGGGTAGTTCGCTGCATAATTACAGCTCACGTGCAATCATAATACTCAGACACACTGCTATTTTAGTTTGAGAGAGCTCAAAAATAACTCCCTAAGTCCTTTGCCTTCAGGGTTGGAAAAAGTGAGGAGTCTCCCTTTGACTGAAGGGCAGGTGAGCCTGAGTTCCCACCCCTCCCCATTTATCCCCTTTGCAATCGCTAGGAAAACAAGAGCTTCTCCCACGCTGGATATAAAGCTGTTGATATGGAAGGTATGACCCGGGTTTCGGTCGAGAGTAAAGATGCCAAAGGCTTGTTACCAGGTTACATCACTGTTGTTGTTGTGAGTGCATGTGCCAAATCTTCAGGCATAACAGAGGGAGCACGCTTAGCGATTCCCCTCCCTTTTGCCAAGTTACCATCACACTACAGGAAGATTCTTGTCATTATAAGCTCTCTCTTCATGCGTGTCTCTCTCTCTCTACACACACACCAAAGTCTAGCCAGCATTTAACAATCAGTGATGTAAATATTTATTGTGGTCTGTTTTGAATTCTAGTGACATTGTTTTTAATGCAGCATTCATCGCGTCTACTGTTCTGAGGTAGCATATATGGCAGTACAACCATCACAGGCCTTATTGGTTGTGTCTGTGTAGCTGAGCAGGCACATGCTGTTGGAGTGTTACCCGTGATGGATGCATGACTGCTGTAAAAGGGGATTAATCGCGGAAATTGCAGATAAGTGCAGGAGAGCACTGGTCTGGTACCTATCAACAGTCTTGTGTCTGCAAGTGGGAGTCAGAATGTGAGCTGAATCGCCTACTCTTTTCTCAGAGAGGAAATGATGACAGTAATGCACAGGTATTTGCAGGGAAGTTTTTAGGGACGGTATCTAGGTGTTCTAGGTAGAGAATACAATAGGCTAGCTGAGTGTTATATGGTATAAATGCATCGTTATCTGAGACAGCAAACGGAAAAATGGAAAATCACACCCAGCATGAGAAATTAGGATAACATTTTTTGAATGCTTTTATTAAATGTCAAATATTTAAAGGAATAGATGTGCAGTTTGGGAAATACACCTGCGCCATTGCACTGACCAACCACCGACAATTTGCTACAGAAAGTAATTCCTACTACAACCACAAATCTCTCTGTTCGTGTTCAGCTCAAACATACAAGTGTGGAGTGGTTAGTAGGCAGATTCTGTTTTACTGTGGAGCCAGACTAGCTGTTTCCCCCTCCCTCCAGGCCTTATGATAAGCGAGGCTAATAGTGCTGCAGGAATGAGTCCTAACACCCATGAATTAGTTAGCATTTTGCACTTCCGTTCCCTCGACTTGAAGTTCATGTTTGTTTGTTTTTAAGGATTTTTGGTTAGATGCCTGAAATATGGTTTTAGATTTTAATGCCTTGTTTTATGACATAAAATACGTCAGAATAGCCCACTAATGATATCTGAAGCTTTTACGTGTCTGAAAAAAGTGGTTGCTAACAAGGGACGAAATGAGACTCCTGAGGTTGTCTGAGACATTAAAAGTCCTCACACCGAACACATCAAGCTTTGTGGCGTGACATCATGTCATGCTATCGAGGTATGGCTCGTTTATGGCCTAACGTTTGCTTTTTATTTCTGGTGATTCCATTTATGCTTCAGAAATCCCAAACATGTTCCTTTTTGAGGATTAACTTGCAACGTCTAACTATGACACACTTTTGTTTGCTCCAGAGTTTATTTTCCATAATAATCCAAAATCCAGCTTTTTGTCATGGGAACCAAGGTGATGCTAACTTCCGGGTTGGCCTACAAAAATCTGTCATTCCTGCAGCACTCTATTGCCTCCTGATTCTAGCTACATAAACACAGACCTTGAAAATAAATCAAATAAACGTATTTCCAAAAATGTTGAACTATTCCTTTAATTTTACAGGATTTCTGTAACATGTTCACCATAAAGTCGAGCTTCCACTCTTTAGTCATGTATAAGCATGCTTCCGCTGAAGAGGAGGGAGCATTTTGACTGGGAGTACAAGTAACCACTAATATCTGTTGTGGAGAAAATCCTTTGTGTTGTCCTCAGTGATTTCTTTAGTGAGCACATGCCCAGCAACACATGCCCCTTTTCACAGGTTGAACAGTGTCAGACCTGCGTGAAACAATTGTCAAATAAGCCTTGTTGACTCATTCACACCAATGACAAACATAGACTTCCCCCTCCTAATACCCATTTTTACACCAAAGTAAGCACTATATCACATTTTGTCCTTCCTGTCTTTGCGAGCATTTGGTTTCATCCCTGCATATTCTGGTCCTCAAAACACTCCGCTTACTGGTAAACTGATATGTGTTCAGTTAGTCAAACACAGTACACATTAATTTCGTCAGGTTTATTGACCTTACATTATCAAACAATGGCTGATAGATGAAAACATGAAGGGTGCGTGCTGTCTGTTTTGGTTCGGCTTCTTATCCTTGACTAACTGTCCTGTGGGGGGTTTTGTTCTGTCTTTAAATACTGCTCCCTACTGGGAATGTACTGCAACCTGATTTTTTTCTCTTGGCTGAGACTTGGACTGTAATTCAAATAGTAAAACCAGTCTTATTCACCTTTTTTAGTTGTGGATACTTCCCTTTAGTGTGCCTTTTCTATTTCTGCTTCACTCAGTAGTTTCCTCTGTTTGCAGAGTGTTGTGAACCAGAGGAACAATGTTAGATTCATTCATTAGAGTGAAGATTGCGTGTGACAAGAGTGCAGTGATCTTATTATAGTATATTGTATATTTTGTGTGTAGTTCATTTCAAATCTTGAAACTGGTGGTTTGAAATTGTTGCTTGTGGGTTTCTTGATCATTCTAGGGATTTTAGCTCTTTGAGGTACGAAGTTTTAACAACTGCTTCACATTGATTTTGATGTCCTGTATCTCAGAACTCCACAACAGAAAAACAATATGCACTACAACATCAGTTTGATAAAAGCAAAATTGTTGGATTGGAGATTACCTACCGTACTAGGTGTCTGGTCATTTCAAGGGGATTTTTATACCGAACTGCAGAGCACAGAAAAAAATACATTTAGCAATTTAGACCAACCCACTGTATTCTTTGGAAAAGTTTCAGCAGTATTTTAAAGTGTAATGTTCGATCATTCTGTTGGGACAGGCCTTAAGAACTAGTTTGTTACAAATAAACACAAAAAAAAAACAACTTTCACTTGGACACTGTGTTTGCAGCACAAATACAGCTAATAGTGCAGAAATCTACTAAGTCCACTCAGTGAACACTTGAGCAGGAGAAAGCAGAAATGATCTGTTATATGGGAACATAAAATCCATTTAAATGTTAATTAGTGAAAGTCAGTTAAACAAAGTGAAAACACTGCACTTTACATGTGTTGCAATACATATTAACCATGTTGCATTTACCATAAAGCATCAGACTGTAATCATGCAGATGACACGTTAAGTGCTTATCTTGGATTAAATTACCTTGATTAAACCATTTCCTTAATTAAACCAGATCTTCAGACTGGTCCTAGAAGGGTGAAAAGGCTTCAGAGCCCCATCGCTGCCTTTTCCCATAGTTTGATTGAAGAAGACTAACAGTCAGTATAAATTGCGTGCTGCACCTGCGTATAGTAACACTGCTGACTATGTTGTACGAGACAACTATGTTGTACGAGACAAGTATGTTGTACGAGTTTGGCTGCTGCTGGACAATAACATGCAATGAAATTATAATTAAAGCGTGAAACAGTATAATTACCATCAGGTTCAGGTTGCTCCTGCAAGTAGAACGGGTAACATCCCATCCCAACTGTGGGGAAAGAAAATTATATGCGATCCTTGAATATAACGTAGCATTTACATGGAAGTGGATGCAGTTGGCAACACCAGCTAGTATTACTGTTATTGCTAAGAAGAAAGTGCCTCACCTCACAACTTAAAAAATATACTATCGCATGTGAATGCTACATTCTGGTGTATTTATTTAAATATATATCAGGCGGA
This sequence comes from Ophiodon elongatus, assembly GCA_016806645.1. Taxonomy (NCBI): domain Eukaryota; kingdom Metazoa; phylum Chordata; class Actinopteri; order Perciformes; family Hexagrammidae; genus Ophiodon; species Ophiodon elongatus. The sequence goes on along the minus strand of JACSYO010001618.1, from coordinate 673,691 downwards.
ATAACATGGTAAAAGTTGATTCATGTTCTTATTTAATCACGTTTTTAGTTATAAATATTTGCAAAATCTAAGAATTTGTAAAGAATGCATTACATTCAAGTAATTAATTACCCACATTCATGAAAACATCTATACCTGCTGCATTAGAATTAAGGTGAATTAGATGGTAATTGTCATTATATGAAACGTTGAAGATCACTAAGTGCCATCTATTGTAGCAATATCACACTTGAAATATTAATTTCATCCTGGCCCATGCATCGTTAGGGGTACTAAAACTTTTAAGTGGTTACTAAGTACAGACATGAATTTTGCAATAGTAGAGATGGGGAACAGCGCTGCTTTTTATGACGCAGTTGGTGACTTGCAATCTCAGTATGTACTTGCCGAACATGATGAAGTTGACGTAATCTGCTGTGTTGTGTAAAGTAATCCCTGGTTGATACTCAGCTTGTTGCCTCATTGGATTTTCTTGAATAGAATGGATCCTGGCACATGTGTAATAACCATGCTGTCAGTTTGATTGAGCCACTTCGCGGAGACACAAAACACAATCACAGATTCGCTGTCAGTGCTCAGTTGGCAGTCGGCACGTTGATAATTCCTGTCAAGAATTTAGAAAATTAAGATGTTGTAGAAACTCTTTCAATTTCTCATTCAGAACGGAATCTGCTATTAATCCTCGGAGGATAAAGAAACTTTGAGTGCTGAATAGAGAATGCTTTTGACCATCCATCTCTCCCTCTCAGCCCTCAAATACTCTTAGTGCTCCATTCTAAAAAAACAAATTAGTCGAAAGAGAAATAAGTTTTCTTCTTCTTCTTTTGGCGGTGACAGTGACAGAACCCCATCTTCCTTAATCCAGATCTGTGTGTGTGTGTGTCTGTGTGTGTGTGTGTGTGTGTGTGTGTGTGTGTGTTATCGCAGTCTGTTCCCTTGGACTCGTAATCATAGCGCCTGAACTCTCAGACCTCTTCGATACAGACTCTGTTGCCACTCTCTGCTCTCTGCCAGGCCTGATGCCAGCATCACTGTGGTCTTCACACCCTCCCCTACTGCTTCATTTCCCCTGGCTTTTCTTCTCATCTTGCTCTCCTCCTCAGTGCTCCTCTGCTTACTCCCAGACCCGTCGATGAACATACTCAGACAGTCATCCCTGACGTGGCAGCAGGCTGGGGCTTGTCCCTGCTCTGACTGTCCCACTGCCTGGCGGGGTAATGAAGGCAGCAGGGGGGCCGCCTTACTGCCCGCCTGTGATGCGCTTCATCATTCCTGCCACAGCCCAAGGTTCTCTAATTAAGACACCAACTTGGCCCTGCAGATTATGTAGCAGCTGGATCATTAGCGTAGAGGGTCAAATGGCACACGTCTCTGTGTAGCAGGCGGAGCGCCTTTCATCAACTCCTGTCTCTGTCAGCTCACCTCTGGTGGCCCCCAGAAGGCTCTGCTGGCTTCCTCTTCTTCGATACCCCCGTTCATGCTGAGCGGTCGGTGTCAATGGAAACATTTACATCAAGACCACAAAGACTTAACCTAATACAGGGCCTTACACTGAGCTGCCAGGTCATGAGGAACACCTAGCTAAATATATAAAATAATATAATAATATAAAATATTATATTTTTTAATTATTATATTATTAAATATAATGAGTGATGATGTAAATCAGTGGTAATTGTGTAGGCGTTGTGTGTATTATAATACATTTTTAACTACTGTATTTTGTTATAAACCTGTACATAATGTCTTGTTGCATTCATTGCAGTATAGGTTGAGTGACTGTAACTGAAATGTGAAAGGTATCCTATAATAAGCATCGAATATGTCAAACTAGAATGATCAACAGTGTGGTGGGGGCAGATATTCAAATGGATGATAATATGTTGATAAATATTCAAAATCAAATTTGTCTTATATTCTAATAGGTCGCCATGCACTCAAAGAGGAAAATTACTGTCAGTAGCAGCTCGTGAGTCACTTTTATTTCAGTTACAGGGTGGAGATATTTGGTGCATCGTTTGTTTGTCTTTTCAGTGATGAGGAACTGATCTCCACCATTGGTCTGACTCACCTTTCAAGAGTCAGTCAGCAAGTCTGCTCATCTATCAGTCTGCTCATGACTGCAGAGGCTGGGAGAGTTACCTCAAAGCTTTTGGTGTTTTCATCCAGGCCTCCAACCTGTGCGCAAACATGTTTCAACTGTCAATGAAGGAGGAATAAAAAGCACAATAAATAATCTTTTTTTTAAAGCAAAATAGTAAAGTTAAACTCTACCCAAAATCTATCTTTGATTATCAAAAAGCTTGAACGTTGTGTTGTTCTTCTCATTGAATTAGAATAGTTGTGGGCAGTCAGTTACAATAGACTTTAAAGGTGACCAGTGTCATAGTGGAAATAAAGCATCGAAATCTTCATAAAAACATCTCAAACCACCCCTCATTAGCCAAATTGTGGCTAATACGCTGCTTTTGTTTCATGCTATCACCCTCCTCAATGCTTGGAAGTTCAGCCAGAAGTAGCATGTTTAATTCAAGGTGACTACAGCTGCTTTTCTCCATCATCCACCAATTTTGATTTTCAAAGGATATATTAGAGTTGGATCACTGCCTTAATATTAAAGACAGAAAAAAAAAATTGTAAATGCATTTTGCTTAGAAATTGTATAATGATCTTCCTCAGCTGTATTTTTTTTTTTTTTTTTACTTTCCTGAGTTCTGTTTGGATGTATGAAAAATGCCTTCATCATCTGGCTGTGGCTGTATACACTGGTAGCGGATATTGAACTGGGTCTGAGAGATCAATTGATAGGGGACAATCACAAACTGCTTGTGACTACTACCGCCGAAGAAGTTTGCCCAATTTTGGGATTTCTTAGTATTCCTCCTGCATTTCCTATCGATAGCATCCCACACCGATAGAATATATATGAAACACATTTGAGATATACATATTTTGAAATATATTAATCCAAGCCTTTTTGAAAAAGATTTTCTTTTAAAGATGATCATAAAATGAACACCATTTGGAGTCAATGTCTTTTGGATAAATTAAGTGTTAACTTTAAAGGATTTAAGATTAATCTCAAAGCGTTTAAATCACAGTTTGAAAAAATGTGTTCAATAACTGGGTATGATTCCTTATTGCAAAGTGCACACATACTATTTTTGAAAGATACGGTATTTGACCTATTGAGTGCCATCGGGACTATTTATTCACACACACACACACACACACACACACACACACACACACACACACACACACACACACACACAGTGAGGATTTTTTTATTCTCCCGCCCATTCTCGTTTCTCCCCCTCAGCTAGATTGCAGTGTCATCCTGCTCAGTATTTTCTCCCCCCACATCCCCGTGTTCACCTACGTTTGTAGCTCTAGGCCTTTCTACTCTGCCTCTCTATTTTAAGACAGGGAGGGCAGTGTGCTGAGAGGGACAGAGAGACAGGCTGTTGCGGGCTGCACTCTGCACTGCACGACCAACATACACGGGGCCGAGGACGGTTTGCAAGACGACACTGGCTGCCTTGTTTACGGCAGAGGCTCCGTCTGGGGGAGGCAGGGGAGGAGGAGGAGGAGGAGGCAGGCAGGCAGGCAGGCAGGCAGGCAAGCTGGCAGGCAGGGAAGAAAGGAGAGGGGGTTTACTACCCTCAAGAGAGTCGGAATTCCTCCTGAGCCATTCCCCCATTTGGCTGGCAGTTGTGAAAACAATTGCCTGGCATTTACTCTCTCCCTCTCTCTTTTTTTCTCTCTCGCTCACACTCTCTCACTCTGTGCAGATGGAGTCCCAGCTATGAGTCAGCTTTGAGAGCAGCAAGTGGTGGAGAAAGTGGTGGGCTTGTGATCTGCTGCACTGCTAATATAAGCATACTTTACAGAGACACTTGGTTTTTGATGTTGGCCAAACTGTTCAGAGTTGCTTCCTCGCTTGCTTTTCTTTTCTTTTTTTTCTTCTCGCTCTCTGCAGTATTGCTGATATACATAACTTTTATGTCCGACGTACTTCTGTATTTCTTATAGCTGACTAATAAAAGCATGTCTGTTTCCTGTTTCTCCAGAGTTGACCTACAGAAGACGTCATGCTGATGCCTTGAGCTAAGGAAGACTTCATCCTCAAACTGTCTCTGTTTGTTATTCCACACCTGGTCCCCTCTGCGTCAGTCAACGGACAGCATCCACCTCCACATTTTCCCCACCCCCCTCCTGCCCAGCCTGCCGTCACCATGACGTCGGAGCTGGAGAGCAGCCTGACCTCCATGGATTGGCTTCCTCAGCTGACCATGCAGGCGGCCATCCGCAAGGCGGATGCTCAGAATGCCCACGGGCCAGGCATGGGCAAGAAGAGTACCCTACTGGATCCTAACACCACGTTGGACCAGGAGGAGGTGCAGCAGCACAAGGATGGCAAGCCGCCATACAGCTACGCCAGCCTCATCACGTTTGCCATCAACAGCTCGCCAAAGAAGAAGATGACACTGAGCGAGATCTACCAGTGGATCTGTGATAACTTTCCCTACTACAGGGAGGCGGGCAGTGGCTGGAAGGTGAGGAAGAGAGCCACCAGGCCTTTATTTTAAGCTGATATAGCAGATGTTAAAGTTTTTTGCCATCATGGTGATGATAGAGTTGTATTCTGGTTATAGTGGAGCATCTGACTAGAACTAACTTTATGTCAAAGCAACTACGACACATAATTGTAGAGCTTTTGAAATTGGATGTCCGTTTTAGTTTTTACAGTTATACAAATGTAATTCAAATCAGTTAATTGACTCATGGATATGTTTCTTTGACGTAACAGTTTTGTAGTAAACTGTGGACAGCCTGTAGAAGAGTTGAGATTGATATTGCTTGACGTAAATCATTGTTTTGTGGTCGCCAGGCATCTTAAACAAAGTGAGATGCCATTGGTAATCACCATTGTCACTTCTGAGAAAGCTTGGAGAGAAACTACGAGTACGCCAAATCACACTAAGTGCCTTACTCCTCCGAATGAAAAATGGTGCAGCCCTGAGAGAACCATATGAAGTGTAAAACCCTGGATTAATATTCAGAGAAGTGGCCCCTATCTGTGCGAACACAGACTAAATAGCCCATTCATGGGTGGTATTATTCATTGCAGATGCCTTGATAGGAGAAGGCCATTATGCAGAAGAGAGAGCCAGTGCTGTGTCATCATCTCAAGGAGCCCATGATATACCGAGATGAAGCTATGCTGATTGCCTTTTAAAGGGCCCAGATGGAAATTGATATTAGAATGAGTTTTCCAATCAGTCGACGTTTATTGGAAATAGAATCTTAGGCTTTGCTTTATTGCAGTCAGACAAGATGTATGAAGCCCATTTCCTGGGGCGACAAGATCTGTACAGGGTGTGTGTGTGTGTGTGTGTGTGTGTGTGTGTGTGTGTGTGTGTGTGTGTGTGTGTGTGTGTGTGTGTGTGTGTGTGTGTGTGTGTGTGTGTGTGTGTGTGTGTGTGTTGAGAAAGCATGTGTTATTATAAATGGATGGAGTTTAGTTTTTGTGGCAAGGCCTTTTGAAAGGAAATGAATTGTTTCACTTTGCAACCTTTGTTTCCTCTTTTACCTTCATCATCCCTTATTTAGTTGGAAGCAACGCAGCAGCATATTTGCTGTCAGTCTGCATTGATTACTGCTTTGAGTATCTGGCATTTATACTCAACACTGCGGTCAGCTCTTTATTTTGTATACCGCCCACCTTCTTTCGCATTAAGTTTAACTGTTCATTGTATTGTAAAGATCTTCGCTAGACATTGGCACATGGTTGCAGCAGTGTTTACCGCTATTTTCGTTGCTGCGTTAAGCTTGTTAACAAATCCGGTTGCAGAGCATGTAGCACTCATTGCTCAGTCTGTATCTATTCAAGTAAACCGTTAGCAGCAGCTATGAGTTCCATGAGATCATTTATGTGGGTTGAAGCAGACTTGGTGAAGTTTTGCACACGTCTACAGACTGTATTGCTCTGAAATAGGAGGTTGTAACTAACTAGCCCAACTAAAATAACTAGATAAGACACAACATTTATTTGACACTCAAATGCATACACTTCCTATATATATTTTAGAGTGGGTGTTCTCAGTGGGAATCAAACTTGTGCTGCTGGCAGGGTTTTGTAGATTTTCTCTATGCACCCAGTTACAGTCTTACTGTAGTTACAGCAGAAAGGACTACATGGTATTAATTCATCAATGCTTGACTAATAAGTTGTTAAGTTTAGCTTTATCACCAAATCAGGTGCTGATTTCAGGATTCACATGCTCAGAAAACACTTAGGGATATTGGACATGTATTTAAAAACTTGTTTTGAATGCCTACAAATAATACATGGCATTCAAGATTTGGAAATGTCATGCAATCCTAATTTTTAAATAAAAGAGCTGTTTTGCAAATGTGACATTTTAGATGTGGCTAAAATGCAACTGTTTTTCTTTTTCTTTTTCTTTTCTTTTCTTTTTCTTTTCTTTTCTTTTCTTTTCTTTTTTTATCCATGTGTCTTTCTAAAATTTACTTGGTAGCTACCCAGCGAATGGGTTCAATCCTCTTGGGGATTAACTGACCAGGGCAAATTTTCAATATTGGAATTAAGCATGCAGTTTCAAGCAGTGTTAGATCATGGAAAATGTTCACTTTTAAAGCTACAGTTGGTAACTTCAATAACAATAACCTTTTGTCAAATTTGCTCAGACTGTCACTCTATTGGGACAGTAGTAAATGACACAGATAATCTGTGAAAACATCAGGTTCCTCTGCCTCCTTTTAATGCTCCCAATGGCATTTGCAAGATTCTACCGCGCCCGAAGGAAAACAACCAATCAGAGCCGAGGATTCTCCAACGCAGTGTCAATCACTGCTCATGAATCAAGATTATGTTGCTGTATTGCTTATTTCTAGTCTCACATGTTTTCAGAAAGAAGTGACAGTTGGTAATATATGACAAACATTTATTTTCATTAAAGCTTTAAATTCACAACATGACTCCATAAATCAAAACTGATTAGGGGTTTTAAGTTTTAGCTTACATCGTTTGTAAAGATTACATCATAGTAATATTACAGTAGTATAGATATGAAAAAGTAAAAAACGCACATAATTACTGTGCATTAAAATCCATACTTTATTTTATGATAGTAAAATCTAATTCTGTAAAGATACCGCTTTCAAGTGAGTCCTGAGAACATTGGCAGAAGTATTTGTTTTTTTTTATTCCATGAAATGGGGTGAAGCGATGGGCCTTGAATCAAGGAACAATTGATTTCATGGAATTTCTTCTTTGCATTGTTGTCTTTTGCTAACCACGGAAATGAAACTAACATAATTATATACAGTGACGATGGTAAGCATTTCTTTTCGGTGTAAGGTGTCATAGAGATCTGACGTAACCGGAATAATTCCTTGGGTGTAAGAGCAAGTTATAGAATTAGTCAGCGTTGGTAGAGATCGACACTTTTCAAGTACTTTCTAGTTTAGGGAAGGCTTGCAGAGATCAAATCATTCCGACCTTAATGTGGGCTGCAACTGTAGAAATATCCCCCATTTAAAAAGTGACGAAAACCACATCACTCTAACCAGGATGCTGTACAACACAGGAAACACTGAAAAAGCGGTTTGAAGATGTGCTCATACGCTAGAGCCTGCGTCACAATTCTTTCTCAGTTCTTGTTAATGGGGTGTTTTCCCTGTCATAGTTTTTTTCTGAGAATGTAAATAACATGTAGAGAGTATTTATATAATCTTTTCAATGCATAAGACATTTGAATGAAATCCAATATGCTGTTTCCATGCCCGGGGCATTTGAGCAAGCTCCAGTAGCCTTAGGTTTGTTCCTAATGTTTTTTGTGCTTGGAGTATTTTCACAACCCATCACACAAATTATATTTTCATCTAAGCCTGTGCAAAAGCCAAAGTAAAGTTCTCTCCCAAACATCAGGAGGTCACTCGTAGCTTGTACAATCATGAGAGATACGTCTTTCGGAAAAGTAGCATGTTCTGTAATATGCATACAGCAGTAATGTTTCCCTGCACTGTAACCATTTCTATGGTATGCATCTACCTATAGTGGGACTGAGTATGTATGTTGGTGTGTGTAATTGGTTGGAAGCGAGCATGCCTGGGTGGGGTGAATGTAGGTCGGATGTAGTCATCGCTCCTCTGTTCCCCGGGAGATGTCAGTCGCAGGAATTTGGGACTCCACGCACGCATGCGTCTGCTCTGTATGATAATGCAAGCTGTGCAGGGGAGATGAGACCGGACTAATCCGGGCACCAGCAGCTCATTTAATAATCTCAATAGAACTCCATTAGCCTGCGCTTTTAAGAAACATCAATAAGTGCTGTCAATAAAAACGGATAATTCATCAAGGTCAAAGAATGTGAACGTTGCCTTCGAGAGTGCAGAATATGCGTTTGGCATCTTTGAGCAAGCAATTAGATGTTGCTTTTCTCAACACTCTCTCCAGCTCTCTGAGGTACTTTTGATTCATACTTTGCAGGTCACTCTAAGCAGTCTTTTGTACTATTCAGCTTGTATACTGTAGCTTCGGTGTTCCTCTGTTCCTCGTATGGCGAGCATGGCTTATTTGAACATCTGCCTTCAGGATACTTGCAGCACTTGTCTCCAGTAAAATACAGTGTACTGTTTCTATGTGTTCCTGATTATAATTCATATCTGTTGCCCAGTCGTTTCCATTCAAAACCATAACGGGAAATGGCCTAGATGACTCTTCTGAGATTAAAAGGAGAATAGTCTTCTGCCACTTCAAGGTCAAAAGACCATGTCTTTTTTCCCACCATGAGCGCCTCACGAAGATGAGACTTTTAATACTTTGAAAACATTTAACTTTAACTTGAAGTCAGTTTCAGTATTTAAGAGGCCATAAGAGCATACATGTTGGAATTTGGGTTAAGATTAAAAACTGTGGATTATCTTTATGTTAGTAATTGAATGAATAGAATAAGAGTTGACTTTAGTTCAAGTCTGTTGTCAAAACTTCTCAAATCTGCTTTGTCTCTTCACGGATGCTGTCTTGCGTGTCATGAATGGCGAATCAGCGTTCTCTCACTTTCGATTCAACCGTTTGTGGGGCAATTGCTCTACAAATGATTTGCAGACGTGTGGCTTCGAGACAGATGCAGGGGAGGGGATATTCCCCTAGTTAACCTCTACGTACATGCATCATGACCATAGTGGTTAAGAGCTTATTGAAGTTAGTGCAAGTGTTGCTTTGCCGATTTAGTATTTGTCTATTTCTTTAGATGCTAAAGTCTCTGATCCCAAAGTGAACCAATGTCAAGCCATGACCGGAGTCTGTATTCTTTGTTGAAAACATTAAATTACAAGATGTTTTCGTGCAATCTGGTGAGATTTTTTTTTGCTCATTTTTAATGGTGCTAAATATGAGATTAGTGGCTCACAGCTAACGGTGCTAAAAGCACTAAAGGTACAAACTATGGCAAAAATGCTGACAGAGCTAACGGTTCTTACCTGAGGAGGAGCCGGTTGGTGGGTGCTACGCTTCAGTCGGGACAGCGCAGTGTGAGTTACGGGCCACGCTCAAATGCACGAACATGCACTAAAAGCAGGTGCGGCGTGCATCAAAATGGACATCTTAAGATAACTGCTTAAGGATCAAAGTACTTCTCCTTATGACAAGGATTGAGTGGCATTTATTACTTTTTACATAGAGTATCATCTTGATTAAAACTCTGAATGTAAATTGCCAGACAATTTGTGATTTATTAAATAACTCTTAAGATAAGCCATGCAGACACTGTTAACAGAGTGTTTGTTGCCAAACAGCAGGTATTACAAGAAATACATTTGAGCAAATATTTTATTACAAGTTCTCTTTCATACATTTAGCTATTGACTTTATCTGCAAATGCATTCACTGTATTCAAACGTAATTAAAGCTCTCAGGTGTTTCTACAATAATGCCTTATTGAATACTTGATGGGATAATTCAAGCCAACAGACCCCCCTCATGTTTCTTAACCATATGCAGTCCTTCTCCCAGCTCCACCTCTAATCAGGCCATCAGAAAATATGAGACTCTGCTCATCTCTGTCAAAGAAGGAGTGACAGTGTGTGCAGTTTCTTTTCTGGTATATTTTCTTTTTAAAAAAAGTGGCCAGGAACAGTATTGAGTAAAGACTCCACATATACTCTCAAATGTTGACCTCCATGCTGATCTCAAACCTTCTCCCGGCTCCTTGTAGGCTCACTTCAGGCAGTGTGTAAATTCCCCTCTGCATTTCTTCCAGGTGAAGAATGCCAAAGAAAATCTGGAGCAATTCTCAACCAGTTTAAAAATGCTTGAAATGTTTGCTCTTGAACTTTAACTGTTGAGGAGATTGTTGCTACTGGCATGATTTTATTTTATTTTTCTCTTCCACACCTGTGTACAGGAAAGAAAATTAGCTGGAAGAGAATGTAGGCTACTGTTGATTGCCTAACAAACATTGAATCTCCCGTTGCAGTTTCACTGAGGCCCATAGCTCTTACATGATCTTGTTAACAGGGAAATATAGCTTTGCTCTGTAAATCCAGTGTGCGGAGATGGGGCGCAGAGCTGCCTTCTGCAGGGGCCCTGGACCTTGCTTTGATCTCATTATAAAATGCAAATACACAGTACCCTAAACAGATCAAAGGTTCAACTTCCCATTGGATCTGAGGCTTAATAATAGCAGCCTGGAGCAGTTTTCTATTTTTTAAGAAGCGATTTGGGTAGCTACTGGTCCTCCAGGACATTATTTACTCTGGAGATAATGTTCCTGCTTCTGACTAGTGACTAGCCACAGCTCAGAAAATCCCTGCCCCTGTTGCTTATTTAAATAAGATTGGTCAGGTATGAGAATTTGTGCTTCCTGCCCCTATCTCCCACCTCAAGCTTGGGGTTGCAGGGCCTTAAATCTGAAAGTGTAAAATTGCTTCGGTCCTAGACTCTCTGATACCTTCATCTACTTTCTTAGCTTGTATCATTATTACACCGTAAAGCAAGCATTTAAATTTTAAGCACTTTGCTGATACTGAATTTTTCAGTAGCACTGATGCATATTAAGAGCTACTCTGTAACTCACGCACCAAAGCCAAGTCCAAAATGATTATTTTCGTGAAGTTCATGAATGTCTCTTCTCCAGTCCAGTGTCATATAAACGTTAGACGCAGTCCGTAGAGTGGTCAGGTGATATAGCAGTATTTTTTTAATTGTAGATACGGTATTAATGGCTGAGTACTGGCCCGGCGCTGACTTTGTCAGGTAGTGGGAGGGGTAGTGATTCACTCGGCAGCCAGTTTGATCCTGCTGTGAGGCGGGTTCCCGTGTCAGGAAGCTCCAGCCTGGCCACCCGCCCACCAGCCTCACCTTGCACCCGCCTACCGGCGCCCCACCGCTCACGCTCTGGCCCTTAGAGTGGGCGGGGAGAGCAGGCTGGCAGGCCTTGGCACGGATACATTTTGGCAGAAGCTGCTGTCCCCACACTCCGCTGAGTGAAGTGCTGACTGCAGTGCAGAACATAAAAGGCCTGAGGCTTCTATCGCTTCCTCTTGTGGCCTGCAGGCCTGTGTAGAGAAGTTGGCTTCACTTTTACTTGAAACTGTAGCTATCTTTTTGACAGTCATGGCTATAGCCATATATGCTGTTTTGGGTTAATTTAAATTTAACAGAAGCCATACTGTACATTTCTTAGAATATATGGTATAGCTTCTGTGATCCTTTTAAAACACTCACTAACCCATAACAGCTTGTGAGCATGGTTATCAATTGATTCAGTGAACTTCCTCCTCTGTGATATTGACGTCTGTTGAAGTCAATACCTGATTTACAGGCGGGGGACACGCCACTTGTGCAGCCATCCATTTTTTTCCACTTCTTCTTTCTAAGAATCATTCATAATGCAAATAACTCTGGACAATAAATAATTGGTTGTTGATTCCTGCACACATTCTTAGTCACAGCTTCAGGCTTTTGAAAAAACGCTTAAAAGTTTGTATTGTTGAGGCATGCTCTTCAGTTGGTAGTTATGATTATACTGAGAGATCCTACATCCTTGAACGCTCATATTTTTACATGTCTGTTGGGTAGTTCTTTTTCCACTTTCCGCTAGTTAGTTAAGGCTTGGCGTTTGTCTCAGATGGATAGAGTTTTGGATATGAGAACTATAGAGTAGACTGCTGTATTTAGCTGACTGGCATTAGTGAGACCCATAAGACTCTTTAATAACTGGAGAAGGGGGTCAGGATCTGTATTTCTATGTCTTTTCCAGAGCTGTCCATTTATGTGGTGACTAAGATCATCACCTCCAGAAGTCCGTGCCCTTTCTTTGTCACAGATATGTAGCCTGAAGAGCAGTTGGGCAGGAAAACCAACCCCGGTGTCACAGTCAAAGTTGTGAACTGCAAGGAATTTGAGGCACATTTTCAAAACAACTCATAACTGGAGAAATCATTAGCTAGTTCTTAGATTCTGCAGAGGGAAAGATGAAGAGCCATGGGGAGCTGCTCAGAAACTCTTTAGTCATCGTTCCTTGGCCAGAAAGATTTAGACAAAAATAGTACTTTGCTTTCCCTTTATTTTAACTTAGTTTTCCCAGCGAGTGGCCTCTTGCCCTCTATCATTTTTCTACTTGGTTTGCTGTCGCCTTTGCGTAACACAGCATATGTACACTCAGAGCTTAATATTGCTGACACTGTCTGAATACTGCCACCCTCTCAAAAGAAATCAGGAACATTTTTATCCTTTAAAACAATCCTTTCCATGCAGTATGAGTGTTTGTTAGGATGAAGAATAAAAGCCTAAACAGTCATTCTGACCAAATAACCACAAAAAGTACATTCACGTGTAGAAAAAGTTAGATTTTTAGATGACATTGCTGTTTTACATATTTATTTCTCGACTGATGATATAATTGTAAAATCAAAGCAGTTTTAATATTAAACTGTAAGTTACTACAGTGTGAATACACAGTAAACATGTTCATAGTTCTAAGTTGGCTATCTAGTTTCCTCTGGCTGCAAAAGGGGTGCAGTACACACAAGCTAAGTTGAGCAAGCACAGTCTCCAATAAATCTTAAGTGCCTCCTCTATTTGTCTTAAGATAATGAAGACTTTGTTTCATTGATATCTGTCCATTTTATAACAGCGACAAAGCCCCTCTGTTGTGCTAAAACATGAAAACAATGAACTCTCAGTGAACTCTGTGGAAATATTCAATGCTACATTGTCTATTACTTTCCTGTACCTGGACACAAAGCCATGTGTGATATTTTAGGTGCAAATTGTCTTTGCAAAACTTGTATCTCAATATCAACTGCTGTTTTCTGTAGATATTAATATTAACTTGCACTAACTGTACGCAGCCGAACAAACCCAGAGCCTCCAGATGCATTAGTTCAGTGATTGGTTGGGGTAAAATCAAATCCTCCCCTCCAGGAAACTGCTAATAAGAAGCCGATGTCAGACTGAATAATGGAGTTGGACTGCATTCTGAATATCAGGCTACCTTTTGTTGACATTGGGATCACAGATGGTGCCTTTTTAACATAGCCTCTTGTGTGTGCACTGATTTTTGCCTTGACAAAGAGGCAGAGAAAAGCGAGGGGAACGCTGATGAATTCTGCATGCTATAAATAGATCACAGTCCTTGGAATCTGCCTTTAACACTGAATCTGCCCTGTTAAATGAATCTGAGGTGGGTTAGACTGGCTACTGCTGCCAGCGCCATCCATATATAAAATTGAATTCTAGAAAAGTAAACAAGGTGTGATTTAAATTTTAATAAATATCTTTTAGCATGAGTCTTTTTGATTGATTTTCTTTTTTTTTTCTTTCTTTTTTTACTTCCCCTGGTCTTTTTTAAAAATGTAATTAATAATATTCATAATTAAGGTAGCCTGCTCTCCCTAAAGAACGGTTGCCTCCTGTGAAGCATGCAGCTAATTTATCTGCCAGTACTGTAGCGTGCACACAGCGTTTCCTTTTTGGAAATGAAAGGAAAAGAGGCTGCAGGACTAATTAGCGGAGTCTGGAGAAGGATCTTTGAAAAAGTATACAGCAACCTGAGACTGCTGATAGGGTCAAAGGTCTGTAGCTTGACTGAGGTAAGCCCTCCACTGAATATCCACTTAGAGCGACTGCGAGCTCAGCCATGCCGCCTTACATCCAGACTGTAGGTCATTCACATCTGATAGGAATTTCAGTCCTGATGATTGCCATGTTGATCAAATCTGCATGGCGAGTAATTATCTTGGAAATACTTCTTGCCGATGTTGTTCCATTTCATCTTCGTGTTAATCCACCTTCTCTCTTCTCTGGCAATTACTTAACCTGCGTCACCTTCTGTGTCAGCCTCCCGCAGCTAATGGCTTCACTCTGCTCTTCACAATCCCTGCTTTTTTTATGCCAGCTACAGCTGTGGCCGGAGGCGTTATGTTTTAGTGTTGTCCGTCCTTCTATCCATCCATCTGGTCTATTCTCATGAATGAGCCATCTCAGGGAGGCCTCTAGGGAATTGCTTAAAATTTGGCACAAATGTCCACCCTGACTCAAACATGAACTGATAAGATTTTGGTGGTCAAAGGTTAAGGTCACTGTGACCTCCCCTCCGTCCACTCCTTATGAACGCGCTATCTCAGGAACACTTGAGCGAATTTCTTCAAATTTGGCACAAATTTCAACTTTGAAGCTCAAAGCCACACATTCTTGGCCATAACTCAAAAAATCATATGCAAATTATGACAATTTCACACAAATGTCCGTAATGATAAAACGATGAAGTGATTACGGTTTGGACAGACACGGATGTAAACTGCAACATGACTAGTTTGCAGAGGCGATAATTCTAGTTTGGAGCGCGAGGCGAGCAGCCATGTGTCTCTCTCTCTGGGTCTGCTGCTGCCTGCCATTAAATGCTGCTTATTGATAAAGATGTCACCATGGCAGAGGAAATGTAGGGACGGTTTGTTTTTGTCCTCTGCCTTGTCAGTGAAGCAGGATGGCTGTCTCTTATCCCAGCGAGATATTTGATCATGCTGCTGGTGCGTCCTCAGTGGGGTCAGCAGTCTGTGAGAGGGGGACAGTGACACAGCTGTGGCAGCCGAGTGGAACCAGTGATGGATGACATGCCAGAATGGGCTGCGCTGCCTTCCCAGGCGCCTGTGTTGACAGGCACGGCTCTAGCATCTCACATTCAGCATCAGTAGGGCTAATCGCGGGTCATGCCGGCCACAGATGTGATGCGTGAATATCGCTCCTGTAATTGCTCATTTGTCAACGTCACATTCTCAAAGAGCAGATTTCTGCAGCCACATTATTGAATAAGAATTGCTGTAATGGACAAACATATAAAAAAGAAACTGGTGAAATTAAATCCCAATTCAGAGCACTGTAAGCATTTCACACTTTTGTCGTCTCATGCAGATTTGCCATAAGGAAGGTACTCGCAGGACGGACGCAAGAGGTTTCTCTGAAATGTAAAATTATCACCCAACTCTTTTAGCTCACTGTTTTGGTGTAATCTCACAGCTCCACTGCTGTGGTTCACTGTCACCGCTCTCATCGTGCCGTTTTCGGCCGCAGCAGGCAGCTGTCAGCAAGGAAGGCTCTAAAAACAGACTGTATGTTACCTACCCAGCACCAAGTGAATGATGGATACAGCTGGCAACTAGCTGGTGAACAAAGCAGCCTGACATTTTTCTTAGGAGTTGGTGGAAACCAAAACTAAGCTTACAAAAAAAGAGTGAATTTTGGACTTTCATTGGGTGGTCATAAACACAACTCCACATGAAAGCTGATGTTACTTATTCACCTGTTTACACATCCAGCAGATGCTGTTTGCCATTTCAACTTCAAAGGTGGTAATATGTCTGGTTCCCATGTTTATTTTAGGACAGTATTTTAGCAAAACAATAGGCTGAAACAGATTATGGAGCAAAGAAACACTTACAGTTTTTCTACAAATGAATGTGATTTAGTGTAAATGCATTAATACATTTTCTTTTTGCTTCTGGTATCAACGGTGAATGCTAAATTCTGTAGTACTGAATGTATTGGCTCCTTTCTTGGTGTGTGTGTGTTTGTGTGTGTGCGTGTGCGTGTGTGTGTGTGTGTGTGTGTGCGCGTGTGCGCTCACACAGTGATTATAATCCAAGCCCTGGCTGTAAGCCCTTCAGCCTGTGCTCCACGAGCCTCAAGGCCACAGCCTCTCCCCACCAGTTAATTGCATCTGAATTAGTCCATTAATGTGGCCATGTAGAGGGATGAAGGGGTGCACGGAGGTGTCTGGCCTCTTTTGACCACTGCAATGTATTATTAATGGGTCAGCAAGTCTGGCAGCTCTGCATTAACTTGTCTAATGGACTGTAGGGTCGGTCTGTGATTTCCTTTCAGAAGGACATCAAATCTAATACATATTACAGAAGAGAAAAAAAAGCTTCTCTTTTTCATAGTTTGTTAGTGGGAGCAGAGCAGTGATTCAAAATGTGACGTTGCCTCTTGCCGTTGCTCCCTGCTGACAGGTTACTGTGGGAATCCAAGGTTACACTGAGTCATCACCCTGTGTCTGTCATGGACATGTACCGTAATGTACTTTGCTAATGAAAAGTTAAGCATTGGATCAGATTAATACAGATGATGGTAAATGCAATGGCTTTACTTTTCCTCTGCTTGTGTAGTAGCCGAGTGTATTGAAGAGCATGAGGATGACTGTTTCCTTTGTCATGCAACTCACTCTTACATTTACTACAAAGCCTTTTCTCTCGCTGATCTTCACCTTTTCTACTGACAGCCCAACCTTCTTTGAGGGATACATACCAAAATCATATTGGAAATAGACAGTACAAGGCAAAAGGAGATTTTAGTCACCAGAACCAGAATGGTGCTCATGTTTAACATTTCCCTCCGTACGTTATTCAAATGTCATATTTGATTCTGATGCTAGAGTTTCTTTAACTATATCAACGTCAATAGAATTCTTCTTCTTTTTTTTTTTTTATCCATCTGCTCAGAAATAACAGTGGTATGTAGCTATGGTCACTATTTGTTTCTCAACAGTCAGCACTGAGCAGTCACAAGAATATGACTATGCAAAGATAGAAGGTTAAGGAATGCATGTGACTGTTTTATTTATTTGCAGTCTGGTGGTAACGTGCATATTGAGCAGCAGCATAAGCTCTATAATGTTTGTGTAGACATGCAGGAAAAATAAAAGGTCAAAACGTCTCAGTTTTTCCTCTGCTGGATATAATGTGTTTTCAGTAGGAATTGTTCTGTGTTTCAGTTTGTCTTCCAAACATCACATTTTAAATTTTTGGTATGAGGATGTAAAATGTGCTTCTTGCCACTTAAAGCCTGGAAAGAGTATACATTGAAGTAGCACACAAAAAGCTTTCTGTGCCGTTACTTAATTTGTCTAACTCTTAAGTGGACAGTTGGCACTACCCCGTCACCATTAGTAGCTGCAGTCAGTTCTTCATTGTTAGTGGGCACTGTAGTCAGCAGGCTGCTCTGAGCCATTGTCAGAGGATAGCATCAGAGGCTCTTCTTCTGGCTGATAATTAAGTGGCGTACTGACAAACGGCTTTCATCAGATCCCTCATGTGGAACTGAGAGCATGCGAAGGCTTTCAGGGAGGATAAACCGGAGGACGTCACTTTGCCTCCAATCTTTCATGGCCTTGTGCTGCCTCTGCAGTGGAGGAGGAAGGGAGAGAAAAAGCGCCTTGTGTACTGTAGCACAGGAGAAAAGTGAGTCTGCGTCGCTCCAAGAACCAGACTCAATTTACAGCACTGTGCAAGACGGCTCTCTTTGCTGATATTGTCTGTTTGTACTGAACCGGTTTCCCAGTTAGTCTCGAGTGACCAAGCACACAGTATGTGCTACATCTTTTTTCCCCATTTGAGTATCTGTCAATTACTTTTGTTTCCTCAAGGCCGATATAACTTGTGATGACCTTAGCTGCTGAGTGCATGAGAATCTATAGGCTGACAGAGTTTGATCCAGAGCGTGCTGTTGTGACTATAACCCCCTTAAAACCTAAAATGTCCCGTCACTACAACCTCCCTGTTCCAAATCATCCTCATAAAATCAAGGGCAGGATCAGTGTGGACGCTGTTTGCAGGCTCCTCTTTTTTTTTTAGATTGTATAAGCTGTATCAACATTTATTGTGTGTGTGTTTGCCAAACTGTAACAGAAAACGGTTGTCTGTTACCTAGAATTATGCATTGCAAATTGGTGATGCTTGGCCAAAGATGGTTTGTTAGCTAACATTAGTTCATCAGCAACTAAAGTGGGGGCTGAGGAGCTGTTAACAGGTTCATTGAGATGAAATTCATTGTTGTGACTTCTCAGAACTACAAAGCAGTTACCATTAAATATAATGTATTAAATAATTAGAGTAGTAAAAAAGGTCATTTTACGATTTGCAATAATGTAACTGTTATCCCGAAATATTACAGTAATTTGGTCTGGTTTTCTGGAAACAGATTAATTTTTTTAAGTTAATTTTAAGCAAAATGCGGTTGAAATATATTTCACAGTGGCACAGTTAACATTGGTGAAACAAAAGGATGTACTTTCTTGATCGCCCTATTTTTCATCCGTATGATAACAAAAGTTCTCCTTATTTTAATAAAAAAGAAATAAACTAACAAAGTTTTATTCATCTAATATGATGTGTCTATTATTTGTCATGTCATTTTGATATTATTTAGCACCAATGACCCCCTAGAAAAGTACTAATTGGGCTCATTTGATACAATCCCGGCTCATTCTTGATTATCTCCTGTGGATGTTGCACACTTTCATTTTGTTCTCCTGACTTGATTTTAATCCTGCCGTGTCTCAGCCTTTGTGTTCCAGCCTGATCTGCTGTGTTGTATTTACTGGTTTACTGTTATCCATCACTCAATCCTGCCAACTACCATAGAGATCTGTGCCCATCATCATTTCCCCTCAATTCTTCTTGGTTCATCGCCAATGACAACCTTGTCGAAGGTCAGATGTTCTGAAATAATCCACTTAATGGAATAATGCTGCAGTTCTGCACGCTGCACCGTGCAATAGTGTAGAAACAAGCGGTTTGACTGAGTGTGGTTTGGCTCTGAGCATGTAAGAGGGACAGAGCGGCAGAGGCACAAATATCGGCAAAAGAGAAAGAGAGACAAAGACGGATAGCTCTCTGAAGGACTGTGATCAAATAGGCCTCATATGAGTGGCTCAGGGCTTTTGTTGTAGTGTGACCTGCCATTCAGTGCTGCATTAAGTGAATTTTTCCCCCACAGCTTTTCAAATCAGCAGTGACCGCCTCCCAATTTATAAGGGGTCTCGAATTTCATACGTAGCATTCAAGCCAGGGCTGTAACCTCGAGTGCACGCAGAAAATAATGCAAAAGTAGTTTTTTTTCTTGAATTTCTGCAAGTCCATTCCAAGGTTGGTCTTACAGCAACAAAGAAGGTAGGGAAGGGAATGTGGGTGCATGTGCTTGAGTGAGATTGAATTCAGAACATATTTATTGGAGCTTTTGGTCTCTAACCTCACGCTTCTGTTGAAAAGGGAACTTCCTTGGTGTAGCATTCATAAACTTCTTTTATGCCACTGGAGAACTATGAGGTTTTGTTTAGGCTCCCTCTATTGTCTGAACTCTATACGATGCAGTATCCCTGGATTACCCTCAGAAAAATTACATGGCAGATAAAGTTGGATTGCTTTGCTTTCTTGGTATCAGACAAGGCAGGGAAAGTCAACATCTACTTTTACTTTATGTTTGGACATTTCTTTGGTCAATGTGTATCAGACGGTAGTTAATATGTAGACAGCCTGGTCTAATGCGAACTGCTCTAGTTATCAGAGATGGTGAAGTGTTGCTGTAGAGGTCTTTCAGCTTGCTTGTATTTATCTAGAATACATGTCTGAGGTGGCTTTCTTCCACTGATGAAGCAGATTCTGTACCCGCAGCCTCCCCTGTCTGTCCTCTTTGCCATTCCTGTAGTTTGAATGTATGTAGCTGGCCTCTGGAAAACAATACACCTGTGGAGGGTGATGCAAACCAGTGACCTCAGTTGTCATCTCAATTGGCTCCCCTGCTGTGGCAGGTGAACCTTGACAGCTTTTTTTTTTTTTTATATATATATTTTTCATTAATTATAGCTCTTTAAAACTCCTAAATAATAAGGCAGGCATTTCAGCATTGTAAATGTTCTGAAAGGTTGTTTTTGTTTAGTTTTTTCCGATGCCACTGATCACTGGTCTCACTTCTCCTGATAACATGTTATTTTTGATCCACACAACATGTAATATCTTATCAAGCTAATTTCGTTCTTGCATGTATTGGCCTCACTATGTTGAGACTGCCAGTGAAAAATGGGTTTAATTTAGCCAAATGCTCACTGTTTAGGGGGGGGGGGTGAATACAATTTCCCCATAGTGTCATCTCCTTCTGCAGAAGTGGCTGAGTTCTAATTAATATAATACCTCAATGTGCTACACCAGATGACCTGGGTCTAGATAGCAAAAGTTAGCGATCATTTTGATTTGTCTTGATTGCTCATTTTGTTTTCTCTTTGCAATATGGACATAGACAAAGAGCTCTCCAAGCACAGAATAACAGGTTATTATATTTATGACAGATTTCACCTTGGCATGTATTTTTCTGCGGCAGGCAAGCAAACTGTTTATGTTTTATTAAAACTACATACAAGTCAGTAAAGATCAGAGACTACAGGGTTTAAAACCTAGCATGCCAACACATAACTACTAGATGCCAAGGGAGGCAGATCAAATACCTTTTGAAGATGGTTGAAAAAAATCAAGTTGAAAATCGTTGTAGTTGACTTCATTTGTATTTGAGTGTAGGCTTTGGGTCTCTTGGTAGCTTTGCTAGATGAGAGAGAGCTTTGTGGTGTGTGTTGGCAGACTTCTTGAGTCTTACAGTATGGCATCGGTGTGTGTCTGTCTTTTACAGGTGCAATATGTCATTATTTTGTCATTGAAGACAAGGAAAACCCACTTTACTTCCCCTTCTTTTTCATGATTTTCATGTACATGTTGCGAACGTGTGCTGTTAAGGAAGTGACAGTGGTTCTAAGTATTCATAAAGTGAAGCATTCAGCATCCTGGCACTCCTTTGTCATCATACAGCAGGTTTTCATCCCATCAGTCAGAAGAGCCTCGTTCTAATGGCCTCAGGGTCACCGCTCTCCTCACAGCTAACAGGATTAAATCATCTGGTGATTGCACCTGGACGAACTTGCCTTTCTCTACCTGTGCGTATGTGTGTCCAATAAAACATGTTTTTTTTTTTTTTTTTTTTTTTAAAGCGGTGCCTTGCGGAGCGAATGCTGTGTATCCCACATGCCTTCCCACACCCACTACAAATAGACAGCGAAGGTGCTACATTCCGTGGCCTCGGTGCAGATCCCCGAGGCTGAGGAGTTTGTTCTGTGTTGGTGGGCATGTCACAGGGTCCATATGAAATAACAAAGGCCTAAAAATACAGTAATGTACCTGTGTGTGTGTGAGAGAGAGAGAGAGAGAGAGAGAGAGAGAGAGAGAGAGAGAGAGAGAGAGATTCTTTTATTGTGGGTTTGCTTGCTGCACTCAGTTCTTACCGCGCCTCACTCTTTTTGTGTTTCAGTTGGGCTTGTTAGAAATATTAACTGTTCATAAAATTGTCCATAGACTGCTGCAGGAAGAGTCCTAAAACCTAGAACTGAGTCAGCATTCTTGAACTTCCAGTTCCCTTGTCTTAAAGTCAATGTTTTTTTTTGAATGGGTTTTTGGTCAGATTCCTGAGATAAGGTCTGCGGTCATCACAAGTTTAAGAGGTTTAATGTTTTGTTCTACGTCATAAAATACATTAGTGAGTACCCCACTCGGGAATTTTTAAGCTTTTACGTCTTTTTAAAAAGGCGGTTGCTTACAAATGTTCCCTTTTTGTCAAGAGAACCAGTCCGATGAAAACTTCCGAGGTTGGGCTAAAACATACAAACATACATCATCCTATTGGAGACATATGGAGATAGTGTAGTTAGTACTGAAGCCGAAATAAATGATGTATGTATCAATGAAGATTGTATTTCCAAAATCCGTTGCCTCAGATTGAATACTTAGATATTTTGTAAACACAAAAGTATTTTAAAAACATGCAATTCTGTCGAGTACAAGACATACAAGGCTAGTAACAAATCCCCACATCTGAGAAGCTGAAACCAAAGACTGTTTGAAGAAAAATGACTTTATTTATTAATATAACATACTTGACAATTTTCTAATAAAAATCTAATGTTATTTAAAGAAATGCTGCATCCTTGTAGCATGCAGCAGGAAATGCTTTGTCATGCTGGACTGGATTCCTCCCTTGCATGAAATAATTTTCACACTTTGATGAAATTTCACTGCTCACTCTTTTTAGCGATACCTACGCTCTGTGTTCACACACAACCAGCTCTGAGGTCTTTGTGTTTGTTTGTCTTTCTTTCCATTTGTTTGGCTGTTGTTTCACTCGCTCATTCACTCGCTCAACTCACCCACTCAAAGACCAGTTCTTTCTCTCTGTCTCACCATTCATCCATCCAACAGGTCTTATTTCTGTATTTTTCAAACAGATCTGAAACATCTATCTCGGCAGTGGCCCAGTTATTTTATATCCCTCCATCATTCAGACTTTCTGACAGGTCAATTAGAGGTTGAGGTCCTATCCTCCAAGCGATGGCACCAGCAATGTTGGGCTCTTCTGATTCGTCATTCTTCACTCCTCCGCAGACGCTCCGTACAAGATATTAGATGTGGCAACACCGGCCTGTACAATCTGCTTTTGTCACTCTAAAATCCCAGTGGTACATTCTGTCTTCTATTTCATTATAAATGTGAAACGACTGTGATTGGATACACAGTGTCACCTAAACTAATGTAACTCTTGCGCTTGAAACTGCATTCTTTTGCTTTTCTCCCTCGGCTCTTTATTGGAAATTTAAATTGAACTCGAGAATAATTTTTAGTTAGAATATTTGCCTGTATGAGCAGGTCCTGCAGTGGAGGTCATTGTAATGTCTAACTGCTGGTTCCTGACACCCTTCACCACTGCCTATTTTCCCACAAACTGCAATGCGAGAGAGAACACTTTGATCACAAAGACAGCAAATCCAGCAGAATTTAAGTTCCCTCCATTTGGAGTTTAATCTTAACACTTTAAGAGCAGCTCTAGGTCATCTCAGGCTCTCACTCAGGAATGTTTTAAGTAAACTCACAATTGCATTTGTGCTGTTGTGAGAAATATAAGAGTGGGCTTGGTGTGTGTTGGTTGGTTAGAGTCCCTGCACACTTTACTTTTCCTTTTTATTTAATTTTTTAGCATTGTCTGGAGGCATAAAGTTGCAGAAGGATGGTGGGAATGTGGGAAGGTCAGGAACTTAAGGGGGCATTGATTTATTCACGTTGGACCACAGTATGACTCCTCCTCTCCCTGGGATGCTGGTGTTCGTCCCTGTGTCATAACCGGTATTTGTGCATACGTGTGTCGGTCCCAGCATGCCGAGTTCACTCCCTTGGGTCCCTGACCGTGTGCACAGGGTACCACCTCCTCCCCAGCTGTGAGGAGCAGGGCTCTGACATGGCCTGTCCCTTTAGCTCACTCTGAACGTTTGACACGCCGAGCGCAGAGGTCAGCCTGACCTACTTTCCCCTGGCGGCCCTTCTGCTGAGCTGCAGCGCGCCTCAGCAGGGGGGGGGGGCAACGAGGGCGGAGCTGCTTACGCCCTCACTGCTGTCCTGGTGTGTTAAATCACCGCCATTTGTTAGGAGACACGTACCAGTGTGTGTGCGTGTTATTTAGGTGTGTAGGAGGCATCTCTCTCTCTCTCTCACACACACACACACACACACACACACACACACACACACACACACACACACACACACACACACACACACACACACACACACACACACAGGCTTGTGCTGAGGTTGGATATGAAGTGCTCTGTGGGGGTTGCAGGTAGATGCTGGGTAGCACTTGGGCAGGACCCCTGCAGTGCGCTTTGTCTGACTCACTTTATGTATTGCTGTTCACACCTTCTGACCTCTTCCACCTACTTCACCTCCTTCTGTACTGTAGATCCACTTATACCTTAACACAAAACCTATAGCCTACTGTCTTAAACCAAATACTTTGTACTCACGCAGACTTAGATTGTAAATCTAAGGAGCTACTGCTCAAATGCTGACATAATGTTTACATGTGAAGCGGTAATTGACCTTAATTTTTCATCAGCCTATTGTTGTCTTGCTCGCCCTTTCCCTCCTGCTCAGCAAATACACTGTGATCTATCAAATGAAGCGACTGTCGCTGTCATGTTTTCTTTCCTTTTCTTTCCCCGCTGCCATTGTAACACTTCAAAGTCCCTTTGTTCATCTCTTCACCTAAAAATGACCCACAGCCTGTTGGCTTCACTCCACACATGTGTTTAAAGCAGTGGAAAGAGTTTGTCTGACACAAAATGGGATGTCGCGGGCGCAGGGCCTGGCAGGGAAAGAAGCGAGCGGGCAGGCAGAGTTCATTAAAAAGTAAACTTCTAATGTAGTGTCAAGCCTTGACTGCTTGACTGTATCAATGATTTAAGCCCAGCAGAAGGACCTTAATGGATAGAGCCACCTCTCTGTGCAAGTTCAGCTGCTTCTGTCCGCCTTGCATCAAGTGGCATGCACACTCAGAGGCTGTGGAGGGGAAACGGTTTTAAGTACTTAAGTGTGTATGACATTACAGCTCGCATCACACACAACATCCAGCTCAGACACTCCCTTGTTGGACATGTCTCAGGGTTTTAAAGTAGCATAGTAGCTGGCTAGATTGAGAACCTCAAACCTGTTTGTCAGCATCCACTATACATGATCGCACTCTGCATTCACATTGTTTTATTCATCTGAACCAAAGTCAAACTGTGACAAGAGCAAGGGAAAGAGTGTGGCTAAATGGACAGGGCCTGGACAATGGTGCTGTCACTGCAGCCTTTGTAAAGTAGTCGGGCTGGGCCGAGTGACGAGGAAGAGCATCTATGAGCCTCGGAGTGGGCAGCATCTTTTGTCACGTTTGTGTGTCAATCAGTAAGTCCCCTACTCCACAAGATCACGATTAATTTGCCTGTCTGCGCTCTGAGACTTTTTAGATCTAATTCTACAGATTGCCGTTTTCTGCGTCAAAGCATTGCAGAGAAGGTGGCAATCTTGTGGCTGGATTACATTTAAACCACATAGAGTTCTGATCACAGTGCAAGCCTGAGTGCTTCCGTATCTCGTTTTTGAAGATCCGATAGCAGTGTGACCAAAATATATTGTGGTTTGAGATCTCTCCACGAATGTTTTCTGGTGTGTAACAGTCACTGTAGTGCTTGATAATGTTTTGTGTGAATGTGTGTGATACTTTCATCATACGATCGTCATTATTAATTGAAAAGAATAAGTGACAGATTCATTGATAATGAGAGTAATTGCTAGTGAGATGGACCACACATGTTTTAAATGTGTGAATCTTCTATTTTGTGTCAATTGTATTGTTTTTCCTGATAATCTTGTGTGTAGGCATTCGATGCCTCCTTCTCATATGACGTATAAGTATCTATGTCTCTTATTACCCTGTCTATTGTATGTTGTGCTGTTGTCCTTGAATTTGTGTGGTTTCAATTTCCTCTGTTCAGGGATTTGGGTGATACTCCACCAAAATCTTTTGAGTGTCAAACACAGCCCCGCAGTGTTCGAAGCTGTTCAAATGTAGTACTTTGCTCCTTCAGAAACAGGAGCTATGGTTATCCTGAATTTGTGTCACTTATATTGGATTACAACGGTAGTGAGATAAAAAAAAAAGTTCAAAATGTCCTGCAGCACTCTTCTGCGGTCCTTCTCGTGCTCACGTGGTAAGCACAGGAAAATGAGCTCTTTTGGCACAGGAACGGAATTGTTTGGACTCTGGCGCCGGTTTGCCCCTCTATATTGTTAGAGAGCAGTTTCACACTGGCATTTCAGAGTGATTTAGCCAGAGAGATTGACAGCATTACAACGAGGCTGTCATTATCATCCCTCCTGTGGTATAATTGCCTATAATACTGTTGAATAAGCAGCTCCCATCTTTTGCACTTGGGGGTCTCTCTGTCTCGCTTTCTACTTATCTTCTGCATCCGTTAAACTCATCAGAGAATCCTACAGCTTTTTAGTGTGGCCATCTGTCAATACACTCCATAAAGTGGAGTGGAGAAACGTGTGCATACATTGGCTCTTATAAGCCCTGAGCTGGCCGGCCTCCAGCTGGTTCTGAGGGCCTTGCTGTGGCTGTTTAACCCAGGAATGGAGCATCGTTCGCCAGCCCTCGTGGCTACTTCAGCCCACCTCGCCTCCCCTATCAGGCAGCTGGATGAACCTCCCTCTTCACTGCTGTTGAGTAGCTTGTAACACTGTAATGAGTTAACTTTCAGAATGATCTACATAATTTATTTCCTCCCCCCACAGGAGCTTGCTGAAGCATTAATTAATATCAGGCCCTGGTATCAGCAACCATCCCAGTGTGGGATTCCTTCTGGCTCCTATTTTTGGCACCCGAGGAATTTGATATGTTGTGCAACCAGAATGCAGTTTGTTGGACATTGATGAAAGATATTGCCTCCTGGTGGCATTGTACACAGATTGAGCCCATGTATATGTGAGTAGAGTGAAATCTGGACACTGTTGCAGGCCAGATCTCACGCCACTGAAACAAGCTGACCTCGATGACAGGAGCTGTGACTAAACCCACATGATACATGCCAACAAGTTGTATGCCCTTGTTGCTGTTGGCAGTGATGTTCGCCACACTCACGCACTGCAGACTTGTTTGTGTAATTGTTGGGTTGTTTTTTTATGTGTTCACTCACCTTTCCACCTTTCTCTCTCTTGTCTGTTTTCTCCTACAGAACTCAATACGGCACAATCTGTCATTGAACAAGTGTTTTCTCAAAGTGCCTCGCTCCAAAGATGACCCAGGAAAGGTGAGACTTGTAAATACAAGAGGAATGTATGCAGTTGTGAAAAAATTACAAATAGACAAATATGTCTAGTTTAGTTTCACAGCTGTCTGAATTCACCGTTACAACATTTTTGTGGTGTGTATCATGCTATCTCTGGTAGAAAAATGTTACCTTTGAATGGCTGCCAGGGCTCTGACAGTCTGGAAACTCATGGCATGCTCGTAATCTATTACGAACCTCCCACCCCCACAGAATTGCATTTCAAATGTAAGGAGAGACCAGTTTGTGGGACCAGCTCAGACAGCAGATGTGGGTGATGGCGGGAAAAAAAGTAAAACACTGGTAGAGATGTAGCAGGATAGAAGTCAGGGGTCTCGTTTTTAAAACAGTTTGAGGAATCCATACGAAATTGTATGTGCGCGCTCGGCATGGGAGAATGTGAACATTTCATGTCTTGATCATCTTGGCCAAAATAATTCCTATTATGCCGATAATCATCAAAGTATGCTTAGAGCTGTTAAAATGTTAAAAAACTAATATTTTATTGCATCACATATGGGACCCATGTTTTTAGTGAACATCGTTTTAAGTGAAAAACAGTCAAGCAATCTTGAATATGTTAACCATGAATAATAAGGTCCTCCTGCATTAAAAACAAATTACATTTCAAAATTGTATATTATTTAAAATGGTAACGTTGTGTGAATCTGTTCTTTTATATGATTCTTGTATTTTTATCAGGCTCAATTTCTTACTTCTCTACCTTGATAGCGAGCTAAACGGCTTTCTCAAGTCACTCGTGAGGATATATTCACTATTATCCCGATAATGGAATTTCACCATGACCAACTAAAATACGTTTATATCGCAATAAAATCCAATGTCGTCCCAGTCCTAGCATGCACAAGAGAAGAAAACGGTGTGCAGCAAAAAGATCCCAGACTTATCAAACCGTGCGTACGCACACCTGCAGGAAACGTCACCTTTATAAATCACAGTCCACCTGGAAGTGTTTGACCTAGCCTCATATCCCGCCCTCTACATGCCCACATTCAACCATAAATGGTCAATGCAAATCACCTCATGAATGTTGCGCATATAAATGAGCCTACGGTGAATCGTGCAGCATCACGCATGAGTGTCACTGCAGTACTCTATATGTTTACAGCAATCAGACTGATTGCTTTACAACTTGCAAAAAAATTATCGTGACAATCAGTGGTATCCACCAGCCTGCGATATCACTCCAAAATGGAAGTTTGATAGGTGAACGCAATTTATTTATTTATTTATTTAAGTTTTGTGATCCGGCAACCGGCCTGCATAATGATTGAGACTGATAATGAGGATATGGAGTGTAGTAATTGTGTGAGAGCTGTCACTTTATTTCCAGACTTTTCTAATTTACACAATCCCTATGTGCAAGTGGTGAAGGTGTGCCGGGTGAGTCATCACACCTGGTACACCTTTAAGGCCGAGAGTGTGTGTCCGCGCCAGTGTCTCCATTTCACTCTGTGTCTGAAAGCACAGTCGTGTTCACTGCAGCGATTTCTCAAAAAAATGCTCTGAAAACCAAAATCGTACTTGGTGATATATCCACAGTAATAGAAGATAGTATTAAAACTACTGACACGCTCTTGGATTGTGATGGTGAGACAGCACTGATGACATATTGGGCAGATTTAGATTTTTTTTTTTGTTGGCTTATATCTTTTCAAATTGAAAGGTGTTTATGGAGTAGTTATAGCACAAACACAAGTAACACTGCTGGTTGATAATGCGGATCTGTAATTAACGACATTAAGTGAAGTTACATGTGTGAGAGGCGTCATTATACAATCTGGCTTCAATTCACCACCTCACCGTCCGCGTCGCCAATTTCCCATCTCCAAAATGTTCGTATGCATGGGTCTGTTCTGTACAGTTGCACACATTCTCCCATTAGGTTTATTTCTATAGATTTCATAACTCAGGCCCTGTTTTGTTCATACGCAATGGTTATAAATGAGACCTCCGGTCATTTCTAGAAACTTGCATCCCTGAAGTGTTTACTCAAGGTGATCCGGAACCTATTTAGCAAAAAAAGCAGACTTCATTTGCTCTCTTCTCAACCCCCATTTGTCTACTCTGTGAGAGGACGTATAGTCCAACATGTTAACGTCATTAGATTCTCAGTAGGACCCCCTACAAATGCTTTCTCAACCCGATTTATTTCACAATCTGCACCGGTAAGTTGTGTCCCCTGGTCCGCGCAGTAGTTAATGAAGAAGGAGCCTATGGGCCTATATTTAGTCTGATGGCGTGCATAGGTCTAACCATATGTAGCCTAACCCAGATTTCATCCCAGCACTGTCGGAGCATACGCCACATATGCTTAGGGAACCGCACAAATAATTACACACACGTACACACACACACACACATGCATGAAGAGCTACGCCTAGCTGTGTAGAGGATGGGGACTGAATGCTAATTTCATGTTTTGCTGTAATCCTCTGATATTGACACTCCTGGGAGCTGCTCCACTAAATACAAAATAATCTATTGCTGTATGGATCCCATTCCAAATGCATGGCCAACATGCTCGCATCCTTAATGTTTAATTTGGAATTTTCCTCACTCCCTTCCCCCCCGAAGACAACTTCAAAGAGGCGCTAGCCGCTCTTGATATGTTGCATCAATATTGTAATGTGGCAGGAATATGAGAACTGCTGGTTGGGTGAGATAGGAGAGTCATGTCGCTCTCTGTCTGACTCTCTCTCTGAGATGGTGTAAGAGATGACAGTTGGTATTGTACATACACACACCCTGTCTACCTCGGAGGTAGAAATGCAGCCTGTGAAGGCTACCGTTAATAATCAGTATTTTAATTGCTCTTATATCTCTGTCTGGAGTTGGCAGGATAACCAGTGTACTTGTTGTTTGTCCTTCCTATATTTACTCAAAAAAGGGGAACTAGATGACAAAATGTATGTTGATGTATGAAAATGAGCGGCATCATTTACGTGTAGAGAGCAGGTAGAGTACATCTGTTACCAGGATCTGTTTTTTCTTTTTTTGAAACAGTCTTTACAGCAGCCTTTGTTTTGTAGCTGCAGAGGATATTGTGGCTTTGCCCCAGACTCCACGGGCACACTTCTCTTGGCATTGCTACAGTATATTGCAGTATATTTGTGAATAATTTAATGACTCTTTATATGTTTCTCTTTTTTTTTCCGCCAACTCCCGTGGGGTGGGTGTAGGGAAATGCAGAAACTCCCCTCCCATGAGGGTTAACCTAATGTTTCCTACCCCCCCTAATTAAAAGAAACGTCACCAAGCGTGGCTTTGTCTTTATGACCCCTAATTTTGAAACATCTGCATCTGTACCCATGCATTTAGCCCCTGCACCTCAACACCGAGGAGAAGCCCATGTAGAGACATATTTTCTCACCTTTTACATACATTCTTCGGTGAAGCTTCTTGTAAAAACATGAACTGTGTAATGAGGTGTCTGCTGCATTTTACTGTAGCCGACATCAATATGAGATGTTTCTTCATCTTTGGTTGATTGTGCTGTGAATTATTCTTCCCTCTGAGGAAAATGTTAATTGACCCCAAAGCCTCTCACATATTAAAACTTATAATTTTAACCCCCTGACAAATATAGGCCAACCCTGGCTTTTCATTTTAACAATCGCAGCAGTGGTGTATGCGAGCTGTGAAAACAACAAGAGCAGACCATTATTTGGCGGTTATTGTATAGATACTTGAGATACAGCTTGTTCTATGGCCTCTCCTGTTGTTGAGAGAATTTCTTATAGAAATAACAATTATTCTTTCTGCTAAGGAAGTAATTTTAAAGGTCCTGATCTCACTTCCTCTGGACAATTGAGATTTTATCGAGGGTCATGTGAAATATTAAAAATAAATTCTGAACTTGCAGGGCCCTCGGGTAAAAATCTGTATTGTGTGCGGCGTTCCTGTTAGCTTCGAGGAAGAAAACCATTGAAAAATAAATTAAATGGGGCCGAATGCAAAGATAAATAATGCAGCCTGGAAGTGGGATTGCTAGCTGCAGCCCCAGAGCCAGCCCAACTGCTCTCTTCTTGATTAGCCTTGCTCAGACCTTAACAAGAAAGCAACACGGCAGGGCTAGCGCTGCCTCGATTCCTGGGCTGAGACTGTGGAGCCTTCATCCTTGGCAACAGCACTCTACCTGAGGCTGAGGAAGTACAGCTTGAGGAAAGGCTTAGCATTTTCACCACCAGCAGCTGCCCTCACCAGCCCCTCATTGAGAAGCAGCCGCAGAGGAGGAAAAGCCAAGCCTTTCTTACTAACAAAGCCCACCCACACGCCGCACAAACTCACAGCTATCAACTCAACTAAAGACTCGGGCTGATAGAATCGGCATTACCAGAGCAGATGAGACCTCTGATTTTTTTTAAATATTGTACCAAAGAGAGAGATCTGAAGCTTTTGAGCTATCCAATGCAAACGTCATAGGGGTGTCATGTGAAAAAGCAATATGTAATATTTGATCTGCTCATGAGCTCACAGGTCTTTCTTCTGTCTGCAGGGTTCTTACTGGGCCATCGACACCAACCCAAAAGAGGACGCCTTGCCCACACGGCCAAAGAAGAGGCCGCGGTCTGGAGAGCGGGTGAGTCTGATGACAGACACTCTGCATATTCCTTACAAGTAACACTCTACATATGCTCTTCCTCTGCTCAATCCTCTGCCTCCATCTCGACTTGGTTCAATATTCATCTGCGCTTCTGTGTCTCTACTCCTGCCTCAGTTTTCCTTTCCTTTTACCCTCCTTTCTCTCCCACTCTTTCTCTACCACATGCAGACACACATGGATAAACACACACACACACAGAGACTCAGTAGGAGTTTGTATCCAGACTTTACGTAACTGCCTCTCCATGCTGCTTCGCTAGCCTGTCATGAAGTGGGGTCCTTAATAATAAACTATGCCCGAGGCAGCCATTACATACATTACATTCTGCACTCACTTTTTTTTTTTTACTTTTTAACAAACGTAAATTAATGCAGAGCTGTGCGCCCCGGTTATTCCGAGCGGGAGCTTTTGTCTTTAATTATGGATGAGTTTTGTCCAGCGTTACGTACAGCTGTACACGTTTTAGTGAGCTGCTCAGATTGACCTGGCCCTGGGGCATCCCGACACAGCGAGCTCTTGTCTCCTCTTTACCCACAATGTGGCTGACCAGAGGCAACAAGGAATGGAGGATCCTGTTGGGCTGGCGAGTCAGACTCATGTGCGCACACGCTAACACACTCCGTAGTCTCACGCGCACATAAAATGTATAATGCTGTTCATGTGGTCGCCCTACAGCATCGAAATACTATCGAATTCATTGAGCAAACTGCGTCTCTTTGCTAGTGTGAGATTTTGTATCCAATAAATGTAAAGGTCCAGGAAAAGCACGTTGTTTTTAATACACAGCTCTGCCAACAGTTTCAGCTAAAGCTCTCCTGATGCTGCTCTGTTGATTTGAGCAAGACACAAAAGAGCGCACCAAGTGAAGAGTGTGTTTTCTGTAGGACACATGCGCCGCGCTCAACCCCCCTCCCCCCTCCCCCTCTCCTCCCCCCTCCCTCCCCTAGACACTGTCTGCCTACAAGGCATTCCATTAAGAGTCAGACATTGAATTTGAGAGTTTGTGAAATCTCATTTATGTTTATCATGAATTAAAAATGGTATTGTTGGCAGCCAATCCTCTTACAGTAAGCAGTTTTGTGAGACAGGCATGGCAGAGTTATCTCTCACAACAGTGCGCCCATACACCAAGACGAGGGCGTGTGTGTGTGTGCGTGCGTGCGTGCGTGTGCGCGCGCGCGCGTGTGTGTGTGTGTGTGTGTGTGTGTGTGTGTGTGTGTGTGTGTGTTTAGGTGGGAGGTGAGGGTTGGGTTGGGGGGCTGTCTCTACCGTCTCAGAAAGCACAGTTCAAATGTGACCTAAATAAAGGTGTTGCTCTGCCAAATGACAATAGATCTGGTTTATTTTTTGTATCGTGCACAAGGACGTGTTTGGTCTAAGCAGAAGATTTGTCACAAACATAATACAGGTCTTTCCTTGCAACCTGCAGTGGGATCTCATGTGTCTGATAATTAGATGGTGTTGAGTTTTTATTTTATTTTTTGTCTGCCTCCACACCCCGCCCCCCAACCCCCACAGGCTTCCACGCCGTACAGCCTGGAGTCGGAGTCTTTGGGGATGGAGTGTATGATCTCTGGAAGTGCCTCTCCAACACTGGCAATCAACACTGTGACTAACAAGGTACTAGAGCCAGCCATCCAGCCTCCAGCTCCAACACACACCTGGCTACACTGCTGCACCCTGACCCCACCCACTTCTCCAACCACCTACTGCAATATTCCCCACAGAGAGAGGAGCACTCTAGTGGAGGGGAGACACACACACACACACACACACACACACACACACACACACACACACAAGCACACAAGCACGCGCTCATATGCCTAAAGCTTCTCTGCAATGCAACCCACACCAAAATACACAACTATCTGCACTGCAGCACCTTTTTCCTCTACAACAACAGGCAGCAGGCTCTTGTTATCTTCAGCACGGAAATATGATGCTCACACTGATACTTAGCACATGGCAACCTGATAGACCTTACACAGTCCCGTGCAGACTTGCAATAGGATACACCACACGCTGCGTGGGGTTTCTGTATTCACACCTGTAGGGGAGGTTTACGCCCAGAGTCGTGTTTCTCGTTCTGTGACCACATTACGTCGCCACACTACAGGTGACCACCCCTGCTGCTGGTTCCTCTTGCTCTCTTTATTTTTCAATATGTGTAAAAGCTTGGAACCACTTGTACATCACAGAGCAAAGCTACAGGGACTGCTAGCTGTTAGCTGTGAGTGTGCCGCTCACTCTGAAATTTAAATAGGCTTTTTAACCTTAAGCTCTCATCCTCTGGGCCCAGTGGGGGCAGCTCTCAAGTGTACTTTTAAAAAGCCTACAAGAGTCGCTTATTCATTTGCTGCAAGCTTTCCAAAAAGAAATGTGAACAGGACTGTTCATAGGAAAGTGGAGTGAGGTTGTGTGTATGACGGGGACTCGAACGTCTGAGCATATGTTGGTGTATGATATAACTTGTGTGTACATGTATGTACAGTGTGTTACAGATTGTTTCAGCTTGTTTTGATGAGTATGTCAGGGACTATTAGCTTGGGGCTGTTTCTATAGAGAACATGCCGTTTTCCATGTTACTCTAGCAGACAGATTCATGGGCCCATGTGTGGGGAAAGATGGCCCTTTTTTTTCTCTGATTGCTACAAACAAGCACTTGCCACAGCACCAGTCTCCACCAGCGGTTACTGCATAATGAGGCTCTAATGTAGAGAGCTGACAGCTTAGAGTTTGGCCTCCTGCCATCAAATACCTCTCGTCAAATAACTCACATGAGCAACAAGCAGAAAACATTAAAACCGCGCAAGACATTACTACGATGTGATTGCAAGTTTTGATTTGTCTCTTTTTGTTCATTTGGTTGTGACAAAAACTGTTACGGTGGGGAAGTGAACAGAAGACAAAGTTAAATAGCAACGGATCTGAGACCGTAACTCCTCGGAGAGAGCTTGTTTCTCACTGTCTTACACTGTAAACACACGACAGGCCACGCCTCTTTCGGTGCAGTGTGCCAAGCCACAGGAATTCCCTCTCTGGTTTTCTCTCTCTCTCTCTCCCTTTCTATTCCAGTCTCTCTCCCTCATTCCCGCCTTCTCAGATAGACCAATGAGAGGCACTGGCAGGGCGAATACTGAACCAGCAGGAATCTCTTTTCCTCTTCTCTTCTGTCGGACATTCCTCACAAGATTGTCCCTCATGTCTTTTTTTTTTCGTGTGCCTTTCTCACATAGACTCCAATGTTTCTCAGGGTGGGGGGAGAGGTGGCCCTAAACATTGGCTTGAATGTGGTGAAACTCTGGCACTGAAGTGTGATGATGAAGGGAAAGAGGGGATTGTTGTGGAGTGTGTTTGCTGATGAATAGTCTGGCTTTTTCCCCCTGCTTCTCTCTTTTCCTCTCTCTCATATCTCTTCCTTCTCTCTCCCTCTGTCTCTCCCTGTCTGTTCAATCCTGCATGCAGGGATTGTGCTGAACACTCGCTGGCATTGTTGGAGACACCTGGGCCAATCTTGCTTTGATTTCATAATCCATGTCTCATGCTCCAGATTAGGCCCCCATGTAAAAGACACCTCTGGCTTTTTACTTAATTCACTGCTAAGAATAGAACTCTGACTCGCTTGCCTGCTAGCTAACACTGTACACAGTATTTACTGTGGAGCCACTCCTGCCTGTATGAGCATGCCTGCCTCTGTCTGTGTGTTTTTGTATGTATGTATGTATGTATGTATGTGTGTGTGTGTGTGTGTGTGTTATCCTGCCGTTGTGCACCTCTGTAGCTGTAGAAATGCGTGCGTGTGTCATATGTTTGTGCATGCTTCTACATATGTGGGCGAGATGTGACTGGGTGCTCGTCTGTGACGGCGCATGCTCGAGTGGGTGTCTTCACTCAGGGGTCTCTGGGGTCTGCGTCGTAAACCACAGAGCAGTCAGGTTTTGAAACCATCACACTTTATGGGTGAGTAGAGTAAAAATAGATTGCGGTGGGAGACTTAAGGCTAAAAGCCTGTTTTATGACTTCATTACGCGTAACATTTATATTTCTGTGGCACGCTGCTTTTGATTAGCATTGTGGGGCTGATATTGTAGACGTGCTTAAGCCTTCAGTCTTAGCTGCTCATTGAGTTCCCCTTCACGCTAATGAACACTGGAGCCAAGCCCACACTGAGTGGAGGAAGGCTAGAGTTGCCTAATGAGCTTCTCTTACTACCCCCCACCCCCCTATTCTCCTCTCCCTCTCCCTCAGCCTCACCCCTCTTCCTTGTACAGTGTTGCCTGGATTCATCAGTCGCACCCCGTTTTTTTAATTGCAGTACTTCTATCTCATTCTACCAGCTCAGGAGTCAAGCGCCATAGTAAAAGCTTAATATGATCGGACGCTCTCACTCTGCATGTGTGCGTCCTGGAGTCGTACCAGCATGTTAGTCAGCGGGCCAATCAGTCAGAGCAGAGAAGGCAGTCAAGGCTGTCTGGGTTTTCTTGCGTCCTCGTGGCCCCTGTGGTAGCTCACTGTGCCTCAGCAGAAAGACAAGAGGCTTCAGTCCACTGCTGCTGTTGAGAGGCAGGATGCTGGGCAGGGCCGGGCCAATCTGCCTGCCTGAAGGCTGCTGCCACTGCTGTCTCATTGTGCTGAGCACAGAGCCCACTCTGTTCCACTTACAGCGATGAGCAGAAGCCACCATGCTGCAGTCAGTCATGGATGGAAATGCACAAACACCAATCCTTGAATGCCAGGCCCTCTTCCACCGCAACACCATCGATGCATTACTGCCATTCCTTTCTCACAATACAAAACTCAACACATGGACTATTCTCTATGGGTATCATTATATTCATTATCTGGATCGTTCTTACTATTGTCTTAATTGTCTGACGACGCACTTTATTTGGGAAGGGCGGGAGGGCTGAAACCTTGTTAGACGATAATTAAGATTGTCGTCCTGAAGTGCTTCGGCTAGTTTCGCTGCTGTATCCAAAGGTCAGTGTCTCGGCTGCACTGAAATCCTTTGTTAGTTGTCCCGAACGTATTTGCGCTCGGTGAGCAGATGTGGCTGACATCGCCAGTAGTGTGACCTTTAGTGATAGGAATGTCTCAGCTGTCTCCAGACCCCTTCACACGCTCAGCTTGAACCCCTTAGTGACTGTGGTGGGTGTTCAGCAGCACCCTGTGTCTCCTCCACACACCCTCAGTGAAGTGAAAAGCAAGTACTCTGCTATTATGACATGTCATTGCCTGCAGCACACACACATGCTCAGGCTTTACAATTCCATACTAAATTACGTTGTTTAACTGTAAACCAGCATTATCTCAGAGGAATGCTGACGTGCTTTACCATCAGCAAGATTGGTGATGACAATTAGTACCAAGGATGTAAATCACTAGTTTCATTACGATATAGATACCATATTATGTCGATTCTTTGGACAACGATTCGATATCTGCTGATATCACAAAGTCTGACAATGTTGATTTGGATTTGATTAAATTTAGGGTCCCTGCAGTCCATATGTTAATTGAACACAATCAGTTACATTTATATTAACTCACAAAAAGCAACACATTTTTTATTTTCTTACTGGGTTATGTAGGTGACACGCGCGCCATAGGAATAAAAAATATGTAGTGCATCCGAAATATGATATATATTGGTGTTTTTACATTGATCATTGAATCGGAATACCGATTCAGAACGATGTATCGTTACAACCATTTTAATAACATTAGTGAGTGTGTATGTGTGTCTAAGATAACAAGCTAATGTACATGTGTGTGTTTCAGGTGGCGTTGTACAATACAGACCAGGAAGGGAGCGATAGTCCAAGAAGCAGCCTTAACAACAGCCTGTCTGATCAGAGTCTGGCCTCCGTCAATCTCAACAGTGTGGGCAGTGTGCACAGCTACACACCGGTAAGACCGAGGGCCGCTCTTCATCAATCTACATTTTGCAGTGGTACAAAGACAGAACAAATAAGGTCCTGCTGTGGTAGTGTGCCGTTGCCCCGCTGTTCCTTAAAGGATGCTAGGAATTTTGAATGTCGATGTTGCAGCTCATGAATGTCTCTTAGTTGGATATTTGTAACAAGATATTTATATAAATGTAGTGTAGCTGATAATTTGTTTAGCGCTACGCACGAAGGCCAAATGATGAATTCTCATTTTATCCACATTTTTCAAGCTGTGGGAGAGCCACAGTCACTAAATGAATGAAAATGAAACACCGCCAGACTTAGAAAGTGTACTGTATCCCATATTTCATCTGATCGGACAGCCCCAGGAGGCTTTCTTCAGAGGAGCCAGCCGTAGACAGCAATAGACGGAGGTTCAGGGTGGACATGCGCTCGAGTACAACATCAGGAAGGGGGTTAAGGGAAACAGAGAAAAATGTGCACGCTCCTGGAAGCCAGACAAAGGAAAGCGCTTCCTCTGATGTCCTCCCACCAGAGATGCCCCCTCTTTGGTGTGGTCCTCCTGCATCCTAGAGTGCTCCCTGCTCTAGGCGCTGAGCATCGATCGGCTCAGCCTGATGGATGTGCTCTCTCTCTCTCTCTCACTCTCACACACACAGCCAAAGCAGCAGCAGCAGCAGCAGCAGCTCACAGTAAACACTCTGTCTTTATTTTCACCGCTTCACTCTTACCCAAGCCAGACTGTGAGCCGTGCACTTCGGCAGCCTGGCCACATCTTGGGAGAGGAAGATGTTATGATCAAAAATTGGACGTGACCTCTCTTGTAATGCTAGCCCCACAGTTGACACAGGTCAGGTCCTGCTTTGTGAAATAGCAATGGTTTTTCATTGCTGCCCTCGCTGCGATGAATCTCGTAGACAAACTTGTTGCTGGAGGGAACGCTGCTTGCCGTCTCACACCTCGGGGCAGTGCATAACATTGACTGCCCACACAAATACATGGATAAAATGGCTGCTTATTTGTACAAGGTATTGCTATTGATTTTGTTTTAAATACATTTTGGTTGGCCACCAGAGTATTGGGTTTGTGTCCATTCGAGTTGGTCTTTTAATGGTATGTGAGCCAAGGCGGTAACTAAGCACTGACCTAGATTATTATGAACTGTGTTATTGGCGTGACAGACACCTCTTCAGACGCAAACAACATTATAAAAGTGGCTCCTCAGAAGACTCGAACCATCCTCCTATGCATTCACATAAATCACAAACTTTGCTTTTAATATTCTAGAGGTTTTCTGTTTTCTGTTTTTGTGGCTCCATGACCAGATGAGCATGAGCGACTCTTTTGAAAAGTATGTATATTACTGATGTGTATGTTTTAACGTTGTAGTGCGCTCCTCTTAGAATCAGTTGTATCTGTAGTCTGTGGTGCAGATGTAGCCAGTGTGCTTTTACAAAAATATATATCACAAATTAATAATATAATATATATTATATTATACTATAAATAATCTGATCAATTAAACTCACGTTTACTTTTGTTAATCTTTAGCGTTCTTTATCTCCTCGTCTCTCCAGGTGAGCAGTCACCCAGAGCCCGTGTCCCAGTCTATGAGCCTCCAGCAGCCCCCCCAGTCCCAGTACAACATGCCAGACAGGGACAAGCAGCTCCTGTTCTCTGAATTTGAAGATCTCAGTGCCTCCTTCCGCAGCCTTTACAAGTCTGTTTTTGAGCAGTCCTTCAGCCAACAAGGTGAGTGGCCTCACGGGAGCATCAAGTGGAAATTGAATAAAAAGCCTAAGCTTTATTTATCGAGGAATGAGATGATTCTCAGAGCGATTTTCCTAATGTTGTTTTGTTCTTAACAGCTGGGGCTATAGAGAGTCTTTAGGTACTAATTAGATTTACTGTGAAGTGAGCAGGTATTCCACACGCTGAGTATTTTCATGTGGAAAAGGCCTCATTTCATGTTCAGAAGCCGAGTCTGAGAGTTCATGTCTTAAATATTTCATGAGAGGATGTAAAACGAGATGTTACTGCATTCATTTAATGGTTAATTCAGATTTGATACACCAGCCTTCTTGCTTTATATTTTTCAAATTACATGAAAGTTGTCTGCGTCTTGTTGTCACGTTTGAAATGTTTTCTCATGTAGGCTGTGTTTCATCAGAGGAGTGAAGGAGGTCATATCTGCTGGATTTGAGGTTCATTTGTCATAATGATGGGGAATTTGCATGATATAATACATAGTAGCGGATAGAGCACAGCTTTCCAAAAGCCTGTGAGTCCCTGCAGAACAAAATGCATTTTTGCTTGTAATCTGATTGACTGATAAACAAAGAGCACTTGACAAGCAGGTTATGAGGAAAGTAGACTGAGCTTTCTGTGTATAACCTACTTTCACAAATCAAATGCATTTCATGCTAATGTTTTCAAAGAGTTCCTCTCCTTTAATCTATCATCTATGTTTCATTAGTTCAAAGTTGTTACCTATTTTATGCGCATAAAAGTGAAATCTCTTAGTCAGACAAGCTTTAGCAATTAAAAAGCGTAAATAATCGAGCTAGAGGATTTCACACTCTGCCGCTGTAGACAGTGAGCTAATTCACTGGCTTTGATAATAGGTAATGAGCTCGCATTATTATTCTGGTGCCGCGTTAATTGCTTTCTGTATTTCCCTGGTTGGACAATGGGCTTTCTGTGCCGATAAGAGATGCACCTTTGTCACCCCTGCAGTGAGTGCTACGTGCCGATTGTGGAGGTGCAGGGCTAGAGTCAGCTCTAAAAGCACTCCAGTGAAATAGGTTTACGGTGCCAAAGCTGTGAAGGACAGGGCCTCTTAAGACCACTCCCTGCCACTCAGATGATTGCAGTTGGGTGTGCAGATGTTCATGTTCCAGTCATGTCTGTTTTAAGAGCCATGCAGCGGCACAATGAATTTGTCAAAGACAATCCAGAGCTGTGTAGCTGGCGAGGCGACGGCAGTCTCGGGAACCTCAGAGACACCACTGATGCTGAGTCATTCCCAGATACAACAAAATGGCAGCTGGTCTGTCTCAAGTGTACAACTACTTAAAGGAATTCTTCACCCCTAAAAATGACCATTTTTACATCAATTACTCGAATCATGTCACCTTGAATTTGTGAGGAATATTGAATTTTTCTCGCGTGCCTCCACAGGGAATGAAGACTATAAGAACTGAGAAAATTCGTAATGAATTTAAGTAAATGGGGGGCCGCGTTGACGACAGCAAATTATATCAAAACATCAGCTTAAAAACTTGTGTATAAACCAACTCTCATTTATCCAGTCATATGCTCACTACTTAACAAACACATGCATCTTCGCTAAAACCGTCCTACTTTAAACACTACATAAACAGTACTCATAGACAAGCAGCACGCCTGCGCAAGCGTGAGACTGTTAACGCAGAAGTGTTTTAAATAGCACGGTTTTAGGGAAGATGCGTGTGTTTGGGAGGCAGTGAGCGTATGACTGGATAAATGAGACTTGGATTATACGGCACGAGTTGTGAGTTTTTAAACTGATGTTTTGATATAGTTTGTTGTTGTCAACGCGGGCCCCAATTTACTGCAATTCATCAAGAAACTTCTCAGTTTTTTGAGTCTTCGTTCACTATGGAGGCATGTGAGAAAAAAAGAAATGTTCCTCACGAATTCAAGGTTACACCGTGTGAGTCACTGATATACAAATGATCCTTTGGGGAGTGAATTATTCTTTCACGTGAGACAGAAATCCCATTATTGTAAGATGTTTAGATGTATGGAAGTAGCTGTTTTTATGTGACGATCCTCTCTCTCTGTTTGTCCAGAGAAAAGTAGAATTCTCAAAATTGAGACGCTGGATTTAGCAAGTGTTGCAAGCAAGTGGCCTTTTTCCAGAAAATGAATCTGCAACAATTTTATGATTGAATAATCGCTTGAGGCCATTAGATTGTTCCAGTTTTTTCTGTGTGAGAATTTGCAGATTTTTTGCTGATTTTATATATCAAGACAAACAAAAAAGATGTTTAAAGACGGAGGAAATATGACGGCCATTTTTCATTATTTTCTAACATTTATTAGACAAAGCGACTTATTGATAAATTAGGAAAGTAATTGCCAATTTAATCAACATCAAAAGGTTAGTTGCAGCACTATCAATAATCCAAATTGTTGATAATCATAATTTTCTGTCGATTGACATATCTGTTACCGACTATTTGTCTAAGCGGTATTAAAACCTTTGTGTTGGTGTGTTTTGTTTCGCAGGCCTGATGGGTATACCGTCAGATTCCTCCCAGCAGTCCCACACCTCCTGCTCCTATCAGCACTCCCCCAGTGGCACCATTAGCACTCAGAACAGCCTGTCAAACAACCAACCCAACAGCCACCCCAACAGCCACTCTGCCAACAGTGGCCAGGTGCCCCTTTCCCATCCGGCCCAAGCCCACCCTGGCCACGGCTCCCCCCACGCACAGCACCTCCCGCAGCACGGCGGCCCCCACAACCAACACAGCCAACATGCCCAGCACAGTCAGCACCCACAACACGCTGCGCACTCCCAGCACGGGCAGCACCCATCGCAGCACCCGTCCCACGGCCAGCACCCACAGCAACACACGCCACACCCCTCCCAACACACGCAGCACAGCCAGCACCCTTCTCAACACGGACAGCCGCATCAGAGCCTCTCCCACCAGCCCCATCCTACCCAGCAACAGATGGCCTGCAACACAGGTAAGACCCTCTGTCTGTCATCGTCTTCGCCGTGTTGTTCTCTCCTCCTCATGTTCACCACTCACACATGTCAACAGAGACAACAGCTGCATATGGTTTTGTATCATTGTCATTTTTAGTCATAAGGCATTTAGAAATTGTTATGTGCAATGGAAATGTATAGATGCTAAATAGTAAATCATCATCTGATTTATTATCTGCGCTGTTGTGAGAACAAAGCAATGCTGCATCCAGTGACTTCAGCAGCTCTTACAGAGTCGACTGGCTCCTCCTAGTGGTCACAACGCAGAGCTTAACTGTTCAAGAGCCTGATGAACTGTTTTATTTGGTGCTACCTTCTCATTCATTTGGCGATACAACTGCCTGCACAGCTATAAAAATGTGACTACAATGAAAATGCATCATCTGGCCTTATAACCTGACCCACAGTTTATAACAATTACATCAGCAATTATTGTGCATTTGTCCTTAAATTATGTAATTAGGACTAAATCTGTATTTGTCCAAAGAGTGAACTTGGTGTCGGGACCAAAATTATCTTTATCCTTCAAGTCTCTTATCTTGAAATGTTACAGATAGTATGCTGTGTGTGTGTTGCAGGTTTACTGTCTGACTGGTACCCAAATCTGGATGCACTGAAAGAAAGCTGTCGTATTGCTAGCAGCTATAACTGGGCTGATGTCGACCTTTCACCTTTCCAAGGTGCGGTTTGGACACAAATATTAAACAAATAATAGTAATGTAATGTATTTGATTTTTTTCTTTTTGGTTTGAGATCAAGATTTTTCTAGATTACAGAAGAAACAAAACATTTAAAGCCAGGAGCTGATAGTACAGTACTGCCCCAGCTTTTGATTGAGTGCTGAAGTGTTGACACTGTGGAGTTGATTACGAGTTTAATTAAACTGAGCTCTTCAATTAAATAACACTGCCTTCAAGTTTAATTACCAAAACACTGAGCTCAGCAGGTCAGTTTATCCAATTACAGTCTAGGATTGCAAGGTAGGATGTTTTTTAAATATCACCCACTGAAGGTTACTGACATAATGAATATATATTGCAACCAAAGTTTTTCCTTGTGTTTGTTAATTAGTTTGTCATTTCCTAAATTTCTATTCTTTGGACAGTCGGCTGGTGCAGTTTCATACATGTCATTGTCACAAAGGCATTTTAGTGCAGACAGACACTGTTACCAGCTCTGATAGTAACTCTGGTTGTTCTGTCTACAAATTTGTGTTTTATGGTCCTCAGGACTGAGAGATAGTATGAGACAAGCGGAGTTGAACAATTGGTCCCTGGAACCCACCCAGATCGCCGACCTCTGCTCGTCCATCAACCAGTTTTTTGCCCGCACCGGTGTAATCCAGCCACAAGGGGCAGTGCAGCCTCCTGTTTGTCATGGCTCCATGCACCCCAGCAAACCCAGCCAGCACCTCAACACAGGTTAAACTCCCGCTCCTCAACCCTCCCACCTCATTTACATCACGGTTTGATAGAATTTGTGTAGTTCATCATCATATAGATAGCAGCTGTTTCTCTGCCTCTGAATAACCAATGTATCTTGAAAGATGTAGTCATTTTATTTGGTTCTGTTTCCTAGGAAAGATTGTGCATTTTTTTACTGTATTTTAACTTTAAACCAACGGCAAAAAAAAGGTTGAAAAAATAAATACACAAGCCCATTGTTTGATGAATTGATCTCTCCTGCAGTTCCCTCTATTTTAAAGTGCAAACAGTCTTTTTGCACACGGTGAGCTCTGCTTGCTCTTCATGCCAGTGAATCCCAACCTTTTTGGATTGTGACCCCTGAAAAGTGAACCAATGTCTACTTGTAACCCCTTCGTCACAGGCTAGTATAGACCATGATGTTTCACCTGTAGGTAGCAACAATAATTTGGGATAATTCAGAGATCCTACTGTAAAATTATTAAATTGCTAGCAGGTTCTTCCCCTTAAAACTTTTTTTCTTCAGATGCATTACTTAAATTTAAGAGGTGCATTTCCTGGTTTAACTGAGGCTTAAAATAAAGTTTTCTTCTGATTCTCTCTTCAGGAAATCTCTACATGGACACCAGACAGAGCATGTCCATGATGGGTCCTCCAGGATATCCACACATGCCCCCCATGAGCAGCACAGGACCCACAATGACAGGTGACAAGAAGACTCATTTGCAGCACATTATGAAACCTTATATTAATGTTTTTATTAATAAATCCAGCTTTTTGCCTTTTTAGAAAAGCTACCAGCTGTGTGGATCTGACTCTTCTTTGCCCCCGTTTTCTTTCCAGGACACCATGCACAGATGAACCAGCAGCACATGATACCTACCAGAAACTTCCAGATGCATCGCATGCCAGCTGATGACATCCAGGATGACTTTGATTGGGACTCCATTGTCTAGCCCCTAGACCTCCTTTTGCAAAATGAAAGGGAGCGAGGAGAGGAGATGGAAGCCAGAGGAAGCCAGGCTGAGCAGAAAGGCTGCAGGAGGAAGAGGAGGCCACTGTGGGTGGAATGCAGAAGAACATTTGACAAGCTTTGGAGAAAGACAGACTTCAGAGTCCTGAC
This sequence comes from Ophiodon elongatus, assembly GCA_016806645.1. Classification (NCBI taxonomy): domain Eukaryota; kingdom Metazoa; phylum Chordata; class Actinopteri; order Perciformes; family Hexagrammidae; genus Ophiodon; species Ophiodon elongatus. Next base: position 628,796 of record JACSYO010001618.1, on the reverse strand, counting down.
ATTTTTACAAAAGCAAAACATAACTAGAAAATGTTACTTTGAAGACAATCATATTTAGTCGGACATGTTAAAGTGATTGCTTACGTACTTGTCAAGAGACAAGTAGAACACATTCTCGTCCAGACCACGTGCTCCTCAGCTCCTCAGCCAGCCCTCTCCCCGTCCCTAGCCAGCAGCCTTCCAAAGTCCAACCCCCTCTCCCCCCCCGACCCTCTGCTCCGTAACTGTTATGTGATTTGAGCGACGTGTTCAGCTTGTAATTCTTCTCGTGTTGACATTGGCCTCAGCTGCCTCTTGGATGAGTTTATCTCTCTTTAAAAAAAAAAAAAAAAAGAAAAGAAAAAAAAGAATTTGATTTTGTTTTATTTTTTGTTTTTAAAGAAACACAGGCCGTCTCTGTGAGTAATGTGATGGTGCTCGTTGGTCACTTTTGGGAGAAAGTGGGCCCCACTGTGGCTGGATTGGTGGTGAAGTAAGGTTTACAATAACTTTGAACAGGGTGTTAAATGTTTAAGCAGGCTTGATATTAAACAAACCAAGAGAGAAAGTGAGAGAGAGCGTGTGAGAGAGAGAGAGAGAGAGAGAGAGAGAGATCACAGAAAGTATCGTAATCTGTTTTCATAGCCAACCAATGTGATCAGGCTCACTGCAACGGACTAGTTATGGGAGTACAGCAAACTTTTCTTTTCTTTTCTAAGTTCTCTGTCTCAAGCACTTCAAGCCAAGTGAATATGATGAGTGTGAGAGGAAGGTGAAAGTAGGGATGTCAAACATTTCTTGTCTTTTTAAATTCATTCAACCCAAAGTAACCTGAGGTTTTGGTCCTCTGTGTGCATCATGTAGGTTAATAATTGCTTTACCAATCAGAAGCTGTTATAACGTGAAGTACTAAACAAAGTCACATTTTCAAGATAGTTTTAATGATAAAGATCATACATTTTAGGTGAGTAGCCTATTGGTCATTAAACAAGCCCCATTATTGAGACAATTAAATAATTTGCAATAGTGTTACCGGCTGATGAGCATATCACCAGTATATCATATCGGCATGTGTCGGCTAATAAGGAACACTAAATGTCAAAGATGTGTTTGAGATGAACTGTGTTTCCACGACACAGTTTGTCGTGTGGTAATTGTCCTGCTCAGCACGTGTCATCATCCCAATTTTAGAGAAACTTAAATGTTAAAAAAAACAATATTGGCCGATATATATTGGCTTTCAAATATGGGTATTGTTATTTGCCTCAACAATCCAGTATCGGATCGGCTCTGGTTTACAAGCAGGTTTAAGTTTATGCTTCAAGTCAGCAGGTTTTGGTGTCATTAAAAGTGTAGTCTGACATTTTGGGAGTTGAGAAGATTGTATGGTGAATATGAAACTGCTCTGAAAACATCGAGCCTTTTTCTGTCCGAAGGAAACGGAGTCTGCCCACGAGCTCCTCTAAAGCTCACTGATCAACACGTTAGGTTGGATGTGTTTTAATGCATACGAAAACTAGAGAGTAAACAAAATTGTGGTGTTACAGGAGTTATGTGCTGGACTATCTCCTGGCTGGTTGCATTTACTTCCTGCCGATACAATGTGTTAATTAGTGAGCTTCAGAGGTGCTTTTAGGCTGATTTAGGTTCAGCCGGACAGAGCCAGGCTCGGTGTTTGTGCTTTTTCCAGATGTGAGAGTGGTATTGATCATCTATGTAAGAAAGCTCAGAAGCATATCTCCCAACATGCCAAACTCATTGTTTCTTAAACAATTTGACTTCAGATTGTATGCAAACCATGTTATAATAATGAATACTAGTAATAAGTAAAACATTGGGAGCCTGTACGCCATTTTTAGAGTTATGGTTTCAACCGCACTGACTTGAAACATTGCTAGTAGACTGATATAATTATATTATTATGTTAAATTATATTAAAATTAAAAAAACAATAGAAGGCTATTTAAGCTTCTTAATGTCCCAATACTTTGATTAATGATCAATAGGATATGCATCAGATGTTGTTTCCATTTGAAAAGGGCAAAAAAAGCACCAGTTTTACTGTACGTTTCTTTGATCTGTAAAATACGTTACACCCAAATTTATACCTTTTTCCGCCTATTGTACATCAAAGTGAGTTTTTGATGCTACACTCTGTGTTTGTCACTTCTGACTTTTAAATTACAGCGATATGATTCTTTCTTCTTTTTTTTAACTGCCCAATGTTTTGTTGTGATAGTTGGATAGCGTCAGATTTTGCTATTATACAATCATAACAGAATGAGAAATGTGACTCATACAATGTGTGTGTATGTGTGTGTGTGTGTGTGTGTGTGTTGAACAAATGGAGCGTGCGTACGTGTGTTTTGGTTTTATTGTAATTTTAGGGCTATGATTGATTGCTGCATTCATCTCTATGCCATCTATGAGCACAAAAGCAGATGCACACAGTGATTAAAGACAAGATATGAGACATGCCTTTTTTTTGTGGGAAGGGTTTCCGAAGCACAGAACAGGAGATCAGCGGTTCTGGAAACCTGTAACAAGTGGCTCCTCAATCAGACAGGTGCTGAACTTTAGAGACACAATGTTGGGAGAAAAAAGCCCTTTGCACTCTTCTGTTGATCTCAACCGTTTTTTAAGATGCAAAGCACCTCCTTGATCTCAAAGGCTCGTCGCTCACATACTCACTCTTTCATTTATTCATTCACTCCCAGTAAAACTATCTGCAATAGCAGTGAGCAGGATTATTTCTCCCCTCTTCAATACTGCTAAACTGTGTATGGTGCTTTGCATCTGTAACACTGTGTCCTTGTTTACAGGAATAGTTCAACATTTTGGGAAATAGGCTTAGATGCTTCCATGCCAAGAGTTAGATGAGAAGATTGATACCTCTCCTGTCTGTGAATATGGAGCTACAGCAAGGTGATCGCTAGCATAAAGACTGGAAATGGGGAAATGGCTTGCAAGACTCTATCAAAAGGGGACACATTCTGCCTGTAAGCACCTCTAAAGCTCACCAATCAACATGCTGTATCTTATTTATTTTTTTGTCCGTACATTAACCTTAGTGTTAGGTTTGGGTTATGTGCCAGACTCTTTCTTGGCTTGGTGGAGTTTCTTACTTAAGATATGACATGTTAAATAATTAGCTGTATTGGTGCTAGGAGGCTGAGAACCAGGCTAACTTTCCCCCCCGTTTCTAGTCTTTGTGCTACGCTAAGCGTGTACTTTAGCTTCACACTTACCGCACAGACATGAGAGCGGTATCGATCTTAACTGCCTCTGAAGTGTATTTCACTATATGTCCAACTACCCTTTTAGGATAGTTTAGCAACCATGGACTCCAGGGGTCACTGTAGTTTTGATTTCATATTTGTATGACAATCATGGACTCTTTTAAAAAAAAAAACAACAAAAAAAAACATTATATAAAGTCTTTATTGTTAGAAAAGGCCCGTTCAAGTCTCACATGGTTGTTTTATTGGATATTAAATAACCAGATGCTAAGTTTGAAGGTTCTTTGAAACTAAAACCAGCCCCGTTTTATACTGCAGAGCTTCTGTTAGACTGTCTACAGCTGCACTGTGCAGATGAAGTCAAGTTCCCTTCTTTCAACTGATTATACTGCCATTGATTTTAATATTTTCCTGCCAATCATACCTGTCCACACCTGCGTCTTTCTCCTCTTTTTTTTGTCTGTCTTTGTAAATCAAACGTCCGCTGCATGTGGAGGATTTCCTCGCCTGTGGATTTCAACAATGACTTTTAAAAGTTTTGTTCAACGGCCATAAATTCTTAATTAGTGCTCAGACAGAATTCGTAGTCAGTTAAGTGACACAATTCATGACTCTTTTAGGTGAGTGTGGAGTAAAAGGACTGCAGCTGAAGGCAGCAGTGGAAAAAGCTTTAGTGGGCTTTCATTAGGACTCTAATTGACCTACAACAGAGAGCATCCTGTGAGTCCTTGGTTGGTGTGAAAGTGAAGTGTGTTTCAGTTCTTCCAGGTGAAGATCATGAACACACAAGCTACTATTTGAGCACAGCAGCCCATTGGGAAAACAAAAGATTTTAAGCAAATGGATGTGGCTAAAAGGGAAAAAGGTGAAGACAATGACTGGATCACAATCACAATTTTTTATTATGTCTGTCTGTGTGCGTGTGGTTGTGTGCGTGTGTGTGTGTGTGCGTGTGTGTGTGTGTGTGTGTGTGTGTGTGTGTATTTGTTTGCTTGTGTGAGTTCTTTTTCAAAAGACAATTTAAGTTTTTGAATACCGCTGGACATGTACCTGCCAGAGAGATTACTATCATTGGGAGAAAAAAAAGATGAAAAGATTTACAAAAAAAAGCCTTGTTACGATATGGGAGAGAACTGCCAACAAGTACTGCTGATTGGGGCCTATTTTATTCAGTGCTGGTGTGTTGTTGTGCTTGTACATATATGTCTTTTCAATCATCCCTTTTTTCCTCTTGGGGGTGGGGTATCAAGGCTGGGGGTGGGTCTTATTCACAAAAGACAGGAGCAAAAAGAATAGAGTATTTTGTTATTGTCCAATCAGAGGGTGACAGTATGTATATATCTATATTGTATATATGTGATGAAAATGCGTTTGCTTTTTGTGTGACACTACCTTTTACCTGTACTATGGTTCTACATTCAGTGTTTCAGTGTTGATAATATATATTTGGTTTGTGTTTTATTTTTCTGTTTTGTTTGATTTCGTCTTTGTCATTTCTTGTATTTTATTTCTCCTATTCGTCCTTTTTGTTTATTGCACGGTTTATTACTTTTGTTGTCCAATGAGGTGACACAGCTACTCTTTGTATTCGTTTAGTGCTGTAAAATAACTCAAGTGTTATTAGAATTGTCGATACCACCGCCCACCCCGCCCCCTTCCCCAATATGCATGAATGGCACTTAAAGAAATAAAATATGGTAACTTCACTGTGGAATAATGTGCTGTTTGAGCTTTGTTCCGGAAGACTTACATCAATATTATGGCAGGATGATGTTTCCGTCTCAGCGTATGTGGTGGTTGTCCAACACCAGAGCATGCAGGTGGCTTATCTTTAGTTTTACTTAAATATCTGTCACCATAACAGCAACTCCTCTGAATAACTTCTTAAAAACAAATAAGAAAAAATGAGAGTTAAGGATGTAACTATGGTTCTATGAATCCTGGATGACCACCAGAGGCAGTGCTTAACACTGGATATATTCCATCTCGCAGATCGTGTCTTCATATAAACAAAGTCAAGTGTGACCCCGGATGACCCCAGCCCAGTATAAGTTCCGGTCTCATCCCTGAGATCAGGCTATGGAATCTTCTCACCGAGATTCCGAGTGACCAAGAACTCTGGTCGTCATCCAGGATTCATAGAATGTATTTCATCCTTAATGACCGCCCGAGGCAGCGCTTAACACTGGATGACTTATATCAACAGAGTTGCAAGGACTTTTCCTTTCTTAATGGGGGTCAAACTGCACAAGCTGGATAGGCTGGTTGAGATATGAGAGAAATGCTGCATTCGGCCACAAAGTGACACCCGAGCCATCTGAGTTCCACCTTAGACATGATTCACTCACCGACAGGGTATGTAGCTTGCTAACACGTTTTGATGAAGTGATGGCAAGGAGAAAAGCCGTTTTGGCCGACAGCCACCTCAGCTCAGCCCGTGCCAAGGGTTCGAAGGGAGGCAAGGGTGTCCAGTACCGGGGGGTAGGTCCCATGCAGGAGCCTTCAGGGCGCTCGGGGGACGCAAACGCAGAGCCCCTTTTAGGAAGAGGAACACCAGCCTGTGGCTCCCCAGTGTGTCCTTGTCGACCCTAGCATACTGCCATAAAATAGTGGCCACGTACACCCTCAGGGTAGAGGGAGAACAGCCCTTTTCTAGGAGGGACTGTAGAAACTCAAGTATAGCAGGCACGGGACCCTGTACTGGGTCTTTGTTCTGAACCGCACATCAGTCAGAAAACAGCCTCCACCTGTTCTCCTACTGCAGACGGGTAGATGGCGCTCTGGCATTCAGAATAGTCATTCTGACTGGTTCTATGCAGCCACTCAGCAGCGGGTCGGGCCCTCCTGCGGCCAGACCCACAGTTGAAAGCGGCTGGGATTGGAATGTCAAAAACCGACCCCCTAGCTGAGACAGGAGGTCCTTCCTGTCGGGGAGGTACCAGCGTGTCCTGCAGCAGAGTCTGTACAACACGGAGAACCAAGCCCTGGCTGGCTGTAAGGGGGCCACCAGCAGAAGTCTGTGGCCCTGTTGAAGCACTCGGAGAAGCGTTGGTAAGATCAGAGGAAATGGTTGAAAGGCACAAAGAAGACCTTCTGGCCACGCGTGAGCCAGGGCATCCTGGGCCAGAGAACCAGTGGGGGCAGTGAGTCGACATCTCTGAGGCAAAGAGATCCCAGATGCTGTGCACCACCTCTGGAGGAAGCCGCCACTCCCCCGGTGGAGGCTTGTGACGAGAGAGGAAATCTGCGACTTGGTTCCGTTCTCCTGGTAGATACGTTGGCTGTAGGCTGGTCAAGCGAGGAGCCGCCCAATTATAAAGAGCACGGGACACCCGTAGGAACTTTGCAGATCTTGTGCCCCCCTGATGGTTTATGTGAAACACGGCCGAGGTGTTGTCCGACCAGACAAGCACATCCTTTCCTCTCAAGTTTATTTTTATTTTGCAGGGACAATGCACACTAATCAATAGTAATACTGTAAGTTAGACAGAGGCTAATTTTCATCTGCTGTCCCCAATTAATCTGTAGGAAGTGTTTAAGCACGAGGTGTACGGCCCGTAGTTCTAGAACATTGACATGCTCCATGCGGTCCTGAGCAGACCTCTACCTCCGAGCAGTCCTGTTCTGCCACACTGCACCCCTGCTCTCCCTCCAAGGGGATAGAGCGAGAAGGCACTGCTGTCATACCTCAATTGTCCTGTGCCTGTGCCAATTGGCATCCAAGCGAAGGCTGTTCAGCCATCTCTGCAGGGGGCGCAGTGACGGCATACCCAAGGGAACGAGGCATCTGTCAATTTGCCCAAAAGTCATAGAAAGAGGGTGTAGGGCAACCGCCTGTCCCCTTGGAAGAGGGGAAGGCTACGGAGGATGTCTTCCACACGCTGGAGTGACGGACAGGCCCTCATAGTGACTGCATCCAGAGCCACACAAATGAAGGTTATGCTCGGAGAGGGACTCAGAGAGCTCTTCTCCATGTTCACCCTGAGACCCAGCCGGGCCACTTGAGAGAGAAGGCAAGTGGTGTCCTGTGCCGCCTGAAGCCGGTATAGTGCACAAATTAGCCAATCGTCCACCTACGGCAGTATCGTCATGCCCTGTGATTGCAGGGGGGACAGGGCAGCAGCAACACACCTTGTGAGCACTCGTGAGGAGAGGAAGAGTCCGAACTGAAACACCCTGAACTGAAAGTGACGACCTTGAAAGGCGAAACAAAGAAACTGTCTGTGGTGAGACACAATGGGAACATGGAAATAGGCATCCTTCAAATCGACAGACGTGAACCAGTCTCCTCTGGAAACAGCACAAAGAACGTCTGCTGTGCTCAACATGTGGAATGGCAAGACCTTCAGGAACTTGTTGAGTCCCCTCAGATCCAGGACTGGGCGCAGTCCGCTCCCTCTCTTTTTTTAAGAGAAAGGGCAGGCGTCGGAATTGAAGCTTGTACCCTTGGATTAAGGTGGAAACCATCCATGGGTCTGAAGCATGTGCTGCCCAGTAGCTGATATGCTGCTGGGAGAAATAACCAACAGCCGGCCCGAAGACATCAGTTCCTGGCCCCCCTGCCTCTGACGACTTTCGGGGGGCAACTGTTAATCCCCAAGTTCCCCACAGTTCATGCCCGGGTTCTCTGAGAGGCCCTCCCTCAGATGCTCGAGGCCAAGACAAGAGGGGGCAAAGGTTATGGCTGTCCTCAGGCTGAAGAGGAGCCATACAGATCTTACAGCTGGGAGAGTTAAACATAGCCACGACTCTGGGGAAACCCTGCCCAACTAGTTGATGAGGGCTCCTAAAGCTAGTCTGAGAATAAGCGTTCCGCTGACTACTAAGAAAACAGGCAGGGAACAGGCAGTGAGTGAGGACACTCTCTTCACTAGCACAGTTGCTGTAAATATTGGTGTCCCACCAGTTAGCCTGAGCGAGAGCACTCTGCTTCTGTAGAAACAGGTCAGAAAACAGTCCGTATAGTGAGAGGGGAGCGAGGACACTCTCTTCACTAGTACGGTAGCTGTCAAAATGAGCACACCTTCAAGTTAGCCTGAGCAACAGCACTTGTATTACAAAGGTCAATGTACACAATATCAATATCGCCTTAGTCTAAATCGCGTGTCACCAAGTTAGCCTGAGCGGGAACACTCTGCTCATTGTGAAAGCCGTGCGCGACAATGTATAACTCTATAGTGAGAGGGCAGCGGGAACCCTCTCTCACTGACACAGTACGTTGTGTATGAATACTCTTTTAAGAAACTGTAATATGCATCTTTGTGTAGTGTTTGGAAAGTCTGTAGAATACAATGTGTATATTCATATGCTGTTTTTTATCAGCAACCTTTTTAGGTGTTTTCAGAAAGTATTTTAAGTCGGACCTTTGAACAGCTGGTGTAGTCTTGTTGAAGTAGTCCATGTGATCATATCTCACAGTACGTTTCTTATTTTACCCTCCCAGTATTTCCATATGGTGTCGCTTCACAACATGCGTCCACACTGACACTTTACATGCTTCACCACTCTGGCATATTACTTCACAGTGGGGGCACCGGTCTGACTGCTATGTTGGAGTTATTGGAATTTGTTTGACTCTATTGAAAAGACTGACTGGACGGACATCATGTTCAAAGCTTCCTCTCTAGTACTGCTGACCCTGGTCCTAAATGTACAGCTATGCTCATCAGCACCGATACGTAAGACATGCATTTTCTCTAAACTCTTTTGGCATGATCACAATTATTAGAAATTAACAGGTTCTAGATCAATGATATGATAAATTATTGCACAGCTACCTCTCTGGAAAATAATGTAGGCTTAATAAAATACTATAGGCTGTTAAAATATTTCTATTTTTATATATTGCACTTCAAAATCATATATCAGGCTACATTAATTGAAAATACTGTGAAATAATATTTCAATGTTACATATTATTGCAGTCTGAGTAAATTTAACTTGTCAATTTAATTCTTATACATATTTCTCAGTTTTAATTATTACCATTAATTCAATAGATTGTTGATGTCAGAATACACTGAATGTGCTAACTTAATTCAGAAATATTTTACTTTTTAAGTACACAAACATGTTTGTTTAAAAAGGTAAATCTATATTTAGTGTTACATAAGAGGTAGACTATGAGTCAACAGAATCAAAGACAGACATAATTCTTTGAATATTTTCTAGCTGTGAGGAATAAAGAATATTCATTCAGTTTAGAAAATTACCTCAGTCACCCTCACAAATCGAGAATAAAACTCCTGTGCCCAACTGCATTCATAGATGTGGTTAACACCCAAACTTCTCGAAATACTTTCATTGCCTGTTCAATGACACATTTGCTCCTGTTAGTATGATCCCATTTGAGACATTTGAACTAAACTTGGATCCCTACACACCTCGTTTGTATCAGTTCACTGCAGATTAATTGTAACATAATCAGTCGTCGTTCAGAGCTATAGTATGCTGGGGGGTTTACTGTATGGAACACAGCTGCACTTATGCGTAACCTCAGAACTCCAATTAAATTGAGCTCAGTGGATTGTCAGGTTTGGGCCATTTTAGCAAAAAAAAGTAAGCTTTAATGGATAACTTTAGTTGATATTACTAAAGACTTCTAGGAATGATAAAAGAATATAAAAATGTGACCATAGAAATATGTATTAATTAACTCAATCAAATGTAAAATTCCCAATTGTATTGCTCTGATATTTATTCAAATGTATTTTAGGTAAATGGGGGTTCCTTTGTTGTCTAACTAGAACATACCAAATGGCTATACTGTTAAACCACTGGAGAATCAGCTCAAGCTCTTTGCTGAGGCTCTAACCTCTATTACAGCTGCCAAAGTTGTTCAGGTGCCTGGACCAGGACCAGAGGAACCTGCACCAGTAACTGAAGACCACAGTCACTTTATAGAGGAAAAAGAACCAGCTCAAGAGAAGCTCCTTCCAGCTGTTGCAGGTGAAGCAGCTCCATCTCCCGAGGAAGCACCTGCTGAAGAAGACATTTTGATTATTGCAAAAGAACCAGAACCAATTTTCAGTGATGATCAGGTCTCTGATGACACTGATGATGATGCTGATGAAGCTGATGAATCAGCTTCTCAGGAGCCTTTGGCTGGAGCTCCCCAAAAATCTTCAGAGGATGAAACGGAAGAAGCTACCTTTGCAGAGTCATCTCCAGATGAAACTACAGACGACATTATCCTGGCTGTTGCTGTTGAGAGTGAACAGCATTATGTGGAGGATGGAGCTCCAGAATCACTGATCACAGTCATTCCAGAGGACAATGCAACAGAAGAAACTGCTGTTGCTGCAGAATATGCATCCCCAGAGGATCCAGTTCCAGCAGCACCAATCCCTATTATTCCTGTGGGGGCTTCAGAAGATGAAGCTTCGGAAGAACCTTTACTTGTAGTCCCTGATGACAAAACTGAAGTAGAACCTGCTGCTCGTTCTATAATGCCAGAAGAAGAGGAATCTGTTCTCATAGTTCCTGTAGAACTTGAGACAGAGGAGGCAGGTCAGTGGGAACCTGCTGTAGAGGAGTCAGTCCCAGAGGAACCAGCTGTTTTTGTACCTGTGGTACCTGCTGAGCAGGAGCTGAATCAAGAGGAACAAGAGGAAACAGTCTCGATAATTTTTTCAGAAACACAAGAGGAGTCAGCCCCTGAAGAACCTGCTGTTTTTGTTCCTGTGGAACATGCTGAACAGGAGCTGAATCAAGAGGAACAAAAGGAAACAGTCTTGATTATTCCTTCAGAAACACAAGAGGAGTCAGCTCCAGAGGAACCTGCTGTTTTTGTTCCTGTGGAACCCGCAGAAGAGGAGCCGGAACAAGAGGAAACAGTCTCGAACATTTCTTCAGAAACAAATGAGGAGGAAGCTCCAGCCGAACATGCAAACAAAGAAGCAGCTGCCCCAATAGTCCTGGAAGAAAATGCTTTCCCCAGTATAAAAAAAACCCCCCCAACCAACAAAAAAACAAAACCCCAAACAAACACACACAGGAGTCAGCCCCAGAAGACCAGTTTTTGTCCTGTGGAACCCGCAGAAAGGAGCAGGAACAAGAGGAAACAGTCTCGATCATTTCATCAGAAACACAAGAGGAGTCAGCCCCAGAAGAACCCGCTGTTTTTGTTCCTGTGGAACCTGTGAAGGAGCTGGAACAAAGGAAACAGTCTCGATATTTTCAGAAACACAAGAGGAGTCGAGCCGGAACAAGAGGAAACAGTCTCGAACATTTCTTCAGAAACAAATGAGGAGGAAGCTCCAGCCGAACATGCAAACAAAGAAGCAGCTGCCCCAATAGTCCTGGAAGAAAATGCTTTCCCCAGTATGTTAGAAGAAGAGGAATCTGTTGCCCTCTTTCCTGTAGAGCCTGAGACTGAAAATGGAAATCAAGTTGAACCTGCTGCAGAACAAACAGCATCACAGGAGTCAGCCCCAGAAGATCCAGTTTTTGTTCCTGTGGAACCCGCAGAAGAGGAGCAGGAACAAGAGGAAACAGTCTCGATCATTTCATCAGAAACACAAGAGGAGTCAGCCCCAGAAGAACCCGCTGTTTTTGTTCCTGTGGAACCTGTTGAGGAGGAGCTGGAACAAGAGGAAACAGTCTCGATGATTTTTTCAGAAACACAAGAGGAGTCAGCCCCTGAAGAACCTGCTGTTTTTGTTCCTGTGGAACATGCTGAACAGGAGTTGAATCAAGAGGAACAAGAGGAAACTGTCTTGATTATTCCTTCAGAAACACAAGAGGAGTCAGCTCCAGAGGAACCTGCTGTTTTTGTTCCTGTGGAACCCGCAGAAGAGGAGCCGGAACAAGAGGAAACAGTCTCGAGCATTTCTTCAGAAACAAAGGAGGAGGAAGCTCCAGAGGAACCTGCTGTTTTTGTTCCTGTGGAACCCGCAGAACAAGAGCCGGAACAAGAGGAAACAGTCTCGAGCATTTCTTCAGAAACAAAGGAGGAGGAAGCTCCAGCCGAACATGCAAACAAAGAAGAAGCAGTTGCCCCAACAGTCCTGGAAGAAAATGCTTTCCCCAGTATGTTAGAAGAAGAGGAATCTGTTGCCCTCTTTCCTGTAGAGCCTGAGACTGAAAATGGAAATCAAGTTGAACCTGCTGCAGAACAAACAGCATCACAAGAGTCAGCCCCAGAAGATCCAGTTGTCATTGTCCCTTTGGATCCGGCTGAAGAAGAGCCGGAGCTGAGAGAACAAGTTATAGAAGAATCAAACCCCATAGATTCCCCAGAAGCTCCAGAACAAGGAGCTATAGAAGAATATGCAGAAGAAGAAGCTGCAGGGGTGCCTGTCCCAATAGTCCCAGAAGAGAATTCTGCTACAATTGAAGAACCTCTCCCTGGTGCACCAAAAGAAGAAGAATCTGTTGTCATTGACACAGAAGAGGAAGGTCAAGTGGAAACGGCTGCAGAGGAAACAGCACCAGCCTTGGAAGAACCTGCTCCAGAAGACCTAATCCTCATCATCCCCCTGGAAGCTACAGAAGACGATGCCCCAGAGGACAACACAGGGGACGACGTTGTCCCATCAGATACGCAGGAAACGGCCCTGGAAGAGGCCACAGCAGGTGCCAGTGATACAGATATACTACTCACATCTGTCACTCAGACCCCATCTGAGAATGACACCATAGAGACGGCACTGGATCCAGGAGTGGAAGTCCCAGAAGCTGCAACCGAGGCTCATGATGCAACGGCGATCTTAACTGAATCCCCAATTGAAGCTGTCAAAGCTCCTCTTGCCCCCGCTGTCTTTGAGGCAAAAATGGTTCCTGCTCCTCTGGAAAGTGGTAATGGCATCAGCAAGCAAACAAACAGAGGATATTTTAAAGCTGCAGCTGTACTGATAAAAGAAGAACCTGTAGGTAAGAATCCAACACTGTGTATGTAAAACTGTGTAAATCAATACTTCACTATGATGGAAATGTGTCTCTTTGTTCAAAAATTCCAGGATGTAATTATTTCCAATTATTATTTTAGTGAAAGAAAAAAATTTCTGGTGAAAAAGCCTCGACTAATCCCCCTGGGCACAACCAGTGTTGTGAGCACATGTTTATGTCTGCTTAAAAGCTCACAGTCAGAGAGTTGGTTACACTGATGACGGTTCTGGTCTTCCAGCTCCGGTGAAAAGAGGGGCAGTGCTCGGTGCAGCATTCTTCACACTGATGTCTTTTATCATCATCGGGTTAGTCGGGATGAGTATAGCCAAGAAACTGCGCTGAATGCAAGTGAGTACAACAATTGTCACAAATTTGTATTAGTTTTTATCCATAATTAATGATTAAATAGCTTAAAAAAAACTGTATATATGAACTATAAACTTACACAATTTATTTCTCCTATTTTAGGGCACTGGAGTAAAGATTGAATCGACGAATGAAATAGCTGTTTGATGACTTGTGGATAAACTGAACACCGAGAAGAACGAGTTTTTCTGCATTGGATCTTTGCTTAAGAAAATTCTACTGAGGAATCCAAGGTTTAGATAACCAGCCAGAAAGCCACTATAATAATGGAAACCAGTGGGGGAGGAGGTATTAAGATCTTTAATAAGATGTGAAATACTCTACTAGTAAAAGTCCTTTTCATATTTTACTTTAGTAGAAATATGGAAGTATCATCAGAAAAGAATGTACTCAAAGGAATAGTATTCATTCAACAGCATTTTCCTGTTGGTTGAGGTGGAACTACTATTACCTGCTTTATTTACTTTTGGGTAGATTAAAGGCGTCCTGTGGAGTTTTCTTGTCAACAAACAAATGTTGTATTAACATTCAGTGCGTCTCTCCAAAATACACTGTCTGTTCTCTCGAGATATTTATTGATATTTTAAATCCTGCGTTGTTTACATGTTTACATGCTAGCAGTGCAGCCATCTTCTTCACTGCCCTTGTTGTCCCATTTCTACTCTTCCTTGCACGTTATTACCCCCTACTGTTGAATAACCTGAAACCGGTGGCTGGAATGTGTATCGTGTTGCCCTTGTCCTTGTGCACAATCACAATACAAACAAACCGGGGACCCAAATATAAAAACATTGCTCCATAGTGCTGATAGTGGTCGGAAGCTCCCCAGGTTACCTTTAATCTATGGAAATGCATAAAGGTGTCAAATAAATGCTGTGGAGTAAAACATTCAGCACTATCCTGAAGTATTTGCAGCATTATAGAACAGTCCAATAACCAGGTGAAAATGTTGGCATTGTACATTTCTGCCAACCACGTTTACGTTGAATGTCGACGTTTAGAAATACTCAAGTGAAGTATAAGTACGCATTTGATCATAAAACTGTGTCTTGAGCTATGTAAACTGTTGAATGACCGTTGTGAGTAGATTATCATCTACTTTAGATGGAGATAACATGTAGTGTAAGCATTTATGAATGTCTGAATGATCATGTTTTGATTTTGAAAATTAATGAATGATGAAAACTTTGATGCACTTGTAACTTTACTTGTGGAGACATTTCGATCGTGTGCCATTAAGGAAAAGGTCCTTGTGGATATAGTAAATATATTTTGCTTAATCAAACATTGTCCAGCCTTTAATGACAACATGTTCTTTAAATCCAGTATGTACATTTCCATTGGCCTCATGGCTCATACATACATACAGTACAGTTGCATGAATGTGTGTATGAAAACGCACACACCTCCTGTGCTGTTTAAGAGCCAAATAGGCCTATCACTTCTCCTGTTCTGTCATGCGGCATGAGACAGAGAGCCTCCTATCAATCACACTTTGGCATGCTGCAGCACCAGCTACATGTCCACGGCTCAGCCTGCACACAGTAAATATTTTTAGGATGGTGAGGGGGACACGGTGTACCAAGTGAAAGCTTTAAACTGTGTTCTGTGTTTAAACCGCACCCGCATATAGTAAACACGCCCGTTGGAATTGTTGCACTTTTTTTTTTAGATAGTTTTACAAAACCTGGGAGTAAAGACTCGAACAGAATAATGTTTAAAACTTTTATGAATTTACAGTTGTTACTACGACCTTTGCATACTGTAGAAGCCTATTTATTCATGAGGTGCCAGTGAGAACAAATCAATCAAACAAAGCAGTCATCACACACACAATTACAAATATCAAAATATTCGCAAAGAGAACTTTATATAAGAAGTGCATTTTTTATTTAACATCCAGTATATTTAGGATGTGTACTAAATATTAATATTGGATATGTTGTGTATAATTCAAGAAGAACCCAATTTATTTTAGAAAGACTGACAAAGAGTTTATCAAGATTTCTTTTCTTGCATGCAGCATTCACTGTGAACATATGGATTTAATATTTTTGTCCTGAATGCCAGATTATCTTTTTGTTTTTTTTAGCAGCCATGAACTTGTGTTATTAATATTCATGTCAAATTTGATGGCGGTCTCTTTATAGAGCATTGTTTCCATAAACTGATATAAGAGATCAAGTGTATCCACATTCATTCAGTCAGTTCTTTTACAGTAATGATTACATCTCCTAGTAGTGCTGAATAAAGGAAAAATGTTCCAGTTTATTTTATTTATTTGTTTGTTTATTTATTTGTATGTATTAAAATGTATTGAAGGTTTATGTGAAGCTAATATGAGCCCTGTGCCATCAGAGCCTGCCAAATCAAGTGGATATTTTCCAAGGTTAGTCTTTTTGTTCACTCCCTCTTTCTGTCATTGCTTATACTGCAGCTTAGCGAGGAAACGGAGGGATGTGCTTTCACATGAAGTGATGGGGGGCAAATTCTACACCCCTCAAAGTTTGTCTGAAGCTATTATGTTGCTTCAGCAGCCTGAGTTAGACACATCAAGTGGATATCTTCTTTTTAGTACAAAACTCCCTCTTTATGTGTCATTGAACTGGGTTTTTCTTTCTTGCTGCTGCAGTAAAAAGACTAACTTTGGAAGAGATCCACCTGATCTGTCTGACTCAGACTGCTGAAGCATCATATTGGTTTCAGATTAACTTTTGAGAATAGTTTTGCCCAAAATGAGGGCTGTAGATTTACTAACATTGAAAAAGCTTTAAGAATTGATGATCAGATCATATGGCTGCCTGACTATTGTTAAGTATTGTACCCTTTAAGAATCCGTCATGATTTGTTCAAGAACACTAGTAGTTGATGGACACCCTCATATGGGAGACGAGGAGTCATTAAAGGCAGGAGGACCTGGGGCAGCTGTCAGTCTGGTGGACATGGGAAGGTCATCAGGGTGGAGCAGGGGTGGAGGAATTTGGCACCGCTTGAGCAGTACGGGTGAAAGCTTGTGAAATAGGGTCATGAATCAGCACATCTGGCTGAGAGATGCTTTCAGCTCTGAAGTTACAGACTCTACAGAAGCAGTTAAGGTACATGAATGGTTCACAATATGACGTGCAAGAACAGGTGGAATAAATACGTATGGAAACTCAAAACAGGAGATGCAATTAATATAAGAACCCCGAGTACCCTCCAGTGTGCCGATTGCCAGACTTTCAGAGTAAGAACCACGTGTCCTCATGTGGCATGAGGTCATGCCTTAAGACGTAACACAGATCCTTTCAAATTTATGAACAGAAAGAATTGTGTTAAATTTTGCTTCTGTAAGGTTTATGTAAGAAAGAACTAAAATAGATGCAGAGACACGTTGCATGATTGCTCCTGCTCGCCATGCAGATAAGGTTTTAATTTTGCCACAGAAAGAGGAACAATCAAACCCGTAGACCACACATTCGCTCAGCCAGTCAGTCGTAGTGCTGCTCTGACAGATACATTATTTGTGTATCGGTCCTGCTCTAACTAGTTACCAAACATCCCGGAAACAGACTTCAATCTGAGGAGGACACAACCTGTTTATGGTAGCACAGCAGCCTCTAGTGGCCACAGACGTAGTGATAACAGCCATGATTACCTAGCATGGCCTTTGAGAGCCAACGTGACATGTGGGAACTGAAGTAACAAATCATCCAAACAGGAACTGAATTCTACTGAAGCTAATTCCGGTATCAACACCTGCAGGACACAAACGGTACAGAGATATATTTTAGTTTTGTCTGAGCTGTTGGTATGGTCTATTTCATGAAAGCAATTAGAATGTTTTCTAGTTTTTCCCTATTGAGGTTATGTTGAACAATATGATAATATATACCGTGAGCAGATTTTGAATTTGTCTCCATCAAAGATTTACCTACTTTTCCGTTTTTTTACGGGGCAGCTACAGCAAATCTTTAACATCTCTGTGGGACTTTAATGTGTGAGGTAAATAACCAAAACAGGCATTACTGTCTGTTTGTTTTACCAATTAACAGGTCTTCAAAGAAAATATACTGTAACAATATGTAGATATTGATAGTGTAGTATAATTAGTTTTCACTGTGATAGAGGATTTAAGAAGATTTAGAAGTCTTGTTCCCATAATGCTGAAACATTTCCCAGTTTTTGTTGATCTTCATGTCCATTTAAAGACTTTTGCTCCAAAATGACATGTACACTGACTTACCAGTCTATTAAGTACAACAAGCTAAAACAACTGCATTATACTGACACATTTTGTCCATCACATTTACAAATAAACATAAATAATTAAATAAAAAAGCTAAATAACAGAAACACCTCTGTATAATGCAATACAGTTCAACAGCACTACAAACTACATTCTACAAAAGGACTATGCAGTGCAATCAACACTAAAACAATTTGATCAAAAACTGAACATTATAACCTTCAAGAAAGGAGCATCTATTGCAGGACGTTTGTATTAGACTGTATACATCAGTTTTAGCAAGGTGTACCTAATAAACTGGCTACTGAGTGAATATAGTATTTTTAAAAAACTAACCTTGAAACTTTGGCATCATCGCAACTCACGTGAAAACTGCATGCTGTGAGTTAGCCCACTGTTATATCCTAAAATAATTTGCTTTCAAAATAACACGAGTCATCTTTGCTGTTTGAGTTGTCACCAAATTTCAGGGACTGAATTCATAAACTGGAATCCGAACAGTTCGATTAACAGACTGTTGGATGTGTTTTAAATGTCTTGTTTGTTTCTTATGTGTGTAGGACTCCCTCGAAAGCCGTACTTGGTAAGATACTAAGTAAACCAGGTGAAATAAGAAGTTAATTGAATTTAAATCAGTCATACCAAAACAGTGTTTATGCAGCATTTTTCAGACATTCCCCTCATTTCTTTTGAACTTGTAAATTAGTCACTTTTAGTAATCAGTTGATAGGTGTTTTAGAATAAGAGTATTATTAAATAAACAACTCGCAACAGGTAAAACATTCAATATATTTAAAAACTAAATAGCACCTTTAAGCCTGCATTTGCCTGCTTTTATTGAGATCTCCTTAGCTATTCATGGGCGCACAGATGGCACCAGCCTACAGGCCCATTATGCTCACAGATGAATCTAAGCAAGGTACTTAATTGGCATGGTTTCATGTGAGGCTGCATTGAGGACAGGACTGGAGCCACTGCCTGCCGCAGAGGACACCAGGGAGCCTCGTCGTCTCCACGCGCACACAAACCCACCGCTGCTCCATCGCCGTGAGAGTGTGCGGGTCTGACAGGCTGCCTCTCCCCAACTACAACACACCACGATCCGAGTTACAGAGGAGGCTTTCGACTCAATCCTCCATCCGCCATTTTCAGCAGATTGAAAGCAGGTAGAGCACAAACAAAATCACAAGTCCCCGGTCACGTAAAGCAGGTAAGTGCGAGTGTGAGTAGCCTAAACCCCCCAAACACCCTCCGACGGGCAACCTTGAGGAAGAGAACCCCACCGTGCTGCGGCCAGCATCAGGAAGGATAAGGAGGGCGGACGGTGTGCCTACAAGGGAACAATAAACTGCATCCTTCAGGCGCTGTACGGTTTACATACCCGGTCTTTTTTTTTTTTTTTTGTCTTTGTCAACTTTTTTGATGCATGGAGGCATTCCGCTTTAAAATCCGCTTATACGCACACACACTTGCGCACACCCACGTTGAAATCTCTCCATTTGTTGCTCGAACTGGAGGGGATTAAAAGATGTCTGATCACAATTCCAGCACCAGTGGATTATAGTGAGGGGGGGAAAAAATCAAATCAAATGAACTGGCTGTTAAAAAGTTCATGCATTTCATACTATGTTTAAATAGTATTTTAAAATAGCCTATAAGCTCGAGCTCCACGGATCTTTAACGATGAGGTTTATTGTCTGAGCTTTGTCAGCCTTATTCTTGCCTTTTGAGATACTACCTGATCAGTAAATCAAGTAAGAGTCGTTAAAGTCAAAAGATCCGCTAGTGAGGTGTGTGGAATATTGTCTTAAGTAATTATGCAGTGTGCTGTGTGAGCCCAAAACTTTACAGCACATGGGTCAGTCAGCTTATTGGGCTCCTGAACAATTGGCTTTAAAACATTTTTTGAAAATGTTGGGGAGCACTTCTCCGACATTCTTTTGGTAAACCTTTTGTTAACAAAAAAAAAATCTTCAAACTAATTCACAATGAAAGTACTTATTAGTTGGAGCCCTAAATAACACCTGGCATTAATTTGTAGGCTACACCTCTGATTTTCTATATTTATGAAAGGCGGAGGAAAGTATCTTCAATGTGCTGTCTACCTGTGAGTTCGAATTACACGTCACAACCTTCATGAAGCCCATTGGCACAGCTTTCTTTTGTCATGAACTTAATCTGGTTCAATGTTTCAGTGTTATGCAGAAAACCTCAACACTTTCAAGGGAAAGTTAGAGAGTTGGTGTGTTGCCCTCACTGAGATGCAGTCATGAATCTTTGTAAGGAATAGGCTACAATTTAAGCACATCCATTCAAGTGTGCTGCTACTTTTTAATCCCTTACTTTTAATCATAGTTTTATGTGATAACGCTCCATTAAGACTTGGTGTCCACTGTCTTTTGGAAACCTACCTGAATACAAATATCTTCTTGCAATCTATGAAATGTGTATATTACCTATGGATGGTCAACATGTCATGCATAATTATATTTGACATTTTTGCAGGCCTTTAATGCATTTAGATAACAAAACATTTGATGTATTGCAGATCATGGCTATCATTGGAGGTACAATGGAAACTCTGGATGGAATCCCAGGTCATGTGTGGAAGGATTTGCCTGACTGTTTGAGTCTTGGACCGTCTGCTATAAATCAAAACCGCGTCGGTGAGTACAAACGAGTGTCTATTCTGTTTAAATAACTGCAACTTTAAAGGTTCTATATACAGTATTCAGAGCATTAATATAGCAGCAAACCACTATTTGTAAAGATATAGTGGATTAATGTCTACCTGAGCAGATAATGACATCTGTCTGTGTGTGCGTCTGTGCCTGCTTTGTTAACTGAGCCGGGCTGGCCGCTCATTCTTTTTAGTGCATGTGAGTCTCGCTGGTGTGCCCCACTGGCTAGCTCATGGCCGCTGCTTTGCACTCAGACAACGGTTATGTCTGATAACGCCATGTTGAGAGCCGTGTGGAGGCAATAAATATGCTCTGAATTCCGTACGGGGAACCTTTAACAACTTTTAAGACCATAGGGAGGCGAAGTGCTGCCCCTTCTGGTGCCACGCCATGGGAGCTTTTTTATGGAAAGAATATGTACGGTAAGTCAGGAGTGAGAGACGAATCATTTTTTCATCCCGTTTTAATTGTGCTATAAATCACGGATATGATGTTTGCCAATTTTTTTAAATAATTTTGCACATCAAGAAAGTTGCATTTTGTCGTAAATAAATACATAATTTGAAAGACTTCACACCCAAAAGTTGCATAAGTGTTGTCTCTCACTGAAGCTGTGTTTTTACCGGGATGTACTCACACCAACAACGGGTCTTGCTCGTTTTTATCGCTTCCCAGCTGATAAAGAGTCGCTGGAAGAAACACATCAGGTCAGATAATGTTACATTTATGACTGGAACATAGCTAAATGACCTAGCTAGCAAGCCACTTTGGCCATGTTTGTGTTGTTGACATATATTGTGCAATATGAGTTTCACACAAAACTATATGGTACTGTGTGTGGCAAACCTACAAAGTGTGAATTTGTTGACTTGCAAAATTATCTTTTTAAATTGACAAACATCATATCTGTAATTCATGGCATTATCGAAAAAAATTGGTCTCTGCAGTTGACTACCATACAATTTATTTTTCAAAATAAGATCCCATGTGGGACACCAGACAGGGAGGGACTTCACCTCTCTATTTACATGTTTCAATTTGCATTTCACTGATGTACAACTTTTGAAAATGCCTACCAGCAGCAAATGACAGTGAGGTTAGACTGTGTTGGAAAATGAAGAACTTTTAACACATTTGGGGACGATCAAATAGTATCAACAAAAGTGAATTTAAATTCTAGTTATGTCATTAGGCTATACGTAGCTATTCTTTGAAACTGGCAGATTAAGGCTTCCACGCCTACCGTAGACAGACTTCTTCTGTACACAAGGCTAATCACAAAAATATATATTTGGAAAAACAAAATCAGTTTCTAATAACCTCTAGTTACTGTAAACCTCATTATGCCAAATTCTGAAGATCCACTTCCTTGAGTGTAAGGTTACCATTGTTTAAGTGAAACCACTCTCTACATGTATTTACAATTGTATATAAACTGATACAAATTGTATCCTATTTAATATTTAGAAATGCATAAATCTCAAATGTAATGGGTATAAGATGTTTTACTTATTCTTATTTCCAGGTGTCTGGGCCACTCAGTTCATCCCTAAAGGCAAGCGGTTCGGCCCATTTGTTGGAGAGAAGAAAAAAAGGTCCCAGGTGACCAGTAACGTGTACATGTGGGAGGTACGTTACAGACTGCGCTTGGCATTGTTCCCTAAAATACTCTCCTGCACCTTTTCTCTTTGCATAGCTAAAATGAGCCCAACTACTTCCTACTCTTTTCAGTAGATTATGTAAGTGGCCTACATAATCTGTTGTCACCTGTAAGAGTTGTATGATACATTAACTCAAACATCTTGTGGCACAACTGCTGTTTTGGGGGAAATAATAATAAAAAAAAAAAACGTTGCTATGACAAAGGCTGCTGATTATGTTTTAGTTCCCACTTAGGTAAAGGTGACCCCATTTAGTTCTCCTGTCCAGTTCTTTTAGAGATACATATTAAAACATAATTGTGCGTGTGTCCTAAAGGTTTACTTCCCAGCGCGGGGCTGGATGTGTGTTGACGCCACAGACCCCATGAAGGGGAACTGGCTGCGATACGTGAACTGGGCACGCTCTGGTGAAGAGCAGAATCTGTTCCCCCTGGAGATCAACAGAGCCATTTACTACAAAGTTTTAAGGGTAGGTCAAACGCATACATGCAGCCTACAGGTCATACAACCAGGGGCACATATATGTATATGAATGTTAAAAACACCTCAATATAATGCTGTCCAGTTTAACACCACTGCAAACTACAACCTCAATAATAAACGTATAATGACGTAATACTTCTCCTAACTGTCAATCAAAACTAAACCTAATTATTATTGTAAAGGTTGGCTTGAATTTGAACCTCTTCCTGGATAAAACTGCCATATACTGTAATATACTGCATAAATGCATCAGTTTGAAATCCCTACATGTGATATAACAGCCTAACACCTATTTAAGATTCATGTAAATCTAAAAAAAAAAAAAAGTGGTTAAACGCAGTTATGGTAGCTTCACCCCACAATAAAGGTGCCATCCCCAAAAATGTGCATTATTGGTGAATACACTGCAGACTATGGTGAAAACCCTGTCAAATTCCAACTCCCCCACCCCCCCACCCTAAGACAGATAAGATGCACAGTGGCCCAAATATCCCCCCTTGCCTCCCAGCAAGCCGAGCTGTGATTGGTGGCCGACCTCATCTCTCATTGTTGCAGCCTATCGGGCCGGGAGAGGAGCTGCTGGTGTGGTACACTGTGGAAGACAACCCTGAGATAACAGCTGCACTGGAGGAAGAAAGAGCCAGCAGTCAGAGCAGGAAAAATTCACCCAGGGCGAAGCGAGGTGAGGCCTTATTTAATGTTCACCGGGATGCCATTCGTGCTCCGTTCAGACCCCTCCGGTGTGCGCGCGCTGCCCGCACGAGAAGCCAACTCGGCCACGGATTGTTTTCTCCGCTGCTCAGTCGAAGTTGTAACAGGGGGTGAGGGGAGGGGGGGGAGCTAAAGCTAGCTAGCAGACTGAAGCTAGTGGGGGAGCTAACGCTCACGGTTGCGATGTGTTGGAGCTTTTTTTTCCTCCTCCACTTTCACACCCGACCCGAAACTCGTCGCCCCGCGAGCAGATTCAGCCCCCCGAAAATAACGAGCGAATCCCGGCCAACTCGTCCCCGCTTGAGCCCACGTGTAGCTGCTAGACGGGCAGCTTGGGGGCAACTTTTAGCTGCTTTTCCTCCTCCTCTGGGTCCTGACGGTGTCGAGGATGTGACCTTCCTTGAGTTCCTAAAGCATGAAAGCCATCCATCGGCGAGCCTCTACTTGATGGTGGCCTAGCAGCTCCGGCTAGTTAGCCCGCTGCCTCGTCCGACCGCGGGCTGATTGCAGCGTATGTATTGGGTAACAACCCGAAATATAGCCGTCGTGTGTCGTGGGGGGTGTTTATAATGATCTTTCTCTCGGTTTTGGGTCCACAATAACCGGTTCATCGAGTTGTCAGACTTGGGTGTTGCATGCTAGCGTGAAGCTAAACGGCTAAGGGCTGAGAGCACGGAAATCCCAGAGCCCAGGAGCAGATGTAAAACTGTGTGTTGTTATTAAACACTTATTATATCGATACGAAGGGGACACGGTGAAGGCAGAGGCTCTGGTTATGATCGGTCCCCGTGGAGTTGTAGCCTGGTTGATATCGTTGACGTTTTGTGGCTTCAGACAGACAAACAAAACCGTGAAATAACGCCACAGAAACGTCATTTCGTCAAGCTTTTTCAACAACGTTACAGTTCGTATTCAGCAAGTTAATGAGAGCTGGTAAGCGTACAACATATTGTTAACAAAACACGATCAATATGGTGCGATGTCACAATTACATTTTGTTTCCTCAGTATGAACTTTGGACATAGTCTTTCCATCTTATGGGTCGTGTGTGTGATTCAATGTGGGACCATGAAGAAGAGGTTAACTGAGGGGAAAAAGACACATTCAGACAATCTGCTGACTGATCTTGTTTGTTTTTTGATACTTCTTGTTTCACTTATTCGTCGTAAATCATTGGCATGCGGGACAGGGGGCCTTGAGAAGTGTGTTGTAATGTATGATAAAGACACCTTGCAGAAATGTCAAATTGGAATAAGCTACCGCGAGAATGTGTTGATAACGCTCCCGGGAAATGCTTGCAGGTGTTATTCAGAGACTTGACTCTTCATGTAGATGCAATTAAATAAACTCAGAAATACAGGCAACATAGAGAAAGTAAAAGCTGTCTCTGGTAGCCCTGAAATGTCTGTGAAATAAGGTATGAAACTAAATGTAAGGGCTGTGAGCTACATTTCCTGAGATGTTATTTAAGCTTTACAAGTCATGTCTTATGTACCCTACAGGAAATAGCTTTGAACACATCATCTCTTTATGCTACAGCGTTGTGGCTTTTGGCAGCCCTGTACTGTACAGCAAAGTCAACCTTGGTGAAGTTAGCTTACCTATCCTGCTAGCTTCATCTGAATATCAAACACAATGCATGTTATCTAACTGTTGTATGTCAGAGTCGGTGTGCTTGCACAGCAACTGTTGCCTTTAAAAAAAAAACCACAGAATGTGGCCCCCAAATGCTAGTTGAATTATAAAAATGATTGCGTAGTTGAGCAGAATACCTGTGACCATGCTGGTCAGATGACTGACCTGCAGCATGTGTTTCTCTGGTATAAATAAAGCTTTGTGGTGCAGGTCAGGTGACCTTGTTGACGCAGTCTTCATGATGAGGAGCTCCCAGGAAAGGCTCTTGAGTCAGGCAGGGGTTAGACATTTAAATTACTGATGCATGCAAGCCCATCATTTTGAGTGCCATACAAGGCTGTTTTATGCTTTCTTCTATGGTTCGGTGTAGTAATCTGAGCACACAAGGTGAAAAAGTAAAATAGATTTTTAAGTCCTATTGATATAGGTTTCATGGGTCTAATAATCATATATTACACCTGTTGGTCTATTTTTAAGTCGTATTAAAGTCTTGGCATGCTTCCTCCTCCTCGAATTTTGTTTGCAATAAATAACCAACGCCTGCTATTTAGCCAGAACTGTATGTAATTATTGATAAATAATAATGCTCAAATGCACATTTACCATATTCTTAACATGTTACAGCAATTGGTCTTATAAAATGTCATTTTTATTGGTGCGTTATTGAGGAAGATTCTGCTCATGAAATATTTGTGGGAAAAACCTAGCACTGGAAAAGAAATGTCTATGTATATACTAATATTAGTTTTTGACGATCTTAATTGTTAACCTGTGTTTGCTTTTAAACAAGTCTGATACAGAGATGTGTCTGTGTCTGTGTCTGTGTGTGCTTGCAGCCAGAAGAAAGCTGCTGGAGAGAGCCAGACAGGCTGGTTTGGGTGGATTCAAGAAAACAAGTGTAACCAAACCTACTGTCAAGGAGATGTGGGATGGAGAAGAAGGTAAGGTGACTTATTGTTGGGGATAATTGGCTTATTTTTCACCCACTCATTTATGTCTCAAGTAGTTACTTAGCCTATTTTGAAATAGTAATTGTTTTAACTGTTTACAGATATTCCTGAAATGATTTGAGGAAAAAGCATAACGTGACACTCCTGCTAATTTGTTTACAGGTCTGAAGGGGGAGGACGAGAGGCCATCAACCTTAGGGCCCTCACAGGAACTCCAGGAAACCCATCCCATGAGAAGCACTGACTGTAGGGATGTGGAGGACGTGTCAACAGTGATGATTCACAGGGGGAATGGGGAGGAGGAAGAAGAGGAGGATGCTGATGATTTGGAGGAACCGAGTGAAGTACAGCAGCAAACTGCTCAGCGTTCACCTGCGGCTGATTCCATCCAAAATAAGCAGCCGGGCTCATTGCTGACCAGCGGGGAAGAAAGCCATAAGGATCCACAGGGAAAGGTTGAGTCTTCCTCTCTTGCAGGGCAAGAACCACAGGTTGATCCTGATCCTGATCTTGACCCCGATCCTGATGGTGACCTTGAGGGCGATCCCCATGGAGAGTCATATCCCTGTCAGCACTGTGAGCGCCACTTTTCCACCAGACAGGGTCTGGAACGTCACATACACATTCATGCCATCACTAACCAGCAAACGCAACTGTTCAAGTGCCGGTACTGCAGTAAATCCTTCGGCTCACAGGTGGGGCGGCGGCGGCACGAGAGACGGCACGAGAGTGGGCTTAAGAAAAGGCCTGGCTCTCTGGCAGGCACTGCCAGCCTACTCAGTTCTGTGATGCAGACTGATGGTTCAAGTCCCGACTGCACCAGCCCGACGAGTCACTATATAGCCATAGGGTCCCAGGTTACTGGAGGACCTCTGCACAACTCTGAGATGCAGAAAAAGGAGTTGGGGCCTTATGCTGACCGTCCTTTTATATTGGATGAAAATGGGGAGTCGAAGGAACTCCATCCCTGCAAGTACTGTAATAAAGCGTTTGGCACACACACAAACATGCGTCGACACCAACGTAGAATACATGAACGGCACTTATTACCAAAGGGAGTTCGCAGGAAAGGCATGCTGCTACAAGAGGCATCAGTGCAGAAGCAGCCGCCGCCGCAGCAGCAGCACCAGCAGCAGCAGCAGCAGCAGCACCAGCAGCAGCAGCAGCCTGATGAGTCACCCAACACCAGCCCTCCGCCCGTCTACGTGCCCAGTGCGGACACAGAAGACGAGGTAGACAGGGATGATTACGCAGTTGACATATCCAAAAACATCTCTGAGAATTTGAGCTTCTACATTGACGGCAAGATCGTGTCCACCAGTTCAGTGAGCAGCTGTGAGGTGATAGAGGTGGACTCCAGATCTGCAGCTCTGTTCGGTCTGGACACGGTCATCATCAGTCCAAATCAGATCAGTCAGGCGCTGAAGGGAGAGGGTCGAACCGGCGTTGTGAAGCAAATCTCCAACATTGGCCAGCCAGCAGCAAAAAGAAGAACATCCACACCCCCATTTGTTCCCAGCCTTAAAGTCGAGACGGAGTCAGCATCTCTCGCAGCCTCTTCATCGTCTTCATCATCCTCTACATCTTCCTCATCTAACTTGTTAGTGGGTGGACTGTTTCAACAAGCTGCCGATTCATCAGCATTTCAGCGAGAGAAAACCGTTTATCTCTCACCTAAACTCAAACAGCTCCTTCAGACACAAGACATTCAGAAATCAACCCTTGCCCTGATAACAGAAAGCCATAGACTGGCCTCGCCGCTGTCAGTCACGCAGCTGCCAGGGGCTTCAGGCAGGTTTAAAAGGAGAACATCCTCTCCCCCGTCATCTCCACAACTCAGTCCTGCATGTAAAACGGAGAGCTGTAAATCCGAGGTGGTGAGCTCATTCGCCCTAAAGGTGCCAAAGCTAGAAAGCCTCAGTGCGTCACCTCCTGGGAGCCTACTGGACAAGGAAGATGGAGACAGCCTGAACCTTTCTGAAAATAATATGCACGGCCAAACCTCATCTAATAGCGGTGGAAATTCCTGTAATCAGCAGCCCTTGGACCTGTCGAACTCTGTCACCAGGAGGAGGGACAGCTCGAACAAGGTGCTCGGGGATTCAGCTCTCGATTTAAGCTTCCATCGGAAGAGCAGCGCCGAGCCTGAATCAAAGGGAGGTCCAGCGCCACAGCCACTGATAAAAAAGAGGAAGCCGAACACTAGCATGCTTGAAAAGGTGCTGATGAATGATTATTTAGGTCTACCTTTGCCAGGAGATGAGGGCCCCTCGGCCGTAGCAAATTTGAGTTGTTTCCATTCTCACTCTCCAAGCATTGCGACAGAGTCTGCCCACCCCTCTCCACCCTCTTTGACCCCTGTCACTATGAACCCCTCTTCCCCCGGGAACTCCAGTGTGACATCCCCGACACCACCACCCCCTCTACTACCCACCATACCATCTCCGCCAGCTATGCCGAGCTCTCCTCTTTCTCAGCCTTCAGACTCCTCCACCCAGAGATCTCTTCCTGTCCTCTCGCCAAAAATGTCTCCAAGATCAGTTGAACACAATCCCCTGTCGGACTCTGACGACAATTTGTATGTTGACGAAGACGAGGACGAGGAAGGGAACCATAGCTCTGAGCCACAGGACTTCCCGAACACTCCGCTTAAAGATCCCGTTAATCGCTCAGCGTCATTAAGCCCTCCTGAGCCGACATCGATAGATCTGGCCCCTATGGAAGAAGATGTTTCCCTGACAGCATCTTCCGTCGCAATGGCAAATGGCAAAATGAACCAAAACCGTGACTCGGTAGCAGAGGAATCTCTTGCTGCCCTCTCACCCCAGCCAGAATCCTCATCTTCCTCATCATCTCCTCCTCCTGCATCTCATAATCCAGCCCCAACACTGGTTTTACAATCCTTCCCTCAGATTAAGATTAAAGAAGAGCCTGAGCCCTGCGTAGATGAGCTGCCAGTTATGAATCCTGCACCTCCGGATGGGGTTGACTCTTCCCCTCAGCCTGCTGCTCCTGATAAAACGTCTGGTAAAAGCTCTGCGGCAGAGGAAGTCGACTCGACATACTGCAAGACCTTTGTGTGTAATGTCTGCGAGGAGCCGTTCAACTCCATCAAAGAGCTCAGTGGACACATCACTGAGCACGCTGCGGATTGGCCCTTCAAATGTGAATTCTGTGTGCAGCTGTTTGGTGACGCTCCAGCGCTGCTGGCTCACCGGACAACGCTACACGGGGTGGGCAGGATATTTGTGTGCTCTGTTTGTTCCAAGGAGTTTGCATTTCTCTGTAACCTCCAGCAGCACCAAAAGGATTTGCATCCAAACGAGACATGTTCACATACCACTGTAGAAAGTGGCAAGCTGAGGCCACAAAACTACACGGATCCATCCAGAGCCAAAGAGGAAAGCAGTCCTTCAACACCAGCACCAGAGACGACGGATGAAGCTGCTCCACACAGTGACACTGATCTAGCAAAAGAAGAGCCTGACGTTAACGGGAATCATACAGAGGACGGGGCCGAGGACCCCAATGAGGAGCTGTACACTACAATAAAGATCATGGCCTCAGAAGGAGGGAAGCCTAAAGCCCCGGATGTTCGCCTCGGCATTAACCAACACTACCCCAGTTATAAACCACCCCCGTTTCCTTATCACAGCCGTTCCCATGCTGGCTCTGTGGCCTCGGCTACTAACTTTACCACCCACAACATCCCACAAACCTTTAGCACTGCCATACGCTGCACAAAATGTGGCAACAGCTTTGACAACATGCCTGAACTGCACAAGCACATTTTGGCCTGTGCCAGTGCCAGTGATAAGAAGCGCTACACTCCCAAGAAAAACCCCATCCCCCTCAAGCAAATAGTGAAGAGTCCGAACGGAGTCCCGTCGCCCTCAGCAGCCATTGCAGGCCAGAGTCCTTTCCGTAGAATGGGTCAGCCAAAGAGACTTAACTTTAATCAAGATACAAATGGTAAAACAAAAATGAGTGCCCTCAGTAAGAAGAAAAACCAGTTGGTCCAGAAGGCAATTACACAGAAAAATAAAGCCGCCACTACTGCAAAGAAGGCTACTGTTAAAGTTGAAGAGCTGGCCTCTAACGTTTGCCCCCACTGCAGTCGGGAGTTTACTTATCCTGCAAGTCTCAGTAAACATATGGCAGTCAGCTGTCCCATGAAGCCTGTCGTTAAAAGGGGCAAAAAAGGTCTAGCGGAGGTGAAAAAGGAGGCGGTGTCGGTGGTAGATAAAAACATCAAGCTTAGAAAGAAAGCCTCAGACTGTGAAATACCGCAGACAGAACGGGAGCCTAAACCCCTCGGAAAGACCAGAGCTCGCAGCTCTGGAGCAGCAGACCCTGAACCCTCCCAGGCTAACAAAGGAAGACCCGCCGCTACGCTGGGCAGACTAAAGAGGCCTGCCTCGTTCCCAGCACCAGTTTCTGCAAGCAAAAAAACCAAGAAGGGCCAAGTTCAGTCTCTACCTCCCACCCCGTCAGCCCCTGACGCTCCCGGTGTGACTGCACAACCACGACCAGCCATGAGAATGCAGCGACTGGGCAAAGAGGCAGCACCCAAGAGATTAGCCGAGGCCAAATCACCACCACCACCACCACAGCTGAAGAAAGAGGAGCGCTTCTCCCTTCGAATGAGGGAGAGAGTAGGGGGTCCAGTCACCAGGAGCTTACAAATGGTCAACGCCGCTCCTTCTGTTGAAGTGAAAACGGAAGAACCACCAACTCAAGAGCCAAAAGAGACTCAGGTGAGACGGCGTTTGTTTGTTTGATGCTCCCATCTTGTCTATTTTTATTGGGGTTAGACAGAATGACTGGCCAGGCAAATATTATCTTATTGCAGATATGTTGGTGTCACTGTGCATGCCAGCTGATGGGTAGCAAGAATTTGCAGCACATAATTGGCAAAGATATGGTTGAGGCATTTCATTAAGTGTTGCAATTACATAGTTTCTCCGGCAGAAATAATTAGTCAAAATCAGAAATGTGTGAAACGCTGACAACTTTTACTTTTTAACTGCAAAATGTCAAGCTCAAATGTCAAGTCTTTTGTCACAATTCTGTAATAACAACTGGGGACCGTATGGAAAATCTTGATTATCGTTGTTTTAAGATAAACTGGGGGATTAAGTGGGTTAGAAGTGGTTTTCTCAGGACAGTGTAAAAAGAAATGAAATACCTGCTGATGTATATTGTTATTCTTTATAAAAACTCTTTTAATATTAATATCATCGTCAACTTCAGACGACGGGTTTGGTCAGACCGAAATCTTAACATCCTGTTTCATAAAAGTACTGTTGGACGCCTGAATTTTACATTCATGAACAAATGTGTTTCAAGGGCTCATGTCCGTCTCGACTTCCCCTCACAGTTCTTTGTTGGTAAACTTTGTTTGTCTTGTGTGTTACAGGAAGTGCTGATGAAGTGAGCCATGTGGACACTGTTGAGCTCATCTGGGTATCCAGTTCTCACCTCTCAGGCAACGCTCTGGACTAATCAAGGCACTGACGGCACTGAGGTCAACCTTTTGTGGTGGGATCATTCACTTCAAACGCGTGAAGTCTCTCAACTGCCTTTGCTGGATTTAAGGAGGGAACTCTCTTTATCTTCCATCTATCTTATGAACTGAGCCTCGATTTTAGCCAGCCTTGCAAAAAAGGAAACGAAAAAAAAAAAAAAACTGTAAATGACAATGAGTTAATATATACAATACGAGTCATTACTTGACCCAAAACAGTAACATTAGGGCTCCGTTATGTTGGAAAGCTGATATATTGCAAATGGCAATCATGTATCAGTGAGGGTTAGAGAAAATAGTTTATTCTTTTGTTCCATATTTTCCCCTTTTGGTTGTTTTTAGATTTGTGGATGTTTCCAGAGTCTCTTAATGCATGTGCAGAATAGAGCATTAACTAGATTAAGCCAATTTCCATGTTTCTCCCAACGGGCACCTACTTCAGTTTATACATGATTTGCAAAGTATGTATGTTTTGATTTAAATTTCTGTAGTCATTATATTGTAGAATATATCTTGCTGGTATGTTTTTGTTTGGGAAACAAAAATGAAAATGGCAGTAGTTTACTGCAACAATTGGTCCTCAGGAACACTGTATATCTGTGTGGTAAGTATGTGTATGGTTATAGTTGGATGTGTGACCTGACAGCTATTCCTTTGGATAATTCTCAAGTATGTCATGTTTTTACTTGGTTTCTCATATTCTTGTTTATCCGACGTTGGCAGTTAATTCGAGTTGTAAAATGATAGAAATTATTTTGTATTCTCCTAAAATAATGTCCGTCTTGAAAATAATTTTTAATAACACTCATTCAGCCCAGTGTTTCTTACAGCACTTTAAAACCAACTGCCAAAATTTCTAGCTGGATCGGTAAGATTGGCTTCATTGAACGGTGAATAATGGAATGTATTCAGACACTCTGCAGACACTGGTATCTTGCACCAAATTGGTGCAAAGCATTCATCTAATCTCAAATACTACTTTTACAGCCAAAATAAATCTCTGAATTGGTTGTTTCCGTTAAGCAATTTGACGCATGAAAATGACACATGAACCAACTTTTATATGCCAAAATGCATGATAATAACTCAATTCCTCAAATAAGTTGAATGCAGCATTGTTTTGTTTTTGTCCGCGTACGTGGATGTGTGCAAAGATGTTTCATGTGTCTGTTTTCTTTCAGGAGCCATACCATAATAACTTAACTGAACGACTTTTCTTCTGAGGACAAAGTCATCTTTGTTTCTGTGCGTTGATATATTTGGCAAGTTTGTACCAATGGAAAGCTTCTTATTTTTAGTTAATATTTTCCAGTGCTCATCCCACTTTCTCACTCTTGACCATATCCAGTTGTACCACAGGCAGTGCTTAAACGCTTGTAGCATGTTATGGGAAAGTAAATTGAACAATATGATTTGAAACTAATTTAATTTCCACATGGAATCTTCAAGTTTGCCTTTCAGCATCAAGATTATGTATTTAAGGATGAACAAAGACAAAAATCCCGAATGACCTCAAGTAAAACATTGCTGTAATTGACATAATAATAATAAAAAAAGTTTTTCAAATTGTGTTCAAGCTTTTGTTGTTTTTGCTTATGGTGTTTTCAATTATACAAGCTCTGTGAGATGTGAGGTTAAAAAAAAAAAAAGGCAATTGAATGGGTGGAAATGGTCTTCTTACATTGATCCAGGTCCATTTCCACTCCTTCAATTTCATACTTTTATAGAAAAGTGCATTATAGAAAGGGAGTTTTCAAGTTCATGATGTAATGTATTTCTACATTATAGTTTACTGGTTATGTAAAAATCTATTTTGAGGATGTAGCGAGAGGAGAAAATTATTAACTGCACTCTTAAGTGGCTCTGACTCTTTTAAGGGTATTTCATTCACTGAGACCGTTTCTCATTTTATTTCTTTATTTTAATATAATAGATGTTACTGCTATTTCAGCTGTAATAAAGTTTCCCAAATTACATTTGCTGATTGTCTTCTCCACTTGCTGCCTGCCAGTGACCTGTATAGGATTATGAAAAATAAATTTTAGATTCCGTTTTCTTTGAATTCGATAGAGGGCAGTGCTTCACATAAATCATATTTTAAGTTGCTGCCTCCGCAGGTCAGCGAGCTGCTGCTGGAGGGCCACGGCCATCGTCCGCTCGCTCGTTGCTGCGAGATGCGTTTCTATTTTGGTAGCAGTGCACTTGTCAGAGAGGTTGATATGTGAGTCCTACAGTACCTTAAATTCTTACCTCTGCTGTGTACCTTCACCTTGTAGAGGGACATCGGAGCAAACTGTGTAAGAGTAGTTTGTTAGTCACAGATATTTGCTTTCAAAGTTTTTATCAGGATTTCACATTAAATGGGGCTGTTTTTGTGACAGTTGAACTTTAAACGACATGTAAAATGTTTTCTGTAAATTTGAGCCTGGCTATTACCATTCTTAGCATTTATTGCTAAAGCACCATATTGTAACTAATTTGTCTTATTACTTTATTAGTTTGTTATTGACTACTGCCATAAATCACAGCAGCACTAATGTGCTGTGTTGTGCACACAATCATTAATCATCACTAATATACCATTGCCCCTTTTTGATGCTCTATGGCAGTAGCACAGTTAATGCTTTTCCATTAAGAGACAAAGCAAAACAAAACTGTTACTAACCGCATAAAAAGGTGAATGTACTATAAATATAATTAAATATAATCATACTTAAAAAGCTCATTTCGGTCTCCCAACATAAGAAATAAACTGGAACTAAACAAAATACCAAACCCTAATCGTCAGCTACAAAGTAATTACATGATTATGCGGAAAACTAAAAAATTAAGTTTCTCAGGATAAGTGTTCGCAGCAAAGGTATTAAAAATAAAGTCCACACTTCTCAGTCACAGTAAACTTCCAACGTTCAAGATATTATTTTGTATAATTCATGCTTGAAATAAATCCAAATAAAGTAACGCATGAGAAACCTTCTGAATTAATATTCACGAGTTGCACCCTAGCAGCTTTAGAAATAAACCCTTTCCCCTTACGTAATAATAAAGTTAATAAAACTGTTTGTTTCTAGAGCATCGCCTAGTATTAAAAAAGTGGTGTATTAACCTGGATAGGATACCAAATCAGCTCAGAACCACTGATGGGACATTTGTCACCATGAACCCCTTTCAAGGTCTCATCTGGCATATGTGCATCTGCTGAGATTATTTTTGTCCAGACCCCATCCATCACGCTCACGTACATTAATGAGCTATGAAGCCCACCGGACGGACAGTGGGGAACAGAAATGTGCCTCTGGCTTCGGGAACAAACTTGGAGAACTGGGATGTCTTGTGACTGGATCTTCACATGAGGTTATCATGTTGATGGATGGGGTTATGAATTAAATTCAATCTGTATTTTGGATGTGATCCACAGGCTGGATTTTTCTTTATTCAGAGAGATGGGGGAGACGTGTTTATTTGCCCCAGTGCCATGATGGTATACTTTATGACTGGATGTGGTTTATGACTGTTCAGCTATGAGGGTGGAAGGGTGGGCTCTAGGAAGAGTGCTGCACCATACTCATGCTGTCAGGGTGAAATATCACTACACTCTCTCTTGATTGTTGTGTACGGTGCTTCAGCTCTATTCATAAAAATGTAATTCCATGCAGCTCTGTGCCTGGCTTGACGAAATAAACGACGATACCCCAGAGAGGCAGCTTTAATGCGTAAAAGAGCACCGAGGCTGCTTAAGGGCCTCGGTGCTCAATTACCACATCCAGAAGGTTCAGGACAAGCATCTGTTTGTAGAAATAGACTCAAAGTAGAGCTGGTATGCACTACTATTGCTCTACATAACTTGATTTCATGAATGTAACAATATCTTTATTATAACAAGATGTCACTGATCAGTGAAAACCTTATTTATCTCAAAATTGTTAGATAAACAGGATTATATAACTGGAAACTACGCGTTGATAAATTTCATCTCCCTCTTAAAGAGTAACTTAACAGCACTTCGGAGAGCAGTGTTTGTTGTCCTCTCTGTTTGAATGTTTCAAAACGGTTTCACCTCTGAACACACCAAGCATCAGCATTCAATCAGCCACGTGCTCTGTTGAACCTGTAACCACACCCAATAGTGATGTCACCAGGCCTTGAAGTGCACTTATCCTGCACTGCAGCAAGGTGAAAAGCAAAGACAGGAGTGTCAGGGACAGTAAGGTCACTCTTTAAGCTAAATAAAGCAATAAAAAACAGTGCTAACATACTGACGTTAATATAATGTTTAATTTGTATGTCATCATGATTACATTGAGCTGGTATCCCACAGGATATTAAGCCTTGGTATAATTTTATGACTTGTTTATTGATTATTTTCATCATCTTTTAATCTTCTGTTGATTCAGCTTGAGTGTGAATAGCATAAAAAATGAGCTTGTGTTTTCCTTTTCTTACAACAAAAGATCTGGTTGAATATAAAGAATCTGGATCAGACTGGATCGCT
Organism: Ophiodon elongatus; assembly: GCA_016806645.1. Taxonomy (NCBI): domain Eukaryota; kingdom Metazoa; phylum Chordata; class Actinopteri; order Perciformes; family Hexagrammidae; genus Ophiodon; species Ophiodon elongatus. The sequence goes on along the minus strand of JACSYO010001618.1, from coordinate 592,956 downwards.
GGTTTTAAACCATATTGTAATTTGTTTTCGAGAGAATGATAGCCCGCCAGTGATGGGGAGACAGCGTGGGAAGGAATGACAGCTGCTCATACATGACAATATACAGCCTCCAAAAAAAGCCCACTCTGCCTCTACTTCCTGTTCAAAGAGAATAGCATTAAAGCTGATGAAGACGGAGAGAAGATTTATTCTGTTGGGCATTAGTCTCTTACACTTGAAAGTGAAGTTGTGTCTCAAGTCTTCTTCTTGTTTGTAAAATGTCTGCATTCAGTTTGACCTTCGTATTCTTCGGATTTTAGTTGTGGGTTTACGCTACTACATGCCGTCTGTTACTGCTGCTGACTTAGTGATTTGGATTAAATCACTACTTAACCTGCTCTGAAGCAAACGCATTCATTTCACAGTTATTTGGTTTTCACGTCTTGCTGTTTTTTTTTCTCACCTGCAGAACCACCTGCTTAAGTCTGCCCACCACCCGAGCCTTCCTCCGAGCTCCCACTGTGGTCCGTTGAGGGTCCTGCCATTTCCTTTCAAAACAGGAGGATGTGATGCGGGGATGTGAGTGCTGCGGTCAGGTCCCCGGTGTGCTCGCCTTGCAGAGCAGTGGTGTGAGAGATGGCTCCATGACAATGGGCTTCCTGGCAAAGGTCTTTTTTTTTGTTGCTCTGGAGGAAATCGGCTGTTTAACGCAGGTTTACACGCTGCAGAAAGGTTAGACAGTGCAGGGGTGAATAATATGTTGGAACACCAGAGTTTTGTCTGCGGTAGAGGTCTCCATGCCAACCGCTGCACAGTGAGTACAATATCTGTGCCTCTGAGGCCTGAGAAGGTATTTTAGGACCTCGTAATGTGTGCTCATTTGATCTCATGACTGTAAATTTTTTATCACTACACCTTCATGTACCTTTTAGCTCCAGTGTGTAGAGGGTATTTTCACACATGCCAGAACATCCCATATTTCACTGCTTCACTGTGGCTGTTGCACTACATAGCGAGGCAAGTAGGAGTTTATAAGAGTTCTTTTTCAGTTGAGTATGAGCTAATTTTATTTTTATACTCAGCAGTTTTCTACAATTCCTTTTCAAGATGAAGCCTCTGGAAACCACCAGCTGTACCAGCCCTACTTTTCACTTTTTATTCAACCCCTCCACTTTCTCATCCTCTTTTTTTCCCTCAGCACTGGGGGAAGATGAAGCACTCGAGTTTGCTAGAATCTGTTTCCCAGCAGCGGCCCGAGCTTTAAGATGGATCGAGGGGATTTGCATGGGGTGGGGTGGAGAGAGTAAGAGATGTGTGTGTGAGAGAGGGAGAGAGAGATGTTACTGCTGAGGCACAGCAAATGAGGGCTGTAGAGAGGAGAGGGGAGGAGGGAGAGGGAGGAGAGAAAAGGGGGCATAGTCACACAGATCAGAAAACAACAGTCCCGTCCTGTGCCCAGAGGACAACCGCTGCTGTCTCCTCACACTAGTGACGAGGGAGGATTGACTTCTACCTGCCGTAGACGCAGTGCTCACCCCTCGCCTCCCCTCCTCTTCTTTGCTCTTCCCTTCAACCCAGCCTGTCTGGAGCCGCAGAGGACTGTCAGCCTGTACAGACGAACCACAAGATCAGAGTGCTGGCAGAGCAACTGTGCCTACAGCTCTGCTACCTGCTCTACCACGCTCACACATGCACAGCAAAATGCTTTCACAGGCACACATTCAGAGAACTTTCTCTTGCGCGCACACACTTACATGCTGACAAGCAGGCAGGCAGGCAGGCAGGCAGGCAGGCAGGCAGGCAGGCAGGCACACCCCCTTCCATTATCTGTGCGGCGAGCAATTCCGCTCATATTGGTGTGAGCAGCGAGGGGCTGTACTTCGCTCCTCAGCAGCAGCAACAGCAGCAACAGCAGCAGGACGGGTCCAGAGGCGAGCAGTCATCGCCAGAGATAACACACCAGCTTCTACAACTGAAGGCAAGGACCCCCTACCCCCCAACATGGCTTTTTCTCATTCTTCTTTTTTCTCTTCTTGCCTCTCTCCACTTTTCTATCTTGATGTGACGCAGTGTTGCTGACCTTCCCTCATCCCCCTCCTCTCTCTTTCTCCTCAGCTTGTGCCAGTGGGACAGCCATGGAGGACACCCTCACCTGCAGCCATGCCACCTTCTCCCAGGTGTTTGGACGCCAGGGACAGCTCATGCAAGCCAGTGAGTAGCCACAATTAGACCTACTGACAAATCATTAGCAAGCTGCATGTCCCTCATGTCAGCATAACTGATCTCCACCATCTGCGTTTCTTCCCGATCCCTTCCTCAATCTGATTGCCATTTCAATTTAGCTGATGCCTAGAGGTTTGAGGTACAAAAGATGACAGCATCGTGGCTTAAATCTCCCCGGGCTGCTGCTGTGACTGAGCATGGAGTTTTTTGGGGCGAAAAAAATAAAAACTAGGTTATTTTTGGGACGAATGTCAGAGATGAGCGTGCTTATGTAAAGGGCAAGAAAAAAAGAATCACTTAGATTGCGGTTGATGTTTCTGTTAGCTCAGCAAGTTGCCGTTAGGCAGGTTGGATACAACTTGTGTACTATTTTATTTCAAGAAGGGACCTACAAAAGCCTGTATTTTTCAGACAATATACAGGTTGAACTCGGGGCTGTGGCTCAGCTGTGCTGGGGGTCGCATTTTAGGGGGCACTTTATGGGGATTTGAAGATAAATCAGGAAAAGGCTGTTTTGTGGATTAGTTAGTGTTTTGTTAACAGAGCAGGTAGTTAATAAAGAACATTTCTGCATGCCACAGCAGCCGATCTGGATATGTCTTACTCTCAGGTGTAAAACCAATAATGTAGGTGCACAGTATTAGTGAGGTTGAATCTGACAGGCTGAGCCACTATCACAGATGCTCTCAGAGCTTAGACTGATAGGTGAATTATTGAAAACTGAATCTATCAAGATTTTCAGGGGCACAGGAACATTGAACACAACCTTGGAGCACTGCAAATATAGCATACTTCAAGTGATATCTTATTATGTAATTCACATGGTCAGAATACATATTTCCTCTGGGAGGAAGAAAGAGCGGAGATTGACTTGCCTCCAGAATGAAAGTGTCTGCTGTATCCTCCCTTATCTGGCCTGGTATCTCTCCTTATGGAGTCGTGCTGTGAGAACTTAGCCAGTGCCTTTGATGCCTCCACTCGGCCATAAATGTAAAGTGATTCTTCACGTAGTGTTATGATAGATAATGAGGAGAGCCCAGGGCAGACATCAAAATAAAACTGCCTTTAGAGCTGCATCCCATACATTGCCTTTGCCACATCAGTTTTAAATTCCCGTGTTTCCCTTCATCACTACCTGGAGAGATAGAAGTGTCTGAGTGGAGTTTCAAAGTGAGTGTCATTAACAACAACACAGCTAAGACAGCACTTTGTGTCGCTAATAATGGAAACACGGCAGCTGGAAAATTTATGCTCCTTAACGCATGTTTCTTAATGGCCTGTGTTGCAGGGTTTAATCTGTTGGGATTTATTTCGCCTGTTTGATACGTGGAGGTATTTGAGAAGATAAACATGAAAATCTGGTGCAGTAGATTGTGGTTGTCTTTGCTGATGTTGTTCACCCCCTATTTGCACAAGAGCACCCGTTTTATAAATAATGCACTTTGTTTGAATGTATCTGTGGGCTTAATGCTGTGTTGATAAGGCCTTATTACTGTTAAAGGGATACGGGCCTGATGAATATTCTGCTTCATAAAGGCAGAATACTGGAAACATCTGTACTAGTGGTTTTGGTGTAGCACTGCTCTGCTGGGTTTCACTCTGGTTTGATGTTTTTTATGGCGAGCAGAGAGGGTGACCCTCTCATGATTTATGTGCAAATGATATGTACACAAACACTGAAAAAGTCAACGCACGCTGTAAGTACTTAAATGCATACTGAATTTTTCACATGCACTGGGCCTACGTTAAATGCCATGCATGCCTTTTTCACAGCACTGTGCTGTATGTGTGACTCAGGTCAGATTATCTGGAGGGCACCACAGTATAAAAGGGAAGTAAAACAAGAAGAGGGTGTGGCAGTGCTGAAGATTCGTATCACATCACATTACGGCTGACAGTGGAGACAGTCTAGCCTTCAAAATAAAAGCGTGAAAGTTTTAGAAATGTGAAAATGTATCAAAGTACACTGGGGAATAATTAGATTATGAGCAGCTTAAAGAGACACTACAACTGTAAAATACAGTTTACACTCAGTTGCCAATTTATAAGGGACACCTAGCTAAAACTAATACCGTCTGATACAAAAGCCCTCCCTTCATGAGAGTTATCATGTTCAGTCTTTGTTTAAGCTGTTTTAGAGATGTGGTGTGCTTATTAATCATCTCACGACCCCCTCATATTTATCTATCAATCCCCAGGTTTGGTACCACAGATGGTTACTGATGAAGTAAAACCTAGATTCTGTTACTCCTCTCAACAAACGTAAACACACAACTGATTTCGAAAAATGCTGTATCTGTTTTTCATTCAGCCCGTTGTGTCTATTTCATCATCAAAAGCCACATGAAAGTGGGATGTGATATATGTATACGCGATCTGCCTCGTGCAAATTCTGTTTGATTGGGCCACAATGGCCGGGTTAGTTGTCAGAATGAATTCACAAGCAAGAGGGACAAATCTAACAGATATGCAAATCACAGCTCCAGTTAGGCTGCTGTTGGGTGTATTGATGAATGTTGATGTATGGAGCTGAAATTGGGTTTTATTCTAAGTGACTGACATCTTTTTTGCAGAAAAGAAATAGCAATCTTTGTGAGAAAGTGAAGTTATGATGAGAAAAACAAGAGCTGTTAGTTCGTACACAATTGCTGCTGTATAGATGCGTTCCAGAATTTGCAACCATTCAGAGATAAAACGTACTCCCTTTGTGCAGAGAAGTACAAGTGCTTAGACTAATGCTCACATGGACTACATATATTAAGCAAAACAATAGCAAGAGTGTCCTCTTGTCCAAACAGAATCTTTTCATTTGTGCATCTTTGTCACTACTATAATTTTGCTCCGGGCAACCGGCAAGTGAAAACGCTGTTTCTGAGAACAACATGCATTATTCACTGCCTCTTGACTTTCTTTGTGTTGCCTCCTCATCGCTGGTTGAATTCGCTCCTCTTTATCTTTGCTGTTAGTTTTACCAAGACTTTGTCCTACTTCTTGCCCTTCTCTTGGCAGCAACAAAATGTTCGTAATGGTTAACAGCTACAAGGAAAAAAGCCTCATGTGCACCATCACTGCGTTTGCACAAATCCCTGCACGCTCAGACTCGGCTCCTTCTAGCCCAAATGACCGTGCCCTGACAGTGCAGCGGTTTCAGTCACCTTTCTGCTCCACTGAGCCAAAGTGATGTGAGGATCGGCACGGTGTAAGTTTGTCTGCAGGGTAGTCCAGGAGGTCCACAGAGGCCTATAACTCTGAATATCTTCATTCTCCCTCTGCTGTAGAGCCATCCTCATGTCTCGGCTCAGGGAGGTCAAGGTGCTGGCTTATGGCCAACGTTCTCGTTCCTATTAGACTCCCGGGCTGCTGGCCATCGAACCCAATAGTAATATAATTCAGAGAGAGAGAGAGTCTCTTTAAATGGCTTCTTTAATTGAGTCAGTTTCAGTGCAGGTGTGTACTGAATCTAATCCCAGAACAGCTAACATCATTTTTGCCAGACACAAAGAACTTTGCTTCTCTTGGGAAAAGCCCAATCAGATATATCAAATATACAAATAATATCTGTGACCAGTGCTGAATTGGCCTAATACGTCCCTCACAATGGCTTATGCTGACTTAAATTATTGATCATATGGTCCCTGGGTATCCCCAGCAGCACCGAAAATCACTCCACCAGAGTAGATACAGGCCTAATTTAGATTTACTTCTCTCTTCTAATCCCCATAGTGGATTTAAGAACCCTAGTCGAGTTGAGAGTGGCGGACCTCGCTTGTCTGTCAGTCAGTGCATCATGATTCACAGCGACAGTCTAAGGCCAGTCAGACATATTCCATGAATCTACATCTACATAAGCTGCTGTAAATATATGTGTTCAGTTCAAGGGAAATAATGTTTTGGTGAAATCAATGTTCAGCAGTGAGTATATTTGATTGAGTTATAATTACATGCATTTAGGTACATTCGCTCCTCTAGTTGTTGATGGCAGGGGACCACATGTATCTTCATTAGCAGACTTTGCCTTGGGGGTGATCAATAAACCGTTGGGAGTTGACTGCATTAGTTTGGTGTTTTCTCTCAGAATCGACGTGCCTGATCTTTGACTGGAGATCAACATCTTCTCCTTGAGTGACACTAGTCTCCTCACTGACTGTAGATGCTGTATTAAGGGGATGTTGCGCTTCATGAACTGCTGAGCAGTTACTGAGAGCATGACAAGACAGGTATTTGGCTAGAGTAGTATGATACAGCATGTGCTGCATGTTGGACCTCCTAACACACTCTGACTGAGGGTGTTATGGTATGCAAAATCCAACACAGTGTGAAGGGAAGACTACAGAGAAGGAACTTTGTTACGAACACATGTGTTATTTTCTCGCATTTTGTAATTTGTTGTTCAAGTTTGGTATTTAATTAGCCAGTAGAAATGACCAACACACATAGGGAAGGTCGTCCTTAGCTGGAATCAAAGCAGGGGCGTAAGGATTTCATTGGGACCACAAGGCCATGGGGACGCCCCTAATTTATAGCTTTGCACCCACGCGGCACAGATGATGAATGTGAAACCGGGTTGACAGGAGACGTCAAGAAGCCATTGTTCTTAAGCCATGCCAGCAGCTCTGTGAGGCTGAACTTAGACACAGTGGTGCTTTGAGTTAAATGCTAATGTCAGCATGCTAACATGCTTTCAATGACAGTCCTAACGTGCTGATGTTTAGCAGTTATGATATTTACCTATTTTCACCATCTTACTCTAAATTGTTAGCATGCTAACATTTAGCACTAAACACAAAGTACAGCTGAGGCTAATGGGAATGATATTAGTTTGGCAGGTTTTTTGTTTGTACAGAATTTCACGTCAATCTATTTATCCTTTTAGTTTTTGAGATGTTTCGGTTTGGACCAACATTGCCATATTATGACAAAGATTCATCAGACATTATGAATTACATGCAATGACAATTCCCTTTTTTTCTTTAATTATAAAAATGTAGGTAAATAAATGATGCGCTCTCAATAACATGTAGGCTCTATATATATGCACGGGGAATGCTTACTGTTTTCTGGTTTCAACTACTGCTTTGAAGACGAAGAAGAATGGACTCTCAGTCTCACTGTATTTATATATGCAAGACACAATGCTTCACTTTCTTTTGCAAAACAAATTCTGACCTGACGGTTACTGGATCCTTCCCTGTTCCACAAAAGGCAATTTGTTTCTGCAGCCCACCACCAAACACAAAGGGTTTTATTATAGCTCCTGGATTTATTGAAGACAAAGTTCTTCGCTTTCTAAGACATTTCTTACGTTGCTGCATTGTTTCAAAGTATTGTAGTAATTTCTCGCACTTTGAACTGTTGTGCCTCCCTTTTCTCCTAATCTCCCACTCTTTCTTTCTTTATCTCTCTCTGACACACACACACACTCATAGAAAAGTGAGTTTATTGCAAAATTCTAAGTCGATGCTCATAAGCTGAATACTGTGCGCTCAGTGAACACATCTCTCGGATTTAATAGTCACTCATCTCCACCACTTTAAAGCAGCTAAATTTGTCACTGCTCGATCTGCTGTGTACACCACCGAGCTGCTGGGAGAGTTTTAAAGGTATGAACAACAGCAGTTTTCACGGGGGGGTTAATCCTGCTCGTCTTGGCGTCTGTATGATTACGAGTGTGTATTTGTGGAGTTTGTGTAATTGTGTAAATTGTGTAAATGGTGGTGTTAGTTTGAGTGAATGTTCAACTTTCCTACCACGGTACGAACACACTTTCTTATCTCAATAAGGTTGACACTCTGGCTGCCCCGATGAAAGATGTTCTTAATGAAATCATACACCTTGGGAGCAGCTTTCAGTGTGCTGTTAATGTCCCCACTGCGTTTTCTGCATCATTGAACCATCCACCTGAGTGTTTGCTGACTCTGCATATCTGCCTCTCCGTGCCCAGTACTGCTGGCCTCTTTTTCTCTCTGTGCCCGCCATAAACCTTTTAGTTACACTGTTCAGACTCTCTGTTCCCTCTGCAGACGCATGCTGAGCTGTTTCCCCAAACACCAGTGTTCATCTTCTACAATACACCACAGATGGAGACAGGAGGAGGAGGAGGAGGAGGAGTACTAGAGGGCAGAGGGCAGAGGGCAGAGGGTAGAGGATAGAGGGCAGAGGGCAAAGGTTTGGGACAAGATAACAGTCAACATAAATTGAAAAGTTATTGAGAACTTACATTTATAGAAAATTTATTTCAAAGTCTAATCTGCAAAACTGTCATCTTGCTGCAGCTAACATGAGCTACCTGAGCTGAAAAATGCTAAATCTTTGTTGTACAGCTCAGCGTGACTGTAAATACTATCCTATTCCATCAGACATCCCTCTTCTCATCCCTCACTGCACTACAGCACTATGATGCAGGAAGTAGAAAGAAAGAATCTGCCGTGCTCTGTATAAATTTGCATCAATAGTTAGTGCGAGCGCTCCTGTGGTGATGAAATATAGCCTATTCTCCCGGGTGCTTCTCCTTAACATGCAGTGCACACCGTGCACGGATGGGAGTGACGGTGCACACTGTGTGCACGTCAATGTTACAATGAGAGATCGAGACTTTCAGTTGGATTAACTGGCTGCGTGTGACCAGAAAGTATGGAAGCGTTCATCTTTTTGTTCAAATGGGGCCATTTGTTTCCATTAAAAATAGAAATACAGAAAAAAAGGTTCTTACGGGTTATTTCTATGAATTACAGCGAAGATAGAGAAGCACACGTTTTGCTTAAGCACATAAAGTTCAGTGATGTTTTGACAGTGTAAAAGCTAATGAGAAGAGCTACGATTGAACCTACGCACTATAAATCAGATATGCTTGCAGAGTGAGTAGCTTGACTGTACATGCTACCAATATATACCACAAAGGGAGGAATATAGTTAATTCCGAGAGTTTCTTAAGATGTGCTCAGAGTGTGCATGTTAGACAGGGGTTGGATTAATTCAAGTTGCTCCATCACAAAGGGCATTGAATGAACCGAAGCTCTTGATAAACAACTCTTCATAAGAAAAGGCTCATTGAAGAAACCCTGTAGAGACTCCATCATTCTGTAGGAACGAGTTCACAAGAACGTTGTGAAATGAGTTTTTCTACATCTGCAGATGTGTCCATGTGTGTGTGGCAACCAGCCAACCACCACAGTGTTATCAGGCTCAATGCCTGCTTTGTACTCAAGCCCGTCTTAATGCGGAATAGTTTGTCATATTACATTACATTAGCTGCTGGTTTTTGTTTGAGGATTTGTTACTGACACCAAACTCACCAGAGGCAACGCCTCACTGAGGTCCAATGTCAAACATTTAATGCTCTTATAAATGTCTCTTGTGAATTCTACATAAGTCTGCAGTGCTGTGAGGATGCTTCTTTAAGCTTATTGATTGCCTCTTGCTTCCTGCAAAGCATTCAGAATCACTGTGTGAATGACAGACCATTCTCATTATAATCTGTTAAGGCATTGCAGCACCTGTTGGGCACAGCATCACTGCTCCACATTCTTCACCTTTGCTCTTTTAGCCACCAGAATACATTAGCAGGATAAAAATATCCTCTACTTACCAATCTGAACACACACTATAGTGCAAAAAAAGATACCTCCCTCATTACGGGGAATATGAAATACAGGAAAGCCACAGCACTGGCTAATTTGACTTTAGTTTTTACATATTATGCAAACAAAGCCAGTCTATACAGGCCACACTGAGAAAATAATGATAAATATTACTAGTGGAGTAAGGCTTTACATATTGGGGTAAAAAATAAGGTAAACATTTCGTGTAAAGTGAATGTTTTAGTAATTAGGTATGTCAATTAACAACTTGATAAGTGAATTTTTGGTTTCTACATAAAATAATTAACCAGGCGTCATCTGTTACCAAATGGCCTGTGCATCAGTGCAATAAAATTAAGCGCAGGAAACAAATACATTAACATAAAATCGAGTCAACAGAGGAATTGCTTCAATTTTTATTTATCACTATATCAAATACATTTATTAAACACTGCAACTAATGATTATTTCATTCGTTTTTTTCAGACTAGTGGAAAGAAATATATACATTTATGTGTTTATTTTTGTTACACTTTGTTAATTTGTGTCTGTAGATTTCTCTAAAACAGAAATTAGCATTAGATAATGCATCATTTGCATATTTAAACATACAATTTTAGAAGACTTGTTGTACAAAAGATAATTGTCTTAATGTAACTAATCAACTAGGGACATTTCATGGTGATATCTATTAGTTCAGATACAGATTCAGATACAGTTGCCTGTGTTGCCTCCTCTTAATCATTCTCTAAGTCGGTCTGTAAAATGCCAGAAAACAGTGAAAAATGGGTTTCATAATCGTCTTCAAATCTCTTTCCTTTTGTGGACCAACATTGAGACACAGAAAAATGAATGGATTCTAACACAACTGACCTTTTCAGCAAAGCTTGCTCCATGGATTTTTAGCATACATTTTTCATGTTATTATACCCTCTCGTGTGTGAGTTGTGGACAGAGCTGAGATCAGAGACCTTGAACACAGACTATATGTCAGAGGCAGAGGCTCCGTCCTGGTTCACAACTGCATTCGACCAGCAATTATGTCAAGTGGGTTTTGCATCACAACTCTGATGTCATCTTGGTCTGAGCTGTCCTCCACAGACGTGTACTTGGAGAGACATGCTGGGCATCATTAAACAGCGCTTAGCTCTCTCCTTTCCGACACAGTTTCCAGCGTTTGATGTGAGAGGGAAGTGGAAAAAACTCACGAAATATGGCGGCAACAGTTTTCTCCCCACAGTAATGTCTAACTTGCTAAAATGTTGAGTTGATGTGCCTTTGAACTCACAGAGTTGTTTACCTGCACAGAAACGTGTTAATAAATGATAGTGGTAAAACCTGCAGCCTGAACTCAGATTGGCTCATCTACTATTAGAAACTTGCCCTGAAATTGAATTTTGAGCATCAAAGTGGTTGATAATGATAATGGATTCAGAACCGTCACCCCATATTTAAGCAAATTTGAAGTTCAGCTGTTTAATCCCCAGCTGCCTCATTTGAAGTTTGTATGTTGTGTGCTACCTGCCGGTGTGCTCCGGTACAAAGATATGCTGCAGCTCTGACCCACTTTCATCTGCCCTGAAAGACAGGTACAGACACTTGCTCACAAACAGTCCTAATTGGCTGCAGCCTTGTCACCAGTGCCGCTTGTAGCCCCGGCTCTCGAAAAGGCACTCCAGCGTGCAGCCTCTGGATTTTGAAATGTCATGTTTGAGCTCACACAGGTCTGCTCTAACAAGCTGTGTTTACCCCAACTCTGTGAGAAGACGAGAGGATCCTTATTTCCTCTCCTTATCTCAGCTGATGCAGAGATTTATTCTCTGCTGTCTGTCAGTTGTATCTTCAAAGTTTCTCCTGAAGCTCATTTTCATGCTTTGTGGTTGCTGCTGAAAACAGCTATTAGCAATGCACCTATTTTTTCCTGGGTCCAGTTTGTGCTGTATATTTCTCATTCCTATGGATAAATGTAGACACTGTGACATATTGAGATATTTGCAGCACAGCTACAACAGACTAGCAGTATTTCTGTTCTAGCTATCTGCTGCTGGTTCAGACTGAGGAAAAGGTATCTGTTTCTCTCCAACAATAGTCTTGAAAGAACACAATGCCGATGCGAGTTTCTGTCTCTCCCTGTCGCTGTCACTGTCACTTATGCTATATTTCTCCACCTACACGTATTACCCACAGCTCGATGTAATGTGTTCACGCCCGTTCTTATCAAAGGGAGTTTGAGAAACATTAAAGTTACTGACTGATGAAGGAGCAGATGAGGCAGTTTGCAGTAAAGCGGGTACACCAATGAGATGAATTAAAACTAAGTGAGTCCTACAGTGCACCGAACAACAACAAGCACTTATGTAAAAGGATCCAGGGGTGGATTTTTTCCCCTTTAACTTATATATATGGCTGTTAAAGGATTTCACTCCTTTCTGCGCTGCATTTACATGCTTCTACTCTGAAAATTAATTAAGCTTTTATAAAAGACTTATCACGGATGCTAACATTAATTAACCTTTAACCCACAGAATCCATTTAAATCATTTGAGAAGTCAGTCTCTTGAACCCTGACCTTTTTGTAAGAGTAGACAGTTACTTGCCAATTTTTGCCATTACACACTCCATTACACCTGATGTAAAGGAGAGCTGCTCCTTTTCTGTAAATTAATTACCTGTGTGTGAGTGGAGAAATTTTAGTGAGAGCCACAATCCTCTCCGAGTGGTTTCATTAGGTGTTGAAGAGGAGGCCTCAGGCATATTATCAAAGGGCCATCGAAGGCTTTTATGTTCAGCCAGTGGTTCAGCACCCCTCCTGAGATTTGTTTTTCTAAAGTCTTTGACTCAAAGGAAGAAAGAGAAACCTGGATCGCTCTGTGCTGATCTCTTGTACTTCTCACTAGGTGGCACACGGATCAAAGTTATACGAAATCATAGGAGGGCACTTAAGGGAGGCATCCTGGATTCCTCTTGACTGTTAAAGACCGTATTTAAATTATACATCACTAACAGTTTTTGTGGAGAACAGAATTGACTATTGTTAGAATTGTTATTCTATGGAGATAATTCAATTTTGATTGTTAAAAATGCAATTCATTGAGTTGTTGTATGATTGAAAAGTGAATATGAATGAAACATTGGCCATAATTAATTATTGAACACAATTTTTCTTTTAAAAGTGGGATTTTGCAATCGCTTTTCTGCAATAACTTAATGACCTCACTTAGTGGAGGCAGTGGCAGGTGTTTTGTAGGGTCGATATATTTGCCCGTCTTTGTCACTGCTTCACTTGCAGCTGTTCGGGCCGCAGTCAGTGAGACAGCTAAGATAGGTACATTTTTATTGCAGCATGTATCAAAGCTACCAGGTGGTGGCAATGTTGCTGTGGGCAAAATGAAATCCCTCCTGCAGTTTCTGCCTCCAAACTGCAGAACTGGATGACAGAGTGAGATGCAGCTCTCTCCATCCCAATGGGTCTTAAAGGGCTTCGCCTCAACTCACACATGAAAGGGAAACTTATATATTTGTAAATTAGAGATTTTGCAACGATGCCTTGGAAGATAATGTTACCGACTGTTGAGAGTGAAACCTTCAAGGTTAATGTGCAGAGTGGAGAGTTTGATCTGTTAGCCCGTAGCTGATATTTTCAGATATGCAAATCACAAATTGCATCATAACGATTTCAGATTCATGTGAGAAATAGTCTGTTCTCATCTTCACTATATAGCCAAAATAATGTGGATAACCCTGTCTGCATGCTTCCATACATAACCCTGTCAGGATTAGTACCACTCAGTCTGTGAAAACAGTTGTATGATATTGTCTCTGTGGCTCTGGAGAAGCTTTCTAATTTTGGCTTGGAGACCAAAAAAAAAGATGAGGCATAAGCCTTCATTACAAACTGGAGTTGAGTTTTGAAGCTTGAACCGTACAAGGGACTAAAAGTTAGAAGCCTCTGGTGCTTCGATTATGAAAACTCTTTAACGTTCCTCTGACAAATCCCACAATCTTATGGAAGTGCAATACGATGATATTTTCGACAAAAGTATGCGTCCGACTTCGTGGCAACACTTTTGGTGGATCCTTTGCTGTTTCAACATGCACCATCATCTGTTTTTGTCAATTGCCAACAGTGTATTGCCAAACTGCAATCTTATGAAGCTACATATTACACAGTGTCTGTGGTGGTTTGAAAATCTTTTCTACTTAATTTGTCAGTTGTGTTCCCTTGAGTTGTTTTAATTCATAGGTAGGTCTGTCTCAGAGTTAATTAGTATGCTCTTGAATTGTAAGCTCGAAATAAATTACTGTGTGTTTATATGTTAACAGACTTGAGACAGGACGGTTAATTGAATCCTTGATTTAGGCTGCAAAAACAGTCTTGGAATGTATAAAGAAAATTGTGAGGAAGGTATTGCCGCTCTCGTTCTATTATAAATTTAGATTAGATGTTTCTTGGTGACACTTCGGTGCAGAGGATCTGCAGGGAGAGCAGGTTTTCCATTGGGCGGCTCTCAAGGTCTTAACTTTCTTACATTTAACAACTGAATAGCAGACAAGAAAATAAACAACCTGTTAGAGAGAAAATGAGGTTCAGTGGAAACCACTTACGGTGATCACAGTAACAGTAATCAACTCCTTATGAGCAGGGATTGATGCCAATGTTTTTAAGCACGTAACCACTTAAACGATGGATGGTACTTCCTACGTTAGTACTTTTTATACAGAAAACACGTTTTATATTGTGATATTTACTGGAAATTACATACAATATAATTATTTATGTTGTGAAATGAGGACTTATTATATTGATAACACCTCATTTCAACTTCACGAATCAGCCATTGTTCTCCCACTGTGACAAATTCAAATTGAGCGAATACTATATTGTGAAATATCACTCTATTTTTTACCAAATCTACATCATCATAGGGTTGACTATTGGTCCTTTCACAAAATATTTACACAATGAGATTGTTTAAACATAATCATCAGTAATGTGGGTATAATGACGAAGTTGTTTTATGGAAATAATCCTTCAGCTAGAACAGTCTGGCAAGTTCAGAAAATTAAATCACTTTACTGTAATGCAGCCTTTAAAAGCAGGAATAGACAATTATGCGATATTACGATATCCAAAGACAATGTCTTCTTTAATACAAGATGTTCCCCAATACAACATCTGTGAACAGAAACATGGCTTTTATGATAGAGGTGACTTCAATACGTCAAATCATGCAGAGAAATGTACAATTTGAAGTATTCCAGATTATTTGAGTTGAGTAAACGATCAAGTGCATTTTCATGTATATTGTTTTAGCCATTCAGTCCATCCCTTTGGTCCAGGCTGAAATATTTCAACAACTGCTCGATGGATTGCTATGAAAATGCGCTCAGACATTGATGGTCAAAATGTAATTTGTCCAGTATTTTAGTTTGTGTCTATACCTGCTGAACTAATGAAATTCCCATCAGCCTCACCTGTACTTATGTGTTTAGTGCTAATAAGCAAATGTTGGCAGACACAAATTTTAAATTAAGATGGTCAACATTGGAAAGAACTGCTTCACATCTGCATGTTAGCATCATTGTGAGCATGCTGACATGCATTATGTGCAAAGCACTGCTGTACCTAAGTACAGCCTCACAAAGCTGCTGACAAGGCTGTAGACTCTTAGTCTTGCGGTGAGATTATATATGTTATGTTTAACTTTTGTCTTATTAGTTATACTACTGTATTAGAGACAACTGTAAAGTGTCCGAGAGACAGGTGATGAATTGACTTAGCGGTTGACTCAACCAATTTTATTTTACTCTTGATAGACCTATTAGTAACATAAATCCAAAGCCTATTGTACATAAATCCGTATTCTGCTTGCTTACATTATACTGCAGTAAAGCAGGGCACAACACATGCACAATAGGCGTGTGTGATATTCCTCTCAGCTGGTTTAATTCAGTTAAGTGTCTGGATGCAGATCTGATCCAATCAGATACAGTTAAGTATCTAAAAAAGCTCAAAACATGCTTGTTGATTTGTGTGGAAACTGTAGGAATGAGAATAAAATGGGGATTCGAAGGATGTTCTCACTTGCTGTGGACGGAGAAGAGACGCATGGCAGTTTGCCTCAGCTCGTCCCTGCCTGATTGTTTTGGGCAGATTCTCTGATTTCTCATAGCTACAGTTCTGGGGGAACACAATGGCACAAAGACACCCAGAACCCATGTAGTTTGTTTTCCACAGAGATCAATCTCTCTAAATCCACTGTCACAATTATGCACTCCATGTTCACATATTCCCAGCTTTGCCCATAAAGGCAGACAAAGCTCGTCACACACAAAAGCTTCCATCTGCTCTGCATCCGAAATTAGTGGACACTAGCCAGAGGGAAAGGATCAAATGTATTTTGTGGAAGCGTGACATTTTACTGAAGGGTGGCGTGTGTGCTTTACATAAGGATAAAAATGATTTGCGGAACATGCTGTAACATGCTTGCAATGCACAGTGGAGTAGTATTCCTTTGGCGGAAAGTGTCCAATTTCTCAGGGGAATTGCAACACACAGACCATCAGTGGGTGAATTGGATCCTGCTGCAGATAGTGATGCAGAACAATGAGGCAAACAGCAAAATTACAGACTTGTGTTGATGCTGTCAGATACAAAGAGGGATTCAATTCATTTAGGCAAACTTTGCTAAGCTATAATTGGTCTGTCCAAATCTCCGCATATGAACAGACATGCAGTAAGCTTTACAGTGGCATGTTTTTAAAAGCCTCAATATTAACATTTGCTGTGCTGTTATACCCCTATTGGTCAATACAGACTTTTGTCCCCAAAAAGATTGTGTGGTGTATTTATCTGGCATTGGTGTAATTCAATTGTAGCCATGCTCGCTGTCTCTCTCTTGGGATTGCCTCAGAGTCTCACAGACTCCCCCATCCTTTCGTCCAACTCTCGGTCTTTTGGGCTCGAAGTGTGAAGTTCTTGGAGCTTCCTAAAATTGCCTTGGCAATGGCTGCTTGGCTTCTGTGACTCTGGCTGTAACAGTCAAGCCCCAAAGCGAGCAGAAGCAAAAGAGTCATTTTAATATTTCTCACATCACATTTCCTGGTGGGACAGCTGACTGAGTTCATTCAGATATATTTCACTGTATTCTACCACATCTGCATAAAAAAAAAAAAAAAAGTCCCTTGTATATATCTTTTTTTACAATTTTACAAATTAACATCGATCATATAGAGAAACTGGACCCGGATATTTTTCCCAGAGAAGAGATTGCAGTTTATGAGGGAGCTGTTTTTTTTCTACTTTTCATATGTACATTATATTCTCCTTTCACAAGGACTGTGCAGCCTGACAAAACCCCAACATGCCTCATTAGAGTTCATTGTTGATGTTGTTTTGTTCCTGAGGGCTAAGATTGTAATGAGCTGTCCACATCTCGCAGTCACCAGCAGCACTGAGCCACCTGTGTGTGGGAGGGTGCCTCACAAGAAACACAATATCCCTCTGATTTGAATAATTGTACATTTACATCAAAAATACAGATGTGAAGAAATACAGACCTGACGGGGGAGATCTTGTATATACACAACTTTAAAAAAACACAATGCTTCCGAAAAAAGTAAATGTGGGAAATACAAAGTGACAGAGACATTTTATACAATTATACAATAATCTCTGGCTTTTCATCTGTGAATACACTTTGCAACGTTATTTATATGTCAAGCTGAGAAAACCAGTTCACAAGATCTCATTTATGCCTGTAGACCATACAAAAGACATTTTTAAAATGTTCAATTATACTGTACATAGACTTGCATCTATTTAAATAATAAATAATATAATAAAATATACTGTATTATAGTTGTATTTCTTTCATGTGTGTGCTGTATTTGTGTGTAGACAAGTTTAAACAGTATTTTCTACTACTATGATAATATTTTGATGAAATTTCATATACGATTTAGAAACCTTTTTTTGTATTTTGGGTTGCAGGCAGCTTTGTATTTGTTATATAGACAAAATGATAAGTCAAGCTGAGTTTTTTCTGGGGAAAAAGGACACCATGCACACGGTTTAAAAGGTGCTAAAAATGAATACATAGAAAGTTAGCAAAAATTAACCTGGACTCCAGAGGAATGGAAATAGGTATTTCTCAATAATCTGTGATTTTCTTTCATCAATATTCCTCTCCTGAAATCTTCTTCAGCTTCACCTGCCCATTTTGAATAATTACACTCATACTTGTATCTGATCAGCGATGTGAAAACATAGTTTGACAGCTCACTTACATATTCTCAGCAGAGCATTGTGCTGCTGCTTCGTCTGGTTTGATCCAACCAGAAAATATGAAACGTGCAGGTTGTGGTGGTGGAGAGGTGCACATGTACTTTCATTGCAGAAATACTGTCAAACGTTGATCAGCTGCCTGGAGTTTCAACATATGTTGTAATTTCACGAGTGAGCGGCAATCAATTACAAAAGGTTTAACAAATAGAGCCTAACATGGTGTTTCTGTCACATCTCTCTGGAGCTTTATAGCTTTGGCCACGAACTGTGTCATTTTGATTGTGATATGGTATGTTGACATATTCAGGGTAGGCAAAGTAACATTGCTTTTATAGAAAGCCACCTGCCTTCTCCATCATATATCACTGTGTGACAGGATGTATTCGATATATATAAATTGAAAGTGGAGCAGAGAGGAGAAGAGGGTGTGTTTGTTCTCAGAGTTTGACAACGTGTCATTTTCAGCACCAGAGTGCCATTACCTGACGCATTTGGCCGTTTTTGGGGCAGAGAGGTACACCTTGTAAATGTTGAATGTGAAATTAGAATCCAATCGTCGACCTCTCTCGTAAACATTTTATTTCCCCCCTCCACCTACCGTGCGATGATTTGATGTATGCCGCGCTGCCTGTAGGGCCGGTGTGTGCTCGTAAACATGCCTCTTTTTGCATGCTACCGCAGTTCAAGAGGAATGCTGGAAGGTGTGGCCATAAATCTTTGATCATTCTGCTGAAAAGCCGACCTTGACTGTCGTCAGTGAGTCACACGTTTCCTCAGTCGCTCTGTCACTCTCGCCCCAAATTGACCTCTTAGCCTCTTATCTGTGTTGTGTGTGTGTGTGTGTGTGTGTGTGTGTGTGTGTGTGTGTGTGTGTGAGAAAGTGATGTTTGACTTGGAGCAAGTGTCCAAGTGTCTCCTTCAAACATGCTATTCCCGCAGAGACTGATGTTGACACCAAAGTTCCCTAAACGTCAACAACTGATTAATTTGGTTATTTATCACGCAAACATGCTAAACATTTGCTAGTTTTGGTTTCTCAATTGGGAGGATTTTCTGCTTTTCTCTCTTTTGTATCATCATAAATTGAATATTTTTGGGGTTTATGACTGTTGGTTAGAGAAAAGAAAGAATTTAAAAATGTCATCTATCTAAACAAAAACCCTTGTATACCCACCAGTAGTTTTAAAGTTGGAAAAATTATTTTAAGTCCAAACTGTCTGACTGACACAATCATATACAATATATTCTGTATCGGCTTGTTCCAAAAGCAACATGATGTTTACACTGAGTGAAATATTCAAACCCACGACTGCAGCGTTCCATCAAATGGAAATATTCGAGATGGCATCAATTTATATACATCTATCTTAAATTGAACATACCGTTTTGGTTTCTTTGAACACACTCACAGTTTGTCTCAATCATTGAGATATTCCATTGAATGTGAATGATTCTGATTACTTTGAAATTAGTGTGTTTGTAACGTATAAATGAAGGTTTCAATCAATCAATCACAAACTTGCAATTGTTGATCTCATAGATGTAAGATAAACGTCTGTGTTTGTCTTCATGTGTTGAGTTGATTAATTACTGTAGGATGCCGCTGCTCATGATCGTGTCAATAACTGTAAGCTGCAGCACGAGCTGTAATGCTCACCTTCTGTATGATAGTTACTATTTATGTTTCCTCGTCTGCTGGGCTGCTCTGACAAAATCCTCCTCTATCACCACTGCTGGCTTGTTTTGAGACAGACTTTTTTTTCAGTATTGATCAGACATTTTTATATTACCACCCACAGGCCGTGACCAAAGACCAAAGAGCGCCACATTGTGTAGATATAGCCTCTGACCGAACAAATCAAAGAGAATAGACTTTATTTCTGGGACTCTCTCCATAAAAAAATGGATTACACGATGGGTTGACTGTGGATTTCTTTGTCTTGGTAATGGATTTAGCCTAATGATGGCCCTCTTGTCCAAAAGAGGGATTATTCTGAAGAGGAGAACAATGGAGGCTGCTCGACTGTAGCCGTGGATGTAGGAAGTGTCTCAGATCGCACAAGTGTAATCCAGAAAATGTCACTTGAGGAAGAGGAATGTGTCTTTGGAGCTCCTCGCCCAACATGGCAGTGGAAGAAAATGTAGATCAACTGTCATGTGTTTTCATTACAGTTCTCCTTTCACCTCTTTTGCAGCGGTCCAGTCTCTCAACAGCCTGAACGACCAGATTGCCCAGTTCATGGTGACCAGACCTTGTAGCCTGGCTCACGAGGACAAGGCCTTCATTCCTGGAGAGAGAGACACCTTGAGGAAGTCCATGACTCTGATGAGACACCTGCTCGTGGATGCTCAGGTACAGCCTCTGCCCTCTCAAGGTCAAAGGTCACTCAGTGCATGCTTGTCCTTCTGATTAAGACACAGGTTTTAGCTTTAGTTTTTTTTTTTTTTACAAGGAGGTTCACAAAAGCAAAACCTTCTGCCTTGCTCAGTGTGGTCTGGTGAGGCTCAATAGGAATTGACTGGTTTAGGGTTGTTGTCAGTTTTTCTTTGGTTGGTGTGTCAACCTGTGTCAACCTTTAGCCAACAGTCTGATGAGTAAATGAATAAATTAATTTGTTATTATAATGTCACGCATATAACTATGCTCAGCTCAATTGGGCTTACAAAACACCATGAATTAAACTTTCACAATCAAATCTTCAGACCTACATACAACAAAATTAATTAATCCCTGGCAAAAACATTTAATATGTTATACTGAAGAAATAAATATCAGTTGAATAGGCAATCTTGCCTCCTTTTCCAGGCTTTTGACACAAACACCTGAATATTTAACAACAAATCCTACTTTTGATTGTTTAAATACAAGATTGTTTCAGGGTTTTATCTTGAAAGATAATGGTACTCTCTTGTCCTCTTGTGTGCTGTTAACCCTTTTTTTATATATTTTAAAGAAATAATCCATGCATTTGCCAATCGTGCTTAATTTAATTTTACGTTACATTAAATTTGGATTCATTATAGTTTGAGTGGTTAAGAAGTTGATATATGTCCCGATAGTTTTGTTATTGGTCCATTGAGCATACTGCTGCCAACAGAAAAGAGAAGTAAATAAATAAATAAATAAAATAAAATATTATTATATAAAATAAATATTTATAAAAGTTTGTTAATTGTTCAGTTATAAGAAAAAAGATTCTTGTTGTATCAAATTGTCCTCATCATTTCTACACAGCAAATCAATCTATTTCAAGAAAAATATTTTTTGTTATTATGTTTTTTTTGAAAGCCAAGTAAATCAATAAATATTTTAGTAGTTCTTCTCTAGAATTTCTTTGCTGGCTGTGCACAGAAGGCTTTGAAACCCAATTCATGTTGAGAAATATTATGTACAGAAAACAGACTTGAACACTTTAATGATTAAAGCATGGCAAATCTAAATAATAAAATAAATATTGTAACTGAACTTTTGTTGTCTGGTCAAAACTTTCTCAAGGCTTGAGGGGGGCATCAGTATTTCTAAAATCCTGGTTATGGACCTGAATGTATCAACAACTTGGACTGCAGCTTTTCATGCGTGACCCTTTGTCAGTTGTTCACTTAGTTAAGTTTACAATGACCCATTATTCCTCTCACTCTGTCATACATCATTTTTCAAACTTTCCAATGAAGACAGAAAAAAACGAGATGTACTGTCTTGTCTCTTTTGCCCACGGCACGTCAGTGTGACCTTGGCTCTAGGTTGAGACCACATTGAGTTCATCCCTGAACTTAAATGAAAGATTTGCCCACAGCACAACCTCTGTGAAAGCTTTGGCAACCTTTTTCCTGGTAATCCTCATGTTCCATGTAAGTGAAATGCTTGTTTCTGTCCAATAGTCCTGGCTGTAGTTTCTTTAGAGTTACTTCCAGTGGTTTATGCACTCTTTCAGTCTTAAAGGTGCTCAATGTGAAACTCAGAGCATATCTTTTTCCTCCACACCGCTATCAACATGGCGACGGCTGAGCTGGCAGCTCGCAGCTATCAGTCCCAACAGTGCAGACACAGCTAATAATTGTGTGCTGCTATACAAATGCTCTGAATATAGAAAACCTTTCAGGGTAAGCAAAAAAAATGGTGTTTTAGCATGTTTTGCTTTAAAAAATAAATAAATGGCTGCCAAAGTAGTAAAATCCTTCCGTCTCTCTTCTCTGCTTCAGATGAGAAGAAAATTCATCCCTATATTGTTGCATCAATTTGTCCTTTTATTTATATCTTTACATTTTTAAGGATGTCACATGAATCTTGACATAGTGATGTATTTGGGTCATCCATAAGCACCATCGTGGATGTGCATGATGGATACGGAGTCCCTCCACAATTCTCTTGGAGATATTTTCTCTGTCACAGTGTCATTGATTAAAGGGAAGGTAATTCAGCAAAAGGCCATTGCTTTCACCTCAGCTCAGTTGTATGCAAGCTGGAGTGAAAGATTGTTAGCCTGCAGTCAGTTTTTTTCTGTTAGTCAGGAACATAGCATTGGGAGGTGATGGATGAGTGGGAAACTCAGCTGCGGATGAAGTGCCGATTATCTCCCCAAGAAGTTCTACAAAAAAAGTTTGCCGGTAGTTCAGTGTTAAGTGAAGCGCTCAGACACGTCAGCATGACAGATTTCTCCGCATGTTGGCCTTGTTTGTGTCAGACGGTACATCCTCAACCTTTACGTGTTCGCAAGTTTTTTTCTTTGAAGGATTGCAGAAAGGAGGCCTCTGCAAGATGGGGCTTGGTGCTCTGAACTGTCAGAGGACGTAACCGATCAGCAGGGGGTGCTGACATCTGACTGACAGTTGCTAGGGTGATATGTTTGTTTACTCTGAGGCTACAGTCAAGTCCAATAGAAAGAGTATGTGTCCCAAACTGGAAGTGTCTGAATTCTGACAGAAGTTCCATTGGATCAGGTGAATGCTGTTTTCCCTCCTCTATAAACGGAGTTTCCATTATCGTGTAATACCTCCTCAGTTGTGGTTTAAGACTCAGGTTAGGTTATAATTAGATGTTGCAGAGATGACTGGTTGGGGTTAGAGCAGTTCATATCAGATCTAGCTAATTAACGTTAATTCCTTAGAAGCTGAATGTAAACTTTTTGCTGTTGTTAAACTTAAAAGTACAAAATGAAATAAGTAAATCAAACTGAAAACCACCACCACGATCCCACCCTAAACTCCACCACATGGTTATTATTATAACCTAAACAAAATCTGTTTGTTTTTTATGCCCAAGCCTAACCAAACCTTCACCGTAGTGTCTTCACACCTTCTCAACTCGGCACTCAACTGCCACTTCAACTAGTGTGAATTGTACATTTTTAGCACCAAGCACACAGAAAATGTTGCCTTTTCTTGATTATACAGCTTTCAGTTTATTTCTAACTTTATTAATTTGTGAACCTAACCTAAACCTGATTAGATACAATAATGTTTGAAAGGATTAATGTTCAATAACTGTATTTGATACTGGGTTCAGATTCAATACTACACTGGTCTTTTTACTTTATTCACCTTATCAGAGCATCAAGATTGAGCTCTCAGGCTCCCTAACATCACTCAGGCCACAACAGACAGACAAAATTATTTTTGGCAGGTTATGCATCAGATTACTTTGTTCTCCAATCTCAGAGGTCAAAGTCAAGTTTGATCTCATCTCACATAGAGGAGCTCGCCTCATCCAAATGATTTTGCATTCAGTAGTGTTTCTGCTGTCAGATGGAATATGAAATTAGTTCAGCCCTCCTTCTCTTCTACTCTTTTCTTGATGTCTGGTCTATTCTCTGTGCAGTTCAGGCTCTGATGTCCAGTAGCTAGTGCTGCCAGAGGTGTAGACTTCCAAACTTTCCAAAGCTTACCGTCAGTCAAGAAACCTTGAACTTTTGTTCCTGTATGTGTATCTTTTGAAAACATTTTCTGACACCAAACTGTTTAGTTTGTGAAAATCAGGTTAAATACATCATCTGATGAATTCAGCATTCAAATTTCAAGTCCACGGCCAATAAAAGGCAGAAAATTAATTTAGAGGGGATTTGAATAGTTTCTCTTTGAATGGTGTCCCAGAATTGATTGCCTCATTTGTCATTTGCACAGATGAATTATTTATGTCCCCGATGCTGTGCTGGGGTGACTAATCAAATGCATTTCAGAGGGTGTGGAAGCTGTGAATTGATGTGGTGGAACGTTGCACTGCATTAGCTACTTTGGTTTAGGAGTCAGCGGGGCTACAATGGCGGCCTGGAGATGGCGTGACAGGGAAGACATTGCTTGCAGTAATTCTTTAAAAATGCTTTTTGCTCTGATCTGATCCACTCTCCCAGGGTGAGAAGAAAACTCCAACTTTAAATAAATACTCACCTGGGAAGGTCAGAAACCACAAACAGAAAGGAAGAACAGAACAGAAAGTCGGTCTATGCTATTTTTCTTTTGTGATACAAATCCCAACAACAAGAGAGATTTGGGTCGTCTTGCAGTTGTTAGTGAGAAGATGAATCAGTTCAGATCTGGTACATAATAAGCGATTAAACTATTTGACACAGAGTGATGGTGAAAGAAAGATATATAGTCAGAGAAAGAGGACAAAAGTGGTCCGAGGATTGTAGCAAAAGTGTAGCCCCATCCTGCTATAGATCCATGTTTTCCGTTATTTCTATTCAGCCATTTTGAGTCTCAGTGCCTGCAGGAGATGTGGTTTATCATTTATGAGATCCTCCTTATGGGCAGCTGTCTTTGTTCTGTAAGTATCTTTGGCTGTTTGAACACAGAGAAACCAAAGCTTTCATCTCGTGCCTCATTTTGAGGCAGATTTTTTACCCTATTGTATGGAAATCCGGCCATCCCTAATCCTTTGACTGTATTTCAATGTTACATCCTTTGTTTTACATTGCGAGCTGAAGTGGGCTGGACTTCAAAGAGCTGGGGTTGCTTTTTTTTTTTAAACAACTGCAGTTTCACGGTAGTCATCTCTTACCAGTTTCCACATTTCTACCCACTCAGAAATACCAGGGGAACAAAAAAAGATTAATGAGTACGCATTAAACTGACTGTATTGGAGCTGACTGCAGAGAAGATTTCAAAACACGTCTGTCACAGCTGATGATAAGGCAAACCAGAGTGCAGGAAAAATGTCTGTAGATATATATTTCCTGATATGGAATGACAGATGAGATTGTTTTCCAAATGCCATGAGGCAGACACGTTCACTTCTGTGTTCCCAGACCCCGTCACATTATTATACACACAGGTTTCAAACTTTCACTGTGGATATTTTTAGAGATGACAATATGGCCTCCGTCAGATGAAATGATGCATGCCAGATTGTAAGACTTCATCATTCTTCAGCTTTTCCAGAAACCATCTGTTGATGCAGTTCAGGATGTTTAAGGTGGCGTATTCAGGGTGCGCATGTTTCTATGGAAACCCTGAGCACTGTCACAAAGCTGATCCGGATCAGTACTTGCATCTTTCTGCTGATCAAAGGTGTTCACCTCAATTTCTGATGGAGTTTGGGGGATGTGGAAAGGCCTCTCTCCCTGTTAATTTCCTCTTGAGTGACGGACCGTTTGTGCTCTTTGCAGCCCTTTTGTTGTGGGGTTGTTTGTGTCTGGCTGATGTGGATAAATGTCGAGAGTTGGCTCCGTGTCCTCCTGTGACTTTCTCTGTCAACCACAGAAATCTTGAAGTTCGCGGAGAGATTTTCACAGAAGATATGTGAACTCACCTTCTGGTCTCTGCTGTTTTGAGTCATTCAGAGAAAAGAAAACTGATCTATTAGTCCGTTATTTAGCATTCAGCCTTAAGTGAGCTTCCTTGTGGTGCTGCTGCTGCCGTTGTCGCCTCCTAAGAACTGAAACCTGAATAATTCATGAGAAAACATCCGCTTCTGTGTTCACAGCCGACATGAGTAGAGACGTTAATGTGTCGTGGAGTGACATTGGTGAGCCTTTTCTTTGCGTTATCTCAAACATTGATCCTGAACACAGTTATTCGCCGTCGTCCACCTCGTCTTGTTTACTTTAAAACCTTCTGCACAACCCTCATCAAAGGCAGGATTTCTGCAGACGAGAAAAGAGTAAAATCAAAGATGGGATACTTGTTATCAAAGCCATTGAGTTCCCTGTTGACCTTAGATGAGATTTAAATGCTCCCTGCCTCCACAGCTTGTGGGGTGTTACAGGAAATATAAATGACTCTCCCCTCTATCTGATTCTCTGCCAGAAGCAATCGCTCTGAAGATTTGGGGCAGGCGGGCTTCTGGCCCAGAGCTGCTTAACACACCTTTTTTTTTTTTTTTAAGCAGCACACACTTCCAGGTTTTTTATTTGACCGCTGCACCTTCAGTTGGCCACTGATCATTTCGCTGGAGCTCTTTTATTTTTCATGTTTCCTTGAAAAAGTTCGCCGCTGTGAAATGCTTGTAACTTACCCTTCATCCGGGAAGGCCTTTACTTATGATTATCTATTTTTTATAATCGCACGTCAGTATATCTTTACGAACTATTGAGTACTTTCACACAGGACGGGAATATTACTTAGCGAAAAAGCTGCATCCTTTTCAACCAATGATGTTGTGCAGAACAGACGTATTCAAAATATCCACTATATTGTACAATGGACATAAGTTTTCTTTTTACTTTTAGTACAAAAAGAAATGCATGCATGCTGCAGCTGTCTTTACAAAGTCCTGTCGCATGCATTATGCATTCAACTGAGACTACTTTGTCATAACATTGCAAGTTGAACATTGACCCTCTTGCTCATATGTCCGCTGTTCAGATTATTGTGGGTCAGAATAGCCAGAACAGCATGCTGGCTTGCATACTGCAAAATGTAACTGGATGCAGAACATCCTGGTATTTTTGGCATACTGCATTTGATGCGTTTGGAAGAAATAGCTTACTGTAGTGTAGGCTATACAGCAATTAACCTCAGACAGATGCTGGGCTGGGTCAGTAGGATCCCAGTAGTTGCACCTCTGCCTGCACGAATGTACTTGACAAAAGTGCTGCAACTGTGTCAAATTAGCATCATATCGTTAGTTTTGATAGGAAATATTCACAGGCGAATATTCCTAATTCTTTTATTGTTTATTCGTCACGCCCCTGGTGTGTAAAGGCCTTAATGTGATGCACCTTTGTACAGATAGTGTAGTTTGCAGTTATGATTCAGTGATTAAGTCTTTATCCTATGAGGTGTTTTCCTTCTTTGTCTTTCAAAAAATTGAAAACAGAAATTCAAAAAACATCTCCGTTAACATAGGAAGAATGTTGAATGAAGAATCTCAGTGGATAGTTTTCCAAATAAATATCTTAATCTGCCTTCCTCTAGGACAGTGGTTCTCAACCTTTTTAAATGTGCCCCATGGTGTTTTCTCTGATAGATGTTGATAAAAAATGCATTGTTTGTGATGCAGTATTATTGTCCAAAGTCACGGTTGATTTTTGATGAGTTCTGTGACTTTTTGTCCCCCCTGACATGCTGGAAATCCCTCGTCAGAAACCCATGTGTCTTTGACTCTCACAAACACACTCAATACAATCTATTCTGAGGCAAATTATATCACTATTACAGGCGATGTAATGCAAAAAACCCTTCCGAGACTAATTATGTTTATTTCTTTTCCCTCAGGTTGAGAACCTTTCCTCTAGTATTCTCTTTCATGTACCGTATATTTTTACTGTAGAATCAGTTTTATAAAATTTATTTTGTCTTAAAATCTTTTTGAGCATATTGCTTGAGCATAAACAAATTCATGGATAAATGATGTAGTATATTGAATTCTAAAATATGTATTTTGGGAAAAAGGCTCATAAAGTGATAGTATCAAGCAGCAATAAACAATTATATTAACTTATTATATAAACTAATAGAAGGAAATATAAGAAAAGAGGCTGATTTTTGTGCAGTTTATTGGATGAATCTCAGTTGGAACCTGAAATGTTTGACTTGGAGGTATAAATAAGATGACTATTGCTACTATCTTACAACACTGGATGACTTGTTCATTAAAATTGAAACAATATAGGATTTCAAGACAGAATTTGAGATATTTTTTTATATGTTTATAAAATCTTTATTTTCTCTCTCAGGGAATTTTACTGTATGTTTTAACAGTGATTACATACAACATAAATACAGTGATAACATAACACATAATACCCAGAAACAATGAATGAAATCACATTATATTGATCATGAAGCTCGCTCCCTCTGATCCTTATCCTCTGAACCATACAGTGTTCATGTTCTGCTGCCATACAATCTTATAATCTGGTCCTATAATCTGGTGTAATGCAATAGACAGAGAGGCTGGATGTAATCCCACCATAAGAGTACGCCACCAGGTGGTCAATAAAAACACACTCAGTTCTCGCTCCGATTAGGTCAAACTGCTGAAATCCCAAAAGACATGATGAACATTTTGGTTTGTTCACTGTATTTCACACTGTTTCTCGATTGCACACTTTGTGGCATTCTGGGTAGTCTGTAATTCTGAGTTCTCTTCAATAAACCTTTCTCTCAGCAGACATTTTGACTTGTCATAGTAGGAAAAGTGTTACTAACAACCCTAATGACAGCACCGTTCTATTCAAGGTTCCCAGTGAGTGGCATTGAGCCGACTTGCTGATTTCTGTGAAAAAAGACCTACACTATCTTTCAAATCCTTAAGTGGTTTTCTTTCCGCAGGAGTTTCAGCCTTAACTTCTAGCTTTTAGAGATTGAACTGCAAATTGTAGGCAGGTATATCATTATATAAAAGCAGTTCTAAAGTATTTTTCAATTTCAGTTTGATATATTTCATGTTTAATGGGTTTACTGGAAAAGGGGTCTCCATTATGGAGAGAAAGACAATTATTAAATAATACAGCAATAGCATTTTGTCCACATGTTGGTGTGAGTGTTCCCATGAACAATATACATAAGAACAGTGAAGTTGATCTCATGTATGGTAGAGGTTGAAGAGGAAGATTATTCAGAAATGTGTTTGTATTATTCTAGAATTGATCTATTGTTTTAATAACAGCTACAGGCACACGATTAGGTAGCTAACATAATAAAGCCATTTCACTGGGTATAAATGCAATTGTTTTACTTAAAGATACAGAACATTTTGTGATGACTTTGAAAATGAATTACCTTGGTGAAAAAATATTTTTCATCTCATTGTGACTTTCTGTATATTTTTTCATTTTAACAACGTGTTAAGGCTGAATTATTTCTGATTGGTTCATATTTCTTCCCTGACTTCACTTTCAGAACATGTGCGTCACAAAAAACAAATCTCAGATTTTTGATAGAAGCTCTTAGTTTTTTCTTCCTTTCTTGACTTCACATTCTGTGTGTGAATCTTTCATGCTTTTCAACTTCTCACATCGTTTTCTACAATTTCTGACATCAAGTCTACAATCTCTTTCATTTTGCAACATATTTACCTTCATGAATTCAATGCTACAACAGTCAGCAGGCGAAGCCTACACATAATCGTATATGATTCCCTGTGCTCAGAGACCTTACAGTAACAGCTTAAAGTATAAATGCAGACTTTGATGCTTAAATATGTGGGGATTCTCCTTCGGTCTCTCATATTTAGTTCATTTAAATATGTTTACTTTGTGCTCTGGATGCATAATACTATACATTTACCATGCTTCACTCGGCCCTAATCCACATGGTTCCCCCCTCAATTTACCATATTGTTCAGACATTAATACTCTTCTGCTTCATCTCATCACTTCCCGTGAACAAGACGACATGCTAAATGCATAAAGAGGCCATAAATATTAAAACGGAAAGCTTTGCTGAGAAAGCATGGCAAAGTGTAAATGCAGCAAATAGGATCAGAAATGTCAAACACAAATGCTCATAACGGAAAAAAATAATTTCAGTATGTTTCTATAAGCGTATTATTACAAATGGAAGCAGTCATTGTGATTGTGCCATATACGTTCTTGTGTAATGAATCATGTTCTTAATGTGCTATTCTGTTCTTCCCCAACCTTGTTAGTATTCATGATTGCGATTGCTCTCCTAAACTCTGAATCCTCTTACGCTCCCCTTCGCTTCTTCATGTATGAATTTGTTGGAGTGTGATGCCGGCTGGTTGCAGTGCTTTGCTCTGCCTGGATTCACCACTTATTGCAGTTTGACTGCTTCACGTTTCTATCCTATCAGCCTATCAGCATGCATAATCATGCATCACTGTTGCCAGATTACTGAATCTTAACATTTTTTTTTACAGTTCCCTGGAGAGAAATTCTGCTCTGTCGTGAATCTTTGTGATGTTTTTTTGGTGAGCAGATGGTATTTTAATGAACTCTACAGACGATATTTTAATGTGATACTTATCTTTTTTCAACCCTGACATGAAATGCCAGGCAGGTGCTTTTGAAAGAGCTATAATTGTTATTCTTTGGAAACAAAGTGAGACTCAACATTTCTGTTATGTATTGTAAATCACCCTAGGAGTCTAAATTCACTTGATTTTATCATTTAAGATGAATGAAAATGTGACTTCAGGATCTCTGTATTTTAACTCCCAGGATGCTACTTAATATTCTTTGTAAGTCATCAGAAGTGTATCACCTTCTTTTCTTGGATTCAGTCTTTTTTCAGTCTGGACATTCACATTTTTATATTAATATGTCTTTTCATGTTTCCAAACCCTTCCCAGGTTCCTGCAAAATGTAGCTCAGCAGGTTTCCAGTTTGTTAGGCTGAAACCAGTTCTGCTCGTTCACCATGCAAGATAGCACCATTTTTGATCTGGAGAGTAGCTGTTTTGAAAATGGACCTCCAGTGGAATAATTTGAGAGCTGTTGCTCTATCTGACTAAACTTCTACCAACCCAGTGCTTTTTATCAGTTCTTTTTTTTTTTTTTTTTTTTTGCAGTCTAGTTTATTTTAGTTTTAGATCAAACTGTGTCAAATTCAAATCTTGAAACTATAACAGTGAAGTCAGTAGACTTGACAAGTGAATACTCAGTTTATACTGTGGATATTTAGGCTTCATATAAGAGGTGGATGTCAACGTTAGCATTTAACTCAAAGCACCACTGTGCCTCAGTAAAGCTTCACAGAGCTGCTAGCATGATTTTAGTCTTGTTATCAACATAATGAGGAGACACTTTGTAACCTCCCTGCAGTCTGTGAGGTATAAGAATGTAACACTTATACAAAAAAAAAGAGAATCCAGGAAGCAATTACATTTCTTTTAAAACGTTTATGGCAAAACAATGTAGTCCTTAGGGAATTATTGGAGAAAGAGATAATGTAAGGGTGAACTTTTAGTGGCGTAGATCTTTATGGAAATAACAGTGAACAAAAATCTCAACGACAATTTAGCGATTCTATGAATATTATGCAAGTTTTGCAAACATTTTATAGGTGACATTTTACAGTGTACTTTACTTTAATATATGTCACATTGTTTGGATTATAAGTGACATTACAATGAGAGTTTATACATTTTAGAAGTGTAAGGAATGGAGAGCATTTTGGTATGCAATTGAAAACAGAGGATGTGTCATCTGTGCTGCTGTGTATTTAAGTGTAAGGGCCCTTCACTGTACTCTCCAGCCTCTCCGCCACATCTGTCATTTATGTTTAGGCATGGGTTTTCTCTTTAGGGAGTAGCAGGATGACCATTATGTTTTCAAAGGCTTGTGTAATGAAAGGTGGTTTTGATGTGTTGAAGAATTGCAGTCCAACGTGATTGTTGTTCTCGGTAAACACACTACCTTTTATTGTGAATCGACAAATACTCTTTTTGTCCTCTTCTGTCCTTCGTCACTCCCACTTTCCCCTGACTGTGTGTTTGTCTCCATTTTCTTCTCATCTCCCAGACAGAATCACACATACAAACAGCAAGACAGCAGACCCAAACATGCCTCGAACGAAGTCTTATGAGACGCATACACACCAAGGACAATAAACACACAGGGACATGTCTGCAAAGATACTGTTTGGGTACATTCACTGGAGCATATTCATTTATTCAGCATGACTGTAAAATGATACTATGGTAATTCGTTTGCCCACATGCAAATTTTTTGAAACAGAAAAAAAAACTTTTCATTGTTTTGCTTTCCATGGATCTTATTATTAATACCCTGTTATAATCCCTGACAAGAGCTCAACTCCCTGAGCCAAACAAGTTTCAGACAAACTTAATATAGCATGCAGATTAATGCAATTCCTGGCTCCTGCAGGAGCCAGCCTATTAAACACATTTAAATCACATACATTTACAATTAGAATAAGTTGGAGCCGTTTAATAAAAGACATAATACAAAAGTATCTCATCAGCAAGTTTGTCTCTACAAAAACATTTGCATAAGTGCTTTGCCCTTTTGCACTAAAGCATATGTAAAGTAGTCTTACCCTCTAACTGTAGTCACAGTCTAAAACAGGTTTTCAGGCAGGAGAACGAACCTCCTTTTCCTTCAATTATATTCGTGGATGAGTCAGCCATATTACTCTAATTAAAACGATCAAAGTCCTGCTGTCAGGTTGGCACTTCTTCTGCACTGTTGTGGCTTGCGTTTAATTGCTTTTGCACGTCAACGTTTGAGCTATCTCTACTTGTGCATATGTATGTGAGTACAAGTGTGTGTGTGTGTGTGAGTGTGTGGTGCATATATGTGCATATATGTGCATATATGTGCATGAAAGGCCCTTCATGCAGAACAGTATGCTAAGCCTGGAATACTGAGAGAGTTTGCACCGGTCTGGTCTTCAGTGTTCATCTTACTGACTCCTACTGCACGCTTGAATGTCTTTCAATTTAGTCCTTCTGATAACTCGGCTCTCTCTCGCAGAGATAAATGTTGAAATATAATAAATGACTTCACATGTTTTGGCTCCAACCTCGTCTCTCTCTTACACTGTCTCACACTCACTGTGCCCTTCCATTACTCTGCCTTATTTATCTTTCTCTCCGCTTCCCTTGTTGCTCATTTTTCAACTTGTTTCAACAAGTTTCATATCTTGTAGTATTAGCGTTAGCAAATAAAGTAATTCCCAGAACACAGCAACTTGAAGTTCTTAGGAACAATTTTGAATTCTCTCGGTGCAACAGGACTGTTATTGTATCTTTAACAATGGAAAAATAATTTTGCTCTATTATGTTATAAATTTTTTAAACATTTTGATTCTTTTTGTCATCCTTTGCAAAAATCTAGCACTTAAAGACATTACTGAGACAGTAATTGGACAGGGGTAGTATTTTCCTGCTTTCAATAGGCATTTTTGCTAAGAAGGGGACTGAGGATGTCACTTGGCTGAGAAAAGATTGGAAAAAGTGTACAGTGTATTGGCGTGCATACAAATGAGCTGCATTAAGACACCAATAAAGCGGTGATGGAGTGATTATTGTCTCTAGTGTTACTATTCATTGGAACGGTCCTCTAGAGTGGGAACACATGATAGTAAGAGGAGTCTCTCAATCAATAGGCTCTGCAGATGCTTCTTTACACACACCGACAAGGGGATAAGCTCCTTATCAATATACACTGTACCAGCTTTCCGTCAGATATGGATTAATCTGTCCTCAGTACTGCAAAGCTTTCCCCCCTAAACCTGTCCGTCAGTTATTTGCCTGCAGTGCTACATTTAACCTGGGAGTGGTCTTCTTTGGTGCAGAAAATTCCTGTTTGGTCTCAGCTAAAATGTTTTCACTGCAGTGTAGCTGGACTGTATTGCATCTGTTACTGTATGCCGTTCACTAGCTTTGGTCACTTAAAGCCATAGTTTGACATTTGGTTAATGCATTTTGATCGACACCACTCTCATGTCTGTGCAGTTAATATGAACAAGATTTATTGTGTTATTTGTGAGCTGTGTAGTGTTGCTGGTAGTGTATTTTATTAGTTTTAGACAGAGCCAGTCTAGCAGTTTCCCTGTGTTTCCAGTCTTTGTGCTAAGCCAAGCTAACAGGCTGCTGGCTGTAGCTCCATATTTACCACACAGACAGGAGAGGGGGTATCAATCTTGTCAACTCTCAGCAAGAAAGAAAATAAGCTTATTTCACAAAATGTCAAACTACTTCTTTATATGATCTTTTTTTCTTCCATTAGTTGGAGATTAATTGTTTAACCTTGAAAGAAGCATCCCCCAAACTCTCTGTTATTCACAGAATAAGTCTGGCAGCAGTCCTGTCCCTTCATCTCTTTATCCGAGGCTTGCCCAGTTGTCTCGGGAGGTGTACTCTAACCTGCTCTCAGCAGCCGGCAATGATTAGCCAATAAATAACTAAACGTATATCATAAATCAACAGGGAGAGCTCTGTCAGGGTGATTTCCACTGCAGTTGCCCTCTGAAAATCACTCTGCTGCTCTGAGAAAAGAAAGAAAGAGAGATGGATGGAGGAAGGTTTGGCAATGAGTGAGGTTCTCTGTGTGTTGTAGAAAATGTTTTACCTTGAGAGATATCCTCTTGTAGCATCACCCAGAGACAGCTCCTTTGGTCCATTGAACAGCTAGTCAATAGTTATGACCTGTAGTTGATATTTTTCTAGAATCAGGACGGTGATAAAGCTGAGACTAGCTACTCCAACGATTCCATGTGACTTGGATTCGTTCAAACTACTTTAATTATGTTGATGATTATAAAACTGTCAGCTATCTTTCCCATCTCCCACTGGAGCTATAGGCACATCTCACATGCTCTCACCATCAACGTGTGACTGTGCCTCCTGCAGTAGAGAGCAGAGAATAATGACAGGGGGGAGGAACTCAATTAGAACGCAGCAAAGTAGCTACGTGCAAAACATGCACCTTTTGTGTCAACGCCAACTCCGTTTGTAATCTCACCACAATTTGCATGTCATTAGAAATGACTGCAACATTCAGCTTTGCATGTCTTCATGTTGAAGACGAAAGTATGACCACGATAGAGAGGAATTCAGCAGACGGACAGCAATGGCCGATGCATTATGGGGATCATTGGGAGAAGAGGCAATGACAGACAACAGCCAGCAGGGTGCAGAAGAGAGGCCGAGGGGAAGTGTGGCAAGAAGCAAAAAGTATCTCTGTGGAGAGAAGGCATGTGATAAAGTGGAGGAATGGTATTTTCTGCAGTTTTATTCTCCAGCATATATTTCCCATCCCTCAGGTTTTGAAGTTAATCATAGCTAAACCCTCCTCCCTGCATTCTCTCTGCCTTCAATTCCCCCAGAGTCCTGCAGACAAGTCTTTATCTTGATCTTCATCAAGGCCTCTGGCACTGCATTTCATCCGCAACCCTGTCGACCGTTATCTCCAAGTGGAGGGACTGTCAAACTGTTTATTATTACCAGACTATCAGAGATGGGAGAAGGACATGGCTGCAAGGCGTTGGAGTGGAACTTGGAAATGACAGACGTGCTGAGTTTGACAACTGATAATAGGTGTTTCTCTCCAGGTCTTATCTTAGCCTCCATAGGCCAGCGTAAAAAAAGCCAGAGTTCAAGCCGCAGAGGAGGAAATGAGCTGCTGCTTTTTATTGTTCAACAAACTGTTGATAACTGACGGTTTGAGTGAGCGTTCAGTGATTAAAGACCACAGTGCATATAGCAACGTCAGAAGCTGACTGGACTGTAGACGGGTGCATTTGATGGCTTGGCTTGAAAGGCTGACAAGCACTCCTTATGATCAAGTGTCTTGTTATGCTCCATACTAAAAATGACTACTATGATAAAAGTCAGTTTCTTTTGACTTTAACATTTTAAGGAAGCCCCAAATGCAGCTAAAAGAGAATATAAAGACAGGGCGGCTGTGTGCAGGTTTACACAACCAGCTTCTTTCACCTGGCAAATGTAAGACCAGTACTCCTTTTAGCTCTGTTTTGACCTCCACCAATTCCTGAAGGAAATATATGACTTTTTAGCTGCTAACTGTACCACTATGCACACTAATGTTGTTATTCTGCTGTTTGGTGCTGGGAATGTATCTCCGAAAAACTAAACTGATGAGAGCGTTGAGTGTGAACCAAAACAGCAAGTTGTGGGCAGTAAAACCAAAATAGTGAGTTAAAACACACTCGGTAGAGCTGAGGGGACAACTTTCATGTTACATACAATCATGTGATCATTGTTCATTTAGAAATACTTGTTATAGCTGCATTAATTTACGCAGTGTGGTGAACCAAAAAAGACAACGTCCATATCGTCAAATTTTCACGTCATGGACAATAGTGAGAGAGAGAGAGAGAGAGAGAGAGAGCCTACACATAGACAAAGAAAAACAGTTGCGTTTCCGCTCCCTGACATTTACTGTTTACTCCATCAATGCCCCTCTGTCCCTGGGTGTCACCACTCGGGGCAAAGGGCTTTCTCTCCCCATCACTTACACAGACATAAATACCCATTTATTTATTTTCCTCCAACTGTGACATTTGCATTTGATAAATCTGCATTCTATGTGAACATTCAAAGCAGGGAACTGTTAGTGACAGAAACTCAGCTTTCTATAGTTCCCCCCCCCTTTCACTGGCTGTCAAGCAGCCCATATTATTTAGTAAACAAAAGAAATCAACCACCGCGTTTTTAAAAACATGTCAGTGCTGCCGTTTTGCTGTGGGAAAGCGGTGCCATATTTGATCCGACTAACAGGCCAATTGTTTCTCAGGTGTCTTGTTTGTCAAGAATGTTGGCAAAAGAAGCAGGTGGTAGTGGGACAGAAAACAGTTGTTTTAATTTGTAACTTTGATAAGGACTCAACACACTCACTCAAACTTGTCCTCTCATCCTTTTGATGCAGCGCTCTCTTTCAGTGTTGTTACTCGGTTTTACTCGCACAGACACACACTTCACTGCTGGTGAATGGACAAAAGTAAGATCCAAATACGATGCCAATTTACCTGTCTACAAGAAAAGATTCAAAACTCTTGTACACTTTGATGTTGGCAGAGAGTGTGCTGTGTAAAGAGACAGCTTTTACTTCCAGAATAATATGTCCTGAAACCTGCTGTTTTGTTGCAGTACCCAGCAGAGTGTACATTTTGATATAAAGATATTTAGAAATTCAAAACGGCTGCCTGTGAAGGGTTAGATTCAGAGCATCTGGAATAGACATACATAATATTAGCAGTGTGCTGTAATATAGCCATCCAGTGATGCTTTAGTCTGCTTAAGGGGCTTCATTCCTAGTGGAATACGTTTTATTTTTCTCAATACCAATTATTCAAAGAGGCCTTTTATTACTTGAACAATGAATGAACCCCAAGTATTTCAATTTGAGATCAGCCCTAATCATAAACGAGGGGGTTTGATTTGGAAATCAAATTAAAAGTGTGTATTTTGCAAGAGCAATTACCTTAAGCCACCATAAGCTAACATTTTAGCCATATTAACTTTATAAGGTAGTAATGGTCAATGTTGTGTTTAAAGCTTTGGCTGCCATAAAAGAATCATCCAGGTTCAAGGGATATATAAATCTGTATAAACAGTTTCTACCCTGATGAACCTTACAGTAATGCTTTACTTTTAACATGCATTTTGTCACCAATTTTTCCAAAGACATATTCTACATTAATTTAACTGTGTTTTACTATATTGTCATTCATAATCTGTTAATACAACATCCTCCATTTATGGGTGACCCAAGTATGGGTTATAGTTAGACATAGGTACATTAATCAACACTTACATTTGCTAACAGTTACATTATGGTGTGTTAATAACTATTTAATAAAAACATTTTTACTGCCTGTATGCTAAATGGAGGGGGGTTGATGTAATGCTGTGGAATCAGGAAAAGTGGACATGCAGACGGCAAATACAAGGACACACATTTCTGGCTTATTGTCTTTCATCTTGCTGCACAGTGATGGCCATGTGACATCAGTAGCATGTGATGACGTTAGTTGTTGTGTAACTCATGTGTCTCCCCTTCAGTCCCAAGGGACAGCCACAATGTGAGATGTTACTGTGCATAGCCGCCCATGGGAGTTTCCTTTTAGTCCACCTGCAAACACTATGCTAGTGGAGAAACTACATGCTTTGATTCCATGCCATGATTCCAACAATACTCTCTCTTTTTAAAAGTATCAAGTACCCTGCACTGTGTGCCACCAGGAAGCTTTGTGGACAGACTTGTTGACCAACACATTGCTGAGCTCTGAGAGTCAAGTTGTCCCTCTGATGGATCTTTCTGCTCTCACATTGTCACCCAGATAGAAATTATTCTATGAATCATGATTGATGATTTATTCACAGAATAATAAACACGTAATGTGGATGACATAACACATCTCCTACACCTTCTTACGACTATTCTTATTCTAGTTTTCAATGTTACATCTTCCCCAGCTCCTATACTACTCCATACTCACACACCCTGCAGGCACTTTTGCTTTCTTTTTCTAATAGCATTTGATGGACATTAGTACGTCTAGTAGAGTGAGGTGGATATTTTCCCCAGGCCCCTGATAAGGCTGGTATAAATAGTTGAGCAGGGCATTATATCACTTTGCTATTGGGAAAAAATGGAAAGCATTCCAGTGCACAGAGGATTAGTCGATATTCAATTAACCCAGGCAGACAGTCATGGTGACTGTTTATCAATACCTCTTTTTAACTGCACACCCTCAGCACACTTAATTAAACTTCCCATTAATAGCATCAAACAAGTGAGCAAACTAACAACACAAACACTCGGCCATGTTTGAAAAAGTGAACTACGTCCATAGAAGCACTGGTGGGAGCACTGGTTATTTTAAGGAGTCAAGTTCCTGCACTGGTCTAAAGTCTCTGTTATGGCCAAACATGCTTTCAGTCCAGTTGAGCAGACAGAGGAGGACTTTGTGTGTTTTGGACGCACCACAATTATACAGCCTCGTAGTATTCATCTGGTTATTGATGTATATCTGGGACATGTCCCGACCTTTGACCCCCAAATCATTCATTTCCTCGCATTCCACAGTTGAGAGTATAAAAGCCCTCACAGAGTACTAAGCAGGCTGTGGTAGAGGTTTCATATGAAGAAAGACTTAGCTTAACTTAGTTTAACAAAACCAATTGCGTTGGAATAACGGGACTCTTCTGTGAAAAGCGAGAAGTGGAGACGACTCTCCTCCCCGCTCTGTGCTGCAGATAGCGCTACATGTGTCTGTTGATAATCAGCTACAAATCAGGGCCAGTGCACTAATCGGGGATGCTGATGTGACTGTCTAGACGGTGATAATGATCTGCTAACATGTGATGCGATCAAACATGCCAGTTCTGGTCACTTCTAGTAACTGTAATAATTGTCCTGTTTGCGTATCATTGGTTAACAGCAGAGATGTTGATATACGTTACAGAAAGATTACATGATAGAGAGGCTGGAGACAGAAAGAGGACAGGTGGAAAAAGAAACAGAAACAAACAACTGGATTTATTGTCATGACATTTTGTCATTCATGGACTCCAGACGATGAATCCTACAGACTTTGGTGATCCCCTGACCTTCCATGGAACAGGACAAATTTTTTATTTGGCCAATACTTTGGTTTATGAACCGTAAAACTATATTTCCATGTTTTGTGCTAGTTAGCTAATCTTAGCATGCTAACACGCTGAAATGGGATGATGATCATGGTATACATTATACTTGCTAAATATCAAGATCTTAGCATTGTGACTGCGAGCATCTTAGCAGGCTGTCAACTTTTATGTTATTTACAATGACTGTTGGATTAATCTGTTGACAGACTAATTCTTTGACTGACTGATCATTTCAGCACTATTTGTTATCATAGTGTACTCTTTGTACTTTTAAGAAACACAATGAACTAGTTTGGCATACTGTTATTATTATATCTGACAGTTCAGATTAAAAGTTCACCTCAGGTGTAATGAGGGAGCCAAATGTTGCTGCACAAACTCCATTCTTATGCTATTTATTTGTCTGTATGTGACTGTATGACCCTGGAGATGACTGATTGAAACATATTGGTCTTGTTTTCGCCATGTCGCCATGATAATAGAGGCTTTTGAACTTGTGTACTTTTATCAAGGCATTTTTTAGGGAATTAATTCCCTTTCTCGTGGACAGACTATATTACTCTATATTCCTCTAGCAGAGACATTGTGATATAGTCAATATTCTGGAAAATCAATTGGGAAACCATTCATAGATATATCTGACTGCAAACACTTCTATATCACACAACCCTGATACAGTATTACTGTAGAGAATACAGGAGCTGATAAGTTGAGGCAGGACACTGGTAATATTCTCCATAAGGCCACACTAATGGTCCTCTATCTGACAGACATCTCATCTGTAACACCACCACTGTGTGGACTTCATCATAAAGCAGTGACCAAACTAGCAGCGTAACCAACAAGTTGTGTGTCTCACTCAGTCGTCAGTCTCACACGCTTACACGCTCGCGTCATTGTTGGTCTCTCTTTCTGCCATTGTGTGAATACCAATGAGCATTGAGCCGTTATCGCCTGAGCCTCGGATGACAGCATCTGAGTGATGTATCACTCATCTGCCTCAGTTTGTTGCAGGAGACAGGATGTGTTTTCTTACTTGTGAAATGAAATGTCAAATGCAGATTCAAAGTTGTGATGGCTCAGCAATATCCGGAATTGTTTTAAGTTAAGATGAACAGCCTACCCCCGTCTCTAACCTTTTGTGTGTGATGGAATTGTTCTGCTGTACAGATAAGAATTGATGGCAATGCTGTTTGTTTGCAGGGCCCACGGATAAGCTGAAATATAATCCTTCCAACTGTTTTTGATCAAAGAAGTAAAGCTATGTTCTCGCCACGGCTCGATTCTAATTCTCCGGGCCTCTTCTCTTTGTGTTCAGCCCATCAGAGGGCTGTGCCTCTGCCCTCTGCTAAGTTTGCTCTCAGAGTTGAAATGTTTTTCCCCTTGGGTGCCTTGAGCCAGCCCCCTTCCCCTTCCACCGATGTGGGGGTGAGCTTTCCCAGGACAAAGAGATGAATATATAATGGCATGAAAAAAGAGGGGGTGGGAGAGACAAAAAGACAGCGGGTGTGTTAGTGAGAGGGAGGAAGGGAGAGTGGGAGCAGGACTGTAAAGATATAGAGGGCTTGACAAGTGCTTGTCAAAGGGTTCAATACTGCTGCCAAGCTCTGACTGCAGGGACACAGTGAGAAGAAGAAGTAAAGAGAAACAATCTGTACTTTTACCCTATTACAGACCCGATTGCTAACTCATTACAGACTCCATAGGGTGTGTGATACACAACACGCTCTGTAGTTAGAGAGTTGCTGGAGAGCAGCTCAGTCCAACTGTGTCCCCCCCTCTCCCCTGGTCCTCCGGCACATGGTACAATCCATTTAAAAGGCTGCATGTCATCTCAGTGTGTGCTGGGTCCTCTCTGAGAGCAGCTGCTCACAGCACATTCTCCTCTGCGGGAGCACTCACTTTCCCCTCCGCCCGCTGAGCTAAATCTCCTTTTCTGTTCTGTCTTTTTTTCCCTCTCTGCTCTCTTTACGTTCTCTCTTCTTCTCTCCCACGCTCACTATCTTTCTCCTCTGCCCTACACACACACACACACACACACACACACACACACACACACACACACACACACACACACACCACACACACACACACACACACACACACACACACACACACACACACACACACACACACACACATGCTTTCTCTGACTGTGTGGTGCTTGGCCACACAGACCTTATTCTTTGTGCAGTAACAGGTAGACATCATCTCTGCGCTGCTCCGTGGAGAAAAGAAGAGGGACCATCATTTTGGCTTTTTTCTTTATATGTGCGAAGTAAACTGTAGGAGAGGAAGCACAGGTGGAGGAGGAGGAGAGGGGGACAAGAGGAGGAGGAAGCTTCACCCCCTCTAACGCTCCACTTGACATCATGCTGCTCTGTGTGGATTTGGTCCTCAGGGGAAAATTCTTAAAATGATGGAAGACAACAAACAGCTGGCACAGAGGATTGATGGGGCCATTCAGTCCGCCAGTCAGGAAGTGACCAACCTCCGCTCCGAGCTCTCCTCCACCAGCCGCAGACTGGCAGAGCTGGGTGCCAGCAGCCCCCCTGCCTTGGAGAACCACCACCAGTACAACCACCACGATGACAGGCTGCACTACCGGGGTGAGTGTCACAGCATGTGCATGGATGTGAATGAGTGTGTGTGTGTGAGAGAGAATGTGAGCGCTCTCACACCTAATCCTCTGCCTCTTTGCGTGTGTGTGAGAGTGAGAACATGAACGTGTGAGAGTATTTAGAAATCAACAGTGGGAAGTATTCGAGGAATGTGCAGCGGGGAGACTAATATCATTCCATCGCTCCTCCAATGACTCATTTTTTCCCAAAGTCCACAACCAGAATGACAGTGAAAAAGGCAGCAGATTAAAAAGAAAGAGAACAAGAGGCAGACTGAGTGTTGTTATTAGACGGGAGGGGCTGGGGTTAGAGAGCGTGGGCCAGAGCCGGTCCGGGTTTGGTTTCCCAGGCAGCAGCTGGACTCCTCTGGGGCTGCACTCCCTCTCCAGCTCTGGCTCCTTCTCCGCTCTCTCCCCGACTCTGGCAAGGAGTCTCAAACTGAGCTTTAGGCCAAGGAACTGTATGCCAACATCTATGACGGGGACTGCCTGCCGACAGACACCATGGCACCGTCACTTAGCTGGGAAAGAGATGTGATGAATGAGAAATGAGCTTTAAACTGAAGTTTTCATGGGAATGTTGAAGTTTTGGCCTCATGTCATGTCAGCAATAACCCAAAGACTATGACTAATATATACAGTTTTATATGTAGTTTGTTGCATGCCTAATGACGCTTGGTTGCAATTAAAACAAAATCTATGGCTATTTTATTTTTGCTTCAGTTCGTGTAAGCCTGTGTGTAATTAAACCTTCTTATGACAGATTCAGCTAAGCTACTTTTATATAGCTGACATCTTGGAATCATTAATGAGTTTTATTTTGTAATGAGGGGAACAACCATGTAAGGGGAAGTCCCTGCGAATCGTACAGTCGAATATAGCGAGACATAACTAAGATTCATCTGTTCATTGCCTGCATGTACAAAAAGTTTGGCTTGCTGAAATTGTGAAAAGACCACTTAACAAAATGACCATATGTTGCAGGACTGCAAAGGTCTCGGATACATTTAGAAGCCCAGGAGGTTACTGAGATCATACCCTATCAGACAGCTTGCTGTCAGTGTCCAATAAATGGCTCCCTGTGTTGGGCATATGCAGTGCAGCAGCAGGTGATTCCTTACATCTGCTGTTGGCCCTAAAGGCTG
Source organism: Ophiodon elongatus (assembly GCA_016806645.1). Classification (NCBI taxonomy): domain Eukaryota; kingdom Metazoa; phylum Chordata; class Actinopteri; order Perciformes; family Hexagrammidae; genus Ophiodon; species Ophiodon elongatus. The sequence goes on along the minus strand of JACSYO010001618.1, from coordinate 549,642 downwards.
AGGGCTGATCTGTTTGAAATGTTGTTTTTAGAGCGCTGATGTACTTGTGAGTGGCTTGTGAGTCATGCGTGTCCTGCGATTCCTCAGACTCTTGGTTTTGCACGTTCTCGGGAATTAATGCATCGATGCGTCCTCAACCTCACTAATTTAAGCTGATCAGCTGTATAAGGTCTTCTGCAAAAATAACACTGATTTTATGATGAAGTCATCTCACAATGACATACGATACAATTTGCTGTCAAGTTGCATTTCGGGAAATGTAAGACAGTGATTATGGAGCTGTAACTGCTTGGTTTTGAGCATCCCTTTTTTAATCGCGTCTCGCAAGTCCCTCAACTTTATGGAAGTGAAATACTAATAAATTGATTTAATACACCTTGAAGCACATTCATCAGCTAATCAGTTAATCCGAATGTGACGTAAGCTCACCAGCACACAGTGAACAAATCACAACAATGGCTGAAAGTTATTAGAGAGAAATAAAGATTGTCACTGCTGCTACTTTTTCTCTCGTGCCCTCATCAACAATAAGGAAACCCCACCAGTGGTTGGTTATAATTATATTGTGTACACTGAAAGTTCTCAAGCAAGAGATTCAAGTATTGACCGGGCTGGATTCATCTGCTGCCTAGTGGATATACTTTTTAATCCTCCAGGTACACACAAAGTACGCAGGCAAGGCAGCTTGCATCACAGTCACTTGTCTACACTTGTTGTTAAAAGCAAGTACATCACAAGACTTTAACTAGTTGGTTAGATTTTCTTGGCCTGTGAGACTGGGGAAGTAACTACATCATCTGAACAGGTACGGTATGGCAGATGCGTCAGGTTCTCCACTTCTTAGTGGGCGTTCAGAGCGAAAACCGCCATGTTTTCAAAAATACAATGGTTGTTCATGGTTTGCTGTTTTATGTACTATTGAGACAATATGATCCAGGAAGTCTAGTTTGAGTGACAGACAAATATTTTTGAAGGCTTATCAGACGCCCTAACACTAAACAGCTGTTCATGATATCATGAGGAGATATTTTATAACTCAGGCAAGTTATCATGTCAGCAATCAGCGAATCTTTTGTTGTGAGGGCTGCAGGGTAAGCAGTAGAAATATGATGTTCACATCACAAAGTAATCTTCTAGGAATGTGCGCTTGCATGTATGTCTCAGCCTTTATTCTGCTAAAGCTGAGCCAGGTTCAACTTATTTGATGGACGACCCTGCGTCAACAGAATGGACTCATTCAAATGAAGAGTAGTGTTTTTCCCCCACAGGGCTGAAGTTGGTCTAAAAACTTGGCCTGAATGTTTATTCTTTAGGGCTGGAATAACTCAGCTGCAGTGAGTTATCTGTTGTGTCCGTCCGGCTCGCTCTCTGTTTCGTTCCAGCAGTGTTAACAGGCAGCCTGACATTCCCACATTCCTGAATGTCAGTGATGTCATACTTCCTGTTCCCAGAGGCCAGCAGTCAGGTGACTGATCAAACCAAACATCGCCACACAGTCCTCCACCACCCTCTTTTCCTTTAAAGTAACACAGCAGAGATGGATGAGCCTAAGAACTGCTTAGCTCCAGGATGTTTTTTTAAGATTTTAGATTTAAGATGATTCGTCTGAGAGATCTCTCGGGTTAGGCGGTTTTGGTGTGTGTGATGAGCAAGCGTCAGCGTCCAGTGGCTTAGGGAGATTAAATGTTCTTTAGGTGTGTATCCATCTCAAGGCAAGGCTGTGTGTTAGTCCATTTGTTGGCTCTGCTCTGTGCAGGATCAAAACAACCGCAGAGACAAGGTTTTTTAATATGCATGAACTGTCTTTCTGTATGTATATTATACGATGCCAAAATGCCAGGATTTTTGCGGTTTCCCTGTGGAGCTTCATTAACATCTGTGACAGATGTCCAATAAGGCTATAAACACAGCACTTCAGCCTCCTGTTTCCATTGGTCTGGCAGTCTGTACTTCTCACCCAGGCAGCAACTGCCGGGTCTGAAATGTTAAGTCAATGCAGAAGTAACCTTAAACTTGCATTCTTTCTCATGGCCATCAGGGAACCACTTCTCTGGTGGCAAACATTATTGAAAACAAGTCTTCTTCAGTACAGCATGATGTTCATTTCGTAAATTATGGTCACATTTAGAGTAAAATGGAAGTTAAAGCACGGTATGCTTTAGGGCGTGGCTACCTTTTGATTGACAGATTGCCTGTCACTTCTGGTTGCAAAAACACAAAATGCCGATGGCCAAAAGGTTGAAATTGAGGCTTCAAAACGTCAGACCACAAACCAATGGGTGATGTCACGGTGACTACGTCCTCTTATATATGTGTGCTTACGAACTAATCGTGAGGAACAAGATTAAATCACCCGAATTTTTCAGTCTCTACGCAATGCATCAGGATTAATTTAATTATGCTTTTTGCTGCTGTACATTTTCGGACATGTCACAGGAAAGGAACGACCTGCATTCTTTTATTCAAGCCACTGACAGTAATGTATTCATTGCCGTGGTGATGACACCCCTTTATTATTAGCCAGTCCTCTTAATCTATCACATCAATGTCAAGGATTTGTTTAACGCTCCTAAATGACGCTGATGTTTTAGCACCAAGCGACTGCATTGCTGCTATATCTAATGTTCATCTGACTTGTGGGAGAAAAGATTTAGCTTGGACTCAATTTGTCTTTGGGAACAGAGGCCGTATGAAAATAAGCTGTCCTCTAAAATCAATGTGTACTCACCTTATGGGATATTACATTATTTATGCTCTTATGCTCTTGGTAGATCGGTACCCTGCAGTCAGTTGGTGAGGTAGCACTCATCACAGACTCATGGGAATCTGCCAATACTAATCCATAAACCTTTCTAAAACACCACCATGAGGCAGCTGTTAGTGACTCATACAGCATGACGAGTATGAATGACACATTTTCACTTGTCTCGGTCATGGTCAAAGTAAAATAAGGGGCTCAAAGTTAAGACCAAAGCTTTACAGTGATATGTCATATTTTGGAATAACTTAGATTATGGAAGTAAAAGTAATTTTCAGCATTGGCAATGTTTGTTGACTTGCAGTTGGTGCCAGTACAGGACTTGTATACGTTATGAAATTCTCCAGACTGAATAAAAGATGAGCACCTGATTTTTTAAATATCTGGTTCATTGATGGAAAGCTACAGGTAGTATGAGGTCAGCTCCCAAGGAGAATTTGGTGATAAAATCCAGAGCTTAAAATGCTTTCAGATTTTCTGCCAGAACAGGAAGTGGAGGTCGAAGATTATGCTTTTTAGAAACTTGATGAAACTTTCAGCAGTTTAAATCATTCACTTTCAGATTTTGGTTAAATTGTGGATGTATTTGTCAACTATGGCTGTTTATTTGGTTCCCTGACAAAGAGTTTTGAATTTGCTACAGCTGTGACTCTTGCCTGTGATTGGCTTCTTCTCCATGGTGGCAGTGGAGAAGCTGCTAAGCAAATATAGAGGTTCATTGTTATTCTAATATTAACAACCATCCACTGTAACAGACAGAAAGGTTTCTGATGAACAAATTTACACAATTAACACTGATGGCCATTATGGTATTGTCAATTGTCAAACCATTTAAGAGAGTCCAGTGTTTCTATGGTATCAAGTGTTGGTGGCATTATATATTAAAGGCTTTTATTGTAATCAGGACTAAGAGTGACTTGGATTTTACTCTGTTTGCAATAGACATGGTCCTTTACACCAAAGAGAAGTGTTTGTTGAGTGTGACAAATATATATATATATATATATATTTATTTATTTATTTTTGTACCTTTTGTTGAAGCAAAATTCACTCCAGTTTGTAGTTTTTTATGTTTATTATTATGTTGAGGTTTGTAAAAAATATCCTTTAAATTAAACTTTCAGATGAGAATTTAGATTTGTAAAAACCACTTCCAGAACCAGCTGAATTTACAACTCTGCAACCCTATTATAGGTGCTATTGAGCATGCTAGGGTACTGATTTCTGGGATAGAGGACGATAGCTCAGCTGAGTACTTGAAAGACACCATCCAAACTGTACAGAGAGCTGAAAACCAGTGTTGATTAAGTATTCTCCTAAAAGACTCAGTGATTATCTTTTCTCTGTAGAGGAGAAGTTGCACTGGCTCTAATGCTCTCTGCTGAGTAATTGTGGGGAAGAATCCTCTCCCCATCTGGCCTGAGTTTGTCAGAGGCCCCGGGTCTCTCATTACTTCATCGTGCACATGAGCAAGGCTAAGAACAGAGCGGCAAACTACAGGGGTAAAATCCCACCCACTCCAGATCTTTCTCTTTCTCTCACTGTAACGCTCACCAGGGACCACCCGCCTTCCTGTTCGCTGTCCACATGCAGAGAAAGTATGCAATGCGCTCTGACCTTCCCCCTGTATCCATCACCACCCGAATACCTCACCCCCTCCCCTCCTGATATTCCCTGCCTGGCCTCCCTGAGCCACGCCCTGTCTGTGGTCAATGCAGCGTGAGAGGAACTGTATCCAAACAATAGCAAGAGTGAGGCAGCCCCTCACTCCCCTAACATTTCTCCCTCTCTCTTCCTCTTCTTCACTAGACTTCCTCCAGTAAAATAACTAATAATGGCATAGCGAGGACTGCTGGGGCTCCAAAACCAGATGAAAATACCGGCGCTGGGGGGGGTGGAAGATTTTACTCCTACATTTGGAGAAGACTTTCAGACTACAGTGATTTTTGCAAAGGGCAGTATTCTTACAGTTCCTCATCATCCTCTTAAATGATGGTTGACTAATGGCGTACAGTGCTCACTTTCAAATTAGGAATTCACGACATTGTTGTTGCGTTACTTTCTTGGAACGCAGCTGAGGTTAAATGTACATGAATACAAAACATTTAATCATAATATTGAATGTATAACGAGATTATTAAGTCACTGAAAGCTGACAAAAATATGACAACACATGCAATCTTAGACAAACTGCCACAACAAAAAGAAAAAACAAGTTGAGACCAACACAAAAACAAAATATGACAGATGCATACAGTATAATAAGTAAACACATACTTCTAATTGGCTTGCAACTTTCAGTAATATGAGCCATCTTTATTGCAGTGTTTACTTACTTCATAGCTAAGGTCCTTTTTCAGTGTTTAATTTATTTCATCCTCCATATTTTTTCAATTTGAGTTGAGTGTTTCTGCACTTAATAGCTGAACAGGGGTTAGAAGTACTTACTGGCACATTGGCTGCCTTTGTTCTACAGTGCCTGGTAATGGCTTTAAATAAATAATGTCTTTGGTTATTTGTTTTGCTTTGTAATGGAATGCAAACCCAGGTAATGAACTGACAGAGCTGTGCAGGTTGACAGTGGGAGCAGAAGCCCCGTGGACTTTGACTTGTGAAAGAGTTTCCACTCCTGGATGTGGCTGCTTCGGGAGCAGGGAGGACAGCTGGGCGGCACATATTCACTTTCATGTCCATACAGGGGCAGAGGAAGCTGGCCTCTATTGTTCCAATCACTCTGAAATCTTTCCAAGTTTGTGGTTCATCGGGAGGACATAGTGGCGTGCTACTGATTTCAGGTTGCAGCATTTGTGAAGGGTCAGATTTGACAGAAGACAGCTGACCCTTGTGTGTCTCAGGTCTATTAGCAGAGGTGACGGAAGTGTTGCCCTGGACGCCAGCTGGTGGTGGCATTCCTTCGGTTTGGATGGCAGATGGCCATAGGCAGTGACATCACCACACGGCCCCTGATTTGAACTGCCACCTTAGGGAGAATGAGCCTGCAAAAAGGCAGACGGGCAGGTAGACAGGCAGTGGAGCAGAAACAGAAATGGAAGCTCGAAGAACGATACCAACTCTAAGACAGGGTACATCTCCAACAGATATTCCTCTGCACTTAAATGTTGCTGGCAAGCTTTATCTGAATGAAACTTCACAAAGCAAGTCAGTGAAAGCCAATTCAAGGAGAACTGAGGAGTACTTTAACCGTGACACTAAGCATTGAATTGCTCTACGGTGTGACACTCTGCCTCTGAGATGATATTATTCCTATCAGTGAGACTGATATGCCGTATGCTAATTAGCTTCATGAACTAAATTACTTTAACTGTTTCCTTCCCATCAGCTCAGGACACACTTTGTTTCCCAGATGATTATTATTTTTTTATTTATGAAGATGCCATTTAATATGGATTTCTTGTGTCTAGGTCATGGCTCAGGTTAACAGCCCATTATGAGACTGGCTTTTATTGGTTGGGGAGTAGAGATGAATTGACTAATGAGGATATTCCTCACTGTTATCGTTCCCTGTTATAGTCCTTTTCACCCCCATTTCCTTCATATTGGCCCTCATCATAACTTTGCATGCAGTAAAGTACTCTCAAAAAAGAAATGGACTGTAGGAAATAAGAACTCCTCGTATCTTTGGTGTGTTGTATTTATCACCATAGGTCCGAGGAGAATTCATGTTGTGAATTAAGTAACAAATTGCTTCCTGATTGTGTTTTATGGACCCACTGAATGTTTAAACTTCATCATGCGCATCTAAGATCAGACTGTAGGTCCAGGATTGGGAAACTTGCAACAAGCAGCTCACTTAAGATGATCTCCCTGACTCTGGCTGAAGAAGGTAGTACAAGACATGGTAGGATGGTGTTATGTTGAGGTGTGGTGATGGCAGGGTGTCTCACTGAAGCCTGACACAGCAGACTCTCATGTGATAGAGGATACACTGTATGTCTCTATTAATGACACACTGGACTCACGAGTGAACAAGATTCACTATATGTCTGCGCTGAGACGAAGAATGAGCTATGACAGCATGTTTAGTATAATTCTCCCAAGTGGGGTGTTTCACGGCCAGTGCCTGGGTGTTGTGGTGCCCGCTTTGCAACAGGAGGCACAGATAATGATCAGCCTTTAAAAACTCAATCCCCTCCCCCGTCTCCCCCACGCCTGTACACATCTAACCCTTTATTTTCACCTTAAGTCATCCAAATCCCCGTAGAGTCCAAACTTCAAACAATTGCAACTCTAAGAAAGAGAGAAAGAGACAGACAGCGAGGAAGAGAGAGCCTGCTTGCCTTCACAACAGTCTCAGCTCATCCTATTAAAATGCCTCATTGCTTTAGCAGTGGAGACTTTTTATTGCTGCTGGTACATATTGTTGCCTTGGCTGCAGTTTAAATCCATTCCCAGAAGAGAATGGAATAGACATGGAAGAAAATTAGTTTTGAGGAAGAGCAGAACACCCCCTCGTATCCAGAGGACGCAAAGCGTGACATTCCAGCAGAGCGGAGGATAAGCAATACACTTTGCCACTTCTCCAAATCATCTGGTTCACGCAGGCCTCTCACAAGATTGATGGGTTGAAGACATCCTGAACAGCAGGGCAACGCTGTGCACTTTTAAACACCCACACAAATCCATAAATGGCAAATATTTTGTATTGCATTTTGGTGTTGTGTCCTCTCAAATCTTTTAACTGCTCTATTTGTCGTTTAACTAATAATTTCTTAGGATGTACTGGAGGACTTGAGGTTAAACTTCAAGTCCTCCGCAGACATCAATTTATATTGAAACCAAACAAAGTACATGCAAATGCCTTACAGTCTGTACAGCATACAATACTCCCTGTCCTAAAAATCCTCAAAACTTATTTTAGAATTAGAGCTGAAATTATTAGATGATTAATTTATTATCAACTGAAAATTTAAAATGCAACGATTTCGATTTTAAGCAAAAAATGACAAGAATTCAAACATGTACTGTGTTTTTAGTCCTCTGTTAATTGAAGCTCTTTGGGTTTCGGATTGTTGGTTGGATAAAACCAGCAATCTAAATATGTCAACTTGGGCTTTCGGACATGGTGATGGGCATTTTCACAGCTTTTCGGATTTAGATTAATTGATAATGAAAATTATTGTTAAATGCAAGTTGAGTTAATGGACAAAAGTTGATTTACAGATACTTTAATACTAAATACGTGGTTCGTCAAGCAAAAATGCAAAACATTCACTAGTTTGCCTCCAAAATGTGAGAATTTCCAGCTGTCTTTTGCTGTTTTGTAAATTTGTAAATTTAATTTGTTATACTAAACGAGAAATTTCCAGATGTCGTTTTGAGCTTTTGGAAATTGTGGTTTTGCTGTGAGTAAAAAATTACAGATTGCAACGGACAACTAGATAAAACGATAAAAACAATGATTATATGCTACCCGAGTCAGAATATTTGTCTGCATGTAGAAGTGGTGGTTTTCATGTTTCTCTCCATATATCTTCCGTATATTTCCACACTGCTCCTCCCAGACAACGACAGATGGCTCTCACTGCAACACATCTCACTTTCTGGTGGCGTTCCACCGAGCACCGCTGCTCAGGTTGTTACTCTAAAATGAATCCATTCAGTGTTTGAATTCAGCATTAGGGAAAACATGGATTTCACAAATGAGATTACATACTCCTGACAAAGCACACCATTAAAGTTGAACGTGACGAACCCTGACAAAACTTTTTCTCATGCTGTCTGTCTGGATTAAAGCTACTTGTTGGGAACCCATTATCGACCAAAACCAGTCAAAACATGTTTTACTCTTCTTTATTGTTTTAATTAGTTTTATCTGGAGAAATGTCTCCTTTAGTTATTTATGTATTTTTTAGGGAAAAAAATCTGTTATTACAAAACAGCACAACATTACATTTTAATATTTCTGTTGACGCATCATCATCTGGCTTCACAGGCCCCCTGAAATGTTGAGATGAAGCATGTAAGTGGGCTCCATCCCCGAATTATTTTTGGTCTGCAGCCCGAAGGCATTAGTGTTGAAAGCATGCCTGTCTGTTTTCTCCTGCTGAGGAGGTTCTACACAAATATTTATCAGGTCGCCAATTACTGTACCCCATGTGCGTAGGCATACACACACAAACACACTTTGGCTCTGTTGAGAAGGTTGTTTGTATGCATTACAGTAAATTTGTTTATTTTTTGCAATAAGTGGCTAAATTTTACCTCAAAGCAAATGGGCTCCTCCTCTTAGCAGGAGACAGGGTGGTGTTTCTCAAAGCTTATTTGTATTGTTAGAAGCTTGTTTGTGTATTCCTGTTTTGGAGGAGGCAATTCAAAGAGGCATCTTTATCACCAGGCCTTTCAAAGTTGCTCACAGCTAGCGGGCAGTCCGATCAATGTCCAGAGAGATTGCTTTCTTTTTCTTAAAAGCGTTTATTTTCAACCTCGTTTTTCCACCTAAAAGGATCTGATTACATACCCCATGTTAATCTCCACGGATTAATTACACTCATTGTTCCCTTTTTAGAATTAGGATAGACCTGCATTCTCAATTTAAAAAAAAACAAACACACCAAACGCTGATAGAAGTTCGTATAATTCCAAATTGACTCTACATCTATGCCTACTCAGTGAAATTGCCATGGGCCATTTGATCCTGAATTATGCAAATTGCAATGAAAATAAGAATGAAACAATCAGCAGTTTCTATTCTATTCAGCATTTCTTTCTAGCTTTACAGTATCTGCTTGCCATTATGACTAATAGGGTAAACCAAGAATACAGAGAGCTGCGTTAATATTCCCAGCAGGCTACTGCTGAGTTAGACTCATCATTTGTATCAACATTATTTCAGTTTTCATGCATAGCAACAAGACAAATTAAACTGTATGGCTCCTCGCTTCAGAGATTCACTTTATTGATTGAATGGCATGTCATTTTCTCATCTGTTTCTTAAATTTTATCATGATTTTCTTCTCGTTATATATTTTATATCTCAGGCTGAGTAGCTCTTTTTTCCACTCACATCATCATTTCTTCAGACTTTAAATGATGTGTGTGGGGTCAACACTTCAGAACTGTGTCCCTGATAAAACTTTTGTTAACTGTCCTTTATTCACTGTTTTTGTCTTCCTTATGTTGGTTTGGCAGTGTTTTTTCTTCCGTCTTAAAATGTTAAAATAAAACTGTGACCTGGCTAAAACTGATTTTTAGAGTCTATTACTCATGTTTTGACACACCCAACATCTGCACCTTCAAAAGATGGTTTAGTGTTGGAAGATTCAGCAGATGCTGAGATTTATTGGCTTGTGCTAGTAGTTCAAGCTCTGAATATGCTGGATCTTACACTACCTATAATGCAACTTGATTGCTTGCATTGTGGTCTGACTCACTGGATGCAGATTGTATAAGTCTGCCATGGGCCACGTATTCCGCGTTGCATTCTCCTTCCCATTTATCTCACAAGGGCATCGTTGCTGCGTCCTGTGCTTAGCGCTGCCCAAGAGGATTATGTTTGGTTTAAAGAAATACAAACAAGCTAGAGCGTTTTTTTTCCCCCAGTGCCAACATTATAATGTGGAGCCGGACCTTTCTTTAACGCTGACACACGCTGTGGAGATAGGTCTATCAATGGGACAACACTACCTGGTAAATGAGCGGGGCCGCAGACCCCAGAGACATGTCAAGTTTTTGGAAAAAGGATTAATTTAGTTTTAATGTAATTATTTTGTTTGGTTGTATGGACCACTAAAGCACAGAAAATAATTAAATGATAAGACACTTTTGGCGACTCTGCTTTTACACCTCATGTCTTGTTCAGAGGCTCTGTATCAAATCTACTTTTAATGTAGTTTCATAAAACAGCTCTGCAATAGAACCCTACCTTCAAGAAGGTTATACAGAGAGGTGTTGTTTCAACATAATTGACATTTTGGAGGCTGTAGTTTGTATTGCATAATACAGAGTAGTGGTTTTTTTTATTTTCTGTCTACAATTATTGATAGAGATGGGGTGGACTAAATACTAGAAATAACCTCCAAGAGGGGCCCACAGCTCATTCTTGCCTTTCATTAAACAAAAAGTGCTGAAATAACCCGGGAAATGTTAACAAGGTTGTTTTCTCAGACTTCACAAAGAGCCCAGAGCCAGAGCCAGAGCCATTGCAAAACTGTTTTAGTACTTGTAATACACAGAGATGTCAAATTGGTGTATTTCCCCTTTAACCACCCCTTTAGCCGCTTTCGTCCCTCTACTTTTTCCTCCTCTGTCGTCTGGTATTACAACCGCAGCCACTCTCTGGTATTGGCCCTCTCATTGTTAGGACGACAACTCAGGCAACTGGACGAAAGTGATGGAATCTTCCGTTCTGGCCTCGGAACAATGAGTTCCATTCAACATGGCCGCCATTACTTGAAGTGGTGTGGTTTTTTTGGAGGGGGGTTTCAGATTCAGGGGTTTCCCACAGACTCCCCAAATTAACCACGGCAAGAGACTCAGCTACTCTCTCTGTCCAGGAATGTGCTCCCAAAGCCTCAAGTATGCCTCTGTTCCATCCCTGCAGCAAAACCTCCTCATTTCCAAATTGTGTGCTCCAGAGTTGCTAATGAGAACAAAACTGAAGCCGTTTATTTCATGGTATTAAATAGTTGGACCATCACAATTATCTGCTGTGGAGGGATAGTAGCCGGCCGCCTGCCATACCTGTGTGTTTTACTGAGTTTACCTGTGGGTCTAGTCTCAGGGAGGCACTGGTGCTGTGATACATTTTTTCATGGCTATTGTGTGTCAGCTGAGACAGGCTCTATTACTTTCCCTTTATGAGGTTAATGTGTGCTACAGGGCAGCAGAGCGTCTGCTGCAGTGCTTTGTCAAGGAACTGGTCTGAACGAGAAGAGCTGGGTGTGTGTAATTTACTATCCACGGTGAGGTCCTGAAGCAAAAACTAGAAAAGAAGAGGTGAGGAGAGGCGAGGGGATAAATATTGGAGGTTATGAGAAAGGAGGTTATGAGAAAAGATAGGAGAGGAGGAGTTTCAGACTTAGCTCCATTAATAGACCCTGTGTGCTGCTGAATTGATTTTGAGGTCAGTCCATAAAGCACACTGCCTGAGCACTGTACTAACAGTGGCATCATTATGGTGTTATTAGTGAGGAGGACTGGCAGAAAGGGGAGGCTGATAGCGCTGTGGAGTAATTCACAGGTGTGTTAAACACGGCTGCTGTTCTAGAAAACGAGAAAAGAGCCGAGGTCGTGTTCTGACCACTTCTGTTGCGCTGCTGTTGGCCAATTAGCTTCAAAGTGTACTGTTTGAGTCTGTCTTTCTCACATGTTGATTTTCTGCATGCATTCGCTCTCTCTGATGTCACATGAGGCCCAATCAGAAGGCCACATATGTAGAACTATGTAATTGACTGTGTAACCGTTCTGAAAACTAATCTTTCTCCAAGTATTCAGATAATTCACCTAAGTAGCAATATCACACTATGAAAATCAAGTCATAATTCAAATATGCATCAAGTAAAAGGACAGAAATATTTGCGACAAATATACTCCTTATGCATATGCCTGGTATCTGTCAGTGTTAAATTATGATATTGTTGGATACTTGTTTAAACATTAACAAGAAAGCAAGACTTGAATGTTGTAGTTGGCTGAGGTGAAGCAAATTTTTAACAGTTTCATGTATGTCTTTTGAGGTATTTTAATCTATAACAGCATCACATGCTTTGTATGTAAGATCTCACACTGAAGACACACCAGTAACTATAGCTGTGAAATAATTGCCATGCAGTGAAAAGTTCAATATTTCACTCTAAAATAGAAACCTTTATGAAATTACTTGGCACCACTGTTCACACCTTTACAGTGTAAATGGATCTGTGTGAAGGACAAACCACCAGACAACAGAGGTACATGTCACTGGCTCACACCTCATGGTTACATAGTGGCATATTAGCAGAGCAAGATAAGTGAAATGAGTTAGAATTAGATTCAATAAAAATATGCACCATAAACAAAAAAAGTAAATCACAACATCTCGAGCAGCAGGACCAATGGGGCCCTCTGCAGGCTCTCTGTTTGCTGAATGGACTCACTGGCTGCTCCATCTGGACTCAATTAGAGGTCCTGGTATTCACTGTTAAGCTCAAGTGACCATTAATATCTGTTAATAAATGCAACTTTTCCTTATTAGTCGTGTTTTGACCTTTCAACAAGTTAACACACGCCTGGTAGGGGTTTAAATGGTTTCTACTCACACTGTGCCACCTTTATGAATAAATGAAAAGGTATGTGAGTACCTGGAGCAGGAGCGCTGTAGAGTAATTACTAAGGCTGGTTTCACTTCAAAGACCTATAGCAGTAATGCTGAATATGAAACGGAAATTATCAGAAGGGTGTGAAAGTAAAAAAAATAATTGTCGCACTCTCCTGTTTCCTTAAGCAGTTGTAGTGGAATAATCTCTCGTTTCCTTTGCTTTTCCCAGCACCATGACAGTCATGGGGGAATTCCAGCCATTTCAGTGCTGAGTCAAAATGTGCTCCAAAATTACAGCTAATTTCTGAGAGGTTTACGGTTACATGGTCTGTAGCGTGTTTTGCAAGAGGGAATGTGGGAATTTGAATCGTTCCAGATATGTCATCCATCTCACACGAATAAACTGTTTGGACAGCCTAAGCAACACCATACATAGATACACACACACACACACTCTCTCTTTCTCTCTCTGGCTGTGACAACAGTTCAGCCCTTTGTAGCAAACATCTGAGTGTTTTTGTTTTATTGTTTTGTGTGCCAACAGAAATGGGAAATGTTGAGGAGCGAGCCTTTTGTCAGTGTCTGTGCATTTATGAATATCTCTACATTGTTTCCATTAGACGCAGTAGGGTTTATCCACATTTTTAATGAACCTATGAACACGCTCCTCTTTAATTTCTCTTGTCTTTGTGCTTAATATAACTATAACATTTGTCCAAACTGATTCATAATCATTCACAGGCACAGATGCTATTCTCCATAGGTTAAAATATTGGAGAATCATTTTTGCTGCTTCCTGTATTTCCTTCTGTTACAGAGAGACAGAAAAAGAAAGAGACAAAAACAAGAGAGGAAGGCACACAGAACAAAACTAAGACAACTAGGAAAAGAGACGATATGGAACAGAAAAGATGATATGAAAGGGTAAAACTTTGAGACTTTCAACAGACCAATGAGCTGCGATGTGAAGAGCAGCAGAGCACTGTGAGAGACAGGTAATGAGTGTGTGGTAATCCACCTCCAGACCTTAATTGGTTTGAATGAGCAGACTGGAGAGGCTCTTCCATCAGGCTGTGGATGAGCAGACTGTCAGGTGACAAGCCGTGGAGGAGAGGACTAATTGGTCCTCTCCTCCAGACACGACTCATGTCTTTCCTCATGTAGCTGACAGAAACCTTGGCTCTGTGGTTGATCGAGCGGGTTTCCTGCAAACTCAAAGCCTCATTGTTTAGATTTCTTACCTGCTTGTTTATAAAATGTGCTTAAATTCATGAACCAGGCTTATTAGAGCTCTATGTATACTCAAATGTCACTTCTTTTTTTGTACTTGAACTCGCGTCTATATTGACTAGAAAAAGCAACGTTTTGTGAAGAACATTCATGTGTGGTCGCTGCAGAAAATGTACAATTCCCATATTGTTGAGATTCTGAAGTAAGATAAAGTTGAAGTGGCAGTTGAAATACAATTGCTAAAAGAATTTGACATGGATGTAAAGATGGAAGGCCTGAAATTATTTGAAGTTTAAGAGTGAGTGCTGAGTGACGTATAGACAACAAGTCCCTCCAAATTAAGTGGCACAGTATGTTGTTCGTCCACCCCCCTAGAACAACACTTCAAATGTTCTCTGATCAAACGTCCTCATCAGCAGGACAACATCATTGGTCTATACCTTCCAAAAACTAATGGATCACTGCTGAAAAATCTGTTTTGTAAACACTATGGTTTAGGTTTGGTGCAGTTTTGGCACAAAAACAACTTGCCGTCATTATTAAAGCAGTTTACCGGATTTGACACTTAATTGTAAATAGTGATTGTTTTGGGGCTCTTTCTGTAACAGCTGATAATAATAATAATAATAATAATAATACATTTTATTTATATAGCGCTTTTCAAAATTCTCAAAGGCACTTTACAAAACATTAAAATCATCATAAAAGAGCTATACATTAAAAACATGGAACATACATTAGTCATAAATTAAAAGCACTTCTGAAAAGGTGGGTTTTGATTTGTGTTTTGAATATCGAAAGGTCAGTGCAGTCTCGGATGTGTTTGGGGAGAGAGTTCCAGAGGGAGGGGGCAGCTATGGAGAAGGCTCTGCCCCATGTCCGGTGCTTGGTCCTGAGTGGGGTAGACAGGAGGTTGGCATCAGTGGAGCGGAGCCGACGGGATGGAGTGATGCAGACATTCTTCGGGGGAGGACAGTATCAAAGTGGCTGTCATGAAAGGAGTTGAAATGTAGATGATAAACTCAGTGGGAAGATTCAGGTGAAGTGGAAGTCATCACAGAAACGAGTGCCAGTCCAAGTGTATAAACCAAAACAGGGGGTCAGCTGAAGTGTGAGCTCTGAAAGCAGTTTGAATAAATTGAACGTGAACGCTGGAAGTACTGGGCTGAGGAATGTTTGCTGTTGTTGTTGTTCAAAGTTGAAGGCACTGAAAGGAGGTGAAATGTCAGATCAAAAGAATTGAAAACAGCTGAAATGCCTGAAAAGAATTGTCTTTTTAAAAGGTTTCCAGAAAGAAATGACTAGAATAATAATAATGAAGATGTAATATGAAAACATGATTATAATGGTAACTGCAAAGTGTACCTGTGCTGTAAACACACAGACATGTAATATCTCTTACAGTGTTTACCGTATTTCAGCACACATTCTGTTGATTTATCTGATTTCGGCACTTGTATAGTGCTGGTTAAGTACTCTCAGGAGAGACAGGATATTGACGTCATTTGATTTCTCCGAACAGGGGGGTGAGATACTGAAGTGGCTGTTAAAAATGCAGACTGTGACTGCAAGAGTGTCTCATTTCCATGTTCAAACGTGCTCTTGGTATTAGAGGAAGTGGAGACATTGTTGCTGCCGTACTTTATGTTCCAAGTGGATCCTTTAATACTGCTGATATCAAAGGATTACACCAAGATTGTTTCGGGCCTTACATATGTCTCTGTGTCACTACCTCGTATTAGCTCTCTAATACAGTCTTCTTCAGCTGTCTGATTACACAGCTGGAGGGTGAAGGTGCCGGCTTAGGAATGACTACAAGCCAGCAGTGAATCAGTGTCTTTGTCTTTTACAAAACTGTCCCATCTGCCATACTGGGAGAGATGGTAGAGCGGGATCTTTGGGGTTGGTTAAACCAGCAGGGGGTGGGCAAGTCCATCGCAGGGTGGTACAGGGTAAGCTTTACCATAGTTCATGAGGAGTGTTAGGTGGGGGATGGAACTGATGGGAGGTTGATCCCCATGGTAATCTGTGTCCCAATCCCACATCTGGGATCCTCAGAGCAGTAAACTGACGCTGCATCAACAGCGTTTAGACTGAAAGAAAAAATGCAAAGGAGGAAGGACAGATATGGATTTTTCCCTCGTGTTAAGGGCTGAGAAGATGCTGCGGCCCAGCTGTATACCTTGGGAACTGCATGGACCCGAGACGAATGGAGGTACAGCAGCAGCAATGCATTACTTTTCATACAAGGGTCAGAAATGCAGCGAGGCGCTACGTACATTAGCTGCTATTCAGTGTCATGCAGCTGCAGTGCAGTAACTTTTGATTCATGAGGTTGTGTGTCTTCAGCCTTGTCATGAGATATGCATGGATATGAACATACCATGCTAGCTTTGAACATCATGATCAGCAATATGTGGACGTTGCTTACTGAAGCCAAGGCACAACGCCAGTGTGTGTATGTGTGTGTTTGTGCATGCTGTGAATGCACATGATTGGGTGATACGTTTCAAATTGATTAAGTTTGTGTCACGGGGGGGCACAGGCACATCGTGAAACAGGAAGTGGATGAGTGTGAATCATTATGCGACGCTGCTCGGCGTAATGATCCAGCAGTCCAACACAATAAACGAGGAGTCTTCTGAGGCTTTCCTCTTATTTCTGTGGCTCCAACAGCTTCTTGATAATGCAATCCAGCAATTAGCTAAACTTACCCCATCAATTATTTTGATTCCGTCAGCTCTACTTCCCTGTTATAATGAGCTTACAGTTTAAATATTATTTCTTTGTGTTTTTGATGGCTTTGGCATTTCCTGACATTCTTAAGCACTAAATTAGCCTGTTTAGCTCGAGTCCTGCTGATCCAACAGCAGCCAGCTGCTCTGACATTTCTAGGCCAGGATCAGGTATGAAGATGAAGAATGGTTAATTTAAGAAAGGCCAGCCACCCACTGCCTTCGTTATTTCAGAGCACTTAGGTGTTTGAGAGACTTGCTTGAGAATCTTAAGCACAGTTAGTTTTATCTTTTTTTTAATAATTTCTTCAACTATTGTAGATATGGTTATATACAGTAAGTATGTATGATGTATTTTTCCCTTATTCTATCTATACAGTTTAGAGGACTTGCCTCATCTGAGAGGCTTTTCCAATATTATTTCTTATAATGCACTGAAAGATTATACAATACATTTATTTTTACTTAACATTTATGTGTGCTGCTATCTGTACAAAACTTTTCCAAACTCTCAGACAGCTCATGGAATATACGTATTATTTCATTTCCTCATTATATCTTCAACTTGGAGTATGGTTGGTATCTGTAATAGAAAATCATAGAGAAAATTGTTTCGCCGAGATGGCAAGCCTCCTGGATCCTGATCTTGTCTCAGGATCAATGTAGCCAGTATATTAAGGCCAAAACAATAATCACATACATTAAATGTATGGCATGTACTCTGTGAAATAGCACCTCTGCTCTTTTTTCGCTCAAGGTTATTTATTTGTGTGGTCTTCGCTTCAGAGAAGATGGCCCACCTCCAACTGCAGCTAACCATTACGTATATGTATTATATCAAATATTCTGTACAATAACATTGTTGGCCAGCTTGTTATGAAATCATTCCTTGAAAAAAGGAGAGGAGAGGAAAGCAAAATTAATATTTCAAAACAACTGATGCAGAGGATGTTGCAAAAATGCAATAGTAGTTCAGCATGCATTTAACAGAAAGTGACATACCATAAGAATCATTTTTTTTAAATATATTCTTTACCATCTCTGTTAAAGTTGAAAGAGTTAAAGTTTGATCTTGGTGGGCAATTTTTGAGAGCTCAGACTGCATGTGCAGTTTGATGAGAGTTGTGTGTGGTGACCTCGAGGTTTCTTAACAGGACTTATGCATGAAGACTTTTGACTTTTAATACCTCACATCAATCGTATGCTGTATAATTCAGAGGCTCTACTTTCTCTGACGTGCTCTAACATTTTCTTTAGAGCGAGGATTAAAGCTTAAGCCAAAGGTTGCCGCCACAACTGTTACTTAGCAACCCTGGTAGGACGGCATGCCAAGGAGCAACAATGGATGTTGAGGTCTCTCCAGTTGCTTGTTTTGAAGCTGCCAGTTGGTTTCAGTCAATCTAAGAGAAGAAACTTCTGTATTGTGTTTGGTTCTTGGATGTTGTTTTCATCAAAGTGTGACTTGTCAAATGAGCATCACTAAATGAGCATCTGATCAAATTACCTCGGATTTGATTTTGACTTAAAAGCTTCATTAATCCATATTTTGAGGTTGCCAATGCTAGAGCTGACACTATTAATAGATTGGCAGAAAACTCACGACCAACATTTTTTTTAATTTATTACTTACTTAAGTTGTTTCTTCAAGTAAAACCATCAAACATACTCTGGCTCAAGTTTCTCTAATATGAAGATGTACTGCTTTTCTCACATTTTCTGTCACTGTACATCGAGTCTGTGTGTTAGTTCAGATCAATGAGACACTTTAATATTGACTTGTTTGACGATACCACTGTACTCTTTCAAAATGTGCACTGACCTTCTATTGATGTTAGAAAACACTTACTGTGTCTAGTTTATTTGTAAAGGTCTTCCAAACAAACTGTCATTTCATCTTTATCTCGATTTAAAGTCATACTAAAGTGGTTCTGCAGATCAGTTACAGGTTCCAACAGTAAATACACTGGAATTTACTTTCAGATATGCTGCTGGACGAATTTGCAGTCAGGGCCATAACTATCATAGAGGGCACCAAGGACCAATGTCCTCAGTATTGTCTCTGGCTATGCAGGGGCTTTGATGACCTGAGGATAAGGTTACATTACACGATTACACATAAATTAGTGATTTGTTTTAGGCAGAATTTCAGAGCCAATATTCTTAAGTGTTACGATCTTTAATCTTTTTGCAAAAACTGAACAACACCCTACAGGGTTTCAATATTTAGATAATTGTGAGGAGAGTTGAAATTTAGAGAAAATAAAAAAAATAAAAAGAAATAAGAAGATGTTTTTGGTGGATAACATTTCATAGGCTCATAACCTGCAGTGTTCATCAAATCCCGGCTATGCAACCAATTTTTAAGCTTGATATTTTGTCTTTACGTAGTTTCATATTTATTTTGATGATGGTTTTAATAGACTCTCTCCTCACATCTTTGTGCTTTTATGCACTTTTGTCTAGTTATGTGTGTGCGTGAATGGGAATTTTGTGGTGGTTTTGATACATTTTTATTTTAAACTTGGCATACTTGTAAAACTTTCTCAATGTATCTCTCTGAGCGTAAATAAAGGCTGAATTGAATTGAAACTGGGAATCAGAACCAATATAATTATTATTATTGGCCAAAACTCCAAAATACATCCCACATTGTAACAAAATCTGAATTATCATGAAACAGAGGTATACTTGACGAGTGGTGAGACAGAGGCAGCACTGACCCATAAAATGTAATATTTTTCAGTACTTATATCTGTTTTTCAGATATAAGTTACACTGTTTTCTTTAGGCAGTTTAGACACATTTTCCTGTTTGTGAATAGTAAAGTAATATTCTGCTCCACACAACAGTAAGCATACCTTCCCCCAGACAAATTTCACACAGTAACTTTCATGGTTAATTGATCTCCGGTGTTGAAATAGAAGCTTTCCTCGGCTGTTCAAAGTGAAAAAGTGGTTATTGTATGAGGTTAGCCAGATGCTCAGGAATGTCTTGGGAGGTCTGCCTACAGAAATATGGTACAAATAGGAAACAAAATGGTGCCTCAAGACTGAGCTGACTGTTCGTTAATTAACCAGACAACACTTTGGAGGAAGAGGGAACGATGAAGGTCTCCAGTCACTTCAACTCTGTCCCTGGAGAGTGCACTGCCTCAGGAAGACACAGGAACTGAAAACTTATTGTTTAAATGTTTCTGATTTGATAATGATGCCATGCTGATATTCCGCAGTGGTCTCGTTGAGGAATTGCTGGTGTCATAAGGATTTGTGGAAATTAATGTTTATAGATCTAGTTTTGAAAGTTTCTCATATTCCTTCTGCTCTTACTGTTTGACTATGTTTAAGGGACTTCATGGCTCTCAGGCTGGTGCGCTGCAGGGCTCTGGCTGTATGCGTCTCAGAGCCTCTCTGCTCTTATTACTGCAGTTACTCTCCTGGGAAGTGGCCCCAGCAGATCGAAAGAATGGTGTTCAGTGCAGTCGCATTAAAGACGTAGGGAGAAAGAGTGATGGACAGAAAGCAAAAGAAATAGAAACAGTTACAGTACAGGAGAAGGAGAGGCATCTTAATAATCATGAGGAAAAAGATCCTAAGAGAGAAAGAACTAGATGAGTTGAGGGATTTGGGGATTTTAAAACTTCGAGAAGAGGTTGATTGATGAAGGAGAGTGTGGGAAGAGGGGGCAGTGAGAGAGAGGACAATTGCAGGGTTGGCGACAACATAGGAAAAGGCAGGGCGAATAAAGAGTTAACACACTGACATACGGAGAAAAAGTGCCTGCGTCCTTCTCAGCAGTTTCAACTCCTGTAGCTAATGAGATGCATTAATCACTCAGTGGACCACTAAGCCAGTGGGCTATTGTCTGCACTTGTGATCTACAGTATCAAACAAAAGGTCAGCTTCCTGGACAGGTGGAGGAGCTGTTTGGACTGTTGCCTACTTACCCTGCTTCCTATCAGTAATTATCATTACAGCCTGTAGCAGGAGTGCAGGGAAACAAACAGTGAGGAAAAAAGAGCTCTGCAAACTAGCATGACTCAACATCCAGCATCATAGACCACAATGACTCTTACAGACCATATTCTCTAAATCTTATAAATGTTGAATTATTAAATGTTGAAGGGGTTAACCCCCCCCCCACCTACAAAAAAAAAAAAAGGATTCATCTGGTTTTTGAACAGATATTTTCAACATCAGCTTGCATCAGACCGTTGTCCAGGCAGCTGCTGGGGAAGTTGCGCGGTCTTCCACTGAGACATAGTTTCATCAGACAACAGTACTTTCAACTTGGACGTAAAAGTTTCACATTAGATTAATTCAGTTTGTCTTCCATTTCTATCATTCATGAATGCTGGGTCTGTATATTGCTTTCTTCCTTGCGTTCCAATGCTAACGGTGAAAGTTAGCTTCATGTTCAAGGCTGGCCTTTCTCCTTAATCAGATTTCTAGTTACACAGTGTTTTGGGCTAAACTATATGAGCTAATATGAAACTGGTGCTCTTTTCCTTGTAGATGCCATTTAATGTAATTAATGATATGGTAAATACTTTACAACATTTTTACTGAGAAATGTGTAAGCAAGTAATCAAGAACTAACTAACTGCTACCTGTATATAATGAATAGTTTACATGCATTTCTTGAATAACTCTTAAGAACTTAAGAATCAAGGACTGTTATATTTTTTCTTTGCTGTTAATACATCTTTGTACTGTAGTGGCCAGTCGAGTCGGTTGAGAAAAATATTATGAGATAGCCAACAGAGACAGGATTCCTTAAAAAAAAAGATAAATACTGGTAAACCTATTTGGATCTGAAACATGGTTGCATGGTGCTGGAATATAACAAACTTTGTACCATTTAATTTCAGTAAATAACAGAAAGACTTTTAGACAACAGATGTAAAGGCATTGTGCACCCCCACAGGTGTATTGACTTCTAAATAGTCTTTTGTTCATGTTGAAGGCAGACTAAAGAATAATAAAGGTGTAAGTTATCCGCCCTTTAGAGTCAGAAAGATGTCAATCAAACACTGTTTGTACATGCTCTCTCCGTCTGTAGGTTTACCATGGGTGTGCAGGACCTTTAAGATCACATAAAAAAGAAACTGCATACATCATATAGAAACAGTGCATGACCATCTCGTATATAGTTTCAACATTGGAAGAACAAACCCTGCAACATTCATTCACAAAGGTATCCTTTCAACCACGAATTACACACACACACCAAATGCAACATACATGTACTGTACGGTATTACAACCATACTGATGCCTATTACAGCTTCCTAATATATCAACGAACACTTTTAACAAGCCAACCATGCGGAGACCTTCTGCACAGGCTACAATCATTTTTCACAACCAGCTGAATAGGCAACTTGACTTCACAGGTGTGACACCGTTTTCTTTGACCTGCCTCTGTCTGCCACATGGCAACTTCTTAGTGCCCAGCAGAGAAGAGTAGATCAGAACAGCACAGAGCGTTACCATTCCACAATTAATACTTTATTATCTAAATATATTTAATTAATCTAAAATGAAGGGGGAGATGTGAGAGAAGAAAAAGAGGACATTTATTTCAACAAACTCTGTGACCCTAAATAGAGGCTATTAAAAACAACCAAATGTTTGTACATCGAGCAGCAGGTAGGAGAATCTTCAGTAATTGGTCGAGATTTAAAGTGCACTTATTATTAAGTGTTTGATGTATGAAGTGCATGAAGCACGGTGGTTAAGTTAGTAGAACTTAGCTGAGATGCTAATTAGCACTTCCACTGCCATCCCACTAATTACAGTCTCACGTAGGCTGAAGCATTGACAGAGAGGACAGGATGATTAGATTTTAAATGCGGATGCTCTGCTTTACAGGAACTCATCTCTGTGCTGCTCTCTGTGCTGCTCTCTGATGCGGTAGGAGAGGAGTAAGTGGTCAACTCCCTGCTGGAGATTGTTCCTGCACCGAGACATTATTCATTCTGAGCGGTGCCTACTGCCGAGCGAAAAGCTGATTCAGGTTCTTATAGAACTGTAAGGTATTGCAAGACGAAGGCGATGACCTTAAAGACTTTAGCATCTATTGTAACACTGGCTGTGAGTAGAAGTCATGGCGTAGATAGCTTACTGGGTCATTTTTCATTTGCTGAATTTTTTCACCATTACTGTTAAACTCGCCACAACAATGGATAATTCATCACCACACCAGGGGGATGTAATTCTGCGTGATGTATTTCTCCCTCCAAGGATAACAGAGTGACTACTATTTGTATTTCGCAAACTTATACATCCCTTCCCTATCAAATCTTATTATGTAATTGACGCATTGTAATATGAATAGTGGCGATGGGATGGGTTGCACTGGATGTGAAGAATTTCTTCAATAATCTAAAGCCTCCTCCTTTGTGGACCAGGTCCAATTCACTGCAGTGCTAAACTGACTGCTAAAAGACAGTTTTGAACAAGCTTCCAAAGCCACCATGACACACTAAAGTAATGTATAGTTTTTTATTTTTTATTTCTTATGGATAATGGTTTGTTCTCGTAATTTACCTTTAAGTGTCAGACAGAGAAGCCCGTAGGGGTTGCTGTGAGGTGGGTCAGTTGTCGGGTCACCTTGCCTCTTCTTTCGCCAAAGTATGTTACTCAGATATGTGAAGCAGGGGTTTAAACTTTTATTCCAAACACACAAGAGTGGATAGTTTGCACAAGGCGGTGCCCAGAATGAAGCAGCACAAAGCAGCTAACTAGACTGCGACAAAATAATGTGTATCTGAATGCAAATAATCATTAGGGATGCGCCGATCCGACTTTTTCAGTCCTGATACTGATACCTGGGCTTTGGGTATTGGCCATGTACCGAGTACCAATCTGTTACCAGTGTTGATTTAATACGCTGTATATCTCACTGTGTGGAAGTCACTGGAATCATTCTTTTCTGTGTAAGGAAACTTCAGGCTTGACATTTGTGAAATATATATATATATATATATATAACACTATATATATATATAAATAAATATACAGAATTTTTGTTTATTAAAATAATTGCCTTATATTATATTATATTGTCACCGATACCTGATCCAGCTATTTGAGTCAGTATCGGGCCGATATCAGTATCGGTTCATCATAAATAAGCACAATATACATGTCCTAAAGTGATGTTCTCGATCTCTCTGATACTTTCAGTCATGCCTGAGAGGTTTTATGTACAAAAGGATCGGAGAGTTACGTAACTTCAGAATTCATTCAGGGACAAATGAACGGTAAAATTATAGCCACCATAACTTTTGTTTCCCGTCATGGCCAGGTTGTGGAAGTCAACCAGTTTAGGATCAGCATTCAATTCATGATTTAGTTAGTTACTTTGACAACTATGTGGACAGCTATGGCTCGCTCAGCTGCCTGAAAAAGCTCAGACGCTCTCTCTGAGAAGGAAATATATGACATCTCTCTGCACAATGTCAGATTTGCACTTATGGTGAGAGCCCTGTTGAACTACATTCCTGAACCTACTGCTTGAACTCTCAGTAGTGTGAGCAAAATCACTATGTACATTCATTGATTCCTGTGGCAGTCAACTTAACATAACGATAACATGTTGTTGACTGCAGGGGCTGCGCAAGATGTCTTCACTGCCACTTGAGAAAGCCCTTGGGTGTTGGATTGGATGAGAGTGCTTAGTTTTTTATGCAGTTGTGTTTGTCTTTTTTTTCATTCTTAATTATTCATTTTTGTAGTTTCTTTGTGCTATATATTTATTTACATGGCTTTTTGTAATTAGGGATAATCTACTGTGAAATAAAGCCGGAGACAGGTTTCCCCTCAGGGAAAATCAAGTATAATGATCTGAATCAGAAATGCATGTATTCGCTACCCCTGCTGGTATAATAATACAAACTGGGGAGTTTTTATACCAAATGAATTGCATAAGTTTACTTCAAGATTTAAAAAATAAATGTAATATTTAACAGGAAAATTGTGTCTCAAAGAATGCAGACCTGTTGTATATTTTGTTCACGGCCCAAAGACTCACAGAATCATTGTGTGCTGCCACTTTGAGCATTAATACTACAGCAAGAGAACACATTTTGACTAATCGCTCAAGACTTTGTTGTCGGGTCCAAAGTAGCAGAAGAGCACTTGTGGCTTTTTTTCATATCACGCTTGATGCCAGAAGCACAGCATGGCTTTTGTGTACTCTCTGTTTTTCTCCTGCAATTAGCAACTGTAACAGACAGAAGTGTCAAGAAGCCGGCAAGCGCTATTTATAACAAGAGCAATATATGTCACACAACAATAGTATCTTTGAAAATCAATGACACATGTTGTCATCCGATTTGACTGTTATTTTTGCTCCTGCAGAGATTCAGTCACTAGGTTTGAGTTAAGCTTCGCTCTATTGAGTTGTTCTACATTGCAGATGATATTCTGTTGGAAGATGGTATGTAAGCTAATAAAGGTTTCCTGCGTTAAGTGATTCCCATCTTTCCATCAGTAGCTGGCTTGTCAAGGCCCAGTGGACATGGTAGTGTTAGTTCTATTATTCACACCTTTAGCCAGGTCCTCTCTTGGTCAGCACTTCAAACTACGCCTCACATACTACTATAGCTAGCTATTATACAACAGCCGCACCAACAGAAAATCTGTGTGCTCTTTGTGGTACGCCCACCACTGACTTCACTGTGTTGTATTATTCTGGCTTAATGAGTAGAGTAGGTTTCCCCTGGAGAAGAATCTCTGCGCTCCCACTGGTAATGCTTGTTGAGCTGCTGTGCCTCTTTTCTCTCAAACCTCACAAACAAACTAGTAATTCACCTTTTGGTTGTGAAGACAGGAGTGGAAAAATATGTTTAAAAAAGCATAGCTAAGTCTTCTCAACCTTTTCCCCCCCTAGACTTCTTTTAAAGGGCAGATGATGCCCAGTCTGCCCTCTGTCCCTGTCCTTCTGTCCAGAGAGAAAAGGGTCCCTCTTGGATCCTGCAGAGGCAGCTGGGACAGGCGTGGCGGGACTGGCATGTGTGAAAAGAGCGTTAATCAATTCCCAGGCCCATATGAGGATAGAGGTCAGCAGAACGTCTCACATTTTCCGAATGTCCCTGTGTACGAGGACAATATTAAAGAGCCGAGGCCAAGCCCGCTGCTGCCATCATTGCAGCTTTTACCCAAAGCAGGAAAGGCCCTGGCAGAAGAAGCTGGAGGATTTTTTTTAGTTGTCTCAGTGCTGGATGCCTTCCAGGCAGTTTTTTTCTGCTTAATCTTCACTTTAAATCCGCCCTCATCTAGCTTTCCTGGTCCGGCAAAGCCTATGGGTTATGGCAGGGCAGATGATGCCCTGCAATGACAAGCTGGGACCCACAGTATCAACCACACGAGCCATAAAGTCTGTCTGTGTGTGTGTGTGTGCACAAGTGAGTGTGTGAGAGTACAAGAGGGATTCTGTGTGTATCTTTGTGTGTTGTGCTCTTGTGTACAACATGCATATATGAGAACATTTAAATATAAATTGTAATTGTGAGGATATTGCAGCATTTATGACATTTTAGAGATGGTATAGAAACAACTTCATCTTGTCCATTAGATTATTTACTTTCATTAATTTAATTTCAATCTAACTTTTCAGGACTATACCATTTGGAAAAATGCTTAATATAAGAGCTCTGTTATAAAAACCTCTTGTATTCACTCTAACATAATTTTCCATCTGTTGGATTGTGCCTGAGGACTAGGACAAATGTAGCTGCATGAGGAAAACCCCAAAGTTAACCTTAAGTTATGATTTTTTTTCCTCCACCGCTGTGGCAGAAGACAGGCTCATGTCACTGAACCTTGAGCTCACTATGGCGTTCTTGAAGGAAGTGTTGAATTAGCTGGTGTACGAATGACTGCAGCTTATCCTGCGGGGTTACAGAAACATCCATTATCTTGGCCATATTCCACATTTTTCACTGGTTAAGCCACAATGATAATGATTACAAATGCTTGATGTGCTGTCCTACATCTGTCCTACGTCTACAACTGGAAGGTAGCCAGCATGAAGAATGATGTGATTTTTTTTAAATAGTTGTACACAGAGTTGTTTATCCTTAAACTGTAGTCCTTTACTATTCCAGTTTGGCAGGTCAGTCCCACTGTGATTATTCACCAGCCAGCATATATCATCATACCAGTCATATGGGATGATGCATAACTACATCATCCCATAGTGACTCTAAGTATAGGTATCATCACTCAACCTTGTTTTCCTGATGGTATTGTTATGAATAATCAACGGAGGTACTTTCTGCTCTCTTGAGCCCTTCAGCTGTTTTGGTTTCAGCATAACAACATAGCTCAGTTTAATCACAGGACTGAGCTCTGCAATACTGATATTGTTGTGAGCAGATGCGGCCTGTGATACTGAATTAGTGATACAAAGAATAGTGGTTAAAAATTTCCCCTGTGTACTTATAATGGATATACAAATTTCTCCTTCAGTTGACATGCTGTCATTTTCTTCTGACGTAGTTTAATTAGCGACTTAATTGCATTGACCTGTTTGGACTACTTTATTTGGGGTTCATTTTACAAGGAAGTCCCATTGACATCTAAAATCTATTTTACAAGAGACACCTGATCAAGGTCGCAGCTGTACAAAATCACAACACATTAAAACACAACATGATAGGCAAAACAGTGTGATTGATAAAAGCCTCTATCATCTTAATTTTACATTTTAATCAATGTTTATTGTGATATTTTCTGCAACATTGATTGAGAAAGAGTTTAGTGATTTTTCTTTTGGTTGAATGTAGTCTGAGGGTTTGGGAGAGCAGATGAGGGTCTTTTATCTTTTCCTCATCCTACAATTATGTTTATATCAGCCATCTTTTGCAATATAGTTAACAGTAACATAAATTCATAAAAGTAACATAAATACAAAACACCAGAAAGACAACTTTTACTTTCACTGTCATGGTTCATGAAGGTAATCTTTGCCAAATGCAGTTCTGTCTCTATATCTGGGATTTGTTAATGTGTTCATAAGAAGTTCCATTAAGATATTAAGAGGAGGGTGTTCCAGTTTTTTAAAGTTGAGAGAAAGGTTAATTTCCCTGCATTGCTTTTTTACAAAATGAAACATGAATTGTACCTCATTCGTTGCTTTGCATCTGCCAAATGGATAAATGTAAAAAAAATAGTTTTATTATAATCCAGTGATATGGATAAATGACAAATCACTACTTTGTTACTTTGACTGACTTTGTCACATTGTTTAAAAAATCCCCAAATTGCCATATACATTAGCCACAATGGACTAATCCATCCTAAGATATTAAAGGGATAGCAGCCCCTCATAAACGGTGTGGAAACATTTTATCATCAGATAATATATTTTCTTATCACCCATCTCTCAGTTCTGTCATGAAAATCCTGCAGTTACAGTTTAACAACACTGAAAAGGACTTCCCGAGGTTTGTGATTGCCTGTCGGGACGCCACCTCTCTACAGCACATGCTGCTTTTAAAAATCCTCCCTTATTGTTGTCCTTTGACACTGAAATCATTAGAGCAAACGAAATGCACCGTAACCGCAGACTGCTGAGCAACTGAACAACACCAGCCTTAACATCGGTTACCCTGGACACTCGCTTCCTCAAGCAATTTCTCCTCATTCATGTAATGGATGTGTCCCTGAATGGGCTTTTTTTCCACGCATGTTTCCTTAGGGCTGGCTGCTGTTGTGCTCTTAGCGGCAGCACGCAGACAACATCCAGAGGCTACGGATCACAGCAGCCTTGGAGCAGCCTTTCAGGGCTGATGTTCTGTGAGCACTAGGGGTATTGATTCACTGTGTCACGTATGATTATAAACACAGATTAATACACAGTAGGTTTTCAGCTCCGGGCAAAGTAAAATATTGAAAGGATGACATTTTGCTGCAGTGTTTTAGCTGCATGTTTGGGAGATGTGACAGCTCCACCTTAGATTTACAGCATATAGTCTCACATTCAATCTGTCCCAGAAGAGAAATCTGTCTGTTGCTTTTCTTAGGGTGTAAAGAGTGTGTTGAATACTAAGTCAACTTCTCCCCAAAGTATTTCACTTCTGTTGTTAAATAATTATTTGACACATTTACAGCCTGTGTTTATGGAGGCTTCATTTTGTTGTTTTCTGGTTTTACACAATATTTTTACTTCATATCTAGCTCCGTCATAAAGGAACTATATTTCCAATTCATTGTTGCCATCTGTGTCAAAGGCTGCTAATGATACCTACCAGTGGAGATGCATTGTGCCGTGGGAGTGCCGTGTCAGCAGTCTGTACACTGGGATTTGGATGAGCTCCATGTGTCTTTGCCTGATAAAACCAGACACAACCTGTGAGTGTCGGGGTCAGGGATGAGCAGTCTCCCTTGTGAAATATTCAACACTAAATATCTCAACCGAACTCAATCCTGTTGTCTTATGTAACCAGGCGATATTTCCTGGCTTCGTCTTTTGCCAAAGGTTAGAAACCCAAAAGGCATCCCATCATTTAGCTTTGTTAATGTATTCACCGTCGCCAATGCTGTGAAATTCCATTTAGATAGTGTTTAAAATTCTTCTCACATCATGTCGTGCCAATTTAAATAGAGAGAGAAAATAAATAATAGAATATTAACACTGGGGTTATTGTCATGCCAATGGGGAATAATTACTGTGTACCACAGAAAATGTTTAAATTCTTTAGGGCTTTACACTTTAGGATTATGATGATGTCATGTTCCCCATAAAACATCTCAAGTTCTTTGTTTTTTTTGTCCCAGTGTTACTTAAGCTTTTCATCGCCGCTTTTGTCCTAATACTTCCTTTTATTTCATCTCTCTCTTCTATGTACATAAAATAAGCAATTAACAAAATAAATCCTCTGCATCCATTGCAGAGGCTCTGAATTGCTGTATTTGAATGTGCGCCACAACCCCCAATTATAACTACAACCCCTCTCCTCTAACAAAAACCTTTTAGTAGTTGAGAGTATGTGGAAACAATAAACATTACAGTAACCTTTTGTTCTGCAAGTGTGCTGATAGATAATCACCTCTCAAAGCTAACTTGCTCTTTTACACACACACACACACACACACACACACACACACACACGGTCTGGTCATTACAGCATGTTTCCAACCATTGTAAATTATTGTAAGTGGTACCTATACATGTTTGTCCCTCAGAAAGATAGAACACATGAAGCTGTGTTATTGCAGTCACCAGGACAGGGTTTCATGGTGTTGTGACTCCACAGTAACATGGCGATGTTCCCTTCCTTTCCTCTGCGATGACTGATACAGGAATGAATGTGTCTGCTGCCTGCATGACGGATTGAATGCCAGTGTAATTAAAGGTTGTCTCAGGGTGGGCAATGATGAGCTGTCTGCACACCAATGATAGTTGCCTCCTTTTTTATGCTTGAATACCCACTCTGTTTGTCTCCTCTTTCCATCATGTCCCATACAGTACATGTCGCCGACATCCCTCAGCTGTTAGCGAGGAAGGGAAGTTGTGTCAGATGTTTGGATAGCCTCTCTGACTTCCTACCACACCCGGGGATGTTTCTGCAGTCACACACTCTCAGTATGTTCTCATTAATAACTAGTGGGTGTTTTCCCTTGTGATGCTGTCAGGGCTGTGTTTTTCCCTTGTTGTCTGTAAGGAAGTCTCTTTAATATTTAAAAAGATGGTTAGAACACTTTTAAGTCTAACATTAATGAAAATGTGTATTTATTGTAGCAGTAATATAGATCTGCTTAGTAAATGATATATCTTGTTTTTTCCTTTGAGGAAAATGACAGAATAAACAAAAGGGGAACATTTGCATATTATTGTATTTTTTAATATTTTGTATTAAGATCTACTGTCTGTTTCATTGGGCATCCATCTCTGGAGACGGTGAACTTATTTGCATAGAGCTAATCCAAAGTTTTTTGTTGTTTTGCTTTAAGTCATATTTGCTTCACATGATGCTGTCACTGTCCTTTCATCCGCATGACCGTGACAATAACTGATTGCAGGCTTGAAAGCTACAGTTACCAAGAACAAGGTTGTTAACAGTGTGTCTGTGTGCAGTGAGATGAGGTTATACCATTAATGATGTCTTGGTTCCATTGAGAGGTGGAATCAGCAGTTCTGGAGAGATTGTTGTTATTTGAGCTCAACACCCAAACAAATACACCCCCCCTCCTCCAGATTTACTGTCCCTCCCACTGCCTTTCTCTTTATACATCCATGGCCTTTACCGTGCACAAGAACAAATTCCCCCCGTTGCTGATTGGCTAGAATAGTGTGGCTCAGTCCAAGCAACTTTGTTTATTTCCCATTTACAGAGCCAGGGCTTCAACACCAGATTCCTTTTTCATTACACACTCAGAATAGACAGCTAGCAGACTGTGAGGAGATGTTTGCTGAATTTAACAAAAAGTGTCTACTGCGGAAAAGGTCTATTTAAGTTTTTATTGGGGAGTTATCCATCAGATAAGAGAATATAAATATAGAAAGACAAAGTAACCTACCTTGTTTTTAAGGTCATCATTTTGATAAATGTTCCCATCTGACAGAATGGGACATATATCTTTTAAGCACATTTATTTCACTGGCAGCTCATCAGGAGATGTCTTTTCTTAAAAAAAATTTAATTGATACAATAATGAACAAGAAATGGTTTGGTGTGACATGACCTTTTGTTTAAATGCAAAACAAATATTTGTTTCCTCATTTCACCTGACATTAATAGCAATTACAATTTAATATGAACATACTAGACAACAGGCCCTAACTGCAATTCCCCATCGTCCCAACAGATACATTTATTGAGAGATGAAGGTGAAATATAAAACAAATGTAAATCATTTTTACAATTGGCAGTGCTTGATCAAAGTCATTGGCCTGTAGTTTGTAGTTTCCTGTTCTGCCTGGTTTGGTCAGTTAGGCTCCAGATAGAAGCTAGGCCTCCTCCTTTCCATAACCTTTAACCTCTCACAGCAGAGGTTCAACCAGGCAGAGAAGAGGTGACAGATATACTGCTCACTCCCCAGGACATGCCTCTCAAGAGCACATTCACCTACTTTACAGCATTGACACAGACACAATGACGGGGTGTTTTCCCCTTGAAATACAATGAACCCTGGCTAATCAAAATCCCTTGGGAATGGAAGGTCATTTAAACCAGTGAAAAGTTTCGATGACTGAAGTATGTTGAAGCACCAGGGTGAAGCGTGTTCATTATATGAAGCACACATATCCAAACACAACGTGATAATTATGGTACATTGCTCCTTTTTCTCATTTGACAGGCTGCTCATTTAAAGAGTGATGACATTTTTAAACAATGGCTCCCCAACCCAGGCTGTATGTTACAGCCATAAATTTATGTATTGACGTCTTTATTTTTAAGTGCACAAAGCAACAGCACCTTCAGCAAAGTGCTGGAATAGATTGTCTGAGAATTTGTCTGACTGCCAGCAGCTCTCTCTCTCTCTCTCTCATTACTGTTGGTTAAGCAGCCTGCCCGCTGTCCAATCTCCATATTAAAGAACAAGGGAAAGGTCAGTTTAACAACACCTAAACAGTTATCGACGGGTCAGAGGACAGAGGAGGGGAAGATCAGTCATCTAGATAAATACCATACGGTCATGAAATTGAAACTGTCAAAATATGCAGATTAGGAGGGAAGCTGAGATCAGTGTTGAGAAAGAGTGGTTGTGCAGATGGTTCTGCTCAGAAGGCACCCGAGGGTAGACGGCAGTGCTGTGCTCATGGACGAGGTTCATGGTTAAACTAGAAAACACGTTTCATTTAAACACTGCATTAGCACGTATACAGGAGGTACTGTCACGCCTTCATCTGGTATGAAATCCAACATTTATAGCGTCAGATGGATTTCTAAGATCAGCAGAATTACTTTCAGTTTGAAGATTTCAGATCAATAGCGGCATCTGAAGCCCTCTTCAAGAGGAAATCATTTCCATTGTAATGCTTTGGTATCTGCTCTACAAAACCATTTCCCGGCACAGAGAGGATATTGCTCCCTCCAATAATCATTGTCATTTTTATAGCATTTCATGCTTTACACATGGAGGTGAAACGTTTAGAAAAGGAGACGAAGGGAAAGCAGTGGACAGAGGGACCTTGATGAGTTTAAATCAGATATATGTTTCTCTCAATCCATTTTCTTTTTGAAGTGAGAGGAGAGAAAATGTTCTTTAGATGACCTTAGTTACTGGAGCTCACTGAAGTTCTTGATCAGTGACTTTAGCTGAATGTATAGAGCACGAAAAGGTATAGTAAGAGTAAAGTGGAATCACATAAATGGGTGGATAAAAGAAAAAAAGAAAAGGGAAAAGATATGAAAGATTATTAAGGGGTGATCTAAAATAAGGCTAAAAGGAGTACAAATTTAGCCAAGCATTGTAACATAATGAGACAAGCATGAATCATTACTAATACACTTCGTGCTTCATTATTAATTCCAAATGCCAATGACAAATGCAGTGATTTGTAGGACAGATTCATATTTGCAATGTGTCTGAAAGCTCAGGAGTACGTGTCGAAATTGACATAATGTCAGAATGAATTATCTGATTTAGCAGGCCTGATGTAGCTACACACGTTAGTATCAGTCCAACATACTAAAACAGCCCTGCTGTGTGAATACAAATAAAAAGTTTTGATGAGATAATAAACATTTGATTCATCGGATGGTGTGAATTTACATTGCTTCTTAATATCTTTCCCCTGCAGATCCATCAGTGCATCACAGACAGAAGACAGTTGTGACGGACATGTGCTACCCGACACAGATATCCAGCCTGATGGACTTTGGCACCCCAGACTGCTCGCTAGGCAAAGGTACGGTGCTGCTCGAAAATACAAGGTGTTGCCTTGGTGACAGCAGGAAGTGTGCACGGAGATTTATCCTGGCAGTTAAAAGACACAGAGCTGTCAGCTTGACTGCGAGGTTACCACTGGAGCAAAGGCCTGCACAGGCTAAGAGTGTGAGAACAATCAGACAGCAGCTGTTGGTACCTGACCACCAGGGACTATTCACCACAGGCTTTGATTTATCGCAGCTAGATGACACGTTTTGTCACCCAATGTGTGGCGCAATAAGACTCTGAGACTGGATTGACTTCTTACCGGAGGAAATCATTTTACTTTGCAAATTGCTTTAATCTGAATGGAGCTTTATTGAAGTTAATTGTGCCCGAGTTGTATTGTAATGTGCAATTATTGCATCGCAGCAAAGACACTTATTTTCTCCAATAACTGTCATCAGTTTGACAAATAAAATGTTTTATAAAGAGGCCTGTGTGACTTAGGATAATAGTCTCTCTCAATCCCTCGTGTGCGGTAATCAAATTGACCAGCCTGTAATAGTACACACAACAAAAGGTATTGATCATAAAGTTTATTGATCGCATCTGTACTGTAGTCCTTTTCTTTTTCTCATCATAGTGACTGCTATTATTCTCTATTGTTCTCACATTGATGCCAAACCCGTAAGTCTGCAGTTTAATTCCCTCAATAATTTCAAATCCAATCTTTTCATCCCATCTATCCCCTTGAAGCTGGCATAGCCTGCTCAGCGGCTATTAGACAAGCCTCATGTCATTTCCACCAGCAATGAGCAGCGACAGTGGTGACCTCACTCACTCATTCTCCTTCTTCCCCTGTGCCCATCACTGCTTTCAGTCTCCCTCCTACTCTTTTTTTCACCTCTTCTTCTTTCTTAAGGCTAGCTAATATCTTAATGCGGCTCCATCCCGGCTCTCTATCAACACTCCCCAGCACTGATAATGCAGACTGACAGGTCACCCGTGTGCAGCTGAAAGAAGCGAGAGCAATACTGTGGAGGGTGTAGAAAAAGAAGGCCTTTAAGGATTTCTTCTGGCTTTAATGTGAGCAAAGCAAATTAATGACATAGTGATACAGGGAGTTAAGCCGAAGAATAAGGACACTGAGGAGTGGAAAATTTCAGACTGAAGAACTGTCAGGATAAAAGCAACACTGTGAATAAGATTCAGTGTAGCTGAGAGGCAGGCTACAGCATGACCTTCAAATTATGAAGTGCTACATTTGGTCAAAATTTTCTTATTCATGTAAAAGGCTGTAGCTCTTCAGACAAGTTAAAAGCAGCTTGAGTCAGACAGGTTGAAATGTGAATCTATATATAACAAAGTGGGTTTAATCAGAATGTTAAAATTCTATAAATTTGGTTCTGTGAGATATTGTAGCTGTAATACTCCCAAAGTGACCAAAAACATGTACTTTCAAAACATGCGTTATCTTCTAATAAGGCGTTAATTGTATCCACTATATCGTTTCAATCTTTTGTCTCAGCTCAGATCAGTCAGGGAGAAATGAGCCTGGCAGTAATCCTTGAGGTGTCAGCGCGTGATTGACAGATCCATTGCCTCATGTGACAAGTATGTGGTTAGAGCACATCTGATCTCTGGATGGAGCTGAAACACTGAGCGTCCTCCTCTGACAGGCAGGACAAATGGCATGCTCGCTTTGAACTGCTGTCACGTCTTTAAGTGGAAGAGGTTTAACTCGTCTTTCTGTTGCACACAAACTCACACACATTGTGCCTACACGTGTGCTTTAGTATGCTAGTTATGGCACTCCAGTGCTCGTAAACCAAAAATCCCATTATGAATTCATATCCAGTCAGGCACTGCAAGCTGAATTAATTCAGTTGCAGCCCTATCTGTTTTCCTCATACCACCTATACCTGCCTTAGGGTTTCAGGCCTAAAGAGCCCTGTCAGGCAAACGGGACCAGCCTAAACTTTATTTACTCTCCGCACACATCTGAGTTCCAATCTAACATGACACAGACTGTCCTTATTCAGACAGGCAGGAGAGAAGTCCACGGAAAAATCCCTGCTGGGTTAAAGATAACATGGGAGAGCTGTTATTAATAATCCAATCTAAGTATGTAGAGCTAATGCAGTTTGGTAAGAAGCGTGAACTCCGTATCACTTCCCTTCTGTCATGATCCATTTTTTGAGGCGTTTGTACTGAAGTTGATATTTGGAGAATTTTTATTCAGAGTTTACATTCCTACCTCCTCTGGCCAAAACCCACATTCACATTCAGGAAGTGAGTAATGTAAACTCATGTAGGCTACAAAGGCAATGTGGGCTCTGAGGGAGTACATAGCTCACATACAGAGGGGAGTATTGTTTTCTGTTCAGTCGCTGAGTGTAATTGTACACGCTGTCCTTTGTTAGCTATCGGCCATCAGGTGGCGTGAAAGCTCCACTGACTCACCTGGGTTATTACCTGAGACCTGAGGTGCAGTTTGTATTCCCCTCCCCCTCATCTCTTTGTACACTAGGGGGGAAAGATGAAAATCAGGAGTGGGCGTGGGGTGAAAGTTGTCCTGGCTGCCACAGGGCGTGTCACTAAACAAGTAGAGAGTGGGAGAGATAGAGAGTCACATTAAGAGCAAAGAAAGGAGCAGGAAATGTAGCTGAGTGGCTTACAGGGGACGACTTCCTGGTAACCTGTCTGGGTGGAGCCTCAGCAGGCAGGGCTGGGAGCGGCCGGCTGTGGTGGTGCGTTGTGTGCGTTGGTTTGAATGGTGTGTGCACTGGTCTGTACGTATACATGTGTGTGTTTTCTTTTTTTTCACCTGCTATGAGAGCCCACACCACAGTTGACAGTGGAGTCGAGCGGAGCCTGTGGCGAGGAGGACATGAGGTCTGAGAAGGAGGAGGGGAAGGCCGGTGAGTGACAGATCGCAATGGAGATGGAAGGGGAGAAAAGACATTGTTTGTGTGAAGTGGAGGAATAGTGTAGGCCGTAAGAGTGGCTTGAGTTGGCAGTGTGTGAACAGGCTCAATGTTACATGTATTAATAACTGCCTGCATTGTTTGTATGAGAGGAATGTAAGAAAACAAATGTGTGATACAAATGCAATGGTGGAAAGTACATTTAATCAAGAACAATACTCAAGTACAATTTCAGGTACTTATACTTTACATCTTGTGCTTCATTACATTTATTATCTATAAATCTACCTGTTATTTTCTTGACTAATCACTGAATTGTTTAGTCAATAAAATGTCAGAAAATAAGGAAGAAAACCCAGACCCTATAGCCCATAATGATGACTGAAACTGTCTCAGTCTTCAACCCAAAATATATTTAATTTACTATCGTGGAAGACTGAAAAAAACAGACATTATTCACACTTGAGAAAGTAGAACCAGAAAACTGTTTCCATTTTGCTTAAAAAAAGTCACAAAAACATAACAATTTCTGGCATCAAAGTAGCTGTCAATTAGGTTTTTTGACGGTCAAATGTAGCTCACCCTCAACCAGCTGCAGCATTGAAATGCAATTTACAGTATGTTAATCAGGTTGATTTTTCTCGTGAGCCTCTTTGCAAAATGTCAGGAGTTCTCCTCCACATGGCTCTCAACGCGGCCATGGCTGAGCCGACGGCCCGCAAATAACGTTGCTAACAGCGCAAACAACAGCAACAGGGGTGACAGAGCTGACCGTGTTTACCTGAGGGAGAGCCAGCGGGTGGGTGCGAAGCTCCTGTGAAGACGCTGTCGATGTGGACAGCGTCATCAGCTGTAACCTCTGACGTACGAGCGCTGTGCAACGCGGCAGCAATGAGCTAACCAGTGGGGCACATGCACTGGGACTCACAATCGTGCATGTTAGTGCATGTGTGAGTCACTCACATGCACTAACATGCATGAGCGGCCAGACCGGCTACGTAAACAAAGCACAGAAGCTCAGATTACAAAACTATTTCTGAAAATACTATTAATATATTTTGGTAAAATGTTTTATATTTAATATATTATTTTACCACAATGCAATTATTGCTTCCATTTATATGTTCACAACAGTGAATGTTATTTTGCATTATTTGTTTTTGTACATCTATTCTTTGGCACAGCCCTTGATAGTATGTGCTGATGTATTTAAATCTATTCCATAACTGAGACTTATTTATTGTTTTACTAAAGATAAGAACTAAATGCTGACCTTGATATTACATGTTCATATGGATAACATAGTAATCTGCTAATCTTCTATAATCATTGTATATGAATGGAGTGGTATTTGGTGAGATACTGTGCATTACAGACTTTAGTAGGGCAGCAGACATACTAAAGCTTGTATATTATGTGAGAAAATAGCACTGAGGAACAATAATAACTACATTGGCTCTTGTGTTGTGAATACAGTTGGAATCTGACATAATAAAGCACGTGAATATGTACGTGCGTTACGGTGGTGTTTGAATGAATTGAAATTAGTTAGATTCATCTGTGTTTTGCGTGACTCCCGCTGCGATGGATGCACCCTGAGGTCACCACTCAGAACTGCAGAAGATAATGAGTTTGACCGATTGCACTAAAACAGAGACAGATGGTACCGTGACCATAAGCTTCACACTATCAGCTTTGTTGTAATGTTCTTCATCTCTGTATCAAGCATCATTTTGTTGTTTTGTTTTTTAGAATAATTTCACTTCAGTCTCTGTGAGCTGTAACTACCCTGAGCCTATTTAGGGCCATTGTTACTTTCATCATCTGCACAAGTCTTAGACTGAATATTAATCAGAATAGGTATTTTGACATATTTTGACATAATTCAAACTCCTCAGTAATAATTTTAAAGTTGCATACACAAGCTTCAATAGCAGCTCCAGCATGTCATGCAGCTTGTGAAATTAGTCTGCCATGAGGGAGGTAGTGTATCAAATCATGTAGATTTCTAGTTCTCCATAGACCAGATCCTGCTGTTTCTGACAGATGTTGAGTCCCCACTACAGATTCAACAGGGACAATATGGCCTGTGGCATTTT
Source organism: Ophiodon elongatus (assembly GCA_016806645.1). NCBI lineage: Eukaryota > Metazoa > Chordata > Actinopteri > Perciformes > Hexagrammidae > Ophiodon > Ophiodon elongatus. The sequence continues at coordinate 510,813 of JACSYO010001618.1, read as the reverse complement.
GGTCCTCAGTGGCTTATACAAGTTGGTCGACCTCATGGATACCGCCCCTTTGCTGATTATTCTGTTCATCCGCTGTTTGGTAGATACTAAGACCCAATTCCAGTTTCTGCCCTCATGGACTTACAGTCTTTGACACATGCTCCCACTAAGCCCAAGAGGGCTCAGGACTGTCCCATAGTGAAATCGGCAAGAGTTTGAGGGCTCTCAGGTCAATTTCTGTGCAATTTATTCAAACTTCAAATGAAGTCATGATGATGACTTCCAAATATCTTGATTTGGTCAAACAGAACTATTGTTCTTATTAACAGGGAATTAACAACATTCCAATTCATTGAAGGAATAGTTTGACATTCTGGGAAATATGCTTAAGAGTATTTGCTTTCTTGCCATGAGTAAGATGATGAGATCAATACTACTCTCATGTCTGTACAGTATAAAACTACAGCCATTTAGCTTAGACTTGATATGGGGAAACAGCCTGCTTGGTTCTATGAAAATGTAAAAGAAAAAGTGTCTACCAACCAGCATCTCTGAAGCTCACTAATAAACATGTTATAACCTATTTGTTTAATCAAAGTGTTAAGCAGAGACTTCTGGGAGGACCAAGAAATAGTCTGTACATAATCCATAACCTACATAACCCCATGGATGTATAAAGAGAACTGGATACAGTGTTGGAGGCGGGGTCTCTTTCATTCCAATGAAAGGTTCTCGTGGTGCATGAAACCTAAATGTCTTCAAAGTCTGGTGCTCTTCATGGGAGCTTGCATAACCACCCCAAAACCCCAATCTCATGTTTCTACACTTTACGCTTTTGTAATTTTGTTTTAGAGGAGCTTTAGAGGTGCTGGTGGGCGGATTTTATTTATTTTAGACATGAGCCAGACTGCTTCCCCCTTTTCCCAGTCTTTGTGCTAAGCTAGGCTTACATGGCTCCAGCTACATGATACTAAACAGATATGAGTCGTATCGATCTTCTCATCTAACTCTCGGCAAGTAAGCGACTAAATGTGTTTTCCGAAATGTCAAACTATCTATTAAATGAAATACAGTATGAAATATTAACCTTACTGCCCACAGAAATCTCTCTGTCCAGGTGATGTGATTTCACAAAGTACCTCTTACATAAATTCATTAGGAGTTCTCACACCTTCCTCTACTCAGACACTCTGCACAAGTTACAGTAAGTCAGTTAAAATGTGTGAGGGTTCATTGCTTACTGCTTGAAACTTTGAGCCAAAACAGACATGTCAGCTGCAGTATGACAAGTGGAGGAAATGAGAGGGTGGGGCTTAAGAGGGACAAGGGTCATCATGATTGACTGAATTGAAAACTAGTACATCCAATGCTCATAAATACTACAATTACTGTGCAAAATCACCTTAAATTATCATGGCTTTGCTGAAATCAAAAGACTTTCCTATTCAGACACAATGTCAGTCAGGTTAATCACAGCGAATGAATGAATGATACCTGTGTCAAGTGAGAGTGAGGGTATTTTTTTAAAAATGCAGCTCTTGACAGCAGTCAAGAAATCTAAATAGCCTTGTCCAAGTTCTCGGGGCTCTTCCTGTGGCACATCCTTGGCAGCGTGGCTAATCTGCACATAATAAACGTGTGAATCAATTACAGTTATCTGCACTTGGCATCCTTGCACTGACCTCAATTGTAGTGTAAACCCACAGGCAATTAATTAATAGAGGCTGTTCCCAATAGATACTGTATACTTGCACAAATATACTGTATACGAATACACCAGCAAACATGCACAGATATAGTATACAGTCCAACATACATACAAACAATATGCAGGACACATATGCTACTATCATATCAGCATTTCATATGCGTTCAAGTGCTGTATGTGAAGCATCTTTTGGAGGCAAAACAATAAAATAATATATTAGAATTTTATAGATGTACTGAACCAGCAAGTGATATTTTGTCTGCATATACCGCCATGAATTACCATTAAGTGGTGAATACTCTGGTCAGGTAGGTTTGAGAGCCAGCAACATGCATTATTTATGGCCATATGTATTATAGAGAGGCAGAGCAATACCCAGAGTAGGAAATTGACCAGACCCTTAAATCCAGGTTCTTTTCAGGATACAGACAATACAGTACTTAAGGTCTCAGTGTTTCAAGGCATAAGGAATTAGGTGTTTGCTCTGCGTTCTGTTTAGTCTCCTCGGTAGTGTTGCTGGGTAGGCGTCCTGCTTTTCTGACGCATTGAAATTGGAAAGAAAGCAGTAGATTCACCATTGATGGCACACTCTATTTCTTCCCTGATAATCAGAGGCGGCAGATTAGTTTCAGGTGTGGAGAGAGAGAGAGAGAGAGACTGTACATTTGATAACACAAAACAACTTTAAATGCACCCTGGTGCAAAATATTGGTGCCATTTTATTTTATGACCAGATGTTCAGAGGACAGCAGTGTCTTAGTCAAGTTTCATATTTGTGATAAAAGTTTCACATCATTTTTGACTCAGTTAATTTTATTATTATAACACATTTGATACATTTTCAACACATGAATATAACCATAATTATAACCATATCAATTCATATGACATCAAACACGAGTTTAACACAATTTGTCAGAAAACACACATTTTATTGGGGACCCACTCAATTTTCCTGGCACTCACTCAAATGACCACCTCTGGAAAACTGAAAACCTATTAACATCACTGTCTCCTGCTACATGAGACTTGTCACTGCTTTTCCCGCTGTTTGTACCTTAAGCATGTCAAATAAACTCTACAACCCAAGCAGGTTTAAAACCTCCTGTTCCCCTAGCACATAAGTTCCTTCTTTGACTGTAACAGGAATTAACAATGAAGATGCTAAATATAAGCCTGCCGATGATTTAAAAGAAGCCCCTAATCGCTGCAGCCTACATATGCTACCCACCCACTCGGTCTCCCTGGGATTTGAGACTCAGCAGGTAGCTGCTGACAGAATGAATGGGTTTATTTGTGAAACCTCAGTTGCAGTCTTCTTTTCTCTCGCTTTCCCTCCCTTCTGTCTTTCCGTCAGATTTGGGTTTAATGCTCTTTTTATGCTTCTTTAGTATTTTGGCTGTCCTTTTGTCTCGAGTTGTAAACGGAATCCTCAAGGATCATAGAATGTGTCTTTTAAGTCTTATCAGTTTCACAAAATGTGGACTAGTTGTACAAGAGTTGTATTTTTTGTCTGCTTGGCTTCCTGATTTTGTAGCCAGAGTTTACATCCATGCTAGCAGCTCTGTGAGGCTGTATGGCAGGCCTGCTTTGAGCTAAATGCTTCTGCTTTTACGGTGAATTGCTCCCAATGATGGCGCTAACTTGCTGATGTTTAGCGGGTTTAATGTTTACCGTGTTCACTGTCTAAGTTAAGCGTTGTAGCATGCTAAGATTTTCTAATTAGCAGTGTTTCTAGTTATGCAGATATTATATTTGAAGTTTTAAACAAACTGACATTTTTAACTGCTGGAGGTGCAAATGTCAGGGGATCTACAAAGTGATTTACATAACAATCCATCTAATAGTTGTTGAGACATTTCAACTAAAACCACACATGTGCTAGATTTTTTTTCATTCTGTACCAAAGTGATGGCCCGACAGATCGACATCGAGCCATGCCGCTACCATGGCTAAAAACAAAAGATACGGTTTCTGACATCAGGGCGTACCTTTAAATAGACGATTCAGGGTGACAAGTGCTTTCCGTACTATATGATTACATATTCTCTTCTGTGCAGCTTAATTCTCTTGAGACAGATTGAGTGTCATATGCGGAAGCACTCGAAAGCGACACAGATTATTAACAAGATAAGGCTTATTGCACGCTCGTTGTGGATACACAACTTGCAGGGTTTATTTCTGTCCATCCACGCTTTATTTTTCCTGCCTGTCAAGGCTATAGTGTTACTTGCACGATGAGTTTAATCAAGAGCTGAAGCAGACTGCTGTCTTCTCCCAGAGCTAACTCAACTGATCTTTATACTGTAATTAGAGGAGGCCAGAGCTCAGCAGACATATGCTTCTCTCATAATACAGTGCAGAGATGGCTTTTAAACATGCACATACACATGCACCTCCACACAAACACAAATCAAACAACCGACCAAACACTTCACTAATATAATGATGAGTATGATTACTGATTAGATAACAACCTATTACATATATAATGCCAAACACTCCTGGTTTGCCTTCTGTTGTTCTCCAAACTGTGTACATGCGACTTTGGAGTGAAAAGGGTTTGCTTTTCATCTCTGCCTCATCCACTGAATTTCATGAGTGCATGTCTGTAGGCCCATTCAATGAATTAGAAAATGTCTAATATTGACATTCATTAGTTTCATCACTTAATTAGTTGATGGATATTTTACCCATCGGGTAAAAGTGTGCTAGACCTGCAGATGTAATTGGCAACCACATTTGCAAGATACTATGTAGATTAACCATTCAGACAGAAGAGTTTCTTGGCCGCTGTTGCTTGTCGTCATTTGACCAAGATGTTGATTAATTAACAATTAGTGCATTTTATTTGTAAAGCTTAGACAGAGTAAGCTTTAGCTAGCTTTTCTTTGCAGCTGTTGGTATATTTTTTATAGAGTTTTTCTGTCCAGCCATCATATTAAATTCAGGTTTTTATTGTGCAGGACTCAAAATAGAAAGCTGACATTAATGTTAACTGATTAAAAGACTCTCGTTATTACTTTATGGTATTGTAAAGCAAGAATGTGACTTATTGTGTCGTTGAGGTAAACATAAGCAGGAGCTAATTTGTTCAAGTGGTCACTGTATGGTTTAGTTCACAAGTCGTTACAGAGACATGACGGTGGCTCGCTTCCCTTCAGCGAGGCTGACAGTTTGAGTCAACACAACTACCTGCATTGCAGGTACTCACTTACGTAATGTTTCCCATTTTACTGTCCTGGGAAACAAGTTTTTAGTTTTTTATTGGTTCATTCTCGTTAAAGTTTATTAGGAGACTTTGATGAAGCATTTCAAAATCTTTCCTTGTTGTTTGAAACAGCTTATATTCATATCAGCGAGTTACAGAAAAGCTTTTGTTGTATTTCTGCTTTTTGCATCCCTAGTGAAAATGTGTCATGTTGCTTCTAATATTGTTTAAAGAAAACTTTGATATTGGTGTTCCTATGTTTTGTGATTTAATTATTTGCTGCATTGTAATTTGTGTGAGAAATGCAACATTAAATGGTGTTGCTTTGATGTCTTGCTGTTTTAGCTCCAAACCTGCAATACTGTAGCAAAACATATCTTAGCATTTTCTTGTAGGAAGCCATTGCTGTTTTTTATCCTTAAGCTCCAATTCTCCTGAACACCCCCCTCACGTACACACAACCCCTCTCCACCTTACAGATAGCATATTACAGCTGTGCACCAATACCACAGAAGCCAACAGGGAAAAAGAAAACAGTGACAAGAGTGAAGGAGAAAATGTCAGTTGTGGAAATTAAAAACAAATCCCAATCCTGTACTATATTTAAAGAGCAGTTTTCATAGTCATATCTTGAGCAGTGATCTGTGAGTATCTTTGTTCCATGGAAGCTAAAGTTGTTAAACCAGACCAAGCAGCCCTCCTGGCCTATCTCGACATGTCTGTCACACAGCAGCAGTGTATGCTAATGGATATGTTATATCGTTGTTTACAAGTTCAGTACTGTGGCAAGGAAAATTTGACATTTTTGTAAATGACAGTGTAAGGGTTAAAGCGCCTGTTTTAAAAAGGCCACAGTTAATATTATTATTACACAGCCAGGAAATTTCAGCAGGTATTTCAAGTTAGAAACAGGTTGAAGATTTGTTCCTTGCTCTTGAAACTCCTCCAAGACAGTTTTAATATGCTTTGGTTGTTCACAGGAGACTTCTATTAAACATATTGTTATTGCAGCGCTCTATGGTTAGATACAGTAGTAAAGATACAAGAAACAAAAAAAAAGTAGTAAGAAACTAAATAATGTATGACCTTGTTATCAATCTGTCAGTTACTGTACCTGAGAGATTGGAGGAGAGGGAAAGGCAGCATCGCCTCTGGCTTTGTGTAGGGAAGAAATAGCTGAGCGCAACCACTGCACTCACTAAAATTACACAGATTTGAATTGTCAGGGAGGCCAAGGTTCGAAAAGTGACAACCATGCACATCGTAATTCCTCAGGGCAGAATAGCTGGCTGCTGTCACTTTGGAGACATTTGACACCCCTCTCTATCGTATATTACCCTTATAGTATTTTCATGGTTTTGCTTTCAAGTACACTATTTACTATTGAATCAGTGTTTTTCATAATGTTTTAATTGTAGTTAAGTATATTCAAATGTATGTATTTTCTCACTTACCCTTTAGAGGTATTGAGCCATGCAGACATTTTTAGTTTTGCTTGTCCAGGTTTTAAGTTATGTGGTTCTGAGAATTCTGCTGTTTGTGACACTCACAGCATTAGATATTTTACTGTATATTTCAACAATTAAACAGCCATTTTTCAGAACAATGTTATTATGGATAATCCACAAAACACCATGTCAACAGTGTCTACTCCATTTACTCTCTGTAGTCTGTTTCAATGGAATTGCATTGCTAGAAAATGGCTTGGAGCCATGTTTACTTCCTGTCAGCTGATGTCCTTCACTTGACTGCAACAGCGAACCTATAATAATAATTATAGTTTCCTTGAACTGTGACACTGTGAAATAGACATACAAACTGTTGACACTGAGGTATGTAGACTATCCAGATTAATAGGGACATTTTTTATGGATGACGCTGTGATACTGTTGACACATTTTTAATAGAGCTTGGGCAATTAGTCAAATCGTAAATTAATCTATCAACACAAAAAATAACTTGCAAGTATTTCGTTTTAGTAATATTTAGGCAGATATATATGTATACATAAAAACAGTTTGTTGCAGCTTCTCGATTGTGACTATTTTACTGCTTTTCTGTCATTGTAGACTGAATATTTTCGGGTTTTGGACTCTTGGTTGGACAAAACCACTATTACCTATTTTCACTATATTCTTACATTTCGTAGACTGATCAATTATTTGATTAATTGTGGTCTTAATCGGCACATTATCAATAAATAAAAAATCCTGAGCTGCGGCTGCAATTCACAAATATAATTCCATTCACCTCTATCTTACTGGGGGGAAAGACATATCAGACACAGATATCTCAAAACGTGGTTGAATGAAACCAAAACTAGCATAGAGGATAGTAAGACAGTATATTATATATATTTTTATTTTTTTTTGGTGAACTGACCCTTTAACCATTTTAAATGCTGAATTGATTTGAGACTGAAGGCCTCATTGTCAAAAGAAGCTCACAATACTAAACTAAATTAAGGAAGAAATGTCTGTGGTTCAGATCAGGCAAACAATTAATGAAGCTTGCCAACTGCATCAGTTCACTTTCTGTTAAGTTGCCTGAATGATTTATGATGAAAGCCAATCAATTCAGATGCATTGAGAATAGTTAGTCTGAAACTACTTTTGAAATTTTAAAGATAGAGTTTTTGCAACAAGAACAAAAACTTTAAATTTAACTTCTCATCCAAACTCAATATTCCAACACAGCTCACATTAAGCATCTTTGATCATTCATGTATATAAATAGCTTAACTTTAATCCTGCATACGCTTCAGAGGAGGCTAGTTCAGGTCTTTGACTGCCAATCCACACATTTACAGGTCCCTCTTTCCCTCGCCAAGCAGAGAGCGATGCCTCTGCGTTCTTTCAAGCCTAATCATGAGCCAACAGCCACTACACACCCCTCCCCAGCTCTCACGCTCTCTCTCTCTGTGTGTTTGTGTGTGTGTGTATGTGTGTGTGTGTGTGTGTGTGTGTCTGTGCTGGCTTGTGAAGGCTCTGCTATGCAGGGGGAAAGGGACTGGGAGTGATGGTCAGGACCTCACTGGCTTTGATGGACACTTTAATCAGGCTTCGATGAGAAATTAATAGAATGGCCCACTGCTGAAAACGAAGAAGAGTGGGCTTCTCTCCGTCTGTGGGAGGACTCTAATAGATTGACCAAGCTCACTGCACAACCACTCCAGGGTCAGAGCTGAGAGAGCCCAGATGAAAACAGAGTACTGCAGTGTACAGTTTATATGACTCCTGTCAATTTAAATAGCTTTTTAGATTGCATAAAACAGTGCATGTGGAGGCACGTTATCTATTGGGAGATGATTTGGCTCTGTGCCATAGGTGTAGCTTTAATGCAAGTCAGTGTGCAATAAAGCAGCTTTTCCGTGTGTCTCTTCACACATTTCTTAAATGTGAAATGGCCACAAATTCAGGGGAGATTGAAAGATCTCTAGAAGTTCCATTTGCCCTGATTTTACACACAATTTGATTAGCAAGAAACCCATCAGAGGAGTGTGTTTGTGGGTCGGTGTATATTAGTGAATGAGGGGATGATGCTGGAAATAATGCAAAATTGGATTTGGGAGAATTATGTAACTGCTTTATCTCCAAATTAGACACATTTCTCACTAAATCCACTGTAAAGACTCCTCAAGACACAATTATAACACAGTTTTAAATTGACCTGAATGTTGTATGTGTGATTATATTTAATATACTTAAGTAAGTGAAATACTCCTATTCTGAGGTAAAAGAGGAAAAGACTCATCATCAACTAAGAATAATGTAATTAATAAAACACAACTGCTGTTCCCGCCAATGACAAGAGCAGGTCAACCTTCACGTCACAGTAAGAGCAGCTGATCATTTAAACAGCCTGTTAAGACTTGCAGATTAAGCCAAACACAATAACGCATCCAAAAAATGCACACTTCTGTCCCTGCGACAAATATAGGAAAGCCTGTAGGTAAACAGATGAATAAGCGGATTTAGGCTGCAAGACGGCTTTAAACGATTGCTCTCTCAGGGAAACAAACTCTTTTTGTCACATGCAGCACAGAGCTGCCCGTTGTGATTCCATAGTCCTGAGTCGACAGAGACCGATGCAGTGTCCCTTCCTCTCTTATCGGAGCTGCTGCAGCCCCACGAGGTCTGGCTGCAGGCCTGCAGAGACCTTCTTCCTTTTCTCTGAGTCACACACGTGCCCACAAACACACACACTTGCAGACTTTGTTGCATACACGTTTGCTCTTGCATTTTACATCATTTTACACGGAGTCTTGTAGGGATCTGCATAAAATTAAAGTCACAGTCTACTTTTTTTTTACTCATTACATTTTTCAGCCATGTGAGCAGCCTTCCATATTGGGATGGCATGTGTTTGAAGGTCGGTTGGTTGCAGTGAAGTCATCTGCAGATATTCATGAGCCTCACAAGTTCCTGATCTCAAATTGTTAACTTTGTCCGAAACATTATCCAAAACTCAAAGGTATTGCAGTCATAGTCATGTAGAGAAGAAGTAAATCTGCATATTTGTAGATAGAAGTTGATAAATTACTTCAATAATTGTTAATCAAAATAGTAAATGTTCTACTGATCCACTACTTGTTTAATCAACTAATCTTTCCTGCATTATCCAAGTTGCAACCCGTCTTTGTTGTGCTCTTCCATCTTGTAGGGTATTAAGGTGACATAAAGTTTTTGAGTGTTGAATTACACATTTATCATCAGGGGCTGCAGATTTTACACTGAAATTTAATGTTTTGGCTGCTTGTGTGTGTCATTTGTCTCTGTTCTTATGAAAAGACTCCGTTCTTCTGTAACAAACCTTCTGCCCTTATGTGTGCAATATAAATCATTATGACATATTGTTCCTCTGTTGCTGGTATCCCTCACTGGACTAAAATTCAAGCCATGAAAGATCTCTTCTTATCTATCTCATCTTTTCTCTCTCTTCTGCTCAGCAAACATGTCCACCAGCTCCTGTCCGTTAATTCCCTCCTTAGTTCGCTGTGTCCTCTCCTTAGTTTCTTGCTCCTGTTTGTTTTCCCTGTTTCCCCTGAGGGTTGGTAGGCGTATCACAGCAGATGAAAAACAGAGCACTGAGGAGCATGCCTCGAGTGTGTGTCGCTGATATTTTATTAAATCTTATCAGACTGCTGTCTCTCACTTACCTACTACCCTCGCAGGTTTCCTGAGTCTGTCACTCAGCGCTGAATGTCTTAAACCCCTGTGGCCACAGCTGAGGGGGGGGCGGGGGGGGGCTGTGAGTCTTGAGTGGTTTCATATGCTGATTTAAATGCATATTCTATGATGTGCTGCATAATCACACTCTCTTGTTTTATATTCCAGGTGTCCAATATGGCTTCCTTCATTTTATGCTGCTTGTACATTTCGTTTTTTCTTCTCTATTTTCCTCCATTTCTCTAATTTTTTGTTTGTTTTCTCGCCCTCAGTCTTTCTTTAGCTTTTTCTTAGTTTCTCCTCTCTCATGATTTTATATTCTCAATCCTGCACTCTCAGTTTCCTCATTCCTCTTCTGCATACTCTAAATTCCCAAACTCTCTTTCTCTTTCTCCCTCAGTGTTGTTGCGTGAGGAGGTGGTCCAGCTTCAAGAGGAGGTCCACCTGCTGAGGCAAATGAAGGACATGTTGAGTAAGGACCTGGAGGAGACCCAGGGAGGCTGCTCTGCCAATCTGCTCTCAGCCACAGAGCTCCGAGTGCAGCTGGGTGACAAGGAGCAGGAGCTGGACCGTGCCAAGGAGGCCTTACAAGGTCAGGAGCCAACACAGGCGTCTTTTTGTCTTACCTAATCCCCCAGAATCCTTTCTTTCAGGGAACAGCTACCTAAAATATACAGCAAATACAGCTGTCAGTGCTGTTGGTAGGACGTTTTTTAACCCTAACCTTATCCTGACAAAATACTTTTCCCTCATCTCCCAAGTTTTCTCCAAATAACTGGTTAGCTTAAATGTTTCATATTGAATTCAAACATTTTCGCAGTGATATATTACATTTCTTACCCTTGATGTCAAGGATAGCAAACAATTAGAAGCAAATATGGCCATACGGTCTGCTTCCTTCAAATTAGTTGTCCAGAACACTAACAACATCAGAATCGTTGTTTTGAAGTGTCTTGTTCTAACTGAACCAACATAAGTTATTTAATTTATGTACAACGAACAAGAATGATTCATTTAATAAACATCATATTATAACTTTAATTAACTAATTTAAGACTAACCTATTTCTGTTAAACACATGCCCCAGTGGATTTTCTGACTATGTGAACAACCAACTCAGTATTTGTGTATCATCCATCATTGTTATCTTACTCAAGACAGTATTGCTTGGCTCCCGGTAAAAAGAACACTAGAAAAATAAAATGAAGCTCATTTTCAAATCTGTTACAATCCATTACAAAGCCACTTTTCTTCCTCCAGACTGACATTGCTTCCAGTTTCGACATTGAGTAGTGAAATACCAACAATAATAATAATACTTTATTTAATGGTATCTTTCATGGCACTCAAGGTCATCTTACATCACATAAGATCCGTAATAAAATACGAAAATACAAAGCACCAGTAATAAAACATACAATAAGCAACAGGGCTCAACTCAACAATAAATAAAAATCAGTATCATAGTCTAAAATAAGATGCATTGGCTTATGTAGACACATAAAGATCTTTGCTTCTCAGATAAATTAAATAAAGAATGATTCTCTGTAACACATTCATATTTCATCATGTAGGCAGTTCAGGTGGTTCAGTCCATGTTCTTTACTCTCAGCAAACAAAAAGAACAATTGTGGCAATAAAAAGATGAGGACTGTGTCTTTAAAATCAATTTTAGGGTTAATCTGTTTTGTCATGTATGTGCCAAAGGTGTCAAACATGTGCACTCAAATGACAACAGTGTGCAATCTTTTAGAAGAGAAACATGTATCTTTTGCGTTAATATTACATTTTGTATGAGGGTAGACAAGAGATTATATGTGCATGTGTTTCAATATTGGTAAGAAATGGGAGTCGCCCCTGATGAGCAGCCAAGAAGATTCCAGGTTCACCTCATTTTAATTAACTTCCATCAATCATGCAATAGAATCTTTGCTCTGAAATATTAATGTGGTATTGATGTAAACTGGAATGCAGCGTTCATTTTTTGTATCTAAACAAATCCAACCATATTGAAACCCAGGGAGTAAAAACATTCCATTCCACATCAATGATCATTTCTTGTAACAAAAATAGGAGAGAAAACCGAAAAGGCAATTGTGGATTTAGTTTAGTTCGACAGTATTGCTTTGCATTGTTCTCTCCACTGCTCTGAGTTGCTGGTGGTAAACTGCAAGCTCGTAAACTGTGTTGTGTAACTGCAGAAAAACAGGTTTGAATGTTGAGTGTAAAATATGAAGAGACTGAACCGTTGTCGGGAGGAATGCCTCCTGAATGACACATATGTGCAGTTATGAAAAGTACAGGTTGCAGTCTTGTCTCTCTGTTGAGCACAAACTCTTAAAGGAGCATTGCTATTATTATTGCTTGCAAAGAGTCCCACCAGTTGCATCATGGCTGTTGAGTTTTCTCTGAAAGTTGAAAGAAATCAGATCCAATTTGTCTTCTCTGGACTGAGCCAACAGTCTCCACATGCCAGCCAAAATAGTTAAATGAATGAATGAACACGTGCTACTGTGCCAATTATCTTTTGGGGTGATTTCATCATTTTATCTAAAACAAAACAAAAAAGCTGCAGCCCCTCATTAACAGAAGACACAGTGTCACCTAGTGGCTCCCTTCTGCAATTGCAAAGTTGTTTCTGATTTACAGGCAGCCAAGTCTCACTGACACACATTCGTTTGACAGTAAAATTGGCTGTTAAAATGATCCTTGATTTACACCTGTATGTACTGCTCAGTTTGTGAATGTGTTGGTCTGTGTGTTGCAGCTATGAAAGCTGACCGTAAGCGTCTAAAAGTGGAGAAGGCGGACTTGGTGAGTCAGATGCAGCAGCTGTACGCAACACTGGAGAGCAGAGAAGACCAGCTCCGAGAATTCATACGCAACTATGACCAACACCGAAAGGTAACAGTGGTCCTGCCCATTTATCAGCATTAGCTTATTGTATATACAACTAGAAATGTCCAGGCCCATGACAGGGTCTCAATAACACAATTTTGCCACTGACAAATTTATTTTTCACATTTTAGCTGTAAAATGTCTCCCCGTGTGTTAACACTTTACTTAAAGTCCTTCTTTAGAGCATAAGCCGTATGTAAGCGCTTGATAAATGGTTTATAACACACTATAATGTAGTTGTAGGCATTATAATTGTTGACAAAAACTGTAGATTTATAAACACTTAAAAATGACTTTATATCTTTATATCACATTATAGTGTGTTATAAACCCTTCATTAAATGTTTATATATTGCTCATAAATGCTCAATAGGGGGACATATTGTATAGAGTTTTACATCTTGATCACAATAATAAAGGTCAATTCGTGTGATGTAGAAAAAAGGACTGTATACATAATAATATATATCAGATTTGTTACTGTGATTATTAAAATAATTTGTCTCCATAGTGTCATCATGTATCCACCCTTTTTTTTTTTTTTTTTAATACAAGTTTTGAAATAGGTTATAACAGAGAATGTAGCTCTGATATGCTTCTTGACTCAAATGTCACGCTCCATTGATCGTTCAAAGTGAGCTTATTGGAGGATTAACCATGTCTTTGTGTGTGTGTGATCTTCAGGAGAGTGAGGATGCAGTGAAAGCCCTGGCAAAGGAGAAGGACATGCTGGAGAGGGAGAAGTGGGACCTGAGGAGGCAGACCAAAGAAGCCACAGAACAAGCCAACATCCTGCGTTCTCAGATGGACATGAAGGAGAACAGGGTCAAAGAGCTGGAGGCCGAGCTCACCATGGTGAGTCACCCTGCACATAAACACAGTCACAACTTTGTTGAATTAATAAGTCAAGCCCAAAAGTGTCACATTAGCATCATTATCTGGTGTTTATGGCATAAATGCAAACAAGGTGTGGGTTTTTGCAATCCCGTTGCTGTGTTCATATCAGTTCAGACACATGCAGTAAGCTGCTCTGCCATCCTCATCCCTTCCCTCTCTCAAAGCATTATTCCTTTCTCCAGGCTGAGGAAGAAATTCATGCCTCTTTTTTTTTTCTGTGTTGCCGTGTCGGTGCCTCGGAGGTACAGTTGTCAGTCTATGTGTCATTAATCTCTCTCCTCCCTCGGCGAGTCATAACCACCCACAGATCCTCACATCAAGCTGCATCACAGATCAGATTTGTTGGTACATCAGTGCAAGAGCTGCATCGCTGTCAAAAGCAAGCAAGCAACAAAGCCACAAAATATATTTCTACCTTTCTTTTTTCTCCTCTTCTCTTTCTATTTAAAATCCTGTTGTTGCCAACTGTTTCCCTTACCACTAAGTGGTTGCCCACTATATGCCTTTTCATAGGCTTCCAGTTATAATATCCTGTGGAAAACATCAAACATGTACAGTTTTGGCGCAGACATAGACTGTTTTTAATGTGCTGTATTAAAATATTGCCTGTTGGCTAACTTCAAAGGGTAGAGCTGCCGTTCTTCAATATTTTCATTGTTGTCAACATTCCCATGGAAAGACCAAAACCAATACTGTGTTACTCCATTCCTCAACACTTTTCCATTTCCCTACCCTGCTGTGGCCCTCCGCCTCAAGCCAGTTTGTTCCTGCTGAAAACGTAAATCTTTATAAACAGGAGAAATATATCCTTTTTTTTTAAGGTCTAAAGAATTTCCTAAAACAGCATTGTAGTTTTTAGCAAGCAGTGCTCAACCAGGAGTAAATTATGTATTTGTTTGAAACTTCAGCAGAAGATTAATACACTATTGTTGCTCGAGTGAATATTTACAGCAACAGGACGGTGAATGTTTGAATGTTTAGATTGACTCAAAGTAAACTACTGTGCAAATAATAGAGGAACATGTTGGCCAGTGCCACTGTCTGGTTTTTAATAGTTTTTGGAAAACAGTGGCGCTCTATAGCACAGAGGAATACGATATTTAAGATCAGTTAAATGTTGGTTTTGGTTCTTTTCATGGGATTTGTTGACAATAAGTAAACATAGAATACCACTAGTCCTGCATTTAGCTGTCAAGGTCCCACATTTAGTTATGTAGTGTTGCTATTGTTGTGTACATGTGTGTGTAGATGCACACATTCATGCATGCATACAGTGCTCATGTGAGTTTATGTACAATACATATTTATTTATGTGGCACATTTCAAAGGTTTTACATCATGCATAACATATATGAAGACATAAAGACTAAGACAAACAAAACACAAACAAAAAGCATAGAAATTAATTTTAAATCAATTACAAATATTTCACAAATGTGACTATCTATGTGTGAGCAAGTTTGTTTTACTTTCAGGTCACGCTCAGTTTCTGTTTCTCTCGTGTTTTCCCAGGCGAAGCAGTCTCTGGCCACCTTGACAAAAGATGTACCGAAGCGCCACTCATTGGCCATGCCTACAGAGCCCGTGGTGAACGGCAGTCAGGAGTGGGTGATGCAGGCCGACCTGCCGCTCACTGCCGCCATCCGCCAGAGCCAGCAGACCCTCTACCATGGACACACCACGGACAGACAGGGTAAGCTCTCTTACCGTATCTGCTCGGCTTCTCAGTCTCGGTGCTGCTTGGTGTTGCTTTTACAGACTAAACATACTAACAGAGTGTTTCCTGGAGGTTTCTCATACTAACTGGGTATTTTTCAACAAAATGTACGTGTGCGTGTGTGTGTGGCACATCCAGCTGTGGTCAGGATCAGCCCCTGCCACTCTCGGCAACCCTCTGTCATCTCCGACGCCTCTGCAGCCGATGGAGACCGCTCGTCCACGCCCAGCGACATCAACTCACCTCGTCATCGGACCCACTCCCTCTGCAATGTAAGAGCTGCCTGGCCTCCTCGACCAAGTAATCACACCTCCACACTTTTCTAAATGTACCTCCCTACTCTTCTTGTCTTCTCCTGTTTGTGTCTCTCTGTTCTGTCGGCCTGCTGGGTGTAAGCCTGCCTGCTTGGTGGTGGTGGTGATGGTGATGATGTTATTTTGCATTTAGGTCACTTTAAAGCAATTGTTTGAGATTTTAGAAAATATGCTTATTTGCTGTCTTGCTAAGGAAGAAGCTGCAGCCAATTAGCTTAGCATAAAGACAGGGAGGTACAGGGGTTTATGTGCTGGACTAATTTCTTTGCTTGGACCAGGAACTTCCTGGAGTCTTGTTGCCACCGTGAGGTCGGCAACCGGTTTAGATTCCAAGAAGTTTCTCTGCCAGGCCAAGAAATAGTTTGGCACTTAACCCCTGTTAACTACATATTGTTTTATTTTACACTTTGTTTTTGTAAATATTAAATAAACAGGATATAATTTATAAATCAGTGATCTTAGCCAGAAGTTGGCTAGGTGTGTCACTGGCACCCCTTTGTGCCCACGCTAACAGAGTAACAAGGTGTTAGATAGTTGGCTTCTTGGTAAAGTTGAGGGATTGCTGAATGGACCTACCAGGTACAGGCCTGTGACCTATCAGACCAGAACCTCTGCATGAAATGACAACATCTCTTGTTAAAAAGCTAGTCAAACAGGTTCAAAGAGACACTAAACAACTACAAGTTTAGTGTCTCGTCTTGGTGTTTTGCTCCTATGTAGGAGGGATGCAGTAGTTTTTACCTGTCTGTGTTTAGGGGTCCATTTTCTCATAATCCATTAATAAAATAGGCTATTTGGAGTTACGAACAGCAGTATATTATTTATCAGTATTATTTCACACTATAGTTTTTTATTTTGCATTAATTTTTACACTCAATTAGCAATGTAACAATAATGTACAGTTTATTATTTCCAAGAAGCCAGGCTTTAAATTTGAGTCTTAACACATTTTTACAATTTTTTTAAAATGTGTCCCCCTTCTTTAAAACTGTGACCTAGTCTGGCCCCCTCTTTAAACCTGCCCCTGATTTCAAGGGGCTGGGAAGCAGATTTTGTCACATTTGGACGGAGCCAGGCTAACTGCTTCCCCCGTTTCCAGTCTTGGTGCGAAGATAAGCTAACCAATCTTACTCTCAAGAAAGTGAATAAGCATATTTCCCAAAATGCTGAACCATAGCTTTAACTCAGCTATGAGATGACAAACCCAAGCTTCCTGTCTCCTCTGCTCTGTTCAGTCCATGGAGGACCTGGAGGACCAGAAGCGTAAGAAGAAGAAGGAGAAGATGACTCTGGGATCCCTGTCGCGGGTGTTCGCTCGAGGCAAGCAACGCAAGTCACTGGACCCCGGCCTGTTTGATGGTACAGCCACCCCTGATTATTACATAGAGGAGGATGCTGACTGGTGATAGTGAGTGTGTGAGCCTGCGTGTGAGTGGTAAATTTGTGTGGATATTCACCTGGCTTTAACTGTGTGTAAAGAGTGTTTTGTGTGTGGGTTTGTCTGGAGGGGGGAGGGGGGAGGGGGGGCACATTTTAAAAGAAATGCCTAAAAGAGACTGCTATCCCCATAAATGTACAGTATATTACCTTTAAATTGTATGTTTGTAAATTAGATATATATTTATAGATGTACATGTATGCATATGTATATATGTTTACATGCATATAAATATATACATGGGTTTATTATTATGTGTAGACATGTTTATGCTGTATTATCTTCCAAATGTCTTAATGTTTTATGTTTTTTTATAACTGGAGACTTGAAGGACCGCTGTTCATATGTAAATAGGAGTTATTGTGAAACTAGTGTTTTTACTATAAATGTCATTTGGCTTTTGTTACTTTACAGTTGCTTTTATCATGCTTTGCAACATTGATTTTCGAAATTTCTTCTTATTCCCAATCTTACTTGGCCCATTTCCTATTATGAAAGCGAAGATATCACCTGATTGGCTTTAAAATAAATTTATCTTTTGGAGTTTAATTGGCCAAAATTCTGTTATTTCAAATTGCTTGTTGGAATGGAAAGTAGTACTTTGTTTCAGAGGTATTGCTGGTACAGGATTGCCATCATGTTCATTTTGTAAATGCTGGCTCATGTATAAACATATCACAATGTAGGCAGCAGGGAGTTTTTTTTTTCATGAAGCTTCCTCATTCGTTTATGCTCTATATCATATTATCAGTTACAATAATTAACGACTGGCAAACAAGCGTTTTAAAGTCAATCTTCCTTAAAAAGTAATTGCACGGTCCTGAAAACACAAACAAAAGATTAACAGTGATGCATAGTCACACACCGCTCATCTGCTGTCGAAACCATGTGCAAGTGCCAAAGGTGAAACACTCATCTTTCGAAAGTCTGCGTATCATTCTGTCACCGTTAGCGCTAGCCTCGTAACATTGTTTATATCTGAATCATTTCTTACTGAGAGCTATCTAACGTGCCAATATGAGACGAAGGAATGCACATTAAACACCTGCATGATCCCTCTTTGCTGCTTTGATTAGATGTCCATTCATTACCAATCAAATTAATATTCTCCATAATCCTGTGTTGCTCCTGTGTCACCTTTTCCCTTTACCAAGTTATCCTCCTTGCATTATGAATGCACGGCCCCTTTTAATTTTTTTTTAGGCTGTTTTTGTTTTGCTTTTGTGTAGAATCCCTCCTCATTTCTTGCAAATGTGGCTCTAATAATTCTATGTTAAATGCTTTGTAATTTAGGAGATGTTGCATAAAAGATTAAATCTATTGAAGTATTTTATTTAAAAAGAATAAATACAAAGAAGAGGTAACTTCAAATATTTATCTGCTGCAAATGTTGCAGCCAGATGTTGAGGAGGTTTTAGCATTTTCAAAAATGAATTATAATTGAAATGAAATCTTATTTTAAAAATAAAACTAGTAACTGAATACATCCTATGTGGCAGTTTTCTGTTCCATGAGTAATCTTGTTATTGTGTCCCAGTCTAACGTGTCTCTCCCTCTCCTCCTGCCATTTCTAATGGCAACTCTCTCCTGCCAGTGAGTAACTCCTCATCTGTGATTACCAGCTGTCTGTTTCTGCACTCTGGGGATTATTCATATCACTCAGGTCCATTGGAAAAAAACTGTGTCATTTTCTTATGGAAACTCTTTTGAGAAAGAGATGGTGGACTTTGCATGCAGCGTTTTTTGTCAGCATGTGGAGACGAATCAGGTAAACACGCAGCGTTCATCCTGGATTTTTTTGTTCAGTATGAATCAGTGTTTTCCTGCATGATGTTTTATGAATAATCCCTGTGTCTCTAATACATTATCCTACTGGTCTTTAGTCCTTTCATAATCATCAGATAGTTGCTGAAGTATTTTAACAACTTTACTAAACACGGTACTGTAGTTTTAGAACTCACCGGACTACTACACTCTCATGAAATAAAGAAATGGATTGTATTTCTTCTGCGTTATAGGTTTAGATGGACTCAATTGTGTAGTTTTGTGGACTTTTTTTTATTTATTTATTTTACTAATCCTGGGAAACTATTTCTATATACAATACAGTTCATCCAAAGACATAGAGGACGTGGAGCTACAATTAATTGTTTGGCTCCATCTAGTGGCCATTTGGTGGAATTTCAATTATGTTTTTGACAGAATTTCACTTGTTGATTTACAAAAGATATTCTGTGTATTTCTAATGTGAATACCCTCTGATTTTAATGTTAACCTTTCTCCAGATGAGTCACTTTTGTTGATTTCCATATCCCTCTGACCCTGAACCCCTCCTGTATGCTACACCATAA
Organism: Ophiodon elongatus; assembly: GCA_016806645.1. NCBI lineage: Eukaryota > Metazoa > Chordata > Actinopteri > Perciformes > Hexagrammidae > Ophiodon > Ophiodon elongatus. Next base: position 491,132 of record JACSYO010001618.1, on the reverse strand, counting down.
CTTCTCCTGACCAATCCAGACTCTGACAGCCTCACACAGCAGAGCTTGTCTGATGGCGAGGAGCAGCTGGACCGCCTCCAGCAGGCGGAGCTCACTCGAAACACATGCATGTCGCTATGGAGGGCAGGTGCAGTCCAGGCCTGGCTGGAGGTTGTCATGGGAATGCCCATGTATATCCGAGCCTGCTCTGAAAACGTCAAAAGTGGCAAGGTAAACCTTTGGAATAAGTGGTTGTTGTGCCTAAGGGTGTGGTAAGATGCTGCTCTTGTTTGATTAAGAACTGGATTTCTGTTCTTTAGGTCTTGCTAGGCCTGACAGATGAGGATTTGGAGCTGGGTCTGGGTGTCAGTAATCCCATTCATCACAGGAAACTGAGACTGGCCATTGAGGATTACAGGAGAGCTGAAGGGGACCAAGGGTGAGCAACAGCGAACAAAACACGTTTAATATTGGTTATCATTAGCGGAAGAGTAGAGTAAGTACAATTAATACTCACGTACTGTACTTAAGTACAAATTTGAGGTATTTGCACTTGAGTTTTTCCATCTCATTGCTACTTTATACTTCTACTCAATTACAATCCAGAGGATGCTATTTGTTACACTACATTTATTTCCCAGCTTTAGTTACTGGTTACTTTGCAGATTGGACCAGCTACAACAGTAAAATGCATCAGTAGTAATAATCCAACAATAAAATATTAAACAGTCACAGGGTCAATTTTAATGCGTTATAAGCACGTCTTTCTGACACTGTACAGTACATTTAGCTCATTATCTTCCATACTTTTAAGTATCATTTTAAATTCAGGAATTCAACTTGCAATGGTGTATTTTCACTGTGTTTCTACTCTTACTTGAGTAAAGGATCTGAAAACTTCTACCACTGCTGATCGGTGTTGTCTGATAATCTTCCAGACTATCGAAAGCGTCCGAGATGGACCATCACTGGGTTGCAACATCGTGGCTGAGTGACGTGGGGTTGCCTCAATACTCGCAGACCTTCCAGACTCATCTAGTGGACGGGCGAGTGCTGAACTCTCTGAGCCGCAGAGACCTGGAGAGATTCCTCAACATCGGCGACCAGTTCCACCAGACCAGTCTGCTCCTGGCGATACAGCTCTTGCAGATACTTAGTTTTGATAAAGAGGTCAGATTAAAGATCAACATTTTTATGAGACTAGATGAAAAGGAAGTGATGGCCGTTTCTCAACCACTGCATGAAGTTTACCTCAACTACGCTCACAAAACTGGATTTGATTTCCATAATTATCCACCATAGCTTGAGCAGGCCATCATCCTTTCCTGACCTCTCTCTGTGTTTTCATTGGTACCTTCCACATAAGTGCTCGCGCAGTTATCTGTGTGTTGTGTTTTCGCAGACCCTTCAGGCACAGCGGGCAAAATGTGAGCACCAAGACCGGGACCCCATTGTTTGGACATGTCACAGAGTAATGAAGTGGATCAGAGACATAGACCTCAAGGTGGGTGGAAGGTCAGTGACGGTATTCCCCTTTGCTCGGGTGATATAAAGGGCAGATTGCAACCAGATACTACTTCCTAGTTTCTAGGAGTCCCTCAATAATTGGGGCGGATGTGGTTCAGATCTAGTTGTCCTTCAGTCACAAGGTTGGCAGGTTCGATCTCCGGCTCCTCCTGTCCGCATGTCTCAGCGACCTTGAGTGAGACACTGAACCCCAAGCTGCACCCTGGATGCTTTATAGCAGCTCACTGCTGCTAAATGCTTAGGATGGGTTAAGTGCATGGGTCAAATGTCATGTATGTAACGTTATGTGATGATTGAAATTAAGTTTTAAATAGTGCCTCGCCACTGCTGAAAGAATACAGACAAAATCACGAAAGAAAATACCATACAAAAGTATCAGAAATGAGTAATATTTGACCTTTTTATTATTTTAACATGCTTATTTTTGGTGGAATTGTGGCAATAGAAATTAAAACACCACCATCATTGTGGTTTGCCTTTAATTACTGTTACATTTGATACCAGTAGGACTTTAAACAGGACTGTAAATAAAGTCTGAAGTCTGCATATGTGTTCTCACCAGGAGTTTGCAGACAATCTTCAGGGTAAAGGGATTCATGGAGCTGTGATGGTTCTGGATCCGTCCTTTGACACAGACGCCATGGCCAAAGCCTTGGGGATCCCCAGCAACAAACACATGCTGCATCGGCACCTGTACGAAGAGATGAAATCACTCGCCGGCCCTCACAGGTAGATTTAAAAACCCTCAACTCTTGTTGCATACTTTCCTATATATCTTTGCCAGTTATTTTGTTGCCTTTGAAAATAAATGTGATAATCTAAGGATTCAATTTAAACATCATGCACATAAATGAATATGTCTAATCCTTGTATTCCCAACAGTGCAGAGCAGGGCAGTGAAGTTATCGGTTCCTCTTCGCCTGTGGCTGTTAACCGCTTTGCCGAGGAGAGGCTGTCGATGAGAAGATCAGGGAAGGTATCATTTCATTTCACACTCTTATAAACGTACACATGTTTTATTTGACATCACCAGACTTACAGCAGTTAATTTGTGAAATGTTTCTGTTTACGTAGATTCATATATTTATCTTCCTGGAGGTTTCCTTGCAGACTAGTGGTCTAAGACATGGTTTGATTATGGCCGAGTGACTTTGTTGCATACTTACATGTGTGGTGGTACTGCACTTTTCTCAGCTGCAATTTCCTGACAGACGACACATGCACGCAGAAGGACAGCATTTTTTCCCCAACTATTTTCAGGACAATAGTTGCCTTTTATTCTGCGTAACAAAACTATTTGAAGGCCTTATACAATTACACAGCTCAAGATTTTAATTAAAGTCATCTCTCATTTTTTAGAGAAAGTAGCTTACTTAAAGCTTTCGTAGGTAGTAACATTGGAGAAATCAGCGAGAGAACGCTAGATTAAAAAAATTACCCAACCAAAAAACCAGTGTTGCCAGCTCTTTTCCAATGGAGGTAGCGAGCAGCGCTAGCTCCAAAGGTTGCAGAATCTGGCAAGAAGGTAGCTAGCTATATGTGATGTATTTCTTTGTGTCAGGAGATGTTGACGTGGGACATGACACAGGGAGCAATCATTCAAATAGTTTCAAATAGTGAGAGAAAGTTTCATTTTCTGGAATGTTTTAGAAATGTGACATTGTTCAGAAATCTGTTTAATTAGTTGTTGCAAGCATGTTACAGTTTTGGAAATTTATAAGTCTTAATAGGTGTACATTGAACATTAAATGGTGTCACTCACAATTTTTTTCATTTTTGTATTGGAAAATGCAACTGAAACTATTTGTTCATCTACATTAATGAGTTGTCCTGCAATTGGTAGTTTTTATTGGACAGTTTCACTTCATTGTAATATTTGAACAAAGTAGTAATTTAAGATCCAGAAAAAAAGGTCTTATTTTGAGAAAGAAACTCCACATTCTGTTTTATGCCTTTTTTTTTTTCAATTCAATTCCAGAGTCCGCTGAGGTTACGTGCCAACAACCACTCTGTGGAGCGAGGTCTGGGCTTCCACGGCAGCTGCGGTTCTCTTCCCAGAGAGGCCCGAGTTCAGGCCGTTCCCCGGGCCAAAGGCAGCCCGATGCACACCTACAAGAGTGTTGAAATCACCAATGTTTGAACCAACCTCCGACATCCAGATCGTTCATGTTGTTGCTATTGTTTACATTGTTATTGTATTATAGTTGTTTACTACTGAGGGTGACCTACACTCAGCATTGATTGACTTTTAAGAGTAAGTTGTCTTAAAGGGGTGTAACACTTGATATGACAATTCATTATTTTTGGCCAATAATAGAATAACACATACTCTGTACAGAAACAACAATACTTTTTGACCCGGGGGAACTGTTGTAAATATAATGAAGAGGGAGATGAGGTTATGGACGAAGTCAATCTTGTTTTATTCCGACTAAACGCCCAAATTACTTTTATATTATGAGTTCATACAAGGCTTAAGAATAACCTACAAAATAACTGAACACAGTGTTGTTCTCCTTTGATGCCTTATTTGAAATTGTTTACTACTCTACTCTTTTGACTATTTCTAACATTACAGTAAATTAATGATTATGCTTGAGTTATAGGAAAAAAGTCATTATAACATGCTTCACTGTAGAGATACATATCTGCTGTTGAAACCTGAACTGCGTCAGGTCAGCAGCTGTACATATATGAGTGAGATGTTGTTTAATTGTCATTAGAACATTAAAAGATATGTAATTTGGACATGTGGGGGAGCTAAAAGTGGCAAAAAGTTAAACTTCCATGATTCTAGCACCCAGGATCATCTTTAACATGAATTCAGTAATTTTGAAAACTGGTAAAAATCCATCTTCTCATTAGTGTTACATAATATATTCATTTAATTAAAGAACTGAAATAGTTCTGGTTTTCATTTGAATGTGAATGTTGAAATATTCTTTTTAACAAAACACATCTAGGTTATATGTAGATAAAACATACAGCTGAATGTTGGGTTTGAAAGTGCTGATGTGTAAAAATTCAAGCAAATTACCTGCACATGTTTATACTGTATTAGTTAAGCACTGACGTAAAGGCAATACTGTTACTTATATTATGAGCTCAGTGGAGAGAATGCAATGGTATTTTTGTACAGTTTAATCATGTTTTATATCACACAGTTGTTGAAAGTTTGTTCCTGAGCATGAAAACACACAAATGAAATGTCACAGGGCCAAACTGTGTGCAGCTGAACGCCTGCGGTCAATTCAAATAATAGAAAACAGGTTTGTCTGTCACAATCTGGGCGTCGCCTTCTGTCACCGAGAGCAAAGTTGTTTTAGCGGGAAGATTAGATTAGTTCAAACGTGTATGGAAGGACCAGTGTTAATATGACTGTTTACTGTCTCTCTTCACCCTGCTGTCGGAGCTTTTCATGTACGCCATCATTAAAGGTGAAATTATTGTCAACTCATATACAGCTTAGGCCTGTTATTTTTATTGTTCAAGACAAATGCATTCAAATCTCTTTTAAAACATGAACCAAGATATTATCCAAGAATGATTTTGGAAAGATATTTGGTATTTTTTAGTTATAATATATATATTCAAAATGTGCTCAGAATTTTCCAAAGTGTCACATTAGCTTGCATCAAAATTCCTGTTTGCATTTCATCCCCCTTAGTTTTGAGCAGAGTAAGAGGGGGTTAAGTTTGGTTATAAGGGGCAAGCACTGCTCTGCAACTCATTACCAGTAACCTTTGGGGCCTCTAACCTTTAGGCCACCACTTCATCTGCCAAGGAAGATTGTGTGACACAATCTAAAGCTCCAAAACAGCTACTGAATGGACCTCATAGTAAGATCGTTTTCGTCAGCTGTATATCTTTGATGTTTGTGATGATATAAAGAATAGGAGTTGTATACTTCAGATCATGTGTGTTACATATGTAACAACCTCTTAGACAATTAAGCATACCTTTATTTTTGCTTTAATGATGTTCAAACACTAATCATTAGAGGTGAAATGATCAATAGTATAAGTCAGTTTTCAAGCATAAGTTTCAAATATGACCTGGATTCTGCATTTCTTTGTTTTATATGATAGAAAACTAACTAAATGTTTTGATAGACTAAACATAATAATGTATAAAATAATTGGCAGATTAATTGATAGTGAAAATAGTAATTAAATAAAATAAATAATAATAATAATTATTAATAATAATTATAAAATAATAATAATAATAATATTTATTTCTTTTAGAGAGATTATTTATAAATAAAATGTTGTTAAATTTATTTAGGAATTCTGAACGTCTCCATTCATGCCAACTTAAAACTACGTTAACAATGTTTTATTGTATTATATTATCCAATTTCCAGTCATTTAATAATCTGTTTCCGGATGTATCCACCTTTCTCGTCTCACTCATTTGTCCCCAGCGGAAGTTAGCCGAGTGGCGCTAGGACCACGCGGAAAAACCAGTCACGGTCGCGCTTTACTACAAGGAGAAGGGAGGTTTCACTCCGGCTGGAATTTGACCAAAGTTTCTCTTAAAACATTTTCTGTGGCAGTAAACGTTGTATGTAGGTATATATAAAAAGGCTTTGTGATTTTAAACACGAATCTCAGTTGAACGGGGCCGTCAGTTGTTGCGTTTATGTCTTCTTCCTCTTTCTCCCTGTGATCTTCCTGAAAACACCTGCGTGGTTCAGGTGAAGAGGGAAGTCCTTGGTATTGAGCGGCGAAAGGTAAGGCCTCTTCCAGATCACCTTCACCTTGTTTGCTCACTATCAGACTAACAGGAGCTCGCAGATGGGTCGCACATGTATCTTTATGAACTCTCTGTGTTCGGAGAAGTTGAGTTTTTAAGTGTGGGTCCTGTGAGGGGACGTGTCCTCCTTCTGGGGTGCCTTCCTACTTTACAAACAACAAAAGAACTGGCAGCTTGCTGCACCACGTAACCTGCCCAGTAAAAAAAAGTTCAATGTTTTAGAAGTTAATATTAACCAAACAGTATCCTCATTAAAGCAGTTAGTAGGCTTGTGATAATTACAGGAGAGGATGTTTGTTTTACACCTTTTGAAATGTCGTGATGTGGATCAGGACACACCCATGACACCGTCCAGCCTCTAACATGCAGAACAAATGGCTCAATAATTCCGTGGTAATGCAAAAATAATATAATAAAGCCATTGATGAATGTCAGCATGCAAACTGACAAAATCGCAAACCACTGTGATGCCAACCTGTCACCATATTTTAGCCTCGATGATGATGGTAGTATATTATATGAGGGCTTCTTTATACCACTGAGCCAATAGAAGTCACCAAAGGCCAGGGATAAATGTGTCCCACCATGACTTAATGGAAACAGAATTGTATAATGTCATTGACTAAGAAATTGTGTGTAATGTGGGTCATGACAGAGCTGTTATTTGACCCATTTAATAAAGCCAATACTTATCCAGTGTCTCGAATCAGTGCAGTAAGTATCATACACTCACAGAATGGGTGACGCAATATGGATGAAATCAACATCACAATATTAAGAAGATTTTTTTCCCCGAATTTAATATATTCTGATATGACTGAAATAACCTGTGAACTCTATTTAAATGTGATGGTAAATGCAGTGAACTGAAAATAAGGTTACAATGTGTGTAATAATAAATTAAACTGTTAACACACAATGTAACTTTATTGTCTTGATACAGCAGCATTCTCCAGTCCTTCTGTGGGTAATGTGCAGGATGCTTTCTCATGGAATAAAGAGCTGTAAAAGATAATGCAATGATTAGGATTGGAGTAATAGTAATAAACCCAAATCTGAAATAGTCCAAAATGGAATTATTCCTACTGAAACTAAATTATTTATCACAGTGTTTAATGCAGCTTAATGCATTTTTTTTTTTTAAAAACTCAATTAATTGTTTTCAGCCACAACAGCGACGCTGGTATTATTTTTACTGTGCAGACTCACACGGTAAAAATAATACCAGCGTCGCTCTTCTTTGTCATCATGACAATTGGTCCTGTAGACACCTACTGTAGTAAGAACTACCACAGAGGCGGTTTTGATTACTATGGTATGCATGTCTGTCTGTGGACCGTTGCAAACGTGCAAGATGCAGTGATGCAACTTTAAAGGTGTGTAGCAGAAAATTAAGTCTGAGTTCCAAGATGATAGTGTGGACGGGCACAGAACCGGAGACCTTTGAAAACGATGACGTAGACACTTTTGTTTGGGTCTTAGCAGTCACAACGGGTTCTTCCCTGATTCGTCACGATGTCGGCAGAAAACAAACAGCCTTGATTATCGATCAACACCAGTGTTAAATTCAGAATAGATAACGGATTACAGGCGTTGCTGATCTTGTTGTCTATACTTGCAGCTGTTGTGCAGTTGAATTCTGCATTTTATAATGCTAATACTGCCTACATGCGGAGGAAGCAAGCTGTTATTGGAGTGACTAACGAGCGGCAAGTCCAGCGTCATTATCAGCCCTACGGAGCAAACTTTGGAAGTCACGGTTTTGAGGCGGGTAATGGACACAAAACAGAGGACTTTCCTTTTCTTATCGCTGCTTATTTCGTTCTGCACAACGGTTTTGAAGTTCACAAAGAAACTGTAAATGAACAAAAGCATAAATGCTCTCCAGTGCGACAGGGACTTCCAGCCGCCCGGCAGCGCTACGAGTGTGACAACTGAGAGGAAACAAGTGGGATACGTGTGCTAACCAAATTATTTGACCCATAATTTATTCAATTAAATTCCCATCCTACTTTTTGAGACTCTAAGTACCACAAGAAACTCCATTCAACGTAATTTGCAGCTTTCTTGACCAGATCATCATTGAAAAAGAGATTTTATCTCGACTGATGTTTATCTGGTTAAATAAATGTTAAGATGCAGTGTGTGGGCCATCAAAGAGCCATTGAGTAGATGTCTGAAGGAAAGGAAGGAAACACCGGCCTCAGTATTACAAGGAAATGCACTGTGATGGTATATCAGTAATATTACACAGACCACAGCATGGTAAACGTAAGAATCCATTATTTTTAAATTGATCATCCCATACCAGTCATCAGCTCTCCCAGCCTCTTTGAATCATGCGCATTCGTGACCACTTTATTAGCATTGTTTAACCCTCCATGCCCATCCCATCATTTCTGTGTTAGAACAAGAGGACAGAAGCTTAATTGCAGGGTGTGCTTTGAATGAAGGGTTAGACTTTCATCTGCATTTTAGCACATTGATGCTTAAAATATTGTGCCCTTTTAATTAATAAATGAAAAAAACATTGGTTCATCTGTCAACACTGTTCACGTGTGTGTGTGTGTGTGTGTGTGTGTGTGTGTGTGTGTGTGTGTGTGTGTGTGTGTGTGTGTGTGTGTGTGTGTGTGTGTGTGTGTGTGTGTGTGTGTGTGTGTGTGTGTGTGTGTCAATCCTGTCCTGAGAATAGTGCGGCAGGTGGTGGCTTATTAATGATGGATGCAAGACATTTTTTAACTGATTTACTCACTTGAATTCATGATGTTCAGTAGATTACACTCATTATTTATTTCCACAGAGAAATTGCCAGATGACAGAATTAGGAAGTTACACCTCCTCCCTCTGTTCACACCAGCTCTGTGACTCTGTGCTCTCTCGATTTTCCAATCCTACCTCAAGACCAATCTCTTCTTCACTGCTTTCTCTTAACGCCAACCCCAATACTGTAAAAACAGTATGAATATGGATGCAGCCTGCCTTGCTAAGGATAGTGTTCAGTACCTATCTTTAGTACTTTATGAACACTGCAGTACAACCTAAACATTGTTGCTGGCCTGTTTTTTAAAGGATACATGTATTTCTTGCAGGGCATTATTTGAACATGTTTTCACGTTTGAACATGTTTCCAAACACACACCTATTTAGTGTATCCAACAGTCATCACACAACTCATTTCAGTTGAGGCAGTAGTAGAAGAGGACTCTGTGTATTTCTAAGACTATTCTCTCATTTTAACTTTTTTTTTTTTTTTTTTTGAGAAATATTAGCTTTTTGTCAACCATCTAAAAGTTGTTGAGAAGGAAAAATGAGTCGCTGAAGTAATAGAGGGTAAAGATAATGCTTAGCTGTAAAGGTTGACCATAACCAAAAATTATAAAGTCCACTGTTTTATTGCAAAAATGTCTGAAGAAAGCCATAGTTGGATGTATCCAATGAAGCATGTCTATATGTTACAGACAAAAATCCACAGTAACATGAACTCTTACAGTACAACTAAAGTTAAAATTATTATACCACCTCTCTGACACAGTTGTAACAGAAAAAAACATACATTTCACAAAAGTAACCATTTTGCAGGGTTGTTGTATTGAATTGTATATATTTGTACAGGTGTTCATGCTATTTTGTCACCCCACCTGTAATTCTGGGACTTCTGTATCTAAGTTCCAATTTGTTCCATTGTGTTTTACTGTATACTTCATAATGAATGTCGAGTAATAATCGTACCTTCATACCACAGACATTTTTTGTGTCGCTCCATTTTTTGAGTGTGACTCATTACCCTCAGTGAAAAGATGTGATGTCTGTCAGTTTGTCATGTTCAGACATGTGTGGAGCTACTAATGCACTGGTTGTTATATTTTAACCTGTTTTCTTGTCAACCTGCGCTGTCATTCCAGTTGCTCAAAAATGTAGCAACCACAGCACTTTTGTAAAAAAACTTTAAGTAAAGTAATTCATTCACCAATGCAGCCAGATTTATCAATAGTATTATGCAGATACTTAATCAGGGCCGGTTTTAAGTGTTTGTTGCAGCATCATTTTTTTTTTTTTTAGACCTAATCTGAGCAGGTGTGAAACACAATCCCAGAGATAACAATCTCCTTCTTAGAGCCTGAGATGCATGTATACACAAATTTGTGTTTTTATGCTTGACTTGACATGTATACAGATATAATGATGATGACATGTTTACATGGTGTAGTGTTAAAGAAAAGGTTTTAGTAATAGTATTAGTCATAGTAATGTGGTTGACTTCTGTGCGGCTAATGTTTCCGTATCTCCAGTCACTTCTCACTGTATTGGTGATCCTCTATTTTCCAGTTTGTCCTGCAGGGATGTGTTCCAGTCGGGGACTATGCGGCGACAACAACAGATCCTCCAGCTCAGAGAGCACCGGCTCAGGGGCTCACTATGCCCTGTGCGCCCTTGGAGTGGGACTCATAGCCCTGGGTATCGTCATGATTGTGTGGACTGTGATACCGATGGACGGAGAGGACTCGGGCCACTCCCCCACATCGTCGAGCAACTCCACTGGAGGGTCTGACGGCAACAAAGACGACGAAGGCAACAACACGAAGTCTTCAACAGTGGCTATGGTGCTGGTTGGAGTAGGGGCGGGCATGTTGCTTTTATCCATTTTTCTCGGTGTGAGAAGTAGGAAGCGACGACACGACGCAGGTAGCCAGCCAGTGGCAACAGGAGTCCCCCTCATGAACCATGCGGCAAGGGAGCAGGAGGACGTGTGAGTGATGGCCCTTTGTCTTTTTATTATATTCAGGTTTTTCTTAGATGTTGTCAACTTCCAGTATTACTCAGATATGGTACATATGGTGCACAAATGAATGTGCTAAAAGCAACACATGGACTGCACCACATTATTACTGGGATTGTTTCCTTTGTTTCCTAGTACATACAAAAACGTATGCCATCAGAATTTTTTTTAAGTTGCTTTAATCGCCTCCACGTTATACGTAGTGTAAATGGGAGCTGTTTTACTCAACAGTAGTCCAGCTAAATTAATCACTCTTCATGAAACAGCCCAAATTATTGTCACATAATATATTATGGCTTTATGGGGAGGAAGACAGTGGCTATAATCCATATTTTTATATTAACAATGGATCAATGTTTGGAGCATGTGTGATGTGAAAATGACAAACCCTGAACTTGTGTTGGTTCAGTCTCACAGCTCTTAGCCCCGTTTTTGGCCGCAGCTGTACAGACAGCTGGTGAACATGGCTGAGCATTTAGCAGCTAAAGAACCAGATATTCCAGGGAGTTGCCAAAGACGGAGCTAAAAGAGAGTGACAGTTGGACTTACGTTTGACAGTTGGACATAAACGCTGTTCCTGAGAGGCAACAGAATAGTTATTGCAGGTTTAAAGTTTGATGATTTTCTGAAGTGTTTTTTTTTTTTTGTTTTAATACTGCACTTCTTTTGCAGAGCGGCAGACCGAACTGCGTACACCGTGCCGAGTTACGAGGAGGTTGTTGGCAGTGGCGACTACCCCGTCCGCCACAGCAACCTTCGCAGTAGCACCTCCCAGCTGCCGTCCTACGAGGACATCATAGCTGCTGTGGAGAATGAGGGAACGGAGCCCACTGACAACCCTTCCGAGGTCGCCCCTTTAAATGACTCCACACCAGCTCCAACTGAGCCTGCTGCTGAGATCCAGGCTGACCCTCCTGGCCCGACATCAAACCCCAGCCTGCCCGCTCGCAGTGCCAGCCGGGCGAGCCGCTTACTGCGGCCTCTCCGGGTGAGGAGGATCATGTCGGACAAACTGCACCTGAAGGACTTCCGCCTCCAAATCCGCACCCCCACACAGAATCCAGTGACCATTGAACCTATCACTCCGCCACCGCAGTATGACAATAAGATGCCTGAATTAGAGTAGTGTCTCTCGCTTATTGTCTGCTCCCAATGAATATAAATAACTTTGTTTCTGAGAACCCATTTTCAAGGTTGGTATTAAGTAGGTTAAATGTAGCTGGGAGCAGCGTGATGGAGGCCATGCAGTCACGCTCCTGAAATGAGAACATTGTCTTCATCACTGAAGCTTGTGATTGGCATAGTTATTCTATAAAGCATAATTAAGTGTGTGTGAAAGGATAAACTGTCAACGTTGAGATTTTGTTTTAGACTTCAAACCATGACTGTCAAACATGGGACAGCCTTTAAGTTTTATTTAATAGCCAATTTTGTGTCGCAATGGACAATGTCATGAACTTTTATGTTTTTCACTTTACCAATAATTATCATTGTTACTGTATATATATTGATGCTGATTAATTGTGGAATAATTTAAACCATATTGTTATAGTTCAAAAGGGGAAAGGGAAATTAATTACCAGGGAGTTTTTAATGTTCTATCAAGTATCACAAGCATTAGATGTGCAACTTATTTGTGATTTGTAACTCTGAAAAGGAATGCACTGAGGCCAAAAATGTATCATAAAAAGCTGTTTGCGAGTGATTTTTGTAAGTTGTTTTTAAATCTTTGTCTTTATGACATTCAGTGTGAACTGTAAAATATTGGAAACTCATTATAATTCACTGTAACAGTAAAACCAGAGGAACACTATTGGATATTCTTGTATGGGAAGTGACATTAATAATTATGCATTGCTTTATAGGACTTTATAAGTATATAGATGTTTAAACTGTCCTGTATGTTGTTGGTAAAGAGTGGAGAATAAATGTTTTCTATTTCATTGACCTCATGACAAGACTTTATATTTTTGTTGCAATATGACACTGAAAAACAGTTATACGGGGGCAGCAGGCTTAGGAGGGTATTCCAAATGTCCCTCTTCCCAGCAACGCTTCCCAGCTCTTCCTGGGGAACCCCAAGGTGTTCCCAGGCCACACGAGATAAATAATCCCTCCAGTGTCTTCTAGTTCCATCCCGGAGTATGTCTTTCAGAAATGTGTCATTGTCCATGACATACTATATGATGACTTTTTGTTACATTTTTATGACACTATACTATGATTTTTTTATGACTTTTATAACGTACTATACTATAACACTGTTTATAACATACTATACTATTACTTTTTTGGGATATTTTTACTGGCATACCAGACTATGAATTTTTAATGAAACTTACTAAGCTTTGATTTTTTTCTTGACATTTTTTAAATTCCGTACGACATATCGGTTGCAAAATGGCGGGCATCCTGAAAGAGTATGCCGGGCACAGACACAGCTGACAACCTAACAGCTAAACTAATACTAAATAACCGCGTCCCTTCTTATTTCACCAGTCAATTGGTCAACAACAAAAAGAAGATCCACCAGATGGCGGGAGGGTACTTTACAATAGCAGCTTGAATTTCTCAGAGTTTACAAGGTACGCCTAAATGTGCCATGAAGTCCCTGTAAGCGCCCACATGCTTTAATCTACACAGCAATGTAGACTGCTAATATATTTTAAGTGGAGATAATGCAACCACGGTTCAATTCAGCAAACTGTTGGCTCCACTGGTTGTTGCAGTCTCTAAATCTCTTAAAGCCTACAAACTGTAGTTTTTCTGTCAATGTCAAGTGTCCGTTGTTTACAATACTCACAGGCAAGACAAAATGTTGCTGGTGATATAATATAATTATAATACAAGTATACTACTTGTATTATAATTAGTAGGAGTACTGTAATAGTATAGAAGGTATACTCGAGCACTATTTGAGTACACTTTTGTATACTTGTCTCAATTTGTTATACACCTGGAACCATTTTATATCCTTGTTTTAGGGCTACAAGAATGTGTGGCTACCATTAAGGCAGTACTGGAAAACATTTCAAAGTCACCATGATCCTCATTATGTAGTTACAGCCACAGAGACTCCCAGTAAACTGGCAGTGATACCAACAGTGGTGAATTGGTGTGACTCAAGGACATACACTGTCACTGCACTCCATTGTTCTTTTCTAATAAAGTAATGCATATCAATAGAATTGTGTTCTCACACCCTTGACGCCAAGGCAAAGCTTGACCCACATAAGTATACGGAAGTGTGCTCAAGTCACAACTTTTCAACCTCCAAAGCGGAACTTGTCAAAGGTGCCCTTTAAGCCAACTGCTTTTTGATCTGGCAATAGATCCACTAACAATTGTGTTACATAGCTGCAGGGATATATTTAATTGATTTGGAGGAAGGGCATTGATATCAAGTGTCCTTCTATGCAGACGTTCTGTTGCTTTTTATATCGAGCACGTACATCTACCCATGCTGTCATTACTCACCCAATTCGGCCAGTTTTCAGACAATAAACTAAATTTACACAGAAGGGAACTATTCTCTGTGAATGGAGAAGCACTTACATTGGAGTATACTAAACTCCCCTTTAATAATGTGAAAAAATGTCTTACCCTGGTATTAAGAGTCACAACAAAGCATAAGTGTCCTGGCACTGCATATTTTTCACTTTTATTACTGTGCGGCTAATATATGCTGTTTCATGTTTTGGTCACACTTTCATAACCAAGGGTTAATAGAGAGGTGGCAATAGAGTTGAAATCTGTCAAACATCGTTCCACTCCAGCACTGCTTGGAGCCTCACTTCCTCTCTCTCCAATTAAATCAATTGACAATCCGGTTGTCAGGCACACTTTGAAAGCATGGGCTCAGTTCAGAAAACACTTTGATTTTATGATTTTTCCCTCTCAAGTCCTGTTCCATCCGACCTCCTTATTTAATTCTACATTTCAAGAATGGCACAGAAGCGGCATTGAACGCTTTAAAGTTCTGTGTATTGGCTCCAAATAAGAATGGAAATGGGGTATAGACCTACATGTGTTTTGGGAGGAAGAGCCTGCCACATTTTCATATTAACTTTCAAATTTCATGTGAACTGTTTTTTTTTTTTTTAAAATCAATGTTTTTTTCACCTCTTTTAACCACAGCCAAAATGGGAATTACATTACACTTAAAAGAATCTACATCTCTGAAGAAACCAAAAGCAGACATGTTGTTTTACAGCTTAACCCACATGAAGAAAGAGTTTGGAAATATGCCACGTAGACACGGTTGGACTAGTACAAAAGACACATGACTGTGAGCAGCGCGGCTCGGCTGCGGGTGGCTCATCTAAACATTTTGCGTAATGTCTAGATGATATCACGCCAAATGTCAGACCCTTAATCTAACCTGTGACATGCCAAAATAAAAAGTGAGAGGTTATGTGACAAAACGGGACAGCGGTAGCTTGTACGTAACCATAGACAGTATAAACTGTGTGAGTGTTACAGCAGTTACTCAGATGTTGTATCTCCCCTTCGCTTATGGTGCTAAACAAAAACGTATGTGTGTGTGTGTGTTTATCACCATAAAAACAGTATTGCAAAATCCATGATGTGGCCAAACTATACACTAGTGACGGTGATGACACCGTTGTACTGCCCGCCCCTAATATACCCCATCTTTGACAAGATGGCAGGTATATGACGTGCCTCTCTTCATAAAAATAAAACTGCCAAGGAGCAGGCTATAAACCTCTCACTATCGGACAACAAATGTGACTCAACCTTTAAACTGATTAATCCAACATCCCTCTGTGCTCGTCACCGTCTGTAACAGTTTAAGGTTGAGCACGGGGCCCATGAGTCAAAAGACAAACTTTGCCGTATGTACCCAGATGAAAATCCCTACTGTGACAAATGTAAAGGAGCTGAGGCTTCCCTTATCCACATATTCTGGTTGTGTCCTAGTCTGGTAGTACTCGAGGGATGTTTTCCAAACCTTAAGCCTATTCCTCAATTTTGACATGGTACCCAACTCTCTGGTTAATCTTTTTTGCAACTCTGGAGAGGAAGACTTGCGCCTGACTCCGGTCAAACGCAGCACACCATCTTCATCACATGCTCCTTTGGCTCCTGTATCATAGTGCTCTGGAAATTTCACTTATCTTTTGAGCAAATTTCTTGCGTATCTTGAAAATGACTTTTATGAGAAAAAATGTGATTAAAAAATATCTTGGCATTACATTAGCAGTTTTAATAATGTATTATAAGCTGTTTCTAACTGTTGTTATGACGGCATATAGTACAAATAGTCCCCTAATCTATTCCTAGTAACATTGTGGAAATTTACATGGCCATAAGCACAATAATTACCAATAACACAAAAACCTTGAAAAATAGTAATTTTAAAGACTTTTAAAGACCCGGGATTTGAATTCCTCCCCTGGGCCTAGGCTTTAGCGCTGGTCCGGCCCTTGACAGGTTCAGATGTGGGAGAATTGCTGGTCCAGCGCTGGGAGGGCTCCACGTGCAGCAGGATGGCCGATACACAAGCTGAGAAGCAGCTGTCGCACTCCTAATTTCCCGCCTTAAAAAGGTGCCAAATCTAAGAATTTGGGGCATTTCAATTGCCTCTCTGGCTAACAGTTCTAACAGCGCAAACTTTGGTGAAAGTGCAGACAGATCTTACAGTGTTTACCTGAGGGAACAGTGCATGAGAGCAGTGCATGAGAGCAGTGCAGAGCAGTGACGGTGAGCTGGCACCCAGCAATGAGTTGGTCTACTTCTCTCAGCTGTCCCCACCAAGCGCCACTCCCAAGAACGCTCAACCGTCTCCCTTCCAAACTTCTCAGTCCATCCCCCCCTCCAAGTCCTCATCAGGCACAGGTGAAGCCACTTATTCTAACAAATGGGTCAGCGATAATAGGTCGAGGCTGCCCCATGTGTACCCATCTTGAGTTGAGCTATATGTAGCTGCTAGACTGAGCCATGACCTGTGTGGAGACCAATGTCCAGCCAACAAGCACATTCAGACAATAAATATATCAGTCAAAATCACATTGTTCCAACACTTAATGATTAAATGTTGGAGACAGTTTTTCAGTCCAAAGGTGAAACAACACATATATGAGGTTTTATAGTGGGACACCCCATTACCTTCAATAGGTCTGGCACCAATGCAAAACTAGAATGCTGTCAGGATGACGTCACGAACTAAGTAAAAGCAACTCTCAATACTACTGCTGGGTCATCATCCGTGACGCTTCATATCTAGAGACTAACGCTACAAAGAGCATTTCCAGAATCATTTCACCACGTTTTTGAATTTACCTGATATCCAGCCGTGCTCTGATCCGACTGGAGGTCCTCCTTTACATCCATGTCTCCATCCTGTAGTGTAGATGATCCTGTGTGATGTAAATGCTCTAAAGGACCCGTATGTGAAAATAAAACCCACATCTATGCCGGTCTGACACAAACTTATCTGGGTGCTGATTTTTTTAATTATAACTGACAACGTATAGTGATTGGATTTGTCATCGTTGGCTCAGTGACACTCTGGATGTGGAAGCTTTTTTTGGCGGATTGCATCCCAACTTCCGAGCGCACACTGCCTCCTACTGTACCGGAGTGTGTAAAGATGGACATGTTTTACATTAGCCTGGAATAAAAAAAGAAAGAAAGAAAGAAAAAAAGGAAAAGAAAGAAAAATAAATTATATTCTATTAAATTAACTGGTGTTTATTAAGAAATCTCTTACATCTTTTAGCTTTCCACACCATATCTCCCCCCAAAAAAGTTATAGAAATATCATAGTATGGTATCTCCTTAAAAATGTCATAGTATAGTATGACATAAAAAAGTCAAAAAAAGTATTAGAAAAGTCATAAAAGTCTATAGTATATAATTTCATTAGAAATATCAAATGTCATAAAAAATGTCACAGCACAGCGTATCATAGTAAATGTCACAAAAGGTCACAGTATGTCATAAAAAATGTCATCATAGTATGCCAGAAAAAGTCAGAAAAAGATCATAGTATATTATGTCATTAAAAAAATGTCATAGTATAGCATGCCACACAAAATGGCATGAAAATGTATGTCATTAAAAGTCATATGAAAGGTCCCGCATACCTAATGTCCCGGCCGGCAACATCTAGATAACAGACTTATTATATCACCAGAGCAAACTATTTCTTGACATTGAACAGTTGCGGTCTGGGTTCGGTCCCCATATGTTTAACAGAAACACGGTGCATGTACTCACCATGGTTCTCACAGACATTGCTGTGCTCGCATTTGTCTCACAGAGTTGTGGTAACCACTTGGGCAACAACATTCCTCCCAAAGTCAGAGACACCATCACACAATTACAAATATCCCTACCACAGAAAAGGGGAGAGAAGTTGTGTGACTTGGTGTGGCTTTGATAATCATCGTGATTTACATTACATTGCATTTCATTTAGCAGACGCTTTTATCCAAAGCGACTTACAATAAGTGCATTCAACCGTGAGAGTACAAACACAGAACAACAAGAATCAAGAAAGTACAATTTCCTCAAGAAAGCCAAACTACCAAGTGCTATAAGTAAGTGCCATTTAAGTGTTAGAGTGGTACTTTTTTGCCTTAAACTTTACTTGCACCCAGAAATACAGGTCATAAGTCCTCATGATCGTGTAATAGTAGGCCTATCATACAAATGATCATAACCCTTTACAGAGCTATCACTTTACCTAACGCTCACAATGCTATAGTGTGTTTCTGATGTTTATAAGACATTATTCCATTTCAGAAACTTTGAATTCACAATCTGTTATGATACTTTAGAGCAGTTCTCTATGTGTCTAAAGCTTTGGTGGTTATAATGTGCTGTGTAACCCAGAAATCAGATTCACTTGATATCACTTTGGCATGGAGATATAAAGCATTATGAATGCTGAATACGATACATTCCACTACTTATAATACTTAATCAACCTTGTTATAAGTTATCCTTCATGATTATAAACATTTATGAAGCCTTTTATGAAGCTTTTTAAACGGATTATAATGCCTTATGAATGTGCTTATAATGCATTATAGACATGCCGTTCACATAGTGTTACAGACTTGATATGAAAGCAGTTTTTTTAAAGTAATTAATATTGTCTTTCTACTTTCTGTTAATATAATATAACTATAGATGTTTCCTTTGTTCTTTTCTATATTGTGTGACCTTCACAAACTTGACTTTCTGCTTTTGCATCAATTTCCATGAGTTTAACGTTCGTTGTTAATATTTAGCGCCCTCTAGTGGTCAGGAAAGGTAAAATACCAAATTTGGTTTATTCAAAGTTGTTCTGTTACTTATTAGTTATAAGTTAGTCATTTGCTAAAAAAAACCCAATAAGAACAAGGAAACAGTACTGCAAAGTGTAAAACAATTGCTAATTGAGAGGAGGTGTTATCAATGGGAAATCAATGTGATGTAAATGAATGGCCCTTTTGCTGAATTCCAAAGGAGTTCAAACTATTTCAGTTGCATTATACTAATTCTTTATAGATTTAATGCTAGTATGGAATTTATATTTAAGTTTCTGAGAGTGAAGTCCAACCCTTAGATGCATAAGTTCATTGAAATATCCACTCCTCCATAAGTAGGTCAAAAGTTATTTACATCGCAATTAACAGGTTTGTTAATAACAATATCATGCTATCTCTATAATTTCACCCAAAATAATGTAAAATATGTAGCTGCGTAGTGATGCTTATGACAGCTGAATATCAGAAACAACATTTCAGAGGAAATGTTGAAATTCATCGAAGTATTTATATATATTGTGTATCATTGATGGCTGAAGTATTCGGATGCTTTACTTTAGTAAAAGTTGTTTTAAAGTCAAAGTACTGATTTGAAAATGTTACTTATGCAAACAAACATAAGTATTATCAGCGCAATATTTTTAAAAAAAAGGAAAAGTATTCAATGCATGAAATGCATGAAAACTCCCCTGTGTGTGCTCTACAATGAAATGTTAATGGTTAGATTATCTGTATTCACGCATGCAATTTTATTGTTGTACTTGATCATTTGTTTTGTATGTTACATTTTAATCTGTAAAGTAACTAAAGTTGTCAAATGTATAAATGTAGTGGAGTAAAAAGTATCATCAAATGGAAATACTCAAGTAAAGCATAGACTATAAGTACCTCAAATACAGTCCTTGTTACTTCTACTACCACATGTTTCTACTGTTTTTAGGTTGACCTTCTCAAGCAAACACACAAATATAGCCTTCAGTATATTCTCATCTCATTTTAACTTTACATGCTCCAAATGTTTCTAAAGAAAGACAAAAAAAAATGCTGATCTCCAAGGCTTAAACATCTTAAATACTAACGTTTTATTTTATATTTCAAACTTCAACTATGTTTTCCTTAGCTCCACCTTCTCCTCAGCTCAGAGGGATTTTTTTCTCTTTTTTTAATGTGCAGCTGCCATGTAGCAGAGGGAGGAACAGCTGGCTGAGGGAAGAGCCAGCCCGGGGAGTCAGTCACATTCCTGGCTGGGATTCAATGACTGAACCAGACACAAACAAACAGAGAGGGCGAGGAAGAGAGAGAGAGAGCGGGAGAGAGATAGAGAAAGAGAGCGAGAGAGAGAGAGAGAGAGAGAGAGAGAGAGGGAGCGAGAGAGAGAGCGAGAGAGAGAGAGAGAGAGACTCACACATTGAGTGAGTGGGGAGACAGACTGAGAGTAGCCTCCGCCAGACTGAGCAGACGAGGCTTATTTCGAGCTCACATTAGGAGTGCGTAAAACCGCAGGAGCGCATAGAAACACGGTACCCGGTGATTGTACGTTGGATAATACGAGTTTTGAGCCTCGGAGTTGTCGACTTTAATTGCGTCTGCTTACAGGAACAGCCCCTGTGAATTCAGCAGCCGTCAGTTTTCTGAATGGACGCGCTGGGAAGCTTCTCGGGTGACATGGAAATGCGCGTTATTGAGCGTGTAGCCGGATGCTGAGGACGCCCGATCCGATAAGTCAATTTTATCTTTCATTTTGAGTTTTGAACTCTCTTTTCCACCCGCCGACAACATGGAGGGAACGAGCTTTCAGCCCCATCCCGGACTTCAACAAACTCTGAAGCAGTTTCATCTGAGTTCCATGCGCTCTCTCGGCGGACCGGCGGCTTTCTCCGCCCGGTGGCACCAGGACTCGTTCTTCGGTAAGGATGAGAAATCCGTCGAGATGATGCTCGCCCTCCCGGCTCAGACACCTCCGGTGATGTCCGGTCCACTTTTCATCCCGTCCGACCGATCCACGGAGAGGTGCGAGACGGTCCTGGAGCGGGAGCCCATCTCCTGCTTCGTGGTCGGCGGTGAGAAGCGACTGTGCCTGCCGCAGATCCTCAACAGCGTCCTGAGAGATTTCTCCCTCCAGCAGATCAACTCGGTGTGCGACGACCTGCACATCTACTGCTCCAGGTGCACGGCGGACCAGCTGGAGATCCTGAAGGTGGTGGGCATCCTGCCCTTCTCGGCGCCGTCCTGCGGGCTGATCACTCAGACGGATGCTGAGCGCCTCTGCAACGCGCTCATCTACGGCGGCACTTACCCTCCTCACTGCAACAAGGAGTTGGGCTCCCTGGAGTTGGAGCGAACCGAGAAGAGCTTCAAAGTCTATCATGAATGTTTCGGCCGGTGTAAAGGCGTGTTTGTTCCGGAACTGTACACCGGTCCGAGTGCCGCCTGCATCCAGTGCATGGATTGCAGACTCATGTTCCCCGCTCACAAGTTTGTGGTCCACAGTCACAAGAGACTCGAGAACCGGACAGTCCACTGGGGATTTGACTCCGCCAACTGGCGGGCTTATGTGCTCTTAGACCAGGACTACACCGGGAAAGAGGAGAAGAGTCACCTGGAGCAGCTGCTTAAAGAGTTAAAAGGAAAATACGATCTGTCGGGCAAGCGGTCCAGTAAATCGTGCAGAGTAAGTCTGTTCTGTTTCACCTTGTTATTAACTTATTGTCTTTGAGGTGTTTAGTTTGTATCTGTGGATATTTCACGCAGCCCAGGCCTACTACAGCACCTACATTAATTAAGATTCATTATGAGGAGGCTTCCTTCTCATGTCACTTTCTCCCTTGATTGATTGTTTGTGTCTTTTACAAGTGTTGTATTAGGCAACCCCTACAGAGTTATAAAGTAAATCACATGTCTCATCACATATTCCTATGTGTGTGTGTGTCCTCTACTCTTGCACTGTGAACCACTTCACATGAAGCCTCATATATTTCCAAAAGAGGTGACAGTCAAGCCTCTAACCATCAGCTGACGCCCCTGAGTATCCCTCCCATCCTCCAAAACTCACCGGCCCACCCCCACCCTCAGGGTTACCCAAGGGCATCTGCATTATGATAAATGGAGTCCCGATGATATATTTTATCAGTGTGAGAGGGAAGAGGGGGCAGGGAAGCCCATTATGTCACCACGAGGTGGGGAAGGGGATAAGAGTTTAATGAGGTTTTGGATATGGAAATGTGTGTGTGTGTGTGTGTGTGTGTGTGTGTGTGTGTGTGTGTGTGTGTGTGTGTGTGTGTGTGTGTGTGTGTGTGTGTGTGTGTGTGTGAGAGAGAGAGAGGAGGCGTTGTGGCTAGTCGGGATAGGATCAGATATGAATATGTGTGTTTGTGTGTGTCAATGTCCAGGCTCCTTGCGTGGGTCAGAGATGTTTAGTGTGGACAAAAGGGCCAGGAGACGAGGTGGCTGTTTCTTCGTCACAGAGCAGCTGCTGTGTGGGACTCTGCTAATGAGTGGACATCTCTGTATGCAACACCATGGTGCTGCTCCAGCCTGAGCAGGAGCCAGAAGATGTCTCACAGGGAAACCTCAGTGCTCTCCTTGAAAAATGCTCAGGGAAATGTTGTTGGTGTATAGAAACATGTCTGAAATAACGACAGGGGAAAGGTTATCAGTCCAAGTGCAGCATGCTTTCCCAGAAATTGGAGCCAGACGTCTTTGTGCATTCAAGAAATATCTGTCTGTACAGATAAAAGTTATCACAGGTCCCAGGTCAGCACCTGTGGCTAATTTCTTCCTACTTGCAGTCAGCAGGACTTGATGTATCTCCTGTGAGTTATATATTTTCTCAGAATGGTGAGTCCTGCGCAGTCCTGCACTGACAGTCTTTTAGTGTGTGTGTGAAATAATCGGGGGCTGAGCGTCATGGAGGGAGCGTGGCGGAGGGGGCAGTGCGCGTTTGCTGTGGTTCACTGTCAGTCGTGTCCCAGTTAGCAGACAGGCCTGGTCCTCAGGGAGCTGCACACCAGCCTCCCCCATACATCAGCCTGACAGGCCAAGCTGCTGAAAGGCCGGACGGGGGCTCGCAGATCGCGCTTGGCTCGGCTTACCTATGAAACAAAAACTCAATGTTATCGGCCTGCCTCAGCCTCCCTCTGATGTCAGAGTGTTTTATTAATAAGAGAGCGCCTCGAAGGTTACCTCCTCTGCCTGTATCATCTGTCTAGACTCCCAGCTCATCTACTGTATGTGGTGGCTGGTGCAGATACAGCACTGCTGGAGGAAACTGCTGAGACAATTATTGCTGATGTAGCGTGCGTCTTTTTTGTGGAATAGTATTGAAGCGCAGTTTGCTAGAGAGATTTAAGTGTGATTCAGAAGTATTACATTTTTCTTAATAGGCTGTGAATGTAGAAATTGAAGCATAACCAGCCTTCTCACAAAAGCAGAAGCCGGATCAGAGGAGGGAATGAGCCAGTGAACCATTGTGTCTGTTTTGCATCACATCCAGCATTTGGTCATTTAGCTCTTTGCCTAATGTGCAGATGAGGCCAGATTGCTGAGAGGAGGCTGCAGACTCTCATTCAGAAGATGCAGGGTGTGTGTGAGCCAGGCCTTGACATGTGTTGTCAAAGGGCCGTAACCCCTGACCTTTCCCCAAAGACACTGACCGAGCCTTCCCCCATTCTTTTCACACCATCCAATCATGTGCCCTTGTGTCCAATCCACTGGCCAGATGGCTGTCTGATAAAGGACATATACAGTGGACAGATAACAAAATCTCAACTGCAGCTTGATTCCAATAAAACATTGCCATTTTGCAATGCTTACAGTGCTCTTTATTTCAGATCCTGGATGATTATTTTGCTGACACGCTGCCCAAAAAATGTCAATTCCATGGAAACTAAGTCCAATTCAAATAGCTTTTTTTTTTTTTATTGTGTTGAACCTTGAGTGTAAATTTGAATGTTAACTTTTCTTATTAGCATGAACATATTCAAGAAAGGGATTTGATTTGCAAAAAGTCATTTTTTTCCCTTCAAAGTCAAATACCGAGCATTAACTGTAAAAAAGAATCCCTAAGAAGTGAGGGCAATGTGATCAATCATCTGACTGAGTGGAGAGTAACGAGGACTCTGGAGAAGTGTGTGGACCCTTCTTAATGGAATGGATATTAAAGCCATTCAACTGACGCCAATGTATGCCATTTCTCATCCCATTGTTCTCCTCACTCGATGAAATTAGCCTCAAACCTGGAGCAAACCAATCAAGTGCGTGTCGAAGGGGAAAGGGGTTGTGTGTTTTCAGTTATTAGCTGTTATTAAAAGTGATTGAAAAATACCTCTTTCACTATCAGGTCACTGTGTGTTTATCTGCACTTGCATGTGTGTGTGTGTGTCTTTAGGTATAGCGAGTATCCGAGCTGTGTTTGCATGTAAACAGGCAAGTGTAATGACTGGATCAGCTGTGCCGGCCAGATTAAAATGAGCTCTGCCGGCTCATTTCCATTCCCATCTGTCTGCTGACCTCTGGGAATCCCTGAAAGCTGACAACGTGCATCTCTTTGGTCCTTGATGGGCCTGTCTGCCCAGCGTTGACCCAGCCAGCTAAGACCCAATCCACCCACATCACCCAGATACACAGAGCCGTTTGGATTTGGTTCAGATTTAGCATATTTCTAAATCTCACTCCTGTTGCAGCAAATTCATGTTATTAGTAGTGTGTTGCTTGTGTTTAACGTGCCCTCCCTTACTTATCCAAAACGTCATTCTTTTTGAGCGTTGTTGTCTGACTCTCAAAACCCCCCTCAACGTCCCGCTGACCACCCCCCCCCCCCTCACCCCCGCCCAAGAAGACCATCACCTCGTTTATGCAGTGACTGCTGGACGGAGCATTTTGGCCAACGCACAGACAGCGTGTCAAGGCAAAGGGGTGTCAGGAGCTCCCAGGGGTTGTGGCCTTCATTCTGGCAGGGGTGACCCCATGTTAAAAGGGTGTCAGCTGGGGTTCTGTCATGGGTGATGTGTGCTAAAGACCTGCCGCCTCCTTTGTTTGAGGGCCGAGCTTTCAGAGGTTGTGAAGTGCAGCCTTTTCTCTTTGTTAGTGCCTTGTTTCTTTGGGTGCTGTGTGGATTGGTCTGTAACCTCCAGCCTCTCCCAGGGTGGGAAATCCATGCTTGTGAGTTTTCCCTGTCACAGGTTTCCCCGTTACGTGCACAAAGACCGATGGGAGCCTGTAGTGGTGTCTGCATGTCTGATAGAGATAGGGCTGGGCCATAGTTCAATATTATTGTTTATCAACTTTCAGCAGAACCATTTTGCAATTATATGATGATATTCCCTCAAAATTCCCCACAAATATATGTTCATATCAATGATTCTGAGCTAGTTTGAATTAAAATCGAACAAAATTAGTTGTTGAATTTTTGTTTTTCACAAATGACGAGTTTGGCCTCAAGGAATGCTTTGAACAGATCAAATTGATTATTTTATTTTATTTTATTATTTCATTATGTGGTTTTGAATAAATTTACAATCATGCTCTATATGCTATATATCACTGAAAATATCCATAATAATATAGTGATGTTATATTGATTTGAACTTTTTGGTCTGGATTAGGGCTGTGCAGTATATCGATTTCAAATTACCATACGGTATGAATTTTTCATATACCGTCATCCCGGTGCATAGACGTAACAAATGTTGTCGCTCTTCAGCAGGCAGCAAAATGTATTGTTCACCGCTGAGGGCGCAGCGGGCGGAGCTACTTGTCTTACTGGTATTGAGATGGAGTCATGGTTATGACTTTATAACAACAATTAATAACCCACAACTAACGCTCTTTAACAGGGAAACACCACGACACAACAGTTTGTGACACATAAACAATTTGTAACACTAATAATTGTACATTTATAAAAGTACACCGCCGGACTGTCTGCTGGGTGCAGCTCGCCCACTATCACAACAAGAAGAAACTCCGTCGCGACATTAAGAAACGGTCTCGTTGTTCCTCCTGCATCGCTCTTTTCCCGGAAGACAGTCACGCGAGCGGTGAACAGCTGTTCAGGTCCTTTTCGGCGTCAATGAATGAATGTGTTTACTCGAAAAAAAAAAATACCGTGATATACCGTGAAACCGCCAGAATCTTACAAAATACCGTGATATTACTTTTTGGCCATAGTCTGGATGTGTTAAAGCACTGCTGGCAGATTAAAATATATCACAATACTTTTGACCAAAAGTATTGTGATATGTTTGCAGTGATGGAAGAAGTATCCAGATCCTTTAGTCCTAAGATCCTAAGTTAAAGTACCAATACCTGTAAATGTAAATTACTCTGCTGTAAGTAAAACACTGTTAAAAGTATTAAAATAAAAATGCAGTTTATTAAAGTATCTCAAGTAAAGAGCAAAGATACTCATAATGCTTGCGTAGTTAATTTTTAAATACTCAAGTAAGGTACAGGTACTTCAAAATTCTACTCAAGTGCAGTACTTGGTACTATATACACTTAGTTATAATCCCCTGCTATATGGGCATGACTGTTGTTGCTTTATATATACACAACATTTATGAGAAAAGTAATAGTGATGTATACAAGGTGGCCAGGTAGAGGCATTTATAATGATTTCACTCAGCTCCAACAATCAGATATGTTTGAAGAATAATTATCATATTAAAAACAAAGTTTATTTGTATACAGTTATGAAAATCATTGGTTCCGAAGTCAAATAGCAAGAAAAATGAATTAGAAGAAGACAAAATATATATATATATATATATATATATGCTGACAAACCTAAAATTAGATTATAAGAAAGTGAGTTTTTAGAGAAATGATGTTGTGACTTTATTGTACGCAACCATTTAAACTGAAAAATAATGCATTTCTGGAGTATCCATATTTAGTCTCATTTATTGCGATATCAGTATTATGGCAATATACTGTAATGCCCATCTTTATTTCCGATCATTTTATGTGGACAGTTTTTTTGCTCCGTTCCTCACTGAACCTCGATGACACAGCACAGTGCTAATGTGTGAAATAGTTCTTGTGTAACTCATGGAGTGAGGGAGGAGGATGATTAGTGCTGATCAGCGATGATGAGATGAGAGAGGAGATGGCTGTGACTGCAGTCAACAAGCCAGTCAGTCCGTCGATGTGTTAGTGGCAGAACAGATGCCTGTATTGGGTTATCATCAATTCCTCCTCGATCACCTCCTGATTTCCAGCTCTGTGATTAAGAGTCAGACCCATCTGGTGCAGAGACAGGAAATCCTGGAGTCTGCATCTGCTGTTGGCTGAGCTACTAAGCTGCTGCAGTCAGGGGGGGGTTTAAACTCTGATAATCCTACATAACCCCTGGAATGCAGAGACCACAGTGCACATCAAAACCGTCATCTTCTCTGGACAGCGTCTTCAGGAACACAGATAGACTCAGACAGAGTGAATGTCAGCCATGGACTCTCTCCTCCTTCTTTGGCCCACTCTAAGCATCCTCACAATTTATAACCAGTCCCTCTGGAATTTTGTAATTAGAGCATGAATTAGATATACTGCGGAGAGCATGTTACATGGAGAAACCAACATTGTAATTGTACATACCAATTCAAGATTTCTGATGAGACTTAGAGACATGAGCAGTATCTCTCTGTCTCTCCTTAATGACCCTCAGCTCTAAGCTACATAACTGTTAGACCACATTGGAGATGTGCTATTGGAGCTCCAGCCAGAGCAGAAGTAGGCCCTGCTGGTGCCATATGACAAATCGGCATGCTGCTCTCGCCTACAATCCGCCCACCGACCACCTCCAAAGCTATCATAAGGATTAGCTCACGCGGCTAAACCAAACAGACTGCTCAGTGTTCAGACAGCATTTGGCCCAAATCTTGTTCGTGCCTCCTGTTTTGATGGCTAGCAGATCACAATCGGCGCCGCTATCTTTTCACTTGCAACTGGTGCTGTGCCAAGTTGAAGCACGATGCTGTGTGCGGTTGCGGGAAAAGGAAGAATGAATGCTTTAAGGATTTACACGTCTCCCTTGCTCTTTGGGATATGCATAATTAAAATGTTTGGATTAGGATGGTTTAGATTAACTTTGAATACTCGGCTGAGTTCAGAAGACGGTGAAGCGGAGGAGAGGGGTGTGAATGTACTTTTGTCTTCGTGTGCTAGTGACATAAAACCTCAGAGCTTGATTCTTAAAAAATAATTGACATCACACATCTGTTTTGTGTATGTGTGTGTGCGTGGGGGCAGGTGTGGACCTCAACATTTAGAGGTCTCTGTGAGACTCCACACACTGTCAGAAAGAACTCGTCCTCAGTTGGAGTCTGCTCCGTACGCTTGTGATTGGAGGGCGGCTGTGGTTGCTAAGCAGAGCTGCTCTTCCTGTGCTAAATAAGAACTTCGTGCTCTCTGGCTGGTAGGCTCAAAGAAGCGCACCAGAACACACACAAAACACACACACACACACACACACACACACACACACACACACACACACACACACACACACACACTCTCATATATGAATGCACAGACCTCACAGTGCATACACCTCTTACAGTACAGAGACCTCAGCCTCCTCCATTCACTGCCCATCCTCTTTCATTGTGACCTCCAATGAAAGTCTCTCCTCCTCCTGCTGCTTTCCTTTCTCCAACTCCTCCTCCTCCTCCTCTCTGCATCACACACACTTCTACCACAGGTCAGCACTGTATAGAGCTCTCCTCTCCATCAGCAAGACCTACGTGTCTGACACCTCCTCTGCCCCGCCACCATCACTCACCTCCTCCATTTGACACCTCCTCGACCCTGCAGGCCACACACACACACACACACAAACACAGAGACACAGGCTCTCCTCCTCCACCGAGATCTCCTACTGCACTCCCCCTCACACTGCATTATACTTAGATCTCCACCTCCACTGTAGTGAGCACATGCTGTATCAGTCTGTATTCAGACTGGCCTACATACGCCGCACATGTATCACTGTACTGCTCCAGGGGTGTGAGGGCTGATCATCTTTGTTTTGAAGAGATGAAAACTCGCCATCTGTCTGTGTTTCATTGTGTTTTGTAGATAGATAGATAGATAGATAGATAGATAGATAGATAGATAGATAGGTAGGTAGGTAGGTAGGTAGGTAGGTAGGTAGGTAGATAGATAAATAGATAGATAGATAGATAGATAGATAGATAGATAGATAGATAGGTAGGTAGGTAGGTAGGTAGGTAGATAGATAGATAGATAGATAGATAGATAGATAGATAGATAGATAGATAGATAGATAGATAGATAGATAGATAGATAGATAGATAGATAGATAGATAGATAGATAGATAGAAATGGAGAGGTAGTGCTACTTTGTCAGGATGACCTCATAACCATCCTCTATCTCCTTTTCCAGGCTTGTTTCAAGAGCCCACTAAATGAACAAATGAGTGGGATCCACATTATTTTCGTCTCTCTCTCGTTTTGCTGTGTGCTATTACAGACGCCTATCATCTCACGTATCTGCTCTGCTGCCAGGACATTGCATCTCAAAATCTGATCTAAGAGCACTGTGTCTCCTCCATGATAATCTGCACGTACTGCCGGTCCCCGGGCCGACCCTCTAATAAATGGTTTATTTCTCTTAGCTTAGTTTCGTAGGGGTCAGAGCTTTGGGTTATATAGCAGAACAATCACTCAGTGTTGGTGAAAAGCTGCAAGCCCCTGTGTGCTCTTCAGACCAGCTCGACATGCTTTCTTGCAGAGATGGAGCAATGCAGCATTGTCAGCAGGCACCCGTATCAAATGAATTCAGCACAGCTGTCCTAGCAGACTCTATTGCAGTGAGTGAGTGAGTGTGTGTGTGGAGGGGGGGCGGGGGGTATTTATTCAGTATTACAGTCACCCCAGGATCCGTCATGGTCACTCATCATCTGGTCAGGTGGACCTTTTTCCCCGCTTTGACCTTGCTAGTTTTTTTTACTACCTCATTGGAAAGCAGAATGTACTGAATCTCAGCAAATGCATCCCAATTTGGTTTTCTCTAGCTGCCTGCCCCACCTTGTTCTCAGTTTCTGCTCTTTCGCTCTGCATCAATACAGCGGGCTCTACATTTATAAGGACAGGCATACAGATGGGCCACAGTTGCTCACATGCTGAGGACACGTCTTCCCCTCACCCCCCTAGTCCCCCTTTTTGCAGGTGTCTAATAGTTGCAGGGTTGCCCCGCACTGTGCTCACTGTGCCGGCTGCCCAGCAGGGCCGCCTGCCTCCTTTGCGCTTGTGGCGTTGACAAGCGTCTGGCTTTATTTCCAGCTAGTCGACGAGCACAGACACAGACAGCCATGGCCTGAAATAGAGCAGGCCAGCCCTTTATCCTATAATGAGGGGACTATTATAAGACTTATGTCTTAAGCAGAGTATCAGCAGGTGTCAAGAGAAGAGGTAGTAGTACACGCAACATCTTAAAAAATGTCAAGCTGCTTTTCAGATTATCATCAAAAACTAAGAGTGTAAAGTAATCACCTCTCCTTTTGGCACCTATAGTCTTAAGTTAAGTATGTTTGAGTTCAAGGTTAAGTGAACCTTTACGATAAATTGTATATAGTCAACAAAGGCTTAGACAATATGTCTGTAACACAAGCCTGATATTTTGGAGATAATCAATTCACTTCTGACCTTGTATCAATTGAATGCTTTGAATCAAATGCAACGACAATAGTCTGGTCAGGACATCTGTCCCATATGGAATGTATGAATTATTCCAGCGGTAATAGCAGGGCATTGTCGGTGCACTCATCTTCACAAAGACGCCCATCTCTGCATGTCCATATTTAATTCACCCCTTTCAGCTGCCGAACTGTACAGGCTGCAGATATAATGAGTCCCTCCAAAGAGATTAGTCGCCCTATCACCAATGCAGCTCCCTAATTTCTCTGCCTTTGTTGTGGTGCAGGCTGCACTAAATGGGATAAAGGGGCTTGGCCGGACACAGTGGGAGGAAGTGGCTTTTGTGTTGCTAGCAGGTGCTGTGGAATGACAGTGTTTTTTTGGGGATGTATATGTGTATATGCGTACATGCATTAATGTGTGTGTGCGTGCAGCTCTGCGTCTGGCCGGGCCAGAAGGGTACATGCTCGCCAAGTGCCGCTGAGATACACCAGGAACCTCTAAAGCTCGACTTGAACCCTCAATCACAGGGCTCCTCAGGGGTTTGCAGTAAATTCTTCAGGCGAATGGTTTTCTCTCCCCTTCCTCCTCCTCCTCTTTCTCTCTCTCTTTTTCTGCTCACATCTGGTGAACAGCGCTAGCACCCCTGTCATCTTTTACTGCGTTGAGGTCATTTCCACCCTATCGGTAAAGTGGAAACACATGATGTGCAGGGTTCGGCCTTAATGGGGTGGGGCTGGCATGGACCAGCACTGACACAGCTTTACAGCCAAGAGCTGCCAAAACAGCCTCTCTGTGGAATGCCTCCGACTTCAAAATTAAAGCCATTTTGGCTAAATAATGTTAGAATACTTATATTTACCCGTTAGATACTTAACTACTATAATTACAGCTTATATAGGATAACATATCGGGTGTTTACATGTTTTTCCTGTAATGAAACCGAGCAGCAAAGCAGAGCTGAACATGTTGTTCATGACGCTTTGAAACAGCATGCAGAAAGAAAAGACCAAGCATTGTTTGGCTACAGAGGGATATTAAGTGTATAATGAATACCAACTCCGGAAAGACATGTTTCTCCTTTTGGAGTTTTTCTACCTCCGTTCCAAGTTTTATTTTTGCAGTAAAATTCCTCCCTTCACTCGCTTTTTCCCTCTTAATCACATTATTGATTGCAACTGGTGAGCTGGAGACTCTTTGGCAGACACTCTGGATAAAGGGTGTGTACTCAAGTTTAATTGGGATTCTCCTTTAGCAATAATGTGGATTTCCTCAGTTCTTTGCCTTGCTGCGCCATTCTTCTTCAAGTACTTCACACCACAAATCGCAGTGTTTGTCATTTTCAGGAATCTGAGCTTGTGTCATTTGTGAAAACTCCGCTCTGCCATCTGACACACTTTAGTTGATTTCTTGATAGAGCATTGTTAGTATCAGCTTCATGTGAATGAATTGTTCTGTCACGTTGACAACTTTTTAAGGTAACATTTCTCTCAAGCCATCTACAAATCATGTTTTGCTTTTAAAGTAAAAGCCACTGTTCCGTTTGCAACAACTTCAAACAGTTCAAAACATTTAGCCACTCATTTAGATCATTTCTTGCTCAAGTATCTCGACAGAATAAACAGTTTTACTGTTTCTCTTCATGGATCTCAATGTGTCTCCAAGCAAATTCCAGTCACACTGTGGTTTCCATTTTGTGGTAGACAGAGCTGCAGTCTAAAAAGGGGTGGGCTGCAGTCAGTCAGTTACTGCTGTCTGTGGGTAGACTACAGGCAGAGTGGCTGCTAGCAGCCGCTGCATGGATTTTTATCCCTGCTGTCCAACAGGACTCCATCATAGACTGCAGCAACACTCGTTATTGAGGGCACACACTCCTGGGCTGCATGCTTCTGTCCTCATTACCTCTGCAGCAGCTTAGCTCTCTGCCTTTGTTCTCTCTCTTGGCTTGAAACTGGAGAATATGGAGAGAAGTGCTGAGGCTGCAGTTAGCTCGGCTGCCCACAACTTCTGCCGCACAGGAAAAAACATAGCACAGACAACCACTACCCCCTAAGCCCTCTTGTCTACATATTTCTACAAAGCCAAAGCACTGCTTTGATTCTTCATCCTGACCTGGATGTAGGCTGGTGTGCTCCGCTGGTTGTTGTCCTGGCTGCTTGTGTCGCCTGTCTGATTTAAAGAATGTCATTCTAAAGTGCATTTGTGTGCTGGCCTACTGACCAAATGCCCTCGTGGCCAATCTGCTGTGTGAAAGGTTCCACAGACTTGCTCCTCAGAGGCGTCAAACAGCAGCCGTGTAGAGTGGCTGGAGGGACAGTAAACTTTTATCACACTAATAACCCACAGTCACAGCTACCTTAATGGCTCAGGCAGCCACACCAGGGGTTGCCTGGAGGTCAGGTTGAATTGCAGGACATAAACGGTAGATTCCAACCGGTAGAACAAATAAAGGAAGAAGAAAAAAGGAGGGGCATCTGAGGTGAGCAGAGGGGAAAGAAAGTTGTTATTGGAAGAGCAGATAATCACTTAAATTGATTTGCAGTAAAAAGGAAGCCATTGATTGTAGTGCTGTTTTATAACAAGGCGATCTGTGGCCATTTAACCCTCAATCCCACCCAACTCTGCACGCTCACAAACGTTGGACACAGTCCGAGCATGCCGTCAAAGGGCACAACTCCTACACAAGTGACAAGTCAGTGAAAACATTTGCCCAGCACTCGGGGAAAACTTCGGTCAGAGAAGTAGCAGAAGAAGAAGTGCGAGAAAAGGGATTTGATAATGGAGTTCAATTCTAAACTTTTTCTCAGATTCCTCTCTCTCTCTGGCTGAGGTGGATGGGTCTTGAGAGTGTTTGTTTTAGGTGAAGTCAGTGCTGGAACAGAATGTTGTGAACCGCAGGCCAGACTGTGGTTCTGCGGTTCAGCTTCGACCTGAATGCAGACGGCTCTGTTTGTTTTGCTTCTCCGTTTCTCAGGGAGAAATTTAGAAGCTGCCAAAGTCCTGCGCTCACACCCAAGGCACGCAAATAAAACCCCTTCACACAGAAGAAAAAAAATAACGTACCTGGGTGTAGTCGCTACATCTGGACTTCACCACCACCCCAGAGCAGGGGTGCATGTCTATTGGTGGCTCTGCTGTCCTGCTCTCATCTTGTAAAAGTGCTCTTTGGGAGATGAGATGGCGTTTGATTGTTTCAGTGGCAGGATGTTTGTGTGTTTTGTTCCAAGCCTTTTCATAAATAGCAGTTTTTATGTTGCTGAGGTCAACTGGTTTTACTAGACTGGAGAGGCAAGTCCAGAGGCACGGAGGCCTCCCCACCATCTGGCAGCCATAAAAGGGGGAGCAGGAGGTTTTTAGTGGGGGTTTATGGGATGGTTGGGTGAGACATTGAGGGGAGGAGAGACAGAGTGGATGGTGGACTCCGGTTGCCCCCGAGCTGCAAAGCTTCCTCTGCAGTCTGAATGACAGGTCAGAAGTTCATTGCCTTCTTTTTCATCCTGCATCTGCCTTGTTAGGTGAAGGAGGGGACAGTTGGTTCAGAGTTCGAGGGCAAAGGAGAGGACGTCACCGTGAAGCTGTTATCACTGCTGCAAATAAAGATGTATTCTGGGCAAGAGATCTTTGTTTCGATTTAATGAGCTGGCTGTATTTGAAAAATGTTTCAGAAGACGGTAGCTCAGTGAGTGTGTGTCCCCTTGTTGTTGCAGTGCCGTCAGCTTGTTATGCTATGCAAAAGATCAGATCTGAGTCCTACAGATGGTGCAGAATTATGTGGCTGCGTAACACTGGTGATTCAATGGCTTGGTGTTGTTTGGGTATGCGTCACCCTCTCAAAGCGCCCTGCACACCACAGAGTAACGAACAGTAAGTTGTTTTGTACGACTACAGAATCCAGGTTCTCTCTTTTTGCCTAGAAACAGTCTCACAGTTGGTGGCTCTATTTTGTTTGCACATCTGACTTACAGTAAGTGGGAATAACAGCATTGTTAAGCCATGAAAATCCTGGAGCTAGAGGCTAGTGAGATTCTCGTGGAGATTTCTGCAATGAAGACACTCCTGAGAGTCTCAGTTATGTTCTGCTGGAAGATTTCTTTCCCAGTTTTAAGAGCCTGAGCTGGCGCTGTCTGGTCCATCTGATGCTGGATACTCAGCCTTATAGGTTTTCCAGAATGGGGTTATCATTGCAGAGGACTGTGCTGCTTTGCTGACTCTGGCACTGATACCTCCCATAGCGATTTCATCTTTTGTTATGCTGCAGTTGAGATGTCTTAACCCTTTAGCCCCTTCACGATATTTAGGTATTAGAACATCTTGGAGCTGTATGTACATACATCCGTTGGGTATTATGAAAATAAGAGTAAAATAAGAGTGGAACCCAATGTGTTTGATGTATAAATTAGTTATCTTGACCTATTTCTCTTGCTGGTCTGGGGTTCAGTTTTTAGACCCTCTGGCGCTTTGTACAGTTTGTATATGAACGGACGAAAAGTGCTGACAGCAAAAGAATAAGAGCGTGTTTGGCAGGCACGCCCTTGTAGGTTTCTGTGTCACTCAACTCTAATAAATTTTTAATCGTTTCCTTGCTGTGGTATAGAGCTCAACACGGCGCTACTCAGTCACACGCTATTTAGGCGGCTCATGCTTGGTTCAACTCATAAAACAGAAAGTGTGAGTTAGGTATTTTCACTCATTAAGACCAAGAAATAATTTTGTAGCAAATGTATCAACAACGTTTTGAGTAATACAAATATACCCAAAAGGAAACAAAGCAATTGGTCAATGAACCGAAAATATAATTGATGATTAAAATAGTTGTTACCTGATCTCCTAGTTTCCTTTGAGGTAGACACTACAATGTAATCTAGTGCAACACCAGAGGCAATTTATAAATCAGAACCTCAGTGGTGTCAGTGTCATTTCAAAGTACATACTATGAGATTTATTTTGGAGGGTCTCCAAAAATTATCATGACAATGGTATTGAATATACTGCCATTGCCAGGAACATTGATTGCACTTGACAAACTTTAAAGAAAGCATCAAAGACACCTTCAAAGGCAGCTCCAGTGAAAGAATCCCGCCAGAGATTCACTGAGAGCCCCTCAACATACTTCAGCCTGTTTATACACTCACATTTTGCGTCATGTCAGAGTCTCGAGCTTTGAGAAAAGGAGTGAAATAAAGCCCAGGCCCTTGATTGAGAGGCTGGAAATGAAGGACTCTGCTCTCGCTTTAGTGGTTCCGTCCACTGCAGTGATTCAGGGGATAAATATGTGGCCTGTGTCTCTTTAAGAGCGCTGGCCTGTCTGCAGAATGCATCAGTCCTGTGGAGCAGACACAGGCCAGCAGGAGGAGGGGGGTGAAGGGAGGAGCGTGGGGCTGTGCGGAGGGAGGGACGAGGAGAGGAGGGAACAGCCGCAGTCTGGGCTTCCAGCCTCCTGGCTAGACTGCTGAAAGTTATTATTGAGTTCCTGTGTAGGGCCTCCCCTCCCTGCGGCATACTCCTCTGTGCTCACTACGAGGTAGACGGGGAGTACTGGAGAAGCAAAGAGAAAAGTTGGCAGCCTCCCATGCCCCTTTGCAATGACCTTATATGCAACAAATAAAGGATAATTTTGTTTGATTGTGTGTTTTTGCAAGGGTGAAGCCTCTGAAAGACTGAGAGCAACCACACACGCTAACAGTCTTACAGCTGCTCGACAGCAGCTGAAACTGCGGCCTAGCTCACTGTTGTCTTAAGTTACAGTTTAGCAGACATGTTCTGTTTTCTTAGGAATGGCCTTAACTAGTCAAGACAAGAAGGTTGGCGGTTCACCAATGAGAAAGCAGCGAACTAAATCCTCTCCTGGCGTGCTAAGTGATGAGTATGATTCAAGGACAGGTGGTGGGAGGACGACGATTCCTTCAGTCTCCTTCAAACAACTTTGTCTTTACAATAAATTAATAAAACAAATATGACTTCTTAAAGCATGAATATAATACAGAGTATCAATCGCCTCTCCAACGCATGCTAGTTTGCATTTATTGCAGTACTCTGTGTAATTAGTCTCTTGTAGGTTATCTTGTCCAAACTGCAGGTCTCAGAGATTTGCTGGGAAAGGCCATGGAGATTACATAGTTACACACATCATGTCCTCCTCTCAGGCCTGTGCCTGCCTGCAACACTAATCCCTGGCCTGCCTTCCCTGTTAGCAGCTACATTAGCGCCACAAAGAGCCTGCATCCTTCCAGCTCAGCCCACCAAGAGAGAGAGACAGACTTTTATGTAACGCTCTGTCCGGTGTATTTGTTCTGAACCTGCTGTTGCTTAAAGCGAGGCTCCCGCAGGTTAACAGTACCCAGCTGCTGCCCGCCCTACTGTACTGAACGTGTCATGGCTCTGGCTTGCGAGAAGCCTGAGCCCATGCAGCACCTGAGGCTCGTCAGGAGCCCGCGAGGCTGTTTCCCTGCACATATCTTCTGTAGCATGTCACATATGTGCCCTGATTAATCCCAGCATGTGTCTTCATTCATGGTCAGTGCGATCATTCGGCCTCTGTTTTAAAGCCGTCTCGGGCAGGGTTTGCAGGAAAGCTGGGCGAAGGGGGGAAAACCCTGGCGCTGAAATGGGTATTTTGTGGAGTTCTGTTTGTTGAGTCAGAGCTTAGTTGGGCTTTACTGTTATGTGGTTGCCATGGAGAAAAACACAGGCTCTTGTGCAATAAAATCATCCAGGAAAAGACATTTCCAAGAATTTTTCAGAGTCAAGAAACAGACGGCAAATTGCAGAATTCATGAGGTGCTGCGGTCCACCACCCGCCCCTCGTAGCCCTCCATTTTAGAGCGCTCGTATTCATTTTATGGAAGCTGCCAGGCTCGAGCCCTCTCACCTATTTACTTCTGTAAGTAGATATGTTTTCCTACGAACAGAGGAGGGAAACAAAACCAGTGTTTAAGGATGGAATGTGTGTTCTGAGGAGCGGATGTTGTGGGTGTTTTATCCCCTATTTCCCTTACAGACAATTCCTTGAACAAGTGGAAACAAGTGAAATGCTATTTGATCTCTGTCAAATATTACTGTACTCACATACGCGTACTGTGAGGCCCTCCTACATTTGACTCAGAGGAGAACATTTTCAGAGGCAATTACTCCCAGTGTAGTTTTGAAAATGTGTTGACAGTTAATTGGTTGAACACTTAAAAACCCACTGGCTTTCTTTCTTTTTCTTGAGCTATAGTTCTCTACAGTAATGTCATGGCTCCCTATTGCTCTTTAATACAAGGTATTTTATTTTCTGTCTATCTGAATGGCCCTATTAGCTTTTTTTCAACCAGTATTAGCTTTCTAGCATTAGTAAAACACGGTGCAGTATAAAAGCTATGATCCGTTCAAGCTTATAAGCTAAATTTGAAGTTCAAAGCTAATCAAACAAAAGGAATGCCATTAAAAGGCACATTATGTGTCCGTAGCATTAACTTCAATAGTATGTCATTGTTTGAATGGTCTTAGAAACAACAGAGGTGGAGAAGAGATTAAGTTTTCTAACCTGGTGACCAGGAAGGCAGCATTTCAACCGAACGACTAGAATGGTATCTATAAATTTCAACAGGATTTATTACCTCGGTTCAACCAATTAGCTCCCAAGCAGTTCTCAGGACATATACTGTGTTGGTGAAATGACATCACA
This sequence comes from Ophiodon elongatus, assembly GCA_016806645.1. Classification (NCBI taxonomy): domain Eukaryota; kingdom Metazoa; phylum Chordata; class Actinopteri; order Perciformes; family Hexagrammidae; genus Ophiodon; species Ophiodon elongatus. Next base: position 452,491 of record JACSYO010001618.1, on the reverse strand, counting down.
TGGGACCCTGAGTGAGCAGTGACCCTAATTTCACCTCGCTCACTCACAGTTTTTATGACCTCCTCCCCTAAATCCCCGTCTACCCCCATCCCGGCTCCTCACACCTCTTAACCTCTGGTATTCATCCCATTTTCATCTTTCCAAATAAAACTACCACCTGCCCTCCTCCCCACTGGATGCTCGGGGGAACATGTGCTCATGTGGTTTCGCTAAATTAGCTGTGTGTTACTGTGCTCGGTTATTGTTGCTCAAATTAAATTATTTAAAGCACTAGGTCTGCTGAAAGTATGGTATATATTTAGTCTGCAATATATGCTCATGACCTAGAAACGGAAAGATGGACTAGTTAGAAGCTGAAATAATTATAAAAAATATCTGCAACTATTTAGATAATCAATTAATTGCTAATGTCATTTTTTAAGTAAAACTTTTTTCCAGTTCCAGTTTCTGAATTGCTGATTTTCTTTGTTGTATCTGATAGAAAAATTATTAGATTTTCCGGTTTGGGACTGTTAGAAGGACAAAACAAGCAATTGTTGTCAGCATTTCATTATTTAACAATGGATCGATTAATCGGGAAAATAATCGTCAGAGGAATCGATAATGAAAAGAATAGCTATTTGCAGCTGGAAGGGAGAAGACAGCGACATGATGGCCAGATAAACCCCCTGTGAGTATCACATCATATTACACATACACTTACATATTAAAAAACATATTAAAAAATAAAAACTCAAGAGTTCAGTGTCACAAGCTCACTCACTGATAAAAAAAGTGCTATCTGAGTTCTTGGGTGTTATTAGGGACAAAGGTAGTCTATAATCTGGCCCGTCAATTTCTCAGACACCGGCGGTCTAAACCGTGGCTGTTGTAAATAGCAGTCCCCATGCGGTTGTTCTCCCTCCCCTCCGTTGGTCTCCTAGGCCTCCTCCTGTCCTGACTCCTTCACTGCCTCTGCCCTGTGAGGGAGGTGCAGAGGAGTCCTGCAGTACCAGGTACTGCAAGTGATATAATGGTCTGTGTATTTAGAGCTGTTACTGTTTGGGTTGTGGAGAGGTTATCCAGTGACATTTTAATCGTCTTTCTGCCTTCTTTGCCGTGGCATTAGTATTAATCTGCAGGATTAAATCCCAGCCAGTCAGACACTGGACTTGCTGTCTTGTTGTACAGCAGAGGGAGTGTGCTAACAGCGAGAACGGCGGTGGACGCTTCCCTGCGTGCAGGCAGGGATGTGCTTATCAGTGACAAACCAAGGTTTCCAATCTGGAGACATCAGACCTCTGATGAGAGGATGGTTTGTTAACACACCCAACTGTCTCAGACGGGACGGAGTTGGTTTATGTCGGTGAGAAAACCACAGATTTTCACTTGTCTCTTTCATTACGCTGCCATCGCTATCTTGTATTCAGACATAAAATCCTATGTTCGCCGTCTGTTACAGAAATTATTTCATTGAATTGATTGTACGCGCATAAAGGTCAGTTTACTCATCGTGGAGAGTACTTTTTCAGTCTGTGAAATCAGATGTATTGTGCCCTCTGTGGCTCTGGAGGAGCTTTCTAAAGTCTGACAAAGACTGATGACGAGACTTCAATATTTAATGGCAAACCTGCATTTTTAAACTGGGGGCATATAAAGTCTGAAGGACAAGGGAGTTTTATGAACAATGAAAGTTGCTAATTACATTATTGGAACTGTAGGATTTAGTTTTGAAGCTTGCTGCTTATAAGGACTTATAATCACTTCAAGCTTCAATTTAGATGATTCTATTCAAAATCGTTCTTGTGGACGTCTTCCAGCTTTATGAATGTGCAATACTAAATCACTTGAATGCCTCTTTAAAAGACATTTTTAAATACACTCAGATAATGTGCCCTTGCGATAATTCGTAACTCAGTTTGTTACACTTCTTGCAAAAGTAAAAAATAAATTCCCCTTGTTGATATTCAATTGCAGCCATACAAGTGAAACTCTATTTACATTGTAGATAAGAGGTGTAAATGTTACTTGTTTTTGACAACCTTGAATTGTAGAATATCTCAAAGCATTTTATGTCCCAAATTGTCAAGCTTCAAGTAAACGTAAGTTGTTTATAATTTAAACTCACAGAAACAGAGAAGCATCACCGGCACAGAGTCAGATAAGTGTAATGCCAAGGGATTAAGCTTGCATGGCAAAGATGGCGTTGGCACTGCTGCACAACAGAGATCAAGTTCTGTTGAGGCACGCACACATGTATGAAAGTCAGGATACAGCCACAGAAATGCTGCAACACTGCTGCATGATATCTAATGAAATTACAGTAATATTGATTACTTTGTAATTTTGGAACAGTGAAAAAAGCTGAGATGCATTGAGAATTCCTCTATTTTAGGTGTGGGAAGTGATCTTGCACAGGCCTGCCTGGAAAACATTTTAGTCTCCCCAACAAAGACTTGCTCACATCTTTCCTAATTCAATTCAAGAGCATAGAGACAATCTGAATCGCTACTGTGCATTCCAGTAGCATTGCAGGTAAAACTACCTGGTCAGAGCTTTCTTTAATCAATGAATACTGTTGAATAGTGCATGCAAAGAAGAGAAAAAAAGTCTATTTACATGAATAAATATTTCATTTGTTTGGCTTTAAGGCTAAAAACACACTCTTTACAGTGAGATGTTTTGAACCCAGAATCATCCAAAGCCAAAGTGGTAATTGGCTTTTGAATCTAATTTCCTTACAAATTCGCAGAAGACCTTTCTTCTTTTATTCATGATGTTCCTGAAAGTTGCGTGAATACTTTTCAAGTAGGAATTCATTTTACCCTTCAGGAGCACTAAATTAAACTCCATAAACGTAGGTCAGCATGAGTCTGTCTTTGCTCTTTCTCCCTCTTTCTCTGTCTTTCTCGTTAACCTTCATCCCCTCCGGCCTCCTGGTTAGCGCTGCAGCTGCTCCTACACTATATGTGTGCTAAATGGGAATAGAAGCATAAAGGCATTGTGTGTGTGCGTGCGTGCGTGCGTGCGTGCGTGCGTGCGTGCGTGCGTGCGTGCGTGCGTTTATTGGTTTGCAGACACAGCCTTGCGTCTTCCCTCAGATCATGTGGTCTGATGTTTAATTCTCTTATTCCAATAGTAGGCCTACAGCAGGGGGGCTCAGACAACTATCTGCTGAATTTGACGCTATGTGCGTCTATAAATACACCAGTTGGAGAGCACGTTTCATTTACTAAGATAACTTTGCCTCACAACCATACCAAACATGCTCATGCTAATAATGTATAATCTGCGAGGATATCTGTTTCGTGTCTTTTAGTCTTGGGTTTCCATGTCTGTTGAATTGATTTATGAGCCCTTTGTACTGTGAGGTCATCCTCTGAGGGAGAGACAGTGATTTGGACACCACTGTCAAAGTACTGTAAGAAAGTCAGGCGGGCAAGTCTTGTTTTGGTTGCCTTGTTTGGACCTGAATTGGAATTCTTTTCCCGCCGTGCAGTAGTACAGTAATCTTTCTTTTTGTTTCCTCTCACAAGCGAGATGATCTTCTCAGGGAATTAATTTCAATCAGGAACAGGTTTTTCAGTCAGTAGAAATAAAACATGTCATCAAAGGATTATAGAGAGTTTAGTGTCTTAATAGTTTGAACTCACATTTGAACTTGTATGATTGCATTGAGAGAGGTGAATGAAAGACAAAATAATACAGGTACAGTATGTCTTCACTGCAAACATTCCAATATTACAGCCCTTAAAGGTTCTCTATATAACCTTCAGAGCATTAATACAGCAGTAAACAACTATTTGTCTCTCTGTGTGTACTACTGCACTGAGCTCATATGGAGGTTAACGCTGCTAACGCCGCCCCGACCGTCGGCTCTGTCTGTTAACAACCATGTGGCGGCAAGCCCTCAATCATAGATTTGCTCTGAATTCTTTTAGAGCAGTTAAAATCGTAAAAAAAATAAATAATAATCAGCCCATACCAAATGCATCGGAAATAGGTAAAATACTCGTAATTTACCGTCAGGTTTATTCTCTCATTTAAAAAAGATGTAAAGTTAGCGGTGGAATGTAAGCAAGAACATTTAGTCAGGTACTTCAACTAAGTAGCAATTCAACGTTCATCGGTGAACTTAATAGGATACATCTACTGTACTGCGATTCAGAGTAAAATACTGTAGTTTTTACTTCGCTACATTTATTTGAGAGCTACACACTAGTTACAAAACAAATTACAACTTCACATAACATGATGAGTTTGTGAAATATGTTGCATTTGTACAGATTAAATACCCGACAGTGTACATTAAATAGTTAACATTAGCTCCACCTCGACCACATTGATGCAATAATAATGATACTAAAGTAGCACTTAAACAGTCACTCAAACATTTGATACTTTAAGTAAATTTTGCTACCTTTACTTAAGTAAAGGACCTGAATACTTCTTCCAGGTCTGATTACAGGACTTAATGATAGACTGCAATGACTTGACGAGAAAGATATGTTTGCAGTGTTAAAGTCGAGTCAAGCCAGTTTTATTTATCGAGCTCAAAATCACAAATTTTCCTCAGAGGACTTTCTCTCTCTGAGGTCTCTAGATCTAACATCAATTTTCCTCACACAGCTCACTTTATGAATGCTTGTCAAATGCTAAATACTTCTTTAACACTGCTTTAAGCTATATATGTCAAGCTGTGCGGACCTGGTGAGATATTTTCCACCTTTGAGCAGCAGCTCATCCTGCGTCCGCCTCAGACCTCATCAAGACTCAATCCCAAAGACAATTAGGACAATCCAATAAGCTTTACTGTAATGCCGACCTTATTCCAAGCCCTGCAGCTCTCTTTGTGTGTCCATGTACTGCCGTGGCTCAGTTCAGCTACATAAACAGTGTATCCTCAAACTGGGCACATCGGAGACAGAATAAATTGATAAATTAAGCTAAGATTTAGTGAGTGGAAATGGAAGCTTGAGATGTATCTGTGTGGAGTAGGGATGAAGTTTCAGGGATATTCTGGGCAGACACCAATAATTTTCCCCCAGCTGTTACAAAGCGACCACAGGGCTTTATATAAATCAAGAGACTGTCGCACAATTTATGCAGTGAGAGTTGAATAGAGGCCTCAGGGCATCTCTGGGAACATCCACACCAAACTACAGGGATCAGATTACTAAAACTAGTATTCTCTCACTTCCAACTAAGGCTGTTACCCAAGCAAGCCGTGCCAGTTGGTGTGCCCTTGAGTGAGACAGCGCCCCACTAAGCACATGTCGATCTGAGGATTACATTCAGGGGTTTAGGAGGGGAAAAGAGGCTGTAATCTGAAACTGTTGTGTCTTGTTGCTGTGCACTTTTCTTAATGCCATGCTATCATGCACCATGCGTTGGTATTGTATGACTGTTGCCCGAGGAAATTCAGCTGGGGAAACTATTTTTGTCTCACCAGATGAGAGCCTCATGTTTTATTTCTTGATAATTTAATTTGAGTTTTTTTAAGTGGCACAACAGATGCTCAAAGTTTTGATTTAGCCTGCTATTATAAGGTTTGTCAACATGTATGTAGATAAAGTTATTAGAGGAATAGCTCAACATTTTGGGAAATACACTTAATTTCTTTCTTGGTGATAGTTAGATGAGAAGATGGATGTCTGTATGATGAATATGAAGCTCCAGCCAGCAGCAGGTTAGCTTAGCTTACCATAAACACTGTAAACCATGGACAACAGCTAGCCTGGCTTTGTGGTATCAAAGTCTGTCTAATTTGGGTGAACCGACTCTTTAATCAGCATTCTCTGTGTGGAATATATATAAATATATATATATGTATATGTGGTCAAATTAAACCTCCATACCAACAAATGCCGACCCTGGTTTGGTCCCAGATTTACTGCCTCATGGTTCAATAAACAAATACTGTTGATTAGCTCCATGTTCAAGTAAAATAACAGTTCAATCGCCATCATGCTCCAGTTAACACAATATTGACAAATGATTCTTCAAGCAGGTCAAATGCTAGACATTGATATGTTTGTGATTTGTTGTGTTGTGTAACGTGTTTCTCAGTGATTATCTGCCATGCCAGCATGAAAATAGCTGGAGCTTATCCCGGTATTACCATACTATTATGTGGCACTAATTAAAAAATAAAGCATGTCTCCTCTTGCCCAGCTGCTATTAGAACCTGTTTAGCCTACAGGTTTGCTTTGAAACGCTCCCTCATTACAGCGCCTCAAAGAAATATCATACAATAGCGAGTTGAAAAGGGCAATGCTTGAATGGAGACTTAAAGGAGAGGCTGTACTTGGCCTTCAAGTATACATTCCTTCAGCTCAGTGCTTCCTCTGTGGTCCCGCTCCCCTGGCCCACCCCCCTCCCACTCAAGACTCAGTTCCCACAGGGGACTCGGCCAAAGCAAACTCCTCAGAGGAAGTCTCCCTCTCTTACCAGAGAGAGAGGAAGAGAGAGGGGGAATCGGGGAGGGGGGGAGGGGGTGAGAGAGAGGGATGTCCTATCATCTGGCTCAGTGGGACCTGCTAGGCAGTAGGATGTGCGAGGAGGGTGTTATGACTGCGTGGCCATGCTATGTCTATGATGTGGTGGTGAGTTAAGCCCGTGCGGCTGCTCTCCTGTGAGGTCAGTGTCAGATTTAGCCAGCAGGTCCCTTGTGGTGTCTGGGAGTGTCTGTTTTCTGACTCTATTATGTCTAGCGCTCCGAGCCTTCCTGGAGCTGCAAACCTCAGGGTGGAAATAGTACCAGACAGGCAGACATCCTTTTGTCGGGAAAACAACAGTCATGCCAGTAATTACAGAGTCTGATTACACCAGGGCAGCAGTTCTTAGAAAACCACCGGCCTTGACTCAGGCAGGTGAGCGGCCAAGTCACTATTGCTGAGCAGGATGCAGTCAGCAGGAGGTCTGGGTAAACAGAATTAACCTACAGTAGCAAAACCAAACAGCACGCTCGGTGTGTGTGTGTGTGTGTGTGTGTGTGTGTGTGTGTGTGTGTGTGTGTGTGTGTGCGTGTGTGTGAAGTGGTTACTGGTTAGACAGGTAGAGACATTTCTGAGTCAGGGAGGCGTGAGGGGAGTAGCCAGACAAACAGCATATTAACATTTAATAAATAGTTTAGAATATACTTTGCTGTAATTGTATGCAAATCTCTTCTGAAGAAATGTTTTACTGTATCATTCATTAGATTAGATATATTTTATTTTGAACAAGTAGCAAATAATAATAAAACAAAACAAGAATGACCAATAAAATGAACAGTTAACATATACAGAAAATTAAATTAAAAAGTCATATAAATAAATGTACATGTTCTTCAATTATCAGTTTACTGAGCTTAAAATTGCTTGTTTTAAACATCCAAAACCTAAAGATATTCAATTTCCAGTGATATAAATCCGAGAACATCAACAAATCCTCACATTATCAAGCCTTGAACGAGAGAATAGATAATATTTTTTGTCTGATAAATTACCTTAAAATTATTGTAAAACTCTTGCAGTTTTTTAGACATTTCTGTCACTCATTTTGTTGCAACGCTACCGTCAACTTTGGTATCTGTAGTTCAGGTCGGCTATACAGTCCAGACCTGACTAACATCTCCACCGTTGAGCACACTGTACCAGGCACACACACTCCCACACACACACACACACACACACACACACATGTGCAAGTCCACACCCGCACCCACGCATCTCCCCACACGTCTCGGCACCCACTCATAGCTACGTGTGTGCACACACACACACACACTCACACTCACACTCACACTCACACTCACACTCACACTCACGCTTCATGTAGAAAAACTGTGAGACATGATTCATTACCAGACGTTTTTCTCGCTTAATGCTAAATGAGGTTTGTCATTCATTTGCATCTCGAGGTGATTACAGTGGAGCAGCGATTAAGGTTTCACAACTACACGCAACCCAGGCAGGAGTGTTTTCCATTGAGGATTTTGAATGTAGACAGAGTAATCATTTGTCTTGAATCGCACACGCAGACGAGGAGATGGGAGTGTTTGCCATTCCTGGAGGCAGAATGTCATAGTAGTGAGTAAGAGAGTAGCAGGCAGGTCTGTGCTGGCCTCTGCGCCTGGTTAGGTAAACATATCCTCTGTCTGACAAGTGCAGACCTGAGGGCTGAGGAGGTTAGCTATCTTAACACATGGTCCTGCAGCTTGCCACACAGACATACATTCATATAATATATACAACAGGGGCTCTGGAGATTCTGTACTTTGTGGCACTTAACAAGTCAGATGCTTCCCTCCTCGGGTTTTCCAAATCCCTCAAACATTTCATGCCTCCATAGCCCTCCATGAACTCTCTCTGAACACTTCAACTCAATCGTCTGTCAGATCTGAGTGCAATTACTTTAATACATCTCCCTCTCTGTCTCCCTCTGTTTCTATATTGCAATATTTCTGTGGTTTGAGCAGTCGATCCGCTCCACCTGATGGCGCCTCTTCTGCCTGGCAGGGAGCAATGTAGCCCTGCTGGCTGCCAGCCAGACCAGCTTGAGTGTCTGCTCAGCTCAAAGCACTGCTCACACACACACACACACACACACACACAAACATGCAGACAAGCCAAGCTAGAGACTGAACGCTTACACAGACACATCTTCTATCCCCCTTGTCTCTCTGTGATTTCCTTTCTATGACTCTCTGCTCTTTTACTGTAAGGCTGTAAAAAGTCACATCATGTTCTGACAAATCTGTGTTGCTTAAAAATAATGCCATTTACAGTCATACAGTAGCATTTTTAGAAGTTGTGGGCTCCTGAAATATCCACTGTACTCCATGATGTAATATCCGCACTTTATCTCTGTAAGGATTGCGATGATTAACCGTCTATTCTCTCTCCTCTCCTCAGGCTCTCAGCCCCGTCCCAGCCAAGAGGTCAAAATTTGACAAATTACAATCTCCATCAGATGACAAAGACAGGAAACCCGACTGGCTACAATCGCTGTCAAAGTCTGCACACAAGGTTTGTTGTGTGTGCATGTTGCTAGTGTGAAACCGGATTCGCCGTTAAGCTCAAAGGTCAAAAGGGGGATGTAAAAGCCGTTGTCATTTTGAATCATCACATTATCACCTATGTATAAACCTCTAGTCATTCAGCCTTGTAAAATGAAGAGGGGCCTTTGGGTGTGCTCGTCACGGCTGATTTAATGTGCTAATGGCATTTTACTGTGAGTTTATCATAAGTCTATTGTTTTGTTTGTTGGTCCAGGATCTGAAACAAGTCCAACTGAAACAGAGGCCCTCTGCTTTCCGCCCCTGGTCTCCCAAGGCAGCAGAAAAAGAGAAACCAGCCACTCCGAATGAGGTGGAGAGGTGAGTCATCTCATGAGAGCTGTGATAGTTTCAGTTTTAAAGAGACAATATTGGTTAAATCAAGCTTGTTCAATTCTTAAAATGGACCTGTATTTCCTCCACAGGTCTTACTCAAAGAGCCACGAGACTTTGGCGACTCCCAATCTGACACCAGCTCCCCTGGCCCCTCCGGTCCATCCTATGGACAGCCACGCTCCTGGCAGAGGGCCTGCAGCCATTTCCAGTCCGCCGCAGGAGCTGCATAAGGGAGACACAGAACCTGCACTAAAACCGCCCCCCTCCAGTACCGCCAACCAACCCGAAGACATGGACACAGATGGAGAGATTGATGTGGACGACTGTGGCGATCGTGAGTACAACCCATCACAGAGTGTTTGTAATAATCCAGAGAAACAGAAAACTTGAAACTCTACAAGAGTCAGTTGATATGAGACACAGATTTTTCAGTTAAAACTTGTAGTACACACTAAGCCCCTGACGTGAGCCACAGCAGAGCTGGGTCGGGATGATTCCTGTACAACTGCGCCACCTGGTGTTTATTTGAAGAAATACAAGAAAAATTAAAGTAGCAGATTTTGCTGTTAAAACATACTATTCTATTTAACTGTAGTATGAATTATTTCTTTGAAATGTTTTGCAACAGAAGCTGTCAAGAAGATGTTTCAGTTTAGGTTTTCTGCTTTTTCTTTCTGCTGATACATGCAGCTGTGAAAAACAATTATGTATGGATGCTTGATTCCCAACTTCTACCGCTGGCAGTACTTCCATAGTTGCCAAAGTGTTGGTGGAATGATTTTAGAGCAGCTCAAACTATTTGAAAACACCACATGTCGCATTTAAGAGAGAGTGAAAACCAGCTAGCGAGTAAGCAGAGGTTGAAACGGTTAGCTAAAAGGATAAATTGTTGAAATAGTTAAAAGTAATGATACATAATCATTTAGTTTAGCTCTGTTTTCTCTTGACGTGCTAAAAGCTTTTTCACAACAACAGGCAAACTCTACATACTAACTCTGAGAAGGAACACAACAGTATTCTTATTTATTTATGTCTTATTTAAGTTAAAACTCTCTCTTCTTCAGGTCCGGTGCCAGCTTCCTCCTTGGCTTCTCCTCCTTCGGCCTGCATCAACGTTTCTCAGACTCTGACCCCACAGAGTGTTGCTCAACCTCAGGAGGGACCCGGCTGGCTTCCGGGAACCGTTTGCCCTGAGATGGACAGCTTGAGACAGATGCTGTACGGCGGTACAGACACCAAAGAGGCCCGGGAAAAACTGCTGCAGGAGATTGTCAAGTTGAGAGTGAAGCAGGAGGAGAAGCTAGCAGCTGCTATGCAAGCTAAACGCAGCCTTCAGCAGGTATCACATCCCCTTTCCTGTGAAATGCTATGTGATAGGAATGACAGTAATCTCTGAATATGAGTATTTTAAACATGAAATGATTCTGATGTTGTTGTTTTTTACAGGAATTGGAGTTTGTGAGGGTGTCAAAGAAAGGCCGTCTTCTTGAGGCCATCGAAACCAAGCGCAACCTGAGAAAGGAGATTGAACGCCTTCACGTTGACTGGGAGAGGAAGATGAGGGACGCGGAGGAGTCCTGTGGGCGGCTGAAGAGAGAGTTGGAGAGGGAGAGACAGCTGCGAGTCTGTGACAAAGGCTGTGAGGCTGAACGTCTCCGGGTCAAGTATTCCACTCAGGTAAGATGATTGTAACATGCCTCTTATCACCACAACCACCAGTATATACTTTGTTTATTTGTGATTTACTTCATCCTGTCCCTCATTTGAGTTTAATGTATACTGACTGCTGTCTGTGTCGGGTTGTGTTGTGTTGTGCAGATCGAAGAGTTGCATGTGCAGCTGCAGCAGGCGGAAGCTGACCGTGAGCAACTGAGACAAGAGCTTCAGCAGGAGAGAGAAGCTCGACAGAGCCTGGAGACTGTTGTTAAAGACCTTCAAAGCCAGCTGGCCCTGCAGGACGACAGAAGCCCTCCTGGAGACCCCAAGGACGCAAACACAGACGCACACAGACAGAACACACAACACACCAACGGATCCTAAAGTTGCACATTCAGAACCGGAGAAAGAGACTCAATAAAAAGGAGCATGGTTAAGGACTTTGTTGCACCTCCTGTTAGGGAAAAGAAAACTCAGCAAAATGCAAAGTCTGTTTTGTAGAGGAAAATCTGTCATATATAATATGATATGATATAAATCAATATTATTATGACAATATATTAATTTTATGAAATGAACTGGAAAGTAGCATGATGTCTGAGCATGTTGTAAAGCGTGAAATTGAGAAAGACTTCTTCAGTGATGACCACATCTCTCCAGTGACGTCAGAGACACCTGGCGCTGTCCAAGAATTTTATTTTGGTATAAGCTATTCTAAGATGTGCAAATATAGCCACATAACACTACTTGAATATGAAGGGAAGAAACAAGTTGAGTGGTTGATGAAACTCTTGGTGCCACAAAATATTGGTACACTCTAAGGTGTCATTGCAGACCACTGGAAACAAGAGACACCAGTTTACCACTATTTACTTTTATTATCGGCTTGCTTTTTATAACTGTGTAGAGGATGTACTTTTTAAGAAATATTGCTTGCGCAGCACTGTTATTCCACAGGCAAGAAAAAACATCTATATACAAACATGTACGCATGTATACCAGCTTGTCTACCTTTTGTATTTTATAAACCTGAAGTATTGGAGGTTAGGTGGGCTTCCTTCAGGTCCACCACTGTTTTATGCTTAGACATTTTATGGAAGTGTTACTTTTTAATATTATAATGCAACTTTATTTGTTGTTTGAACATTGTTTTCAAGTAATTTTTGCAACCAAACCACATGATAAAGCAAATATTCTTGCCCACATTAGTGCAGATGAGTCTACAAATGCCCTCCTAAAAGAAAAACTTCAATAGCTGTCTGTTTTTGTTGAAATGCGGTAATTCTGATTTTCTATTGAGTATTGTAAAATAATTTATATTCTATAATAATTTGCTGCCTATCAACAGAAAGCATTACTTTTTAGTCACTGGTTTTAGGGCTCTTAAATCAACAAATGCTGTTTATATGAACAACATTTCTACATATATACAAAATATGGATATATATTTTTTTACTTTAAGAAAAGGAATTGCACTTTTTAAAGAAAAGAACCTTGCATTGTGCATCGTACTCCCTGTTACATTTTTCCAAACACAAGTTAACATGAACTTTGAATTTAAACACACTTTCCCTCAGTATCCTCTGATGTAAATACAATGATATTGTAAATAAGATATTTGTCGGTATGTTTGCTTGCTCCAGACTTAAATTGATTATGAATATTATTTTTTGCTCTTACTTGAAACCAAAAAGAGACTATATTTGGATTTGTAAAACTGCAATTTTGTTGTTGTATCCCTGAGTATCATTGCAATCACAGGGCATTTAGCAGAATGGATGGACCTGTTGGTTTAAACAAGGAGAATGAAACCATTAAAGGTCGTGAACCTGTCAAAAGATTTTCAAGGTTTGACACACCAACAGAATATTATAATTTGTCCCTTGATTTTGTTATTTGAGAAGATCTTTATTATTTGATGAACTATAGAGTATATATTACACCACAGACCAAAAACTGAAAAATGGATTTGAAATCTGCACCTCCAGCTCCCTCGTCAGATAGAGTAGAAGCAACACCTTCTATTGGTTTCATCCTTAGGTGCTCTCGTATATTTTAGACAAGAAACACTTTTATGTCTTATCATTACTTATGATACCCTCGCTCAGTATTTGTTGGGTACAGTGTAATAACAATATCCATTTTGTTAGCTGATGCTGTTGTAGTTTTGGTTTGGAAGTGGGGTTTCACTTGCCTCTTGGTTAAATGTTTTCTTTTCCTTCGGAAAACTTGTATAATACCCATTAAAATCTAAATCAATCCTATGGCCTGTTTTTTTTTTTTTACCACAATGTACACAGTGTGTGTGTGGATTCATCTTTTTATTTGTATCTCTAGGGAAGGCAATGTTTGTTACTGGGTCTACCACTTTGGTGTAGATGAAAACATCTCAACAACAAGATGGACTGCCATGAAATCTGTTACAGACATTCATGGCTCTCAGACGATGTATCCTAATAACTTTGGTGATCCCCTGACTTCTCAAGGTCCAAAGTTTAATTTATTATCATTGTCAAACACAAGGTTGCCCAATGAAATGCAGTTTGTAGTCCCATTTTGCTACGTAAAAACCCCCACAAAAAAGCAACACTTATTACATGGTGATGGGTGGAGGACGAATTACTGAGTTTCACAGCCTAAGGAAAGAAGCTGCTCTGAAGTCTGGTAGTACATCAGCTGATACTTCTGTATCTCATGCCAGACGGCGGCAGGGGGAACAGGCTGATGCTGGGCGGGTATTGTCTTTTAATCTCTTCGCAGGCACCTCTTCTCATCAATATCACTGATGCTTGTTAGATGGGTACCAGTGATGTGCTGGGTGGTTTTAATCACCCGCTGTGGAGCCCTCCTCTCCTGGGCCAGTTAGTAGTGTTTCCAACCAGGATGCTTTCTATTTCTCCTCAGTAGAAGTTAAAAAGAAAATGGCACGGGAGCTTTGCTGTCTCAAGTTTCCCTGTAGAAATACAGCCGTTTAAGAACTTTCTTCACCAGGATGGAGATGTGTGATAACCATGTCAAGTTGTTTGTGATGCTGATTCCCAGGAACTTAAAACCGTTCACTTGCTCCACCTCAGCTCCTTTGATGTAGACAGGGGTTAGGTGTGTCTTAGCCTTCTTTTACCTAAAATCAATAATCAGCTCCTTGGTCCCAAGTCCTACTTTTCCCACTCTTCGAGATTGTTAATTTCTTCTCTGTATGAAGTCTCATCTATTCATACAGCGCCACCATTAGGTAAAACAATTTATTAGTCAAATAACTAAATAATCACATTCTCATCTTCAGATCTACTTTGTGTTTAGTGCTTATGAACAAATGTTAGCATGCTAACATGGTAAACTAAGATGATAAACATAGAAAACATACCTGCTAATCATCAGCATGTTAGCATGCTGATGATTAGCAGTTAGCTCAAAGCACCGTGGGGCCTAAGTGCAGCTTCAAAGAGCTGCTACGATGTCTGTGGACTTATGATCCTAACAGGAAAAAAACACATCTTGTTGAGAGCTTTGCATCTCAGCCCTTTTTCACAGCTGACATTTTGACTTGTAATAAAAGGAAAAACACAGGTGTTACTAATAGCATTAACAGTGGCTCAGTAGGTCATGACAGTGTGACAGTGTGATAATGAGCCAGCATGCACGAAACCAGGATCCTGAAACTGAGCCAACAAAATAGATTCAATCGTCGTTAACTTTATTATATATTATAGCTGTGCATTTCCTAATGTAATGTGAAAAAGACCTATCTTACAGACAAGTTAGGTCTGTGACATCATCAGCCAAATTGATGCAACTTCCTTTTCCTGATGATGGTTCTATCACCAGTGTGATATAAACTGTTAATATAAGTGTACATTGTCCCAATTTGATAGGTGCAGCAACACTTACAGAAGAGTGAGAAAGTCTTCTCTGTGCAGGCAAAATTTATGAAATCCCCTGCATTGGTTATTATGAGCATGCAGGGCCTTTAAAGTAAAATCAAAAGCTTGAAATCACAAATAAGTAACTTTACTTTAGTAGATATCTTATATGACATAAATACATAAAATACATGTATTGTATGTCACACAGTTGCCTCCAGGGGGAAGTAATTGCACAAAATTGAAGGGTGGATACTTCAGGCTTGTTTAACCAAATGTACCAGTGTGATAATGTTGAATCACGACTATCCTAAAAGCGGTATATTAAGTCATCTCAAACTTCAATATTCTTTAATGATTAGGACTTCCATGAGTGTATTTGAATGAATATTAGCCCTCTTCCGGTCCCTCTCTCTTTCTTCAGAGGCTTACTGGTTGCGTGAAAATCCCTCCATTAAAGCAAGGCTGTAGCCTCACTCCAGGATTACAGCTTGAGGAAGATTTAGTGACTGACACGTGTTGCACACTCTTTCTCTGCGAGCCTTCTCTGGTGGTACACAAATAAATACAGCCTATGGCTGCTACACTGGACCACTGGACACAGGATGATGAGGAATGAACCTTCAGGATGGGAATATTGTTCCCTAATCCAACGTGGGAAGACTTTGAGATGAAGAAAAGGATATGCTGCATGACAAACTTTGCTCAAGAGTCCAGTAGAGTGAGGGGAAGGTGGGTTAATGTGGTGTGAATGGGACAGGAGAGTTGGACTCAAATGAACAGCTCAGGGATGAACAGCACCCCAGCGATGGCACCTCTGTCTCCAGGGCTGAGTGGCATCCCACCACGCTCCTCTCTGTCACCCAAGATGACCAGCTTTCAGTCTTTAGGATCTCTGCCATCAGGAATATTCTCCCCCTCGCTTGCTAAGGGCTCCACTCATCAGGCCAAACAGGCCTCCAGTCCCTTGAATTCATCCACTCTGTCCATCATGACCTCTCCAAAACTCTGGCAGAAAGCATCCATCTCCAGACTTGCGGAGGAGTTTTTCTGGATTGGTGGTAGTATGGTCGCACAGCCAAAATGGAGACTGGGTCAGATAGGTAAGATTCACTACTGACATATTCAATAATGTCGTCTTCAAACACTCAAATTAATGCAGAATGTCAACAAGTTGTTTAGCAGAAGTGTCTACAAGCTGCTGCAAACTAAAGAGGGGAGCTTTATATATATATTTTTCCAAACATATGCCATTAATATGTCATTTTAAACCACAACATGTGAATTTTAAACTTTAACCATGAAATATTTATGCAATAGGCCTGTAAAATGTGTAAATCTTCCAACATAACATAGTAGAGTTCCAGGGACGCCTGTGAGTAGATAATGGGCATATGGACTGTAGACAATCCTTTAGGATTAGCCTGAATGATGGGCCAGGATGCGTCACATGCATCTGAGCTTCAGATTACAAACAAAGGTTACCTGCTCTCAGCACACAAAACAAACACACCTCTTCCCCATGACCTAAATGTTACAAGATAATTGTTGGATCTGACATGCTATTTTTGTACAAGCACTGTGCACAGATGGCATTCAAAAGTTGTACGAAATATCAGCAAAGAAAAATCAGGAGAAATAATTTGAATCACTGTAAGGCAAATGATAATTGATAGATTTTTTTAAGGCAAAGATCATTTGAGGGCTGTTGTATGGTTTCCTTTTGTCCCCTCTTATCATTAACTCACATACGGCTACTTAAATCCCTATGTGACGCAGCCTATAATCTCATAAACAAGTGCTTGATGGTAAATCTCTTCTTGTCTCGACTGCTTGAGGTCTTCCTTCGAATCACAACACATATTTGTCTTTGAAAAATATTGACAATAATAAGACACTTTTGACGAATCAACTGCCAAGTGGACAATCTCCGGCACCAGCATGCTACATTTCACATTCATTATAGTATTATAGATTACTGAAGTACACTGAATATTTTATTTGTACAAACCCCCTTTGATGTTGGCAGTAAATAACTGACAATATAATGACCTCTGTGGATTTTCTGACAAGCTTGACTCCTTGTGCTCCCCTGTAGTGGAGAGGTGTATGTGCACCATGCAGACCGGCACTCAGATGACCAAAATGAAGGGGAAGAAGAAAGGACTGGTCCGATTCTTTTACCTGGACGAGCACAAGTCCTGCATCCGGTGGCGGCCCTCCAGGAAACATGACAAGGCCAAAAGTGAGCCATCACCAAACCATGTCCACCACCACATATTTATTTTTGCAGCGCAGAATATCTACAGCTGGCTAGGTTTTTCTGGATTTGGTTTTATTGGAGCTCTCAAAATGAAGCTATTTAGTGCTGATCACAATGCAAGAGAGTAACTACTGTAAAATCAGTCACCATCAATAATAATTCATGAATTGAACTTCCTATTCTTCTCTCAGCTACCGTTTAAGTGAGACTTGCACTTAAACCTAATGGTGTATCTTGCTATCAGTCAACATATTAATATGATACTTCTGATTAAAATGAATGAATGAGTACTTAAACTGGGAAATGAGTTAGTACAAACCTCTTTTGTGAATTTTGAAGTTTTTACGTGTCTTTAAAAAGACGGTTGCTAACAAGTGGCTGAATGAGACTGCAAAATGTCATCACACAGTCACAGCCTTATTGTGTATACTGTGACCGTGGTGTAGTTTGTTTATAGCCTAAAGTTAGCTTTTTACTTATACCAATTGCATTCATGCTTCAAAAATGATAAAAGTGTTGTTCATTTGTGAGGATTAAATTGGTGAACAAATTGTGTGAGTATCATAAACTTGTGTTTGCAACAGAGCTTATTTTCTGCAATAATCCAAAATCCAAATGAAAAATCCTATTTGCTTTTTGTCGAGGGAACCAGCGCGAAGCTAACTCCTGGGTTTGCCTACAGATATATGCCATCCCTGCAGCAGTCGATTATACTTAATGGGGGAACAGGCTGTAAAGAGTTCACGAAATAGCTGCCTGTGTTATCTCATTATTATGATGTTTTTATAAACTAGACACATCGTAGGATTTAACCATTGAACCCTATGAAGTCAGAAAGGTTGGTGATATGGTTTGACTTTTACAATTTTCGCCTATGTTTTTTATTGGTTATTATGGTGTTCTGAACCCAAAGTTTCTTTCATTTCCATCAAGAAGCTTAAAGAAGTTACTGATTAGATGAAGCTCACATTTCTTCATCATCTGTTTCAGTAACTATTGATTCCATCCATGAAGTCTGCGAGGGGAAAAAGTCAGAGATCTTCAGGCGGTATGCAGACAACCGCTTCGACCCAAACTACTGCTTCAGTATTTATTACGGGGAGCGAGTGAAGTCCTTGGACCTGGTCTCCACCAACGCAGAGGAGGCCCGCACCTGGATCACTGGGCTGAAATACCTCATGGCTGGCATCAGTGATGAGGACAGTTTGGCCCGGAGGCAACGCACCCGTGATCAATATCCTTTATCCAGCCTCTCAACATGTTTAATCTCTGAGTGACTAATTATTACAAGAACATCACTCATATTCCTATAAAGAGGAGTTAACAACACATGCACTTGTAGAAGACATAACAACACACATGAACTGATCTGATTATGATTCTTGTAGTTTCTTTCTTAACTGAAGCCTCACGTGGTTACAGCAGACTTTCTCCGAGGCCGACAAAAACGGAGATGGCACCTTGAGCATTGGAGAGGTTCACCAGCTGCTCCACAAACTCAATGTGAATTTACCCAAGCAGAAAGTCAGGGAGATGTTTCAAGTAAGATGATGCAAACTGTCATAGATTTTAGTAGCATGACCCACCATCAAAGCTGCCTCTGGGCTTTTGTATCTTCAGTAGTCTAGTGTCACTAATATCTCTTAACTGGAGATGTTGCTTCGTTCAATTGTGGATTCATGGCTACAAAACAGAATACACATTGTGGTTAACTGATGACTTGATTGATGGTTTCTCCTTTAGTAACATACAGCAGCTGACAAATAAATGAACAAGACTCACAGCCAGGCTAACAGCTCTGTGAAGCTGAACTTAGCAACTGCAGTGATATGTGCTAAATGCTATCATGGTGACAATGACAATGCTAATATGCTGGTGTTTAACAGGTTGAATGTTTACCATGGCATCCCTCTTTGTTTTGCATCTGAGCATGCTCACATTTAAATCACAAAGAACTCAAAGTACAGCTGAGGCAACGTCATTAGTTTAGCAGGTTCTTGGTCATAGAACAATACTTTTGTTGACCTGATGGTGGCGCGAGTGTAACAAGTCAGAGATCATCAAAGTAATTGTAATTCATCCTCAAGGGAACATGACTGTATGTACCAAATGTCATGGCAATCCCTCCAAAGGTTGCTGAGATATTTCACTCAAAAACACAAATGTGAACCTCACAGTGGCACTAGAGGAAACATCAGAGGATCACTAAAGTCAGTAGGATTCATCTTCTGGGCACCATGCATGTATATTCAGATTGTCATGGCAATCCATCCAATACTTGTTTAGATACTTCAGTCTGGATCAAAGTAGTGCCAGCATGGCTAAAAATAGATAAATAGGTTTGTACATGACAAAAAGAAGAAAAATAAATCGAATCCAGCACAAAATGCTTTTAAACAAAACAGAAAACAAAGAGAGCATGACAGGGCAATAATTACATTATGTCTTATTGTAATGCACTGATGTTTCTCAGCGTGCAACAGAATAGAAAGAAAACAGAAAGAGAAAAGTAAAAAGAAAAAAAGACAAGTGGTTTAAGATGTAAGATTCTGGATGTTTCCCTAAGAGGCCTATTCTTTGTGATTCTCACATCTTTTCGTCAGAGACGTAGTAAGATAAAAGAATGGAGATGGAACCATCAGACAAATATGTATTTACAGTATTTTGGCTGGACAGTGCAGGAGCGTGCCCCAGGAAGACCATATGACCACAGCTGAACAGATGGCTTTAGTTGCACTGCAGTATTGCTTTAGTTCAGTAGCTCACTGTCCTTCCCTCCTGATGATGATAGTCTCTGTGAATGCGCTGCATCATGTTTGATGGTGATAGAGATATGTCCTTCAGATCGTTTTTATGGTGGTACATATTTTCCTTGGCCGGATGGTTATCTCTAACATTGAGAGAGTTATTTCTTGCTCATAAAATACTTTTTGTCGTTATCTGTAGGAAGCAGACACAGACGACAACCAGGGCTCTCTGGCCTTTGAAGAATTCTGTTTGTTCTATAAGATGATTTCCACACGCAGAGACCTCTACCTGATAATGATCTCCTACAGCAATCAGAAAGAAGTCATGGATCTTCACGACCTCGCACGCTTTCTGGAAAACGAACAGAAGGTACAAACAAAATGGGAAATGGTTAATGCCACTTTTTTGTGTTTGTGTGTATTTGTTTTAAAGTATCATACTTAAGATTTTCATTAAATAAATCCAATTATTTTACACTATTAGAAAACAGGGATTTCTTCAGCAATAGCCATGCAATGTGTTAATGTTCTGTAATTACCTCCCTATATTGGTGGCGGAGTCAGCACAGGGGATTCACAGGAAAACAATGCATGCATGTAATGCAGTGTTACTGTGTAATATTTTCATCTTATTTATGTCAGCCTCACTGTTTACTAGAAATAAAAAAAATAAAAAAAGGATTAAACATAAAATTGAAATAAAACTGATAATACAGTAGAAAGTTAAAGCACAGCTACAGTGCAGTGCAAGATACAAATTATAGTCCCAAGTGTAATTTAATGAAAGGCATACATGGCAAACAGACTTAAAAGGTGCTAAATAGAAATTCAGAGCATAGCTATTGCCTCCACGTGGCTCTCAACAAAGCCACGGCTGAGGTGGCAGCTACTAGAAAACAGTCTAAACAGAGTGAACAACGGCAACAGTGTTTACCTCAGGGGGAACCGGAGGGTGGGCGCTACGCTTCTGTTGCGACGCTGTCGGTCAGGACGAAGTTATCAGCTGTAACCCCTGTGGAGAGCCTTCTGTTAGCTAGCCAGTGGGGCACGCTCACATGCTCTGACATGCACTATCAGTGCACACGCTGTGGGCCCGTCTATGGAAACAAAGCACAGAGAAAGTCGGATGACAACACACAGAGATGGAGAGCAACTTTATTCTGTGGTCAGGTACATTAGGCTACTCCACTATATCTTTATATAGCAAATAGTCGTTTACTGCTCTAGTAAGCTCTTAATAAAGAAATTTAGCACCTTTAAACCTTGCTGTAAAAGAACATTTCCTATTTCACAATAAAAACATTCAACAGATTAAACATACGTGTTAAATGTCTAATCAGTTAAACCAAAAATGGCATTCATGATATTGTTTTATTTGCAGATGCGAGGATTGGCCAAAGAGTATTTAGTCGATATAGTGGCCAAGTTTGAACCATGTCCTGAGAACCTGCAGCGTACGGTACTCGGTATTGATGGTATGGGGAACTTGCTAATAACAACTTATTTAACAATGCATCAATAACATTTCATATGTCACTTGGACCAGACATCAACATTAAAAAAAAACACCTGCTCTGAAACCTTCTTCCTTTAGGTTTTACCAACTACATGAGGAGCCCGGCAGGTGACATCTTCAACCCCGAGCACAATCATGTGAACCAGGACATGACGCAGCCTCTAAGTAACTACTTCATTGCCACCTCACACAACACCTACCTGACAGGAGACCAGCTGCTCTCTCAGTCTCGAGTGGAAATGTACGCCTATGTTCTCCAGGCAGGGTGTCGCTGTGTGGAGGGTGAGAGCCTGAAAAGCCAGAACTTTGGCTCTCTTCACTGTGATTTTATGCCATTTTATGCCATTGCAGACAATGTGACTCACTCACATCACTCTTTTGTTCTTTCTTCCTCCTCTCTCAGTGGACTGCTGGGACGGGCCTGACGGGGAGCCTATTATTCATCACGGCTACACCTTGACATCCAAAATTCTCTTCAAAGATGTCATTGAAACAATTAATAAATATGCCTTCACAAAATCACCGTAAGTGCTTCTGGGTCCTGGTGCTGATGTGTTCCGTCAAGACTTCACAATTTAAAAAAGCATCATACCTGTAGCTCAGGTGTCATCACTTCAACCCCCTCCCCCTCCCCCTCCTCCTCCCCCACCCCCCACAGGTACCCAGTGATCTTGTCCATAGAGAACCACTGCACTGTGCCTCAGCAGAAAAAGATGGCTGAGTATCTGAGAGAGGTGCTGCAGGACAAACTGGATCTTTCAAGTGTCAATGTGCACGAATGCAAGAAGCTGCCTTCCCCTGAGATCCTGAAAGGGAAAGTCTTAGTCAAGGTAAAGTAGTTTTCAGCAACATGCGCTGCCATATGCTACTCAAGGATACTCCAACAAAGCATAAAAACCCACACAATCACACATGGACTTATAATATACAGTCATTCATTTTTGTTTTCAAGGGGAAAAAGCTGCCAGCAAACCTTGATCCCAATGCAGAGGAGGGTGATGTGTCTGATGAAGACACTGGTGATGAGGAAGAGGAGGAAGAGGAAGATGATAATGATAGCTCACAGGCAAATGAAACCTTGATAGATAGATAGATAGATAGATAGATAGATAGATAGATAGATAGATAGATAGATAGATAGATAGATAGATAATTATGCATTATGTTTGACTGTTTTAGGAGGGGGGTATCATTACCTCTGCCAATCAAAACAAAAAGAAGAGGCGATGTTGCAGTTCAATCATGAGGAGTTTCAAACGGAAGGTCAGCTCTTTTGCTTATTTTCTAAACCTATTTCTATAAAGTTACAGAAAAATTGCAAATAATGTTTTTTTTTTCAGAGGAAAAAGAGAATCCGAGTGAGAAGTAAGACATTGTCTGATGGCGAGTCAGACCACAACAGCAGCAGGGAGAGGACACAAATTGTTTACCATCCCAAGTAAGACTAGTCATTGAATGAAGTTGTTTTATCCATTTAATACTCTTAGTTTCAACAGTTACACTTGACCTTTTGTCTATTAACTCTCCCTTCAGGAAAAGGAAAACAATGAGGTTGTCCCGAGCTCTGTCTGACCTGGTCAAGTACACAAAATCTGTCCGTGTGCATGACATAGAAACACAAGGTAAAGGAACATCAAAGTGAAGATCAGACCAGAATTTATTTTTAGCACACACACAATCATAAAGTTCATCATATATTTTAGGAACAGACGTGTGATGCAGTGTTTTTTTTTCTGTCTGGTAGCATTGACGAACAGTTGGCAGGTATCATCTCTCAACGAGACTGTTATGAACCAGATCTTACAGCTGAAGCCGGGAGAATTGGTCCGTTTCAACCAACGGCAGCTTATAAGAGTCTACCCGTCCAACTACAGAGTCGACTCGAGCAACTTCAACCCACAACCATACTGGAACACAGGATGCCATATGGGTAAGACCGTCACAGAGACTGCAATACTGCCTACTTTAAAATTACAATGACAGCATTTGATTTATGTATATATTTTCATTTTAGTTGCAATGAATTATCAAACAGAGGGCCGGATGCTTGAACTGAACCAAGCCAAGTTCTCAAGCAATGGAAACTGTGGATATATTCTGAGGCCTAAGTGCATGTCTAAAGGTATGTACATTATGCAGATTGTGCAGATTTATAGCACCTGTCTGTGCAAGATTAGGCATTTTCCAGTTTTTTTTCTCAGCTGCCTTTAATCCCATGTTGGAGGATCCTCTACCAGGACACAAAAAGACTCAGCTAGTGCTGAAGATCATCAGCGGACAGCAGCTTCCCAAACCCAAAGACTCTATGTTTGGGGACAGAGGAGAGGTGAACATGCTGCAGACATGATCTATTATTAAGACACCTGATGAAAAAATATTTCTCATCACTGAATCACTGAAATACTCGTGTTTTTCTTCACACAGATTATCGATCCTTTTGTTGAGGTTGAGATAATTGGCCTAAATTTAGATTGTTCCAAGCAGCAGACCAGGGTGGTGGATGATAATGGTACTTCTCATCTCATGATTGCATAACAGACAGTCGATGTTCCAGATTTTCTATTTGTGTAACATCCTTTTAATGGTCATTCAGGTTTCAACCCAATGTGGGAGGAGACCCTCGTTTTCAACATTCAAATGCCACAGATCGCCCTGGTGCGTTTCCAAGTGTGGGATCATGATCCTATTGGACGAGATTTCATTGGACAGAGGACTGTTGCTTTCAGAAGTATGATGCCAGGTAGATTACATGATGAGATATCTGTATGCACACTCCAGAGTTGCCCTGAGTAAGTCATTTGGGAAATATGCTTATTGCAGATGGTTAAATTGAAACCACTCTTATGTGTGTCAGATGAATAAGTCAGTTAGCTTAGCTTTGCATAAGCACTGGAAACAGGGAGAGACAGCTTTCCCTTCTCTTCCCAAAGTCACAAAATCTGCCAAGCAGAACCTTTACAACTCACCACTAACCGGTAACGTCTGGTAGAAACTTCCTGAACTCTTACCGAAACACTCCAGGAAGTTTCCGCAGAGTCAAGAAAAAGTCCAACACATAGCTTGTTGTTAAACCATGTGTTGTCTTTACATTTAGTTTTTTGTACAGATCAAACAAACGGGACATAAGATGCTGATTTGCAAACTCCAAATCAAATAGCTATGTTTTCCAAAACTCAAACTGTTACTTTAATATGAATGATTTTTAAATGCAAAATTTGTAGGTTATCGGCACGTGTACCTGGAAGGGATGGCGGAGTCATCCATCTTTGTTCATGTTGCTATAAATGATATAACCGGAAAGGTAGGTTTCTTTAAAAATAACTCACAAATCTAATTTCATCTTCCTCGACAACTCTGGCTTAAAACCTTTGGTGTCATTTGTGAAACAGATCAAACCCAAAAATGCAGTGCAAGCAGCTAGAAAACACATCCAAAAAGCAGCTCAGAAGCATATGAAGGGTCCTCAAAGGCAGCCTTCTCTGGACTTTTCTGTCCAGTCCTCAGAAGACGGACGTGCTCTGTTCTTCCGCATGGATCTGGATACCATTTCTCAGGACAGCAGGAATGGAGAAATATTTCCTCTGTTACAAGGACCAGCAGCCAAGGCTGCCATCCACAAAGAGGCCATGAGTGAGCCAGTGAGGCGAGCTCACAGAGTTAGAATTCATGAACCACCAGAGACAAGGAGAGGGCTCTTCAGCCGGATGTCCTCCATTGACTCCCACCATGTTGGGGCAGCTCCCTGTGCGAAGGCGGACAGCTTTGACCTTGAGACCTCACCCCAGCTTTCTTGTTCTGATGGTCTTGACAGCCAGAATCGAATTCAAGAAGAGTTGGAGAATGAACCTGATGACTCAAACTGTGCTGATCAGGAGACAGTTCAGATGTTTGAACCAGAGCAGCCTGAACAATCGGAGGAATTACCAGTGCAAGGCAAGGTAACTTCCATTGAACCTGAACAACCAACAGAAACTCAAAGTCAGGCTAGTCCACTCCCTTGGCCTTGGACCATGCCACCGCATATGATCCGGCCTGAAGCCAAATTCTCTCCACTTATCCCTCCACCGTCCCCTGCCGGGATGAGACGGACCTTAGAGGCTTTGAGCAGACCCCGACCATCCACCCAAATACGAACAAAGGCCCGTTCACGCAGTTGCCCTCGGAAACCGACTACTTCTCCTCAGACACCAATGATGGACCACCAGCCTGCTGTCCACTGGCAGACGCAGCAAGCACAAAACTACAACAGCTACAGCAGCCAGGTGAGGCCCATCCCCAACGGCCTCTGCCTGTCTGACAGCACATCCAGCAGCAGTGGTGGCAGCACCGACAGCCTGGAGTTTGAGCCCTCCTGTGTGCCAGCTGGGGCAGAGCAACGTGAGGGGACCCTGCAGAGGGAGATGAAGGTCCTTTTTGACCAGATGATGAGAGAGATCCACTGTAAATCACCGCTTTTTCTAAACGATGAGTCATAGGTGATGTGTCATTCTTGTATGCAAAAGTTAAATGAAAAGAACTGCAAACTAAAGTTAGGTGCATGGCTGAATAAAATCAATGTTTGAGCTGTTTTTTTTTCTCAGAAGACAAAGAAAAAGAGTGACAACATAACCACAAAAAGAAGGTTTGGGAGGAAGAAGTTCAGATTTTTTGACTAGATCCGTAGGAAGACACCATGCAGAATTAAACAATTAGACCGGTTTTTTTTATTGTTTTAGAAATGCTGTAATGTTTACAGTCAACACAGCTTTTATGCATGAAATATTTTTTATTATTATTATTGTTAATATCATGTAATGTCATTGCCAACTGTACAAAGCAGCATGATGCAGAGTCATAAAAAATAACAGTTAACTTGAATATGAGCATTATTTGTTAGTTGGATCATTTTAATAATTATTTTTATAATATTCAACCTATAATGTTTGCATTTTCATTTAAATTGTAGCGTTCTTAATTGAAAATCAATAAAACTATTATTTTAATAAAATGTCAGTTTTTTATTTTTAAATGCAGTATTTTTTCATTTTTATCTGATGTATCTCTACAAATAAGAAGGTTCAAAACCTACGCTTAAGTTGATGTCTATTAGTTGATGTCTATTTACTAAAAGTAAAAATTTTCAGACTTGTTAAAACTACATGTTTCCTAGGATGTTTATGCTTTTTCTTTATCTTTGTCTACATTTTCTTGGGGTTTGTTTGCATTGCTGGTCCTCAAGCGCAGACTCAGTTCTTCAGTCAGCACGGTGCAGTAGGATTTCTGTGGGAAGGACAAATAAATATAAACAGTAGTGAAACAAATCAATCCATTGATATATTGATGAATTTAATGTAAACGTGGTTGTGTGGATGAGAGAGCATGACTGACTAAGTCTGCTTGTATCCTCTGCATTTTGCTCCTCAGTTAATGTGAAAACCAATTGGTAAATGACAGGGTTGCTTTTAACTGTACCAGACTGTGTTGCCATGAAATGATGGAGCAAACGTTACAGCCCTTTAGGCTGATGAAACAGTTTAAAACTCGATTGAATGAACACAAATGCACACTGTAGAGCACAAAACAAGGCTGTTTGGATTAGTTTCTGAAAGGTTAACACTTTGGAGATGGGTGGTTGTTGTTTTTGTCGCCTGACATGCACGCACCCTCTCCTCAGCTGCACTTCTGCGGCTCTTGGAGGTGAGCTCCAGGACAGCCAGCAGTGCTCCCAGCCCCAGGCCCAAGGAAAGAACCAGAAACATCCCCTTGAGGCTGTGTGGCTGCACAGCGGAAGACTTGGCCTTGTCTGCTATGCAGCTGCTGGCCCACCACTTGCTTCGCAGGTAAGCCAGTTCCCCTGCCTCGCTCAGCTGTAGAATTGCCACGCTGAGGTTCTTTATGATGGGTGAGCCTTAAGGAAATTCATAGATTTATTGTTAATTATACAATTTTAAATTGTATTTTCATTAACATTTTATTTTTAAAATGAGTAAGCTCACCAAGAGTGGCAGCAATGCTGTATCCCCTCATTCCAACGACTTCATGTGCTCTGACCAGCTCACAGTGGCGTGCTACTGCCAAGTCCAAAGAAACAGACTCTCCAATAAAGGCAAAGTTTCCCTCTTTTGAACGCCGGACCCCTTCGTCCATAGATGACACAAAACTCTTGCTTCTCTCCATGTGTTCATAGATTCTGCGGTACACTGGATTGTTTGAATTCTGCATGAAGGATAAACAGTATTAGAGAAAAAGCATTGACACGGGGGGGGGGGGGGGATCCATTGATTCAATGTCTGTACCTTAAAGAAAGCAAGGGTGGAAGAGCCAGCCAGACAGCCGTACTCAATTGTATCCTGATTGGCTAAGTCCTCAAAACCTTTCACTGTCAGGTGAGTGGACTCAGAGGTCTTAGAGGAGCTGAGGTTGGAGAAATAACAAGCCAGGAGGACGATGGTAAATAACCACCAGCTGCAGCAGATGACACGTCCTGAAGGAGCCTTGGGGTGTGGCCCAGCACCTGACAGCACAAAAAGAGTAATGAATCAAAGAAGTCTCAATCAAAGAGGGAGATAATTTCCAGAAAATAAACAAATCAATACAACCGTTATCACCAGTGTCTGTTTTTGCCATTTACCTTGGAGTGTCAGAGCTCCAGCTGTGTACCACAGGCTGTGGAGGAGGCTGAATCTGTTCTGCTCACTCTGAGGCTGACTCCACTCAAATGGGCTGAGCCTGCATTTCGATAAAAATGTTACTTATTAATGTGGCCACACTCAAAGAGCTTCCACTGCCAGCAGAGATGTGAAAATATCCACAGACAAGAAGTACATACCTTGATATTCAAATCCACAGCACAATCAACAATAAAAAATATTATTATCACTTTCCTTAAGACATTAAACCACCTCCATCACCAACCTGGCAACTATACAGATGCAAGCAGCAGTCCCCAGGTAGGCAATGAGAATGCCAACCCAGGTCTCGGCTGCAAAGGGGGACAGGAAATCAAATAAGCCTGCTCCCTCTGAGATGTCCTTCCTCAGCAGGATACTGATTCCTGTCTGCATGAACGGTTTGGTCATCCCCACCGCTTTCTCCCGAGCTGCAGTAAGAGTCAGCGGAGCGATCGCAAGGTCGGCCTCCTGTCGGAACGGATAAATACTGTACATTTATAGAAATTCCTGAAGGAATTTAAGAGATTCGAATTGCACCAATAACCCTGCTGATATTTTTCACACCTCACATTCATTGATTTTTAAGATATCCGTTGTGAGTTACAGCTGCCAGCTGGGTAATTCAAGCTCCTGCAGAGTGGTTGGCTGCCCTTTGACCCCTCCAAATGTCTGTTTTCATGTACTCACCCCTCTCACCACCTCTCCAATCATCCCATTCCAGTTCCCGTTCTCATCTTGTCTGCCGAAGGAAGCATCTTTCACCAGCTGCACTTTGAACTTGAAGCCCAGTTTCTTTGCCACTTCAGACAGCAGGTCCATGCAAAAGCCTTCCAGTTGAGAGCCTTTGGACATTGCATATGGCTCTTGCTAAAAGAAAATATGTCAGAAGATAATCAGTAAAAATGTGTTTTATCTTTAAACTGTGTATTTACCTTTAGAGGCTCAAAATAAACTAGTGAACTACCTTTATTGTTGTGATTCTCAACTCTGACTGCACTGATGTTGAAGAAGAAAAATAAGACACACATTAGGACAATAACTTGTAGACACAAACAATTTTCATCGTGTCAAAGAAGGGAATAAAATAATGGTTCTCAACCTCGGGGTCGGGACCTCCTCAAGGGATCTTAAAATAAATCTGAGGGGTCACCAGATGATTAAAGAGTTAAGAAAGAAAAAAAATTGTAATCGAAATACTGGATATTTCCAGGCCTCTGAAAATTCTTTATATAAAACAAAATAAAGTTGAAAACAAAATCAGCCTTTGGTTGAACTTCAAAGAGCGAAAAGAGACGCAGCAACTGTTTTCATCCAAGCCTGCTTTAGTGATGGCAATGTTGGTCTATTGGTTGGTTCACCACTTTTGTTTCAGACTGAAATATCTCAACAGGTATTGGATGCATAAGAATGAAACAATTTCATTTATGGTTCCAAGAGGATGAACCATAATGACTTTGGTGATCCCCTGACATTTAATCTAGTGCCAGCAGGTCTTAGTTTTCACCTACAGTATCCAATGAAATATCTAAACATCTACTATATGGATTGGCACTACCTTCTGTAAAGACATTCATGGTTCATAAAGGATGAATCCTACTGACTTAAGTGACCCCTTGACTTTTCTGACAATAGCATTTAGCTCAAAGCACCTCTGTGCCTACAAACAGCCTCACAAAGCTGTTAGGGTAGCTGCAGACTCTTATAGGATTCGCTTGTAGGATTTTTATTTTTATTGCTTGGTTGTTATGTTGGTATGGTATGTTTGAAAATGTAATGTAATATGTAGATGATGTAAATGTTGCCTCGTTCTTAATTATGTGGTGAAACATCATTAAAAATAGCGGCCTATTTTATAAGCATTATTTGGTCGACTATGAAACGTGAGAAAGGCGTGAGGGGGCAACACATAACATTGATACATTATGACAACTGACTACTGATTTATTTTGACAGACAAGTTCTTCACAGCTAAATTTAGCAGAATCAAAGAGCCCTTTGTGCATTGGCCATCTTCAGACTTTACTCTGACATGCAGAGATGTCTGAGGTTAACTTTGGGGCGAATGTATTGACCATCTAGACATAACTTGTTTCCTGTATCCTAGAGATCTGGCCACTCTCCTCTCCGACTTGAAACGGTTTGCACACTATAATCTATTTAGAGCAGTGTTTTAATTCAAAGAGTCTGAATGCCGTGGCACTGTGAGATGGGAGGGAAGTCAAAGAGTATCAAAAGCCTCGATTCAGGCCAAGGCCTTGGGGATCCATCACCACAGGGTGATCCTGACAACCATCAGATCCTCCTTTTCAAAAGATGACACGTATACAAGCTCTTCAAGATTTTTTGGCCACTCTGAGACACAAGGCCTTTGTTTGCTCCATTGAGTTGATTTATTACCGTTTTTTTGTGAAAGGGTCAACTGGCCTGCTTCCTTTTCTGTCTTTCTACAAGAGTTGGACAGGATGCAGCGCTACACTTTGATATTGATCCGAGCTGACGGTTTATGTATTTATGTCTCGTCAAGCCTGAGAAATTTTTACTAATCCAGCAGCGAAAACATGAGAAGTATTGGCAAAGAAACAAAGCAAGCTGTCACCACACTGAATAACAAATGCAGAGACCGGGTCAAACTTTGAAAAAAGAAAAGTGACAAAACTACATTTTCTAATGTTGTCAATCACACCACTTTCTACATCAGCACATCAGTTACAGTCACTTTCAACATGGTTTAAAATTGATCAGTGTTATCTAACAAGCCTGGTTAAATCTGTTACATTGATTAGGTGTGTCAGTACTATTTTTGCATAGGTACAGACCTGTGATTACAAAAGAGATAGTTCCTTACCTGCAGTGCACACTCCCATGTCCAGGAAAAACCCAACAGTCAATACAAAGAAGCTAGACAGCATCCTGACTCTCCTGATTTGCATCCTACAAGTACAAAAGACAATTAGTGGTTGGTTTTGCATCAGATGAATCACATGGATAAACTTAAATACATGTATATTGAGACCTTTCTTGAAAAAAATGCAACGCTGTGGATCAAATTAACAAATGAAATAGTGCCAATCATTGAGTGGAGTGCATATGATGGAAG
This sequence comes from Ophiodon elongatus, assembly GCA_016806645.1. Classification (NCBI taxonomy): domain Eukaryota; kingdom Metazoa; phylum Chordata; class Actinopteri; order Perciformes; family Hexagrammidae; genus Ophiodon; species Ophiodon elongatus. The sequence continues at coordinate 421,347 of JACSYO010001618.1, read as the reverse complement.
TCCATAGCACCTGACAAGAGTCCAAGATGTGGCTGCTGCTGGCACGTCAGACTTCAGACAGACCCCAGTGAGCTCGACTGTGATGCAGAGTGATCTGAAGTTCTTCAGATTCAAATGTGTTGAGACAGCCAACAAAGTATTTGTGGGTGGAGAAAGTGGAAGAATTTTGAAGGGGTGGGAAGAAGCAGCATGAGGTACGAACATATAGCTTTCACTGTGGAACAAAATGTGGTTATTTATGCTAAACATGTCATTGTCTTGTTACAGAACAGTACCATCAAACTTATATTGTAGTGAAGCTGAGTATCACAGATTTTATAATATTTATATTATGTGAACAAAGTTGAATATTTGCTGGAAGCAGCTGTCATTGTATATTACACTTACAGAGAGCTACTCATAAAGTTTATTTAGGAAAAAAGACATTCTCAGAAGTGTTGCTACTAATGCAATGAATTACATACTTGAATAACTTCTATAGATTAAAGAAGTGAATGAACGAATATGAATGTTTTATGTGTGTATATTCCTTTGGAGGTGTTTGTCCAAACTCAGTATTAGACAAGCTGTAACATTAGCATTTGCAGCATGACAGCACTCTCTGCTCTTTATTAACACTTTAAAAGGAAAAAAATCATACCACAGAATTGACTGACTGGTTAATGATTTTGTAAGGCCCTGAAGGTTGCTCATATTGAGGGAAAACGGAGAGAAAAGACAAACATATTGAGAGAACATTTTCATGGTGAAGGACCAAACATAAAACATACTTGTGATGTAACTTAAACATGGCCATAGAAAGAAGTTGAAGGTTCAGTAAAACGATGTAAAAAGTAAGAATCTTTTATTATGGATTGGGAACAGATAAAAACTACAAACCTGTTGAATGCTAGCAGGGAGCCAGGACTTTTTTCTACTGTGCAGCTCGTAAATCAATATTTGAAACTGTCTTTTTTGTAAGATTGGCACTCTGGATGCTCTTGTTCACATAGTGTATGTTTTAATGGACTATTTAATTGTCTAATGCAAACAGAATAACAAGAATACCAACAGGCATGATAACAAACTTGTTCAGCCCAATGAAAACATTTTCATTTGTATTTTACCATTAACATCTGAAACAATAGGCAAGATAAAAAGATAAATGTAAGAGAAAGAGCTAATGTATAACAATGTAATACATAACAATTTAGTATTTCCAAAATTATTTTGTTGTAGATTATAAATTATGTTATAAATTCAAGTTAAAAGGGGACCCTGTGCTCAGTTTATGGCTGGAAAATCAATTTGAGTGTCTGGCCAACAGGAATTATTTCTATCGCAAGATAGAAGACTGAATTAGTCACTGTGTGTTCAGCAGACATTTTATAGCTCCTGTGGTGGAACAGTGACCTAAACAACTGATTCAGCCAGTGATCAGCTCATCAGTTTGAGCTAGATCATATAGTATATGTCACACATTCCACCACATCATAGATTGTTTTCACCCCACCTGCCTGTTTGCTGACTCCCCTGTCATTTCAGATCCTCCCTCTCTGCCCGCATCAGCTCTCATTCCCCTCACCTGGTTCTCCATGCCCATCTCACCTGCAGCACATCCCCTCATCAGTCCCTCACTATTTAAGCCCTTCCACTTGCACATGTTCCCTGCCAGATTGGCTTGTGTGTTATTCCTGATTACGATCCCTTATCTGCCTGTTCTCGACAAAGATTGTTTGCCTATGACTGATCTCCCGGTGTTGACCCTGCCTGAACTTGAGTAAACTGAACTGTCCTTGTGTATCTGTCTCTGTGTCGTGCTTTTGCGTTCCTCTGCCCCGGTACTAGTAACCGTTATATTATATAAAGAGTTATTATATAAATAAATTCAACAAAAGCCTGCTGACATGGGGGGAATTGCAGTAGCTCAGCAGTGGCAAAATGAAGTAAGTGTATCTACTCCTGCTAGTGGGTGAACTTTAATTAAGTTAAAATAATTATTGGCTTTGATGGACCTCAACCCCATAACATTGTCAAATCAAGTACTGTACCAGTGGAACCAGAAGGTCAGAAAACTAACTCCACTAATCAGCTCATGGGAGTACAAAGAATTTGTGGGAATGAATTTTGTAAGGGTTGCAGGTATAGAAATACTGAGATAATGATTCCTATATATATAAACACACACACACACACACACACACACACACACATTCATTTCACTGTTCTAGCTACGTTTCACAGTTAGATTTCATCTCCTCACATTGTGGCCTTCATGCTGTTAAAAATAAGTCTTACAGTAATATATACATTAAATCATATACAAAAATATAATGTATTTGTTATTGTTTTATTTTATTATCAAATCTTTCTTATGTCTGTAAATGTAGAAAGTAAAATTACTTCTCTAGAGGTCATTAAAGTATATACTGAGGACATGATGAGTGTCCCTGATGTAACCTAATGTAGTAAAATAAGAATCACGCAATAAGTTTTATGTCAAGAAAGTTCATAATTTAGGATTTTGAGACGTCTCGCTGCACAGGCAGGGACAAACCAACAGAGACATAGAGCTACGATATACACAGCTCAAAGACCCCCCCACCCCACCCCTCTCCTCCTGAGATGGCAGGTGTAGGTCTATAACAGGTACTACATGGGTCTATAGGAAATGAAGGGCTATAAGGCGCGCAATATACGTCTCGTTGTTTTTCTCATCGCTTCTTTCTGTCGCGATCTCCAAATGAAGTTCGATGTCTTCGCTTTATCTTTCTGACCAATCGAAAAACAATGCGCGTTGCGCGCGAGGCGCAGCGGCGTCCTCCGATTGGCCGAGGTGTTTTTTTTCTCCGAAGGGGCGTATTTTTTCAACCCATCTCGACTGAATATTTAGCCTCATCCAAGGAACATTAATTCGATATCTTCAGAATTTCGTAACCCTCGATGTGGGAACCGACGTCGTTTGACAGGTCGAAACCACAACTATGAACCCGGGTCGAGTCCGTCTGTCGGACCGAAGTCACGGCGGAGATCTGACGTGCTGAAGATGACGCTGTCGCTCCCGAAATCACCGGCGAGCTAAGCTAACGGCTAGCATGTCCGCCTCGGCTGTAGTCTGTCACTAGCTGACATTTAGCTGGTGCAGTTATCCCGTTTGCCACTCGCCGCGCAGAGGACGACTTCACAAGGTAAACCTCTCCGACGCGCGCTGCGTTTTACAGCGCGGCTAAAGAAACCTGCCGTTTTGAGAAACGTTTACACGACTTTCTTCTGACCGAGAATCGTTATCAACAGCAACGAGACAAGTCTTTTTCGCAGGGGTCTGGAGCACAAAGCTGTGGACGAAACGTTGCACATTGGTGGTGTCGTGCTCTAATGTACACGCGCGAGTCATTTATGCATTCAGGCAACGGCGCGCGCACGGCGCGTCTGGTTGCTGGTTGCTGTTGGCATGTATAATTGGGCTACTAATCAACTTGCAATCCAAATGTTGTCTCTGCTGTTGTGCGCTTAAAATGGCTGACAGATGTTAGATACTCGGGTTGGTATTTAGCGCTCGTCAACCTAACTACGCACAGCAACAGGGGGAAAAAAATAGAGGACGCTGGCATTTGATTGGACCGTGGGAAATGAGGGGCGGGTACAGACTTCTGCTTCGACCAATGGAGAGACAGCATCGGTGCACGCATGCGAGCCGTGCAAGTTACTGTAGTTGTGTTTGTGCAGCAAGAGTACTTGAGGTAACATGCTGTGTTTTTATTACAACAGCAGCAGCGTTGACCCCTTTTCACCCAGTGACTGTTGTGTCTAGAATCGAGAAGGAAACGCAGTAAATCTTACCAAAAAAAATGCAAAATAAGAGTGCACTCTTTATACTGGCAGCAGTAAAGGAGCATGATTAATTTGGGTGACACAACATTCATACCGATAGACTATAAAACAAGCTCTGAGGGCAGAATATGATATAATTTTGGAACCAGATTATTAACCATTCATGTTTAAAGGCAATATTATATAATTAATTGCTTATAACATTACAACTGTTGGTATTTAGATTTTTTTTATAATCAAGAAAATATACTTTGAACTGCATGGCGTGATAATAGGGAGGGTTGCCCGAATTTATACATGCACGCTCACACATTTGGAGCCACAGTCCCACAGTGGGGTTAGCTTATCTAGGATAACTGGATACACTTTATGGTGATCAATCAGATAGTGGGTAAATGGTGATATCCTTAACATTTCCATGGCATTGCATAGGTGTTTCAATATAAATAGCCAACATTGTAGATTAATGTTATTTTATAATTCAACATTTACTGCAGGTTTCACTCGTGGTGTGATAATAACCTGATATCAAAATAGTTATTTCCCAGTAAAATCCGATTCAGATTTTATTGACTTGAGACCATGGTTACATGGTATAGATTACAACATATACAACTTTATAATGACAGAACGACAGCGACTGTAACTCTTAATGGATAATTATGCAAAGTATAAAGTGTTGACACACATTGCATTAAATCATTTATTTTCCCTTTGTACCTGTTAGGGAGCTGGTTTAAACTCCCATGCGGAAGGTGAGGAGGTGGGAATGTGAGACAGTTGCTAGTGGACTCAACATGGGTAGGGGCCGAGGCAGAGGGAGAGGAAGGGGCAGGGGATCATCTGGACAGTTGCGGCCCCCCTCGCCCTACAGATTGCAGCTCTCTCCATCCAGGGAGACTTTGACGTACGCTCAGGCGCAGAAAATAGTGGAAGTGGACCTAGAGGGAAGGCTCCATCGGATTAACATCACGGATGCTCTGCCAGTTATTACCGAGGACGAGATGATGGCCCAGGACATTGCTGAGTGCAACAGCAACAAGGAGAACAGTGAACAAACGCAGACTAAAACTAGATCGTGGAGGAAACCCTCAAACAGTAAAAGCAGGAAGAGTGGTAAAAATACGTCTCACCAGAACCAACGGTCCGGCTCCCAGCAGCACACAGGGCCTACTAATTCTCTCCAGCAACCGTCCCACCAAATCCCTCTGCCTGAACCCATCTTTCGTGTGCTGAGTTCAGTTTGCCCCTCAGAGGCGCCTCCTCTCCCGACAGCCTACTATCGTTTCATAGAAAAGTCAATGGAGGAACAGGACAGTGTGGCTGAGTACGACATGGACGAGGAGGACCTGGCCTGGCTGGAGATGGTGAACCAAAAGAGGGTGTGTGACGGCCATGCATCTGTCTCTGCAGACACCTTTGAGCTGCTGATCGACCGCCTGGAGAGGGAATCCATCTTGGAGTCCCGCAGCCAGGCGCTGTCCCAGAGTGCCGTAGACGAGGACGCTTTCTGCTGTGTCTGTCTGGATGACGAATGTTTGAACAGTAATGTCATCCTGTTCTGTGACATCTGCAATCTGGCCGTCCACCAGGAGTGTTACGGTGTGCCCTATGTACCCGAGGGTCAGTGGCTGTGCCGCTGCTGCCTGCAGTCTCCCTCCCGTCCTGTAGACTGTGTGCTTTGTCCCAACCGAGGAGGTGCCTTCAAACAGACAAGTGATGGACGTTGGGCCCACGTTGTCTGTGCCATATGGATCCCAGAGGTGTGCTTTGCCAACACGGTGTTTTTGGAGCCTGTTGAGGGGGTCAAGAACATCCCTCCTGCCCGCTGGAAACTCACCTGCTACCTGTGTAAACAGAAAGGCAGAGGTGCATCCATTCAGTGCCACAAAGCCAACTGCTACAGGGCCTTTCATGTCACCTGCGCCCAGAAGGCTGGACTCTTCATGAAGATAGACCCAGTCCGGGAGACGGGCGTCAACGGTACCACCTTCTCTGTGAAGAAGACTGCTTTCTGCGAGCATCATTCTCCAGTGGGGTCTCGGCGGGACGGGTCTGGAGACGAGTCAGTTGAAGGGAGACTGGTGGGGGGCAGGGGTAACCGGGGTCAAAGGTCCTACACTCAAAGCCCCCCACCACCACCACCAAACAAGAAGGGTACCAAGGGCCAGAAGAAGAAGAATACGAAGGGGTCTGGTCGGTCGACACGCCGCTCAACTGTGCCTGTGCTGCTCGTGCCTCAGATCCCCTCTCACAGGTGTGACATTTGCATACTGTCGGAATTTACATAGTCAGCATGCCTTATTAATTTACTGTGGTGTCTGCTGCCTTACAAGATATTATTAATATTCTTGCAGGGTTCCACAGGAAACACTCTCCAATCTAATTAGATTTTGATCAAGTGCATTAAGAACGAGTACTTTATACTTCTATTGAAACTTAAAATAACCATCCCATAAAGTCATAAGTTAGTGGCGTTATTATGATCATCAGTACTGCCACATAGGTTTTAATGTATAACTGTAACATCTCCACAGGCTGAACAAGATCTGCACAGGAGTTGAAGTCCAGAGAAAGAATCAGTTCATGCAGAGGCTTCATAACTACTGGTTACTGAAACGACAGTCACGAAATGGGATGCCTTTAATACGCCGACTTCATTCCCATCTACAGGCCCAAAAGACTTCAGAGCAGGTAAAGAGAGAGAGAGAGAGAGTGCGTTTAAAAGGAAAATTTGAGAAATAAACAAACCTTCTAATAAACAAATACCTAATAACTCCTATTAAAGCTGGCGCCCACATTGATTTTGCCTTGGTTAATATATCTGTTGGGTGGCGCATGATAATTGATTCACACCAGTGTATTTACATTAATTTGAGTATCAAGCCTTCACTGAACCAATAAAGTCTTTTCGGGACGGAGTCAGCCAAGTCACTTGAATCAAACCACTTCACACCACGTTTGTATTCTCACACACTGAAATCAAACCATAAGCCAAGACATCACACTTGAAATGGCTGATTGAAATAGATGGCGGGCTTTCACACGCCCCTTCACAGCTCTGTTATCTGCTGTAGACCTCTCACAGCTGCAGAGGGCGGTGACGTGTGAAAAGTGAGGGATATTGGTTACAATCTATTGCCCACTCATTTATGATGGCAGGGGATGCCTTAAGGTGTTTGAACCATAACATGCAAGTTTAAAAAGATTTGCTCTTGGATGTGTTTGGGATTGTAAAATGCATTATTATGACGGCATACATTTTTACATTTTATTTTACATTTTTATGTCCCCGTGGTTGCTTTTTTTTTTTTTTTACTGAAAATGTTTATTGTGTGCAAATTAAAATCTAAATTGTGATGCATCTATTTTTCACCGAAATTGTCATTACGCAGATTTTGCTTATTGGACATGTGACCTGATCATTATGATTTTCTCTCTTGCTGGAAAACCAATAAATAAAGTTTCCAATAAGAGTCCCAGAATATCTCCTCACTGCTCTCCAACACTACGCTAGAGGAAAGACTGATTGTGTTCTCTTTGTGCTTGTTCCTTTTGTGTTCAGAGGGAGCCGGATGAGAAGCTGTGTGCTGCGAGAGACGAGCTACGGTACTGGCAAAAGCTGAGGCAAGACCTGGAAAGAGCCAGGCTTTTGGTGGAACTCATCCGCAAGAGAGAGCGGCTAAAGAGAGAACAGGTGCATTATAGAGGCAGTGCGAGACAAGCTATAATTATTTGGGGTTATTTTTTACAAGACTTCCGTCAGCATTCTCATACAGAAGCACATCTGTTAGAGCTGAAACAATTTTTTCAAGTAATCAGTCGATAGGGAGAAAATTATTCAGCAAGAATTTGATAGTAGATTCATTATTTAAGCAATTTGCCCCAAATCCAATGCTTTTTTTTTTTTTTTGTCATCTCAATGTTTGGAATTTGGACTGTTGAGCGAACAAAACATGGAATTTTAATATCTTTTAAATACCTTTTCTGAGATTTCATAAATGATTAATCACTTAAGAGAAAATAATCATTTAAGAGAAAATAACAAGAACATTATTGAAAATAATCGTTAGATGCTCCCTTTTATCTCGGTTCTATTTGGAGTTTGTTATTCACTTGAATCACCGTAGCGTGGCTTTGTTATTCCGCTCCTCACCCGTGTGTGTTTACGTCATGGCTCCTCAGATGAAAATTCAGCAGGCTGCTCTCGAGTTGAAGTTGACCCCTGCGTTGGTTCTTCTGCGATCCACCTTGGAACAACTGCAGGAGAAGGACGCGGCAAAAATCTTCTCTCAGCCTGTCAATCTGTCAGAGGTTGGTGCAGTTAGAAAACAGTCTGCTTAAATACACACTTTAGATCAAGCAGCATAATTGCTTTGGCTTTGACTCGGCTAACAGTCTCATTTTCATCATTCACTGAGGTCCCAGATTACTTGGAGTTTATTTCCCAACCCATGGACTTCTCCACCATGTGTACCAAACTGGAGGGACATGCCTATTGCTCCATCGCGGATCTAGAGAAGGACTTTAACCTCATGATCTCCAACTGCCTCAAGTACAACTCCAAGGACACCATGTTTCACAAGACGGCCTTACAACTCCGGGAGGTGGGTGGAGCCGTCCTCCGTCACGCACACAGGCAGTCTCAGAGCATCGGCCTGGACCCCAGCACTGGGATGCATCTCCCAGAGTCTCCGAACAAACATGGCTTCTACAACTGTACATGGGACGACGGTGAGTTGAGAGTGAGAACAAACTATTTCTCCATGTTCATAACCCTCAAGCCTCATATCTGTTTGTTTCTTCTTCTCTTTTCTTTTTTTTTTTGAATACCCTCTTCAGTCGACTCTCTGTTGGACCCGGAGAACAGGCTGCACTTAACCACAGACGAACAGCTGAAGGCCTTACTGGACAAACTGGACATGGTTGCATCCATGCGCACCAGTGGTGGCCGAACCAAACGCATCAGGTTGCTGCGCAGAGAGATCAACTCTCTCAGACAGAAGATGAACCAGCAGCAGCAAAACTCTCAGTCTGTGAATGGCAATGAAAAAGACGACGAAGGAAAAAAGGAGGAAGAAAAGAAGCAGAAGAAAAAGAAAAAGAAGACAAATGGACCTTTGACAGCCATGTCAAACTCTGGGACAGGTAAAACAAAAAATATATATCCCTTTCATATAGTTTGTGCCATTTGGTCATTGCTAACATAATATGGGCAGTAATGGCACATTATTTAATGTATTTAGAGCAACTAACAAATATTTGCATTATTGATTAATCTGCGGTTTTGTTTTTTAATAATTAATAATCTTGCCGAGTGCATGTCAAATTGTGATGCCTATTGTAATTCCCTAAAGTCCTATGTGACGTCTTCCAGAGTCTTGTTTTGTCCGATCAACAGACAAATTCATCATAATCATTTAACAATGAATGAAACCTCGAAAAGCAGCAAATCCTCATATTGGAGAAGCTGCAACCAGTGAAGTTCCGAGATTTTAGTTAATAGATCACATATAAGATTCAATGACTAATCATTTCAGCTGTGTTTATAATAAATTTGTCTTTGCTCCAGATGACTCTCCACCTGTGCTTGAACTCACCTGCCCAGTATCCTCGCCGCTGCCAGGAGATGCTCCTCTCGAACCTCCGGTCCTGGGCATCGTACCCGGAGGGCGAAGGTCTCCTGGGCGCTCCTACAAGCGTCAGAGGTCGTCCCGCAGTGGAAGCAAGAGCCAAGGTGAAGATGAGGCTGAAGTTGGTGAAACGCCATCATCACAACAGGAGGCAGTTCATGAGGTTACTCCGCTGGGGACACCCCCGACTCTGCCTTTGGTTGGAGTCGGTCGTCGTACGTCTGTTCTGTTTAAAAAAGCTAAAAATGGGGCGCGAATGGTGAAAAACAAGTCCCCACCACAACAGAATGGTAAAACGTCTGAGGGTAAAACCAACGGGTTGGACAGCAGCCCTGCCAGCCCAAATTCCCCCAGTGTGACCAACATCACCACCTTACCTCCCACTCCAAACGCCTCCCCTGCACCTCCCTCTCCTTCCTCACACCACCTGAGGTCCAGAGGCCCCAGCTCAGAAAGTGAAGCAGACAAACTCCCTCCACCACCCAGAGAAGGAGGTAAGGACAAAATAAATCACTTAAATACAGCGAGAGATTATAAAAAGTCCATATTCGTCACCATTTCATTGGTGTTTCTGCTAGGCCTGACAAATGGAAAGCACACCTCTGTAGACCACGATGATGACGACCAAAAACTAAAGTGAGTATTGAGTCACAGAGGCAGGTTTGTGCAGCCCAGAGGATTTAGTGAATTTAACTTAAACACTTGTACAAGTAAGACGTTTAGCATAAGATTAAGAGCATGTTCTTGCATGAAGCCCATTGTCTTTGAAATGCCGAGCCATTGAATAGTCTCGGTGACCCCGAGGACTCGACTATTTGACGATTCAAACTAAGGAGCCTGATTTGACTGCCAATTGTCGCAGTGATCTTGACACTGTGGTTATGAAACAAAGGATCAGTCATAAATAACATAGTATTTTCAAAATCAAAGAATAGGCTCACATTTATTAATATGAGCACTCGCATAAGAAAGATGCACATCCAAGCACTATATATATATATTTTGAATTTATGAACAATTCGCTCAAATCAACAGGCGCGTTGAAACAGCTGTTTTGCGGCTTCCAGCTCTCTCTCTCTCTCTCTCTCTCACTCACTCACTCACTCACTCACTCACACACTCTCTCACTCACTCACACTCTCTCTCTCTCACTCACTGTCTGTGTTGCAAATGTTCTCGCGGTGGGACTAATAAAGTCTTATCTTATCTTATCTTATCTTATCTTGTATCGCTCCTTCTGTGGATTAATAAAATGGGTGGAAATAGAATCAGGACCAAAAGTTCAATTTACAACCACAAAAAGCCAGAAGGATAAGAAACCGTGTCTCTTGTTTATTGACTCGCCACAACTACCGAAACACACACACACAACAAACAGCGCTGTCCATTATTCTGAAACAACACTAAGCGATGGCAACATGAATCTCCAATCAGATTTGACTATGTAAATTCTTAATCGGGGTCACCTCTAGAATAGATAGTCTGACCGTAAATTGGGTGTTTACTTAAAATTCACCCTACTCTCTTGCTTTTCTCTCCTCTTGTTTACAGCTGTAGTGTCTCCCCACCCAAAAGAAGTCGTGGTAAACCTGCGTTGGCAAAAGTTCCTAACAGTGAGCACGGAGACATCTGTGGGTCTGGTGTGTATGATGAGAAGGCAATATAAAACAGTGACAAGACCATTTTTGAGTGTTTTAACGGATGCATAATGTAAAGGTTTTGCACACAAAGCTTTTTATGGGCAATACAATTTTATGAAATTTTCAGTTTTGTCTCAAGAGGTGTCCTGAATACAAATTAATTGGCTGCATTGTAATATCCTGTTCGCAGGACAGTCTACACTTCTGTCATTAGATAGTGAGGCCGAGCTCGGCCCTCTGGACCTCGTTTGGGCCAAATGCAGAGGATATCCATCATACCCAGCAATGGTGAGGACGGCTTTGCTCTTGCAGTTTATTCTGTATATACTAAGTTTTAAAGCTGACAAAGATAAAAAGGCCTCATTGCATCCCATAGAGGGGGCATAATTTGACATAATTTGTTGTTCCAGATTGTTGATCCAGATATGCCCCAGGAAGGGCTTCTTCACAACGGCATCCCCATTCCAGTGCCTCCCGTGGAGGTGCTCAAACTGGGCGAATGGAGAGAAACGGAAGAAGGGGAAAAGCTCTTCTTAGTGCTTTTCTTTGACACCAAAAGAACTTGGTAAGATTCAGACAGGCAGGCTAAGACCCTCGTGCTGAATTTGAAAACAATCCCTCTGAATATTGTGCCTCTTGGTTTTCAGGCAATGGCTCCCTCGGAACAAATTACTGCCGATGGGGATGGACGACACGGTCGACAAACTGCGCTTAATGGAAGGCAAGAAGCCCAGTGTTCGCAAGTCTGTACACACTGCGTACGACCGGGCCATGGTGCATTTAAATCATGTGAGAGGAAATCTAAACTTCACTCCCTCCAATTTTATATAGAATTTTAGTTTTAAGATTTTATCATCTTAAACAGGCTGCGTGGTTATATGTATAGAAGCTTCATCAATGCTCTTATAAAGGTGGGGAAGTAAAGCAAAGGGTTAACAGTTGATGGTATAATAGAGTTTTCTGTCATGAAACTGTTTATCTGATTTATAAAATGGAGAAAAAAGTGCTTGAAGACATTTTCCTAGATAAATTTGTTCATTTATTCATGTAATTTTTGTAAAAGATTTTACACAACCACTGTTGCTATGTGTCTATAGAAAGTTTTTATTTTAGGCCAAAGTGAGTCAAGACTTGGGTGAGAGAAGTGTAAATATTAAATCTTCAAAGGGAACGTCTTGATTCAAAACATATTTAGATTGTATTTGCCATTGAAATGTGTTTAATGAAGTGTGAAAGTCCCACGTAATGTTCACGTCATATCTGGACTCCACAGGAGTTTGGCTTTCGAAGAAGCGTTTAATTTTTGCAGTCAAAAAATGACTATAAGTCATGAATTATATTTCTTTGTGGTATATATGTAAACTTTATTTTCAAATGAATGTAAAGGGCACCACACTTGAAACCATTCCTTCAGATTTGATTATTGATATTGAACTGAGCATTATCGAAAATAACCACAACAAACCTGCTCATCGACATTGAATTTACATCCAAGCCACCAGTGGATCATTACTTAGTTTGACTCCTAGAATATGTTTTGAGTGTGTACACATTTTATTCAACAATTCTGAGAATTGTTCAGTTAATACAGAATATTTGTCAAAAGAACAATTTGAAATGAAAATACATACTGATACCGGATGCCACGGCAAACATTGAACTTTTAGTCCAGATATGACGCGTCGTAGGTGGGACTTTAGAGGTCTTTACTTATTTTTCCATATTGTGAAACTGTGTTATGATACTAGAAAGTTGGAGTACCCGGTGCAGCTACTTGGTTAGTGAGGTGTGAAGCCACTACAAAGATGAAGCTGATTATTATGTGGTTATGACAAATTCTACTGCGATCACTCACTTAAGAACTTGCAAATCTGGCTGAAATGACTTGAAAAGCACAACGAGTTTTAAAGAAGATTTGTAGGATTGGTGACTCCTGGAGCCATATATGTGGCAAAAATGTGTGTGTGTGTGTGTGTGTGTGCGTGTGCGTGTGTACAGTATATACATATATGAATACAACCTCCGTGTAGTAAAGGTGCATGTGTATAGTTTTGTAAATATGTAAATGTATGTTTATATTGGCTTACATGAAGTAATTTAAGGAATGCAAAAATCAAATTTAGATTTTAATTTATAATTTGTGGCAGTCGAAAGTGTTATTTAAAAAGTAAAATATTGAAAAGATTTATGTATGATGCTAAGTAGCTCTTTGTAACAGTGATGGTATTCACCAACATGTCAGAATATATTCTCTAGAAGTGAGGCGGCACAAGACCTGAGCTCCGTAGGCAGCAGTGACCGCACTAGTCTACAAAAGCGTTTTTTTTTTTGTTTTTTTTTCTTGGGTGGCACAGGAGATTTTTGATCTTGTCATTTGAATTGTACTGCAAGATCTATAATCTGCCTGAGACAATATTTTCTCACACAAGAATAAATGCTGTTTGAAACAACTGTGTGTCCGTACATGGTATTATCCGAGTTTAAAGTGAACGTGGCCTTCTGTGTGTCCCACTTCATTACAGGATACTCCACAATTTCTAGGAAAATAAAAGGTAAATATTGTAAGCTCCGATTTCATCGAGGTCTTCCGCCTCACCAAAGCCTTGAAGATCGAGTCTCTGTGTGCTGCTTTAGTCCTGCATCTGTACCCCACTGGGGTTAGACGTGCACACTGAGACACTATTATATATTCTTAACGATATACATCCGAACCCTGAACCGGTCACCTGCTTGACCCATTTCTATGGCATCAATTGAGGCCGAGAAAAAAAAAACTCACTGCAAGTTCCTGAATACGTCGCGAGTTACAGTAACAATATTTATCAAGTGTCCACAATATATTAGTCACATGTCAAAGCTTGTACTCTAAGCATAATTATCTTAAGTTATCTCGGTTCACCATTGGTATTAACCCTTTGTTGGCCGTCAAAAGGTAAATACTAGGTCATTTTGAGCCACAGTGCACATTCATTCTGGCTGATTGGTCTAACGGCGGCTCAGAGGAGGGCGGGCCTTCAGGTCTCGCCACGCCCCCGGAGTTATACACAGCAGCATAACACAAAGACATCATGACAGTAAGAATATTAGATTTTGGTAATGCTTGATTTCATGGGTCCCCTAATAATGTTTTTGACGTTTCCAGGAAAATAACGATGTAATATGGAACTAATAATAATAGTATAATCACTTCTCAGAAATCCAAGTAAATATTCACTCATTACTCATTTGCTGTTGGAAACTTTATTCTTTATATTTGTAGAACTGAATGCTTGCCTTTAAATACATTTCCCATAATTGAATCCAAAGCTCACCTGCCATGCACTTCAAAAGATTCAAGCAATTAACTGGCGGTCTACCAAGTGTCTGTTTTTCCTTTATTCATAATTAGTACCAAATTAAGTAGTCCAAGAAACTCATAGGAAAATATTTCGGAAATACCAGACCCAGAAAATGTTTTGGTAGGTTATAAATGAAGCTCATTCACATCAACATCTCTAATTAATCAGAAGAAATGTAGATTTGTGCAACCTGGGATTTATTTCATAATACTATAGACATACTCTTAAGACTTCAATTGACAGAAAAAAAATTCTCAAAAAGGACACGAGGATGAGGCTACTGTTTATAGACAATTATTACAAAACTATTATCCAAAAGGATGAGTCGCCTGAAGTCACTACATCAAGTGCCGACTGATAATTGTACTAGAAGTACCTGCAGGAAAACACTGCGTGAGCTCAGTGGCGTCTCCTTAGCTCAACTAGATGACAATGAAAACACTCAGAATGACGAGTGTGTAAAGTGATCGGGTGTAACACGCTGGGATTTCCTACTTGTTTTCTCGCACGAAATGTAAAATGAATGAAACCTGATCATTTAGATTTGACAGAGAAACATCAGTGGGATATGAAACGACATGTTTTCAAGTTCTGTCCCAGGGATGTGCCTCCACATCCACAGAGGCCTGTTCGCGACCCTGTATGACGCGTCGGTGGCCCATCCCTGTTCTGGCAGTTCCAGTTGTTGTTGTTATTCCAGTTCATGTGAAGCTCAAAAACTCAACATACATTCATTTCTTGCATATCCTGTTTTGTAACACCGGGATGTTTTTTTTTTTTTTTTTTTTGTTCCATGAAAGAAATCTAAGAACTAATCTGAGAAAGGTAGTTTAAGTTAATGTCACACCTCATTTTAACTTACTGCCATGAATAGTTATAGCATATGAATGCACTGTCATACTGTGTGATACATTCACTGTCCGTGAGGAAATCTTCCTTCTTGTTACAGTAATAAAACAATATAAAAACATACAATTAAATATCATTATTTTCTACCACAGATCGATTTAAAACGCACTAACGCTGTTTTGCCCTGACTGTTTCTGATGATCGAAAGCAGTGATCCGATGACATGCTTTCTAGTTAAGGTAAAGAAATAATACTAGCTTGAAAGAGTTCATTCCTTCTTAAATAGTGTGAAACTGTTGTAGTGTTGTAGAGATTCCAGTAGTCAATGTCTGTCAAGTCCAACAAGAGTCAAAAGGGGGTTCAAAAATATCGTGGAACCAGTGTACAAACTATTGTTGAATGAGGTCGAGCGCTAGGAGAGTCCTATAGAAGAGATAAGAAGCCGTTATCTGTGGAGTCTTGCTGGTCAGATTTCCCGCCTCGAGAGCTCTTGCTGGGGTTCGGGGTGGTTGAATACTTTGGGGGATATCTGATGAATAGACGGTCCTCCTCCTTTTTAATCCACCGTAGAAGCTTAGTGATAGCTGTAATAGCACAGGCCTTGGTCACCAGAGGACTGAAGCAGGTGTACAGCTCAAACTTACTTGTGACCTGCAGCAGAGAGGGAAATGAGCAGTTCAAGTCTTATTTTAGCAAACTGAAACAATCAGGCACTGAATTGTCTGACATTTTGGGAAACACTCTTATTTGCTTTTTTGTTTTTTTTCCTCTAAGAGTTAGATGAGAACATCGATACTCAAAAATCTGTTAATTTAATATGAAGCTACAGAACACCCTACGCATTACAGCCTGAGCAGCAGAAAGCCTTGGGTTGCGTTTGCTTTCTTTGCCTTGTTTTTACAGCACAATATAATATTTATTCAGCCACTCCCTAAACTACTCACTTTACAGATTCCTCCCATCCATTTGTTTGACTTATTTTTATGTCTGCTCTGTCCAAAAGTTAAAAAGAAATCCACATACCAGCACTCCTAAAGCTCACTATTTAACAGGCTGTGTACATGAAGTCACTGTGCTCAGTCAAGAAATATTCCCGCACACAACCCCCAGTAAAACCACAACAGCAAGCTTTTACCAATTGTTTAGTCTTTCTTCTAAGCCAAGCTAACTGTCTCCTGGCACCAGCTTCATATTGAATGGACAGATACGAGCGTGACCTCGATGTTCTCACCCAACTCTCCGTAAGTAAGCGAATAAATGTATTTCCAAATGTTTCCTGTAAAAATCCTTAAAATATATATTCAGACACTCGTGTCAAAGACAGCTGAATAAATGCAATGACAGTATTCTGAACAAGTTGTATGTAGTGACAGTGATAATGTATCATAAACACAGCAACAAACCCAGGCCAGCAGAGTTTCCCTCTCAGCGACGTGGTAGATGAGCTTGAGGGGTCTTGAGGTGCTGTGGATGCGGCTGTGCATATAACGATAGAGGTCCAGCAGTCTCATTTTTTCCTCTTCACTGCTGTATGGGGCCTCCATCTCTGGGCTGCACGCAACAACACATTATACAGGTTAGACAGGAAAGGCATACAACGTTTCCACATAAACAAAGATAAGAGTGATAAACAAAAACACGAGGGTTCCGGTGTACTGATGAGACAAAGATACGCAGTCTTTTTGCTCTATGTAACTTCATTCTGAGCCATGTAAATAACATTAGTATTATCATTCAGCGTGTAGGGCTGTGATCATTTGTATGATTTCACTTTCATTGTCACGGGTTCTATTGGCTGCTGCTGTGTGTAATAAAGCACCCAATGCTTTCAGTTCAGCTCATTGAGAGATAAGTGGAGGGAATTGGCAAAATTAGTGGAAGGCAATTTGAACTTCTTACCATTTGTATTTGTCTGCGCCCTTGTAACTGGAAGCTCATTTAAAAAAAAAAAAAACTTGTATTCTAAACACTAACCACACTAAGCTGTATTTCCTTAATAGAGGAAATGGGCTTTCATGCTTTCTCTTATACAAGGTATTTACACTTCTTGAGACTAAGAAAATGTTATATTTCAGACACATTTATAAAAACAAAAAGAGGTATTACACATGACCAGTATCGCTGTCTAACTTGCCTACATGCAGTGCAAATTTGTGTTAGAATGTTTTACAAAAGCACAAATTGAATGACTTTTTTCATTTTTTTAAACATAAGAGGCTAACGAGGCTAAACTGTCCCTGATGTAGTTGCACAGAGAATATCAGACACACACACACACAAAAAACACACACAAAACACACACACACACACACACACACACACACACACACACACACACACACACACACACACACACACACACACACACACACACACCTGGTGAACTGAGTTAGCTGGCGGTAGTTGTCTGGCACATCAAAGGGCTTGTACATGAAGTGTCTGAGGTCTGAGACGCCCACATCGCTCACGCTATATGACTGGACTTTGGCTATGAGGCTCAGGGAGTTCTGAGCCATCATGGCCTCCTCGATCTTCCTCTTGCACTCGGCTACAGCGTAGAAAGCCTCCTTGTCTGTCGAGAGCAGCAGCAAGCAAACAGTGCATTCTGGAGGGTCCAGGTAAGAAATGTATGCATAAAAGTAACAGTCAGGATTAAAGAGGGGGAGGCAGATGGGAGTCCAGATCTCTCCAGCCTGAAAGGCAGAGGAAGCTCCGATTAGGTTGAGCAGGAGGTGGACGTCAGCGGGCTCCAGTCTTGCGTCCTCGATGACTGTCTTTTCTTGGACGATGGTGACCAGCTGGTTCTTGGCAATGAGGATGGAGAAAACCAGATTGGGGGTGATTGCTTTCTGCAGGATCTGGCTGAGAGAGTCCCTGAGAGAAGAAGCTATGGGCAAGCAGTGTACTGCTGCTAGCAGGAAGCTGGGGTCAGAATCCACCAGGTTGAGGAGACCGTCCAGGATCTTCTCCGAGCCCGCCAGGAGTCTCCTCAGGTCGTAGTTTTTCTTGTGTTCAAAGATGCGGGAGATGCTGGCCTGGGTGAGCATGCTGATGATCTGGTAGTACACATAGAGGAGCTCTCCACGGAGCTGCTGCTCAGTCTGACGACTGCTAGAGACACACACCAGCACGAGGGGCCCTTTCTGTAAGAACACCACGATGTGCTCCGCTGATGGAAGGAAGAAAAGACAGCAGAAAACATTAAGGATAATACTGGAAGTAATGTTGAATGTCGACTAACAAATCCCCTAGTGATCAACAGCTCTGCACTCAAAAATATTGGACGTGTTGTGGACTTTAAAATGAGGCATTTCCAAAATAAAAAATAAAAAACTATAAATCCAAAGTGAAAGTGAAAACAATTCTGTAAATGCATAAACCTCCCCTTGCTCATTGTATGTCTCAATGAAACAGCACTTTTTGTCAGTTGGTAATAACTACTTTGTCCTCTTTGGCAAACTAGAACCACAGCGGCCACATTTACTGGCTTCTCCTACACAATACACAATCCTCTGTGAAATGTCTTTACTTGCTCTCATTTATGTAATCAGACAATTACATTTACAATAATGTTGCAAAAGTTATGTGGGAAAAAAATCCCAATAATGCTCTCACCTGAATAGATTGAGCGGATGATATTATCTCCACTTTGAACAAAGGAAACCAGCGCCATCATGACTCCCATTGTAGATGAAAGAGCCTCTTCGCTGCCATATCGGGAATAGATGGGTTTGCCGGCTTCACTCAACACAAAAATATGCTTCCTGTGCTGCCGCCAGCTTTCAGCTGTCACATCCTCATCACGATGGGAAATAAAAGCAGGAGATTCCTGGATGCCCGCCTCCAACAGGGGAGATGACCTCCCCTTCACACCTATTCCTTGCTCCTCCAGCTTGGCCTTAGCCAGCATTGTAACAGCAAACTCCCCGGAGTCGCCGCGGTCATTGTCAGTGGCAGCATCCTCGGCTCCTTTGTCAAGGGTCGGGGAAGACACATTGTTCTGACACTCAGAGTTTTCTGTCTCCTCAATCTCCAGCGTTGTTACCTGGTTAGAATGGATCTCTGCATCCAGACTCTTCTCCTCTTCTGTAACATCTGACAGGATTGAATCGGCAGGCTCCTGATTGTTAACAGTGGTGCTGTCGTTTCTCTCCACCGTATAAGGAAACATGTGATTCCCCAAGAGGGAGAGAGACGTTGCCAAGGTGTCAGCTAAAATGATAACAAAAATGTAATTATGAAATGAATGATAAAGTGTAAGATGTAAGCTAAAATGTGAAAAGATTTAATTAAAGATTAAGTCATTTACCAGGTGGATTGCTCTCACAGGGTGGATCACAAATCTTCACTCCCTGTGCCTCTCCTTCTTGATGAT
The DNA here is from genome assembly GCA_016806645.1 of Ophiodon elongatus. Classification (NCBI taxonomy): domain Eukaryota; kingdom Metazoa; phylum Chordata; class Actinopteri; order Perciformes; family Hexagrammidae; genus Ophiodon; species Ophiodon elongatus. Next base: position 401,702 of record JACSYO010001618.1, on the reverse strand, counting down.
TGTCTCTCTCCATGATACCATCCCAGTCTCTACAGATTAAAAACAAACAAAAACACACACACTTCAACCAAACAATTCAGAATAAACAGCTTTAGCTTCATATGAATGTCGGTGGTCGTAGTTGAACCTTACATGCATCACATTAGCTTATGAATAGGAGCACTTATACTGGACCAGTGGTCAGGTCACATGATTACAGATGAAAACTGGTTACAGAGAATTACAACTCACAGATACCAAAGAGACTCAGGAATGTAACACTGATTACAACTTCTGGCTAATGTTATACTGCAGATCCAATCGACTGCCGTTTGGCAGTCGATTGGACGGAGAGACGAAAGTATTTGACCGCCAGAACTAAGGGGACTAACTAACGTTTATAATAGCTTAACTTACTTATAAAGCTAACTTGCTCACCTCCAGAAAGCTTACTTTTTTAACCTGATAAATATTTGACTGTATAATTCCGTTGCAACTCAGTAAACGCTGGCTGTAGTTACATGGCTAACACTGACTGCTAGCAAGCGACACACACACATACAGATCAATTTCATGGCCTCGACTTAACAGTGAGCTTGCAAGCAATCGTGGTCAGCTAAAATGAGACAGATAATGACAAAGAATAACACTTACGATATTGTACCGTCGAAACGTAGGGTTGCACATCTAATTCACTGCATCAACTTTCATCAGCAGCCCGGCAGCAAACAAGCTGTCAGGAATGAGAAGCAGAAAACAAAATTTCCTCTTACGACAGCAGACATCCGGAATCTCTACTGACAAGCTAAACGGACCAATCAGTGACCTCAATGGCCACGGCCAGCCCCGACGAGCTAAACTGACCAATCAGTGATCTCGGTGGCCACAGCCAGCCCCTACAAGCTAAACTGACCAATCAGTCACTTCGGTGGCCACGGCAAGCCCCCGACAAGCTAAACTGACCAATCAGTCACCTCAGTGGCAACGGCTGGCCACGCCCCCTCGTGTCACCTTCCAGATAGCAAAGTAACGTACATTTTAGCTGGGTAAGCTAAATATACAACGTGTTTTTAGGATGTTTCAGCGGTTTGAAGTAAACGTGTACGGCTTGTGTTGCTTTCTATAATACAACTATAACACAGGGAAGACATTAGGGGATATTTCGATATGGCAACTAACGTAACCAGCTGTTAGTTATCCACATTTGTCCCTCACCGCTGCGTACGCTGCTCAGTATCATAGGGTTGCATAAGGAAATCTTGGGGAGAAAATTGAATACGTTATTTTACATCTCATCCAGAAGCGTGTTGGATCTGTAGTGTTATTTTTTGTCGTCTGACATAAGTCTCCTGTTTGTCCGGTGAGATAAAATGTTGTTCAGGGGCGACACGACACAACGTTTCAATACAATATGTTCACCGTCACGGCCGGTTGGAAAGGAAATGCAGGATTTAACCGTCAGCCATTTCTTTGAAGGATGTTTTATTTATGTTTATTGTTTATTCAATAATTGCACATGTACAATTTCATAAATCGTCAATAACAAACAGCAAAATACATTTAAATAGAGTCAAATTAACAAGCCAAGGGGCAACCGCAGAGAGAGAGAGAAAAAGAAACAAAGCATAAAATAAAAATGGACACTAAGGCACAAACTCTGATTGTATAATTGTTCTCATGGCCTTTTTGTTAGAACAGCCTTTAATTAAGAGTGTTTATATACATTTCAAACTCTATCTATATATGTAGGTATTTGGTTTGTAAATGTACTTATGAATATAGAATTTAGCAAAGATAATCAATAAATGTAGGTTATACGCCCTTTCCTCAAATGTCCTGTCATAGCTAAAGAATCCAAATATAACATGTTCATAAAAATAATGCAACATTTTGAGACATTTTCCCATAACTTTTTAGAGTACTGACAATGAATCAAAAAAGATGAGGCACAGTTTCAGGTTGACTGAAGGACGTTGTTGACAGTAGCGTGGGGGGCGGGGCTTCTCAACGTAACTACGTCATGTCCGGTTCCGCAAGCCTCGCCATACAAACACGGTAAAGATGGCGGCGGTGTTCTCGTTCCTGGATGTCGTACGCTAACGTTACCTAGGCGAAGCGATGCTCTTAAAGCGACCCATCGGATGAAGAGTTCACCGCATTGATTTCACACAACCTTGAGCTCAACAGCCGGCCGCCATGGAGGAGCCGTGGGATTTTGAGTTTCTGTCCCGCATCGCGGACAGCTGCCTCTCGTTCCTCTCAGAATTTGTTGACGACTGGCTCGCCAACGACATGAGAGTTTCCATATTCAAAATCTTACTCAGCTGGTTAATTATAAGTCTTATCGCGATTCACTTCGCGTGGAAGATCTACGGGAACACAGTCAACGACATGTATTATAGACAAGGTGAGTTATCTTCGACGTTACCTCCACATCTCGTGTTGCTATAAACCAGTTGCTGGACACGTTGGCTTCATCTCTGTTGGTGTTGGTGTTCAGGGACCGGGCAGAACGGAGGCACACCGGACACGGCACCCCACCCGAGCGGATGGTAGGTTTCCGATCGCCCATGTCGCTTCAATCAGGTAGATGATCCTCCTCACACAGTCTGGTTCATTTGGAAGAGGCTAAATCAGTGTGAACGGTTGTTTTAGAATCTTTGACTGGGATTTCTTTTTCTGATTGAGTGAGCATCCTCTAGTTAAGAGAGACTTAACAAGTTGACTGGATACAGTGTAATTATTTCCCCTCAACTGAAGCTGCAGCATTTATTGCCAACATATCACTGATGGTGGTGGGGTAAGAAAGTGTATACTAGCGTTGTAGATGTTTTGTAATACTTCAATTATATTACAGTTACTGCTTTTTTGTTTAGTGTTTTGTTAGTAATGTTGTGTCATTCTTGCAGGGAAAGCAAAGCAGGGGATCCCCCAAAGACTCATCGAGATTAACAGGACAATGGTGTTGGACTTTATCCGAGTGAGAGCTGGACTCCAGTGATGAGACAGTAAACGCACCTTTAAAAGTTCGCTGACGATAAAGCATCTTCAGTGCATTCATGGATGTACTTTCTGGTAACTGCATAGAAAAACATCTGTTATGCAAACCACCAGTGTCACACTGATCCACTGTATCAACCTCATAGTGCTGTGAGATATTTGTTTTGGCTTGTCGACATTGGTCATTGAGAAGAACCTTACTCTGAATACTTAAATTGTTCTGCTTGTATATTTATAGAAAGTGCTACAAATGTGACAAATGATGGGTTTGTTTGTAAATTAAGAGCGCTTTATAGCAGAGTAAGCGGACATAAAACTCTCCATTCTGACCATGAGCAAAATAATTGATTTGAATGACGTATGGAAGGAACAATAGACCATATTTGTCAAGTCTGTTGGAATACAGATCCACAAAAAGCAAGTTTACATCTTCCATGATTTTTGCAAGAAATTTTAACCACCGTGTTTCTCATAACATGCAAGGAGCATTGTGTGAGCTTAATGGGAGGTGTAAATAGATATAACATATTGGGCCTGATTTCAGTTTTCACCCCCTTTTAACCCTTTGATTTTCTTTCTAGGATTTCTCAGTGAACTTCTGTCAAAATGAAAACCACTCTCTACAAACGTATTAAAATTAGATTCAAATATCAAATTCAAAAGTATTGATTGCACTAGCAAATTCAGTTTGAGACACAATTTAAGTCCACAATTTGAATGAAAATCCCCCGTTTGTAATCAAGGTGTGACAAATGATGGAACTATATGTATCTGGAAACCATCAGCTGGTTAATCAATTTTCTCGGCAAAAACTACACCATGAAAACAAAGTAACAACCGTAAGGAATTTGTAACAAAGTAAAACATTAGGAAAATTATACAAAATAATTGCAAGGCACTGAATATTAATGAGGGAGGCACTGTGGTCTCGTTATCTACAGGCGTAAAAAACACGTGCATGAGATCTGTGCTGTACCACAAATTGCCAGTAACCCACCATGAAGCATGGTGGCGCATTATGCAGATGCAAATGCAATATTCAGATTTGCAAAGCTGAAACCCACCTATCCATATTGGGTAGATTCAAAGCTGTAATTGCTGCCAAAAGTGCCTCTTTAATTGAGGGTTAATAATTTTTACATATTTGTGCTCTTCAACATGTTTCATTTTGAGATTAGTTTTTCTATTGTGTCAAAAGCGTAGTCAATAGTCAAATAAAAAATATGAATACGTCATATTACAATCAGCGATTGTATCTCACAAGTGACAACAATTATAATGGCAAAGACAAGTTAGTAGTACACAAATGTATTACAGTGTGCATTTACTGAAATGTTATGACATACAGAGTCCTGAACTGAACAACAAATCAGAGAGACCAGCAGCGAAGATAATACGACATGTTTTGTGTAAATAGCTTGATTGATATTAAATTTGCTGTGTTTATAAATACTGATGTTTTAAATGCCTCTAATTGCAAGAGCTGGTTTGTAAAAATATTTTTCAGTGATTTAAAAAAAGATTATCAGTAAAATCACCATTTCTCAACTTGTTGGTCCCACCTGAAACCATTAAAGCTGATAACAATACTGGTGACATTTTTATTTATTTATTTTTATTTTGTTGTTGTTAGAATTTAATATAGCAATACCAGTCTTGCTTTCAAGTAGATAGTGGGGGGAAAAAAACAGGTACTACAAAAAGTCAAATAGACAGATTCATGAATTTATTTATCCAGATCTGCTGAAACAAGATCCTTTTATTTTATATACGTTTCAAATTATCTCATGTTAATGGGAATGGGTGGAATAAGTAGCATGTGCACGTCCATCACATTGGTGCAGGTTAGGCCAGGTACAAGTAAGCGCTGCCCAGCAGAAAGACGTGTAAAAAAAGTGTAAGAATCATTGTTGGTAAGGAAGCTGTCGATGTCCAGCCCCTGTGCTTGGGCCTCTTCATACAACCCCCCATCAGTGATGGCCCCTGCTGCCTCAGTGGGTCCATCTTGACCATCAGTTCCACCACTCAGGAAGACGGGACCATTGGGCGGAAGCTTCAGGTCTCTCAGCTCCAGTCCAACTCGCAGAGCCAGCTCCTGGTTTCGACCGCCTCGGCCCTTGCCCGTCAGCTCCACGGTGGGCTCACCTCCAGCTAACAGACACGTGGAGCCCCAGCCTTCTGTACGGCCTTCACCCAAGACCTGCATGGTGCGGCAGAGGTCCCAGCTCTCCACACCGACTTCAGGCCCCAGCCTCAGCAGCTCAGCCGCCATCTCTGGAGGAGGTTCCTCTCGAGAACAGGCGAAGCGAGCCAGGAGGCCGTATAGTCGGGAGACTGACCTCACATCGCCACACACTCCTGGTGCCAGCACGAGAGGGCGGAAACCTAACTCCCGAGCACGGCGACCTGCCAATTTGAGGGCGACGCTGTTGGAGCCAATCACAGTATTGAGAACACTTCCTGATGTATTGGATTCGCCTTTATTCTCCCTCCACCATGGCATTGGTTTCCCAAGAACTTCCTTTACTGAGGCTGGTAGGCAGTTCAACAGCTTGTAACGTTCAAGGACTGACAAAACTTCTTCAGGCCAAACTTCACTCCACACGGTGGGGCCACTGGCTATCAAGTCCAGAGGGTCCCCGATTACATCGGACAAGATCAGTGAAACCACCTGTGAAGAAGTGACATGAGGGGTGATATTCAAAATACAATGCTGGAATGAGGTCCCCACTGCGATTAAAAAGCCAATTAAGGGAAAGTATGTTACCTGGGCTGGGTGAGCACAATGCGCAAGCCCTCCACCCTTTAAAACGGAAAGGGCTCGTCGCACAGTGTTCAGCTCTTGAATAGTGGCACCGGCACCTGCAAGTTTGCGGGTGACATCCTGTTTCTCTTGCAGTGAGATTGGTGGGATGGGAGCAGGTAAGAGCGCCGAGCCTCCACCTAAACACGGGTTCAACATCTTGTATTATAGATTTACAATTAAAGGTATGAAGGAAAATAAACGATATCATTATTTTTTTTTACCTGAGATCAGCACAAGTAGCAGGTCTTTCTCCGTCAGTTCACTGGCTAACTGCTTGATCCCTTCAGCTGCCTTCTGGGCATCACGGTCAGGCAAGTTGTGTTTAGCTCCCTCCATCACTCTGATGCGGCTGTTTTCTTTTAACAAGAGATGACTGTGATGGAAGTGAGACATTTTATTATGCTGCGTCATCTTATTTTTGTGTGATGCTTTAAGTTGTTTACATACTAAGGCTTTTGCTTACTTCTTTCCATGCTGCTGTAATGTCTGCTGAATGCCATGTGGCACGCTTATTACCCCGTTCACCAAATGATCCCCCATAATCCTCTCTGCCTCAGCAGCCATACCCAGTACAGCTTTTCCAAAGCCAACCAAGTGCAGGTTGTGCTTGAGTGTGAATTTGTGACCACTGATGGTGACCGAGTCCTCTTTGCGCTCTATACTCTGCCGGACCACCGTGTCTGGCTGCACAGCTTCCACCGCGGATGCAAACACCTTGCGTGCCCGTGAGTCCATTGACATTTTGCACAACACGGGTTTTCTCCTGCCCACGTGGACCAGAAAAGGCTGAGGCCGAAACAGGGAAAGAACACGGGCCATGGACAGTTCAGTGGGTCTGTGAAGTTAAAAAGTCATAGTTTATACAGTTTCCACAAAAACATGTTATTTAAATAAATAAATAAAGACCACATTGAATATAACCATGGTGTAGTGAATACTGTTAAAAACTTTATATCATCAAATTATCTCACAGTGAGGGAATTGCAAAACTTGAATTACTAACACGATGCATTGAAGATTAAAATGCCAGTGACATTTTCAGCATTGTAATAAATAAAGTCAAGAACAATTGGCTGTGGCCAAGAGATCTATACTTGTATTGTAACACTGTATTATACTTCAAGTTAATAAGCTGTACAGTTCTCAGACTGGTTGGTAGCTCTGCTCTCGCCCGGTTAAATTTAAAGACTTAAGAAGTACACGAGTGTGTGGTGCTGTTGTCTTCCTATTCTACTCACCTAATGAATAATGTGTTCATGTGTCGCTTGTTAGCTTACTTTCAAAAGCTGAAAACAAAGTGTTCAGACCATTGCCTACCTTTTTGTGTTTAAAGCAACCAAAACCGTACGTAGATAATAACTTATCCTAAGCCAGTTACACATTTCCCGGTAAAACGGTGCTTTCTAAAGACCCATGAGGTGGCCTACCTGTGAAGGTTGATAATGGAATATAAAGCCTGTTGATTCCTCTGGAAGCCTGTTTAATGCTCAGCAGCCAGCCAGAGTAGCAGAAATCTGACCAGAGACGGACTGGAGTTGTGTACCCTGTGTGTAATGATTGACTTGAATGCTCCACAGGACACATCGAACCACTGATCACAGAGCTGTGCATTTGTCAGTTGTTTTTTCCCCCCCGGACTCGGGGAAGAAAAAGAGTAATAGCCTGTCTGACAGACTTTGGAGCTATTCATGCTGCAGCATAGTTCAAAGGGTACAAAACCAAAAAACTACTTTACATTGAATTCATGTGCACACTAGTTGCAAGTCTTGTTTTCTCTGAGTTGTGAAGACACCTGCATTCATAACGTTTGAAAAGGTTTGTTTGTGAGAGCCGAAAGTCGCCTTATTCTCAATTGTAGAAAAGGCAGGTAAGCAAGCAAACTATATTTGTTGTAAAATGTTGGTACGGAGCCAATGCGACTTGATCATCAAAAACCCTGACACAGATTCAGGTGTCAGTGTTGGAAAGTTGCCTTTTTGATATGTTTTCATGCTTATTCAGTATAGAACAAAAGAGTGTGACGTGTCATCATGCTGAACAGATTATTTTGAGGATGAAGAATAAAAACTGTTTTGTAAATGATCAGATCAACACAGCTCCTAAGAAATATCGCTTTTGCTGTTCTGTTGGTGTCTTTTCCTTTAACATCTCTGGTTGTATGAGGCTATTGTGGGCAATGTTGCAAATCAATGAGCAGGGCTGCTTTATAGCAATATTGGATTTTTATTTGACTTTTGCACCAATGTGAAGTACTTCGAATTGGCAGGTATCAGATGAGCTAAAGACAGACAGCCCCTTCTGATTGAAAATGTGTGGATAGAAAATGCATTATACTATGACAGCCTACATATTTATGTATAAATAATTACATATACTGTGATAGAGGATCACCTCTGCCTACCTTTAGCCAACAATTGGTTAAATGGAAAAGTACCGTGATTTAAATAATTTATTTGCATTAGACCCTTCACGAAATATAACTGTTTTAGGTTTGCATATTGGTATTGTAACACTTGTTGAATGACTTTAATATTTAGAGAGTTACTTAACATGTACTACTTTTTTATAGTGCTATGTGTGTCTGTGTGAGGAATAATGTTTAAAGGTCAAAATGGTTGCCGACACATGATGGAGAAAGAAATTGTCGAGCGGATGATATAATAGTAAAATAATATTTCAGAATCACCTTTATTTGCCAAGTAGGTATACACAATGCACATAAGACTCTGTTGTTGTTGTTTTTTTGCATCCCTCGATATACTTACACAGAATAACGAGCTGAGTCCCCCCCACTTCTGCAGATCTCTTCCTTGGCCAGACGAAGCCGAGTTTTTTTTTTTTTTTTTTAAGTCCTCCGCAAACAAGACAATAACTCGTGTGCACACGGAAATGATGATATGTCACATTTCGTGACTTTGTGGATCCGTAGGTTATTGATAATCCACTAATATTGTTTATGACTTTAATACCATTTATTCAACTATCGCGATAACTACAATACTCCTTAATAACGTGAGATTTCCGACCTCTGCGCGTCAAATGACGAGTTGCGCGTCACCGACGCGGAGAAGGCGGTGCTCGATTTTCCCTCCCTCCCCACTCCCGGGGATCAGAAAGTATCGCAGGCGGGCTTTCGTCGCCGTTTTTGAATTATACTTCTTTAAAAGAACTGTTAGCACAACTGCAGTTCACATCTGTACATCTGAATTAAATCACGTGACACCCGTAAGCCGACTCAAAGTGACCCGAGGGCCCGCGTCCCCCCCCCATCAGACACAGGCCACAATGAAGCTGACGGACAATGTGCTGCGGAGCTTCAGGGTTGCTAAGGTGTTCCGGGAAAACTCAGACAAAATCAACTGTTTCGATTTCAGTTCAAACGGAGAATCTATTATTTCCAGCAGTGATGACGACTCCTTGGTGTTGTACGATTGCCAGGAGGGAAAGTAAGAGCGTGTTTTTGTCCGTTTTGGGGGGATCTGTTGTTTTTGACGTTAGCTCCTCGCTAACTGAACTAGCTAGCGCGGCCTGCTCCGACTGACTGAGACGGGTAATGTCTGAACGTGCTGCCTGTTTGAAAACAGTCAGTCAGTTTCTGTGGTCTTTCCGTTACGGGGCAGTCAGTAACGGGGGTGTGCTGATGTCGTGTTAGGAGTAGATCACAATCAGTTAAAATCACAAATATGTGAGTTACTGCGTAGTGTGTAAGAGTTCCCTACATAAACCTCTAACCCTCGTTAATATCAAGGAATCCAGTAATATGTCAACATAACTAGTTATCTAACGACGAGGCAATGTTCAGTATGTATCTGATTTCCAGGTTAAATCATTAAAACCTGTGCAGTACAAATAGACTGTGCAAAATAGTTATAATGGTTATTCTGTCTGAATATATCATATTTCAGTTATTGTGGATTCTTTACTGTTTTGTATTGCTTAGTTCCTTATTTATAATACTTGTTTTGATGTTCCTTTCTCTCTTGTTTTGCACTATACACTATGCTGCTGTAAATCCTGTACATTTCCCTACTGCGGGACTAATAAAGGATTCTTATCTTATCTTAAATGTCAGTGCTCAAAGCAAATTGCTGATCAGCAGTCAAAAGAAATCTGTCAGTATTCAGAACATAAAGATTTGGGACGCAGAAAAGGCAATTATCTGTGCATTGAGGCTATAACTTTGATGTGTTACATTTAGTTGTGACATGGCAAGTAAAACCCATAACGAGTGGACTACATTCTTTGTCAGCATGGATTAATATCTTGCATTGATTTAAATGTTTATTCTTTGTTCTCTCTTATTGTAATGTGATAAATGGCAGGCCGAAGAGGACTCTCTACAGTAAAAAGTACGGAGTGGATTTGATCAGGTACACACATGCTGCCAACACTGTGGTCTACAGTTCCAACAAAATCGATGGTATGTTGCTTATACTTTTTTTTGTAGTTTATGTTTAGCAATCATCGAATCAAATATCACAATGTGTGTCTTGATCTCAAACCATAATGTGATATCTGATATGTGCGGTCGTTAATAATGGCTAAAATCATTACTAATGGGTACATAGCCAAACAAGTAGAAATAGTGTTGCGCATTTCACTTGGCGAGAGCTGTCAAATACATCCAGAGACTGTAATGCAGTAGAAGACGACATTTAAATGATGTCACAATACTGAGGCTAATCTAAGTTGTAAACATTATCTGGTCTTGACATGTTAAGCTTTCGGGTGCAGTGTGTTTCACTGGTTGGACTGTTGGTGTACACGACCCCGATGGACCGCTGGTGGATTGCGGGACACGCGACTCACTTTGGTCTGAGGTAGTTGTTTGTACAGTTTGAGGGTCTGTGATTCTGCCCCATACAGGAGCTAACTGTACAAGTGACTGCCTTGCCCACGGTCGAGTCAACTCATCGGACCTGTCTGTCATCAACTGCTTGTTTCTTGCTGCCGTTGACCGGGTTTTGATGTCTGACGTGTTAATGGCGTTTTTTGTGTTATTTTTCTTGAAGACACTATCCGATACCTTTCTCTTCATGACAACAAATACATCCGCTACTTTCCTGGGCATAACAAAAGGTGAGAACTGGATTCATGCTGGTATGTTTGAACCTTGATTTTAATGTGGTGTTGAGTTGGAAGTTCCTCGGTTCTCATGTTTTCCTCTTTTTCTTTTTGTGTCACCAGAGTTACATCTCTCTCCATGTCTCCTGTGGACGACACATTTATTTCTGGCTCATTAGATAAAACAATCAGATTGTGGGATTTGCGGTCACCTAACTGCCAGGTAAGTTGTAATTTGGTGAGCATCCCACTGTTGAATCCATGAAATTATATAAAAAAAATAAAAAAAGGGGGGGGGGGATAAAGCTGATATTGACCTTCTCTTGTCATCTGTCAATTTCAGGGTTTGATGCACCTGCAGGGGAAGCCAGTGTGCTCCTTCGATCCAGAGGGTTTAATTTTTGCTGCAGGAATAAATTCAGAGATGGTTAAACTTTATGACCTGCGGTCGTTTGACAAGGTAAGTTTGATAGGAAACGTAAAATGAAATGGCTTTAATTTAACGGGAGCAAAAATATTCACGGCGCCTCTCGTCAACAGGGTCCTTTTGCAACCTTCAAGCTTCAGTACGACCGGACGTGCGAGTGGACAGGACTCAAGTTCAGCAATGACGGAAAACTCATTCTTCTTTCTACAAATGGCGGAGCCCTTCGTGTCTTAGACGCTTTTAAGGGCGCTGTGCTACATTCCTTTGGGGTAAGAGATGACATGCACAATGTGTGACAACATTTATTACTTGAAAAAGAAACACAAAGACAGACCTCACATCTGCATCGCACAGTTAGAACATTGTGGCATTGTGTGAAAATATCAAATCACACCCGTTCAATGACGCATTCAAACGGTGAAGGTATTTATTGAGTTGTAATTCGGGTTTTTTATGAAATGAGGAGGATCTGAAAACTTCTCAACAAATTGGTCTCTTTTGCAGTACTAATATGCATAAAATACTTGCTCATGAAGGCTGTTAATTCACCCACAGGGCTACAATAACAGTAAAGGTGTAAATCTGGAGGCGTCATTCACTCCGGATTCACAGTTTGTTATGATCGGTAAGTTTCTCACTTTTGGAAATGGATTAATTCATTATTTCACGTAAGGCGTTTCATCATAATCATTAAAAGCCCCAAGTCATTTGATCCTAAATTCTAATACGGTCATGTTTTCATCACATATCTGTTTTTGTTTTTGCTTTGACCACCTGTTTCAGGCTCTGAGGACGGAAAGATCCACGTGTGGAATGCAGAGAGCGGCATGAAGGTGGCTTTATTAGACGGGAAGCACACAGGACCGATAACCTGCCTGCAGTTCAACCCCAAGTTCATGACGTTTGCAAGTGCCTGCTCCAACATGGTGAGGGGGGGGGGGGGTGGCTCAAGTAGATTGCTTTAGGATTCCTTCTGAAGCTGCATTAAGTAGTTAAACACAACTTTTGATTTTTCAAAACATTCAACAACATGTCAAAAAAAGAAAAATCTAAACTAGGCTGTAAATTTGTGTTATACCTCTTTCAGCTGTAATGACAAATATAAATAATGTGATTTTAAAATGAAGGGTGTATTCAGGGTCATGTTTCCTCACCACAGCGTTGGAGCTTTTATTGGTGCAGGTCGGACTCCTGTAGCAGGTCAACAAAATTATGCTTTGTTTGAATTACTATGTTTTTTTTGTTTTTTTTTGTGAATTCTTAAGCACATTTAGATATAAAAATAGCTCGCTTTGTAAATTATCCTAAAGAATATAGTTTTAATTGAATCTATCCCTTTGGCAGTACATCCGCGTCCCACTAGGTGGTGCTCTGAGGCCCACCAATGGGATTATTTATTACACTTTTATGCTTTATAATAACACTCTTGATGCCCACAGTGACTCCCATCTAAAACTGTACAAACGTGATACAACTTGCGAGTGAGTGAATGTGAGCTTTTCATGTCCTACAGCTCAGTTTTCCGCTGTCAGCAGACAGGAAAAGAGATTTAGATTCTTATATCTAAATGTAACTTTTACGTGAACGTAAATTAGATATACGTACTTCAAGTGTGAAACATCACCTCTATGGAGCCCACAAAAACACCAGCAATTACAAAATGGTTCTAATGTGACGAAACATTTTGAATGCTTCCTTATTTTTCAGGCGTTCTGGCTCCCGACCATCGATGACTGATGACGACAGAGTGAAGCTTCTGTTGAAGGCCAAAGGGAGCAGCAGGGCTCAGCACAGTCACCTCGATGTAAATTTCACAGGAAATGTTGCTATTAAATTCTAATTGTAAATAAGTAGTTTGCAGAAATAGATCATTTGTCTATTCTTTTTTTATATTTCTATTTAACATTAAACTGTTTCTTTGTAAGATGTTGGTTTTGTCAATTTATTACTGTGTTGTGAAATGTGTACATGTGTACTACACAAGTCATGGAGAGATGCAATGATGCAAGTTATATTTTTGTCTGATTCAACTACAGATTTTTCAATGAATGAATCCATCCAAACCCACTGAAATGTCTTATATTTTTGTCCTGATTCCCACTTTCATCGGTTTAGAAAGTCAGTTTAAAATGGCCGAAGCCTTGAGACGATATCGTGAACATTATATAGCATCTTTGCTATAATAATCACATTTATTTAACACTTTTGAAAGGAAATCATTTTTAGAAGAACGAATAGGATATAAATTTAGGATTATAAAGTTTTTGATCCAGAGCCAGACTTTTTTTCTTGCTATAAAGAGTTGTAGTTGTCTGTAATTTTCATGTTTGATTTCCAGTTTAAATTATTTTGTAGTTTAAAGCATGAGGAAATAGAAACCTTGCAAAATCAGTTGTACGTTTCTGGATCTGATGTTGGGAAAATGCTGTCACCACGTCCATGATTTGTGACGGCAAAAACATCTTGCACAATCTGTTGACCGCAGTTGTCGTGTGTAAATTAAGATTGACAAAGTCGGGTAAACGTTACAAAAACTACACACTCCTCTAAAGGCTGCTTTTTTTCTCTTATTTATTTTTAATCACATCGGCCCAAATCATTTATCTGGGATCCATAAACAGCAGGATATTGGTGATTGCGCTCATACAGTACATGATAAAACTCATTAAAAGATGAGAGCATTCCACTTCTGGGTGTTGATAGTAAAACAATAGTTCAGTGGGGCGTCTGCCCCCAGAAATCTATCATCCTACCAAAAGCTTTCTGACGACAGTACAGCCTATTGAGTTGTTCTCGGCTCAGAAATTGGTAATTAGGTTTGCAGGTCAAAGTCTCTTCCTCCAGCTCGTGGTGTGACAGCCCAGTAACCAGTGTTGGGGGGTGTCACAGCCCAGTAACCAGTGCTGGGGGGAGAGTGGGGGGTGTCACAGCCCAGTAACCAGTGCTGGGGGGTGTCACAGCCCAGTAACCAGTGTTGGGGGTGTCACAGCCCAGTAACCAGTGCTGGGGGGTGTCACAGCCCAGGACCCTGTGCTGGGGGGAGAGTGGGGGGTGTCACAGCCCAGGACCCAGTGTTGGGGGGTGCCACAGCCCAGGACCCAGTGTTGGGGGGTGTCACAGCTCAGGACCCTGTGCTGGGGGGAGAGTGGGGGGTGTCACAGCCCAGGACCCAGTGTTGGGGGGTGTCACAGCCCAGGACCCAGTGTTGGGGGGTGTCACAGCCCAGGACCCTGTGCTGGGCTGTCAGCCATTGAGAGCTAAATTTGGGAGAGAGGTGATCAGGTTCCCTGTCTGTGTGCACATGATCCTGTCCTAGTTACTTGAGCGATGCCCCGTAACACACTGTCACACTCTCTCACCGAGTCCAGACACACTCAGCGATCCTCTTCTTCTGCAGTCAGAACTGCACTTAGTCACGTCATCTGAAGTGAAGGAAGGTTTTTGTCAACAGGTTCCTCTGGCTGGACTTCAGTGTCTCTTGACTGGACTGAATATTTGGGCCCAGTGCTGTGGAGCTCCAGTCCCGTCTGTCTCGTCGTCTGTCTTTTAACACCCTTGCTGCAGTGCCTGGCGGGAGGAAGAGACTGCTGACCCGCCATGTTCCTCGCACTAGTGGTGACGGCGGAGCTGAGGGATTTCCTGGCCAGGGCGAGAGGTGGAGCAGTGCGCCTCATCAAGGTGCGCATCCAAGACGGTGAGTGACCCGGGACGGTGTCCAGGGGAGCAGTCCAGCATGGGGATGATTGGGTCTCAGTGGGATGTAGAATGTAAATCATCCATATGAGCCTTGTGTTTTTTAGTATGTTTTAAAGCCCCTATTTATTTTCTAGCATAGATAGATTGCTTTGAGTCTGAGAAAAAAAAAATATCTTACACAATCTGTTGGGCAACTCTCCAGAATTTGTCACGTTACAAATTGACACTGCAATGACAACAAATCACTGCGAAAACCAGTTATTTATGCATTCGCTTTGTTGACATTAAGTGTGAGCAGTTTATTCCTTTTTTACTTCCTTTCTTCTGTTTCATTTGAAGGATATTTGGAGGTGAACTTAGAAAAAAACAGTCTACAGTTTTGTGTAAGAGATATATATGTAAATAGTTTGACTTTATCCATTCATCATTTGTTGACCCCTCCGATGTTTGGGAACTCTTGTGGGAAACCACTACTTTATAATTTAATCTATACCTAAAACATAGCTGTGGCTTCCAGTGGCTCAAAACGTTTTCAGACCAGTCATGTCTCTTTTCCATGAGCTGTAAACTCTTTGTTCTTAAACCTTAGACCTTTGGTTTCCAACCTGGGGGTCGGGACCCTCACAAGGGGTCAGGATATTAATCTAAGTGGTCACAAGAGGATTATAGAATATATTAAAATACAAAACGATGTTTACTTTTAAGTATCTTTTCTAATCTTGGCCTTTTTTCTAATAAAAATAAAGATTTAGTTTTATATTTAGTTTTACCTCTAAAAAGTATTCTCATGAAACTAAAATAATCACAGCAATTCATCCAGTTTGTGCCTCTCATGTTACCGTTACATTTCAGACACAGAGCTATCACTTTTTGTGAAAAATAAAATACTGGCTATCTTTGAAAAAAAAGAGTTGTTTAACTCTTCTAAATATGTTGTTGGAATATATTCTGTTGGCTGCAACATATAACATATTTTTAAGCTGCTTGCTGTGACCAAGAAAAGAAAATAGATATATTCTTTTTTATATAAAAATAGAAAATGCAATGTAACTTTGGAAAACAAAAGATAACTGATTGTACAAGTTTCACATTCCAGAAATTGAGCAAAAACGTGTTATTTCAAGCTACCATCTTCGCTTGTGTTAATATATTGTTCATCCAGTAAGAATAATCTTTAAAAGATTGTGGTAATACCTTTGTGTCTTTGTGACTTGACTATCATGGTAAAACATGAGAAGTGTAAGGAAAATAGTCACGCACTCGTAGCCACGATGCAAAAAATATTTAAGAATTGACCAATGTTTCCACATGACATTCGAAGACAGTCACGTCGAAACATTGGTAGATTATGAAATATCTTTGGCATCGTGGCTATGAGTGAGTGACTATTTTCCTTTACACTTGTACCTTCAGCGCGGTCAGCACCTCTCCAACACTCTCTCTTATCCTGAAAACATGAGAGCACAAACTGTGGCTTGATTAAAAAATAATTTAGAATTCTCATATTGCTTTCATGTGAGTAAGAATTGCGTTCGAGGCCTCACAAGCTTCGTATTTAGGGGTCACGAACCCAAAACAAAGTTGCTAAACCACCGCTATGGACTTTATCGAACTTCTACGTAAAGAGGATTGTGGCATCTGTGTGAGAGCAGACATCAGTGAAAAATGGTCAGTGAGGCAATCGGTCTCCAGGTAGCAGATTATGAAGGTGGACCGATATGTTCAAGAGGTTTTTATATCTTGTTTTGGTATCTGACACTATCATCTGATTCGTGACAGATGGATTCTGGGGCTATCTTTGTGAGGTGTGCCTCTCATATCAAATATTTAGTCTCATATTTGAAGCATTGATGTCAACAGAGATAAGCTCGGTGCTACAGAGACGCCGCGCAGTCGCAAAGCAAAAGGACTGTCATCCCTGTTTTACTTCCTTGCTCCAGCCCTGTGGTCTTTCCAGGCGTCACTTGGTTATTTTGAGCGAAGTGTGACGTGACAGGGTTGCTTGCTGCTGCCCAGTGACACTCATGTTCGTTTCAATGTCAAAAGAGAAACAAGATCATTCTGGTCGATTTCATCACCGCTGGCTTTGGTATGCCACTTGGTTTCCTCTCACCAAACTGACTCCCGATGGCTTATGATTTTATTTTATTGTTCTAAACATGAAGGAAAAAAGGAAACCAAAAGTGAGTCATTTACATACAGGCTAATGCTAATACAGACCTATAAAAAGGGACTAAGAGAGAATGGCTGATGGAAAGTGTGTGTGTGTGTGTGTGTGTGTGTGTGTGTGTGTGTGTGTGTGTGTGTGTGTGTGTGTGTGTGTGTGTGTGCGCGTGTGTGTGTGTGTGTGTGTGTGTGTGTGTGTGCAGAGCTGGAATGTGTTGCGGCTCAGAATAGCAACAAGCCCCAAGAGATGGTCAGGAAATCCCCCTGCGCCCCACAAGGCCATCAGACTTTGGTGTATGTTTTGTGATTTCCAAGTTAGCAGAGTTTGGGTTTTCTTGTTTGGTTTTGTCGATTCCATTGAGAGATTTAACCTCATCCTGTCAAGGCAGTCAGAAATCAATCAGAAGTTAGTCTATTCCTTCTTTCACCACAGCACATGGAGCAAACAGCGAGGCCTCATGGGCCGAGCTTTGCAGTCTGACTTCATGAGTTTACACGAGAAGTGGTGTGCCGAAACAAATAGTCAACAATATTTTCATAATCAACCAAAATTGCCAAACTTTTTCAAGTTCTAACTTCTCTTTTCTCTGTTTTGTAAACACAGTAAATTGACTACTGTACATGGGAAATGCTGGTCAGACAAATCAAAGATAGTTCAAGGTTTCCCCTCAGACTTAAGAAAATTTTATATTTTTTTACAATTTACTGACATTTTATAGACCAAGACAATCTATTAATGGATAAAATAATCTGCATTTTAATCAAAATTAACATCATTTTTAGTTGCATCTGTATTTGACCCAAAAAAAGAATAAAGGTTGATAACTGTTTTTGGAAAGTCCTTATTTTGATAGTCCGCCTACAAACAGTTTATCAACCTGTATAGCGAAGGTTGAGTTCAAGTTCAACTAAATTATTAAGATAATGTGTTCATGAATTGTCACATATACTCTATAGATAATCTCTTACACTACTGAAATGTTACAAATACTACATATGCTATGTACTACATAATATTATATACTATAATTATTTAGTAGGCTGACAATCCAAATAAAGTGTTTCCCTGTTTTCTTTTTTGACAACATGGACCAGTTTGGTAGTTTGTATTTAAATGCCACAACATGAATTTATACTGCAGTTATTTATGCTGTACTTAGAAAAATTAATACTGTACTTAAAATACAGAGACTCAATAGAGATTGTGCATAAGGTCAAAAATAAATTACTACCTGAAAGTGTTTAAAAGTTGTTTAAAATTAGACACAATCATTGCGTGTGTTAAGGAAACATCACATTCCTCCTTAATGTAAACCATCCTTGTACTTCAGTTAAAGGAGTAAGACTATGTAGCTCATCTGAGTTTAAAAAAGTAAAATAAAGTAATAATTTAGTGAACAGATATGAAGGTGTGATAGAGTTAAGAGAATAGAGTAAAATTTTGTGTCACATTTTTAACATCATCAGTGTATTGGTCTATTCGTATACATAAAAAAAAAGGTCCATTTGTATAAATGTTAGGCTCAATAAGCATCAATCCTCCGATATGTAAATCATGACTATCCCTGACTGTAGACTATAGTCTAACTTGTAAGTGTCAATGTGCTCTATAAAGAGCGTGCTGTATATAGGGGGTCAGGTATGTGATGAGTGGTGGTCTGATTTTCAGAGCAGCTGGTGCTTGGGGCCTACAAAGAGCCAGAAAAGAGCTGGGACCAGGATTATGATCACTTCCTGCTTCCTCTCCTGGACGACCAGGAGCCCTGCTACATCCTGTACCGCCTCGACTCCCAGAATGCACAGGGCTACGAGTGGATCTTCATATCGTGGTCTCCCGATCAGTCTCCGGTAAGTCGTACCACATATTCTTCATTCAGCACCCCAAACTAAAGTACATACACACATTGCTGTTGACAGTGAAAGCCATTTTAAGTAAATACTTCCACCAATTTCGTATTTGCACTTCCAGACAGTTGCAAGAGTCTGATTAAAAATGATATAAATCAAAGCAAAGGTCACAATATCCTGACTGCCCCTAGAGCCTGATGTTTTTCGAAGAACCAAAAAATCCTGCACTGATTATAAACACGACCGTACTGGCATCATCCAGTTGTACGCAGTAATAGTAGGTTTATCATAAAATAGTAAATGTACATATCATGGGATGAATATGTATCCTACAGAGAATAAATCTTGATAACATTGCATTGGGCCTGCTAAAAAGATCAAAAGAAGCTGAATAGGTTTATGATGATGTCATCGTGGTTACCGGAAGAAAATTGGTGGAGTGCCCCTTTAAAACCATTCTTGTTTTTAGTTTGATGACATACCTAATTAAACGTATCTGTTCGATTGTCAAGGTGATTACAACTAATATATAATAGAACTAAATACATTTACTCAAGTATTGTATTTTGATGTACTTGGATACTTCTATTCCAATACATTTATTTGATAGCTTTAGTTACTAGTTACTTTGCAGATTCGGATTATTAATACAATATTATGGTGTATTATTATAAATACCGGCTACCCATTTAAATATAAAGTAATAAAAACAGGATACATCATTGCATCCCTAACTATAAACCAGTGATATAATTCTGAAATGGGCCTTTCTGCATAAAAAGTACTTTATCTTTTCCTATTTAATGCTACTACTTTTGTACTTTTCCTTGAGCAAGAATTTGAAGGCAGGACTTTTACTAACTAAATATTTTTTTTACTGTAAGATTGCTAATTTTACTTAAGTTAAAGACATTACGTTACTTAAGATAACAAACAGTCAACAAACAGTTCATGTATGTATTTTCCACTCTGTTGGCTGCAGGTAAAACAAAAGATGTTGTATGCTGCCACACGTGCCACATTGAAGAAAGAGTTTGGCGGTGGCCATTTGAAGTATGAGATGTTCGGCACAGCTGAGGTCAGAAATATTCAAATTCATTATAATTTACTGTGACAGATGTGATGACGTGTTTTGGAAGTGTTTGTCCTGTTCTGCCTGTAAAGGGCCTTTTGCTTTGCTTGAAACACTAGGAGGACGTCTGTTTGCTGGGCTACCACCATCATGTGTCATCCTGCTCAGGTCCTGCCCCGCTCACGTTAGCCGAGCAGGAGCTCCAGAGGATCAAAATATCAGAGGTGAGAGGTCAACAGGCTCTTAGCAGGGCTGTCGTCGTTGCATGTGCCATGGTCTGCTTGTGTCTGTAATATAACTTCCTTAATTTTAATGTAACATTTTGTTGTGGTTTCCTTTTCAGGGCCGAGTTAAACAGGTATGTTGATGCATTTTTTACTGTTTATTTTTTTTATATGAATTCAGATTTCAGAGGCGAATGGGAATCTACACATCTATTGGTTGTTATATATCATAATTTATGAAAATACATTTGTACTACCGTATGTAAATGTAAAGCTATTATCCCGTGTGTGTGTGCGTGTGTGCGTGTGCGTGTGTGCGTGCGTGTGTGCGTGTGTGTGCGTGTGTGTGTGTGTTTGCTGCCCCCTGCAGGGGAAGACAGAGATAAGCGCGGAGAGTAAGCACCAGACACTTCAGGGCCTCGCTTTCCCACTGCAGGAAACAGCCAAAAGAGCCCTGCAGCAACTTGCCCAAAAACGCATCAACTACATACAACTGGTGAGCCTAAGGAGTTGATATAAGACTGAGCTTTCTCCCAAAATATGATGGAGATGTTGTTACAATCTGTGTTGATCTATTAAACTGCTGATGTTTCACTTTGAGAGAAAAGCGTCCTGTATTCTGTGTTTCAGAGGTTGGATGTAGAGAAGGAGACAATCGAGCTGGTCCACTCCAACCCGACAGAAACTCGTGATTTGCCCCGCAGAGTTCCCATAGACACTCCTAGATACCACTTCTTCCTTTACAAACACTCCCACGAAGGAGACTACCTGGAATCTGTCGGTATGTCACTAGTTCCTTATACTTTGATAATCGTCTTCTTTTCTCATGTGTACAAGATGTACAGCAACGCATCACATATCTTTACACCTGCACTGCAGGTGCTGAGAGAAAGAGAGTAATAGTGCATGTTATATCATCTACATTGGTGGTTCCTATTGTGAGCCCTTAAAAAGAAGCAATAGGCCCTTTTCGTAACATTTCTTATTACATTTAACACTTGAAATGATGAAGGCCCTTGCAAATGGCAAGGTAATACAAAATGTAATACTTTGGTCTTTCATTTTTTCTTTTTACAGAATGAACCAAAACACTGACAATGAGCAAGATATTGTGTAGATAATAATGAGAAAAAAACACAAAACAACAAAAATCATACCCTCTAAACTAAAAAGAAGTCTGGTTTGAACTGAAATAAAAAAACATTACTAAACTTCTTTAGAGCCATTTTGACATTTCATAGCAGGGTAAACACAGGTGTAATTAATAACAAATGATCATGGTCCCATCCAGCCATTCCTGCATGCACAATACCACGACCCTGGTCCACCTAAATGCAACAGGGCCATAATTAATGTTATTAATTTCACCTGTGTTTACCTTACAATGACATGTCTTAATCGCTGCTGTGACCTCTATGGAATACGTCATGGGGTCAAGGAAAGATGTGAAGGACAACTCATGAGGATTTAGGAAAAGACAACCGTGGTGCTTAGAGAATCCGACTACACTTTCACTCCGTAATTATGACACGACGGTGGATGTCACTGACGTAGGTCTGCCATGGCGAAACAACAGCGAAGAAGGCCGACAAAAAGCGCAACTAAAACATGACCCTAAGAAATCTAAAATATCTGTTGCAATGCAGGCTATACAAAAAGCTTCTTTTGTGCGAGGCTGCTTCACTTGTGGCGTGTGAAGGACAGAAACCGGAGGAACACCGCCTCCAGTAGAAACTCACAGTTCACAATATCTATGAAACTGTTCAATATCAATATTTCCTTTGTGCAATAATGGAGATTCGGTTTTGTTTTTTAACAGTTTAATAATCTATCATAGGCCTAGCTTCTTCTTTTTTTTTTACGGATGTTTCTTGTTATTGAGAATGATAATTTGTTCATTGACAGTTTGCTATATTAACTATTCATATTATTTCGTATTCTTGTTTGTTTTTTTGTTTTATTTTTTACTTATTTGTTACTTTTCAAAGTAAGTAAATACATATAAAATTAAACGAAAGGGTTATCACTGTCTATTCATATTCATTAACATAGATCCCATCAGTTTATGACTGTATGAAAATAATTGCTAGACCTGTAGGAGAGGCACATCATTTATTTTCATGGCCGGCCAAATGGTGAGTCACTTTAAATGTTGCCGCCGCAAGGAATTGTGGGGCGGCATTATCTTCTTTCCTTTGGTAAAGGAAGGTCCAATGTGTCCTATGCTAAAGGAGCTAAGAAAGGAAGCACTGAAGCACCTTTCCTTAGCATTTAGAGAATTCAAACATCTCTTATCACGGCGGCCACTCAGATACTTCCAGGTCATTTCACTCAGTTAAGAACCTTCTGAAGCAAAAAAATACTTTTGGACCGCAGCCCTGGTCCGTGTGCTGTCTCTCTGACTTCCTACACCTGATGTCTACCCAGCACATGTGACACACATCCATGCATTGCTTTCATTTGCTGACATTGCTGATCTACACACTCCATAGTTTAATAAGTTAAGCTTCATTTCAAGTACAACCTTGGACTTCTTGTTTGTCACATTCCCTGAGCCAGTTTGTGACACTTGTCAACGGGGTTTTCAGTTCAACCAAACACTGATTTTACTTCTCGAATTGTTTCATTTGAAGAATTTTAAAGGCCTGAAGGCGACTGTGGCTCAGTAGTAGAGCAGGGTCGTCCTTCAATCAGAGGATTGGCGGTTCGATCCATCTCGATGTGTCCTTGGGCAAGACACTTAACCCCAAAGTGCTCCCGTAGCTGTGGCTGCGGTGTGTGATTGTTGAATGTTAGTTAGTTCCTGATGGGCAAGTGGCATGTTGCACGGTAGCCCCTCCCATCAGTGTATGAATGGGTGTAAATGGGTGAATGATCACATGTAGTGTTAAAGCGCTTTGAGTGCTCGGAAGTCTAGAAAAGCGCTGTACAAGTACAAGTCCATTAACCATTTACCATTTACCATGAAGAGGTGAAAGTATCCAATAAGTCCCAAGAAAAAAAGATACATTTAGAAGAAAAAACACTTTTTAACATGACAGAAATGTATGTTTTCCTTTCTTTCTTTCTTTTAAACTCATTTAATCAACTAGTCACCCTCAAGATCAGTCTTTGGGCCTCTTTGTGGGGTTTTGTCTCCAGGTTTCAAACCACTACATAAACATAAAATATTTACTTATAATACTTATGAATCTTCTTCTTCTCTTCCCCTGTCTGCAGTGTTCATATACTCCATGCCTGGATACAGCTGTAGCATTAAGGAGCGGATGTTGTATTCCAGCTGCAAGAGTCGACTACTGGAGGATGTGGAGAAAGATTACTGTTTGGAAATTGCTAAAAAGGTAATGAAGGGACAGAAAATGACATACCACAGTTTAATACAGGGTTGTAGCTACATAGAACACTGAGGTCACATTCTCTGTTTATTTTATTTTAAAGGCTGATTTCTGTGTTTTTTTTACTCACCTTTTAAAAAGTAGATAAAGGATCATTAGTGTCCTTCACCAGAATTGTTCTTTTAGCTGTATGAAGAGGCTTTGACACTGACCTTCATGTCGTAAACAGTTTTTACGGAAAATATAACTGAACAATATATATATATATATATATATATATATATATATATGTACATATATACTAATAGATGTTATTTATGTTCAGCCTAAAATCCAAGGTCTACGTTTCATTCACCTGGATGCTTCCTTATATGTTTTGCATCTATGTGCAGTTGGAGATCGATAACGGAGATGAACTGACAGACGAGTTTCTGTATGATGAGGTCCATCCCAAGCAGCACGCTCACAAACAGGCCTTCGCTAAGCCCCGCGGCCCAGCCGGGAAAAGGGGACATAAGCGCCTCATTAAAGGGGCAGCAGAGACCAGACAGGACAGCTAGAGGGGGACACATTTCTGCCAGAGTCAAGTCTGCAGTTCCAGCCCTCCCTATTTCCCCAGACCCACTAACACCCCGTCAGGCCCAGAGGAACGAGCACAGTGACGGGTGTCCTCTGTTGTTTGTGTACTGAAACACTTGTGCTGTATAACTAATATGTTGTTGATGGAAAATATGCTGATAAATCATCTGACTCTCCCACAGACAAATCAAGTCTTACATGCAAATATATATATTAACATACAAAAGTTTATTGATAACTTCCTCCATTTGAAAAAAAAAAAAGAGTGGGGCTGGAACCCTGGCAGATGGCCTTGTTATTGTGAAGCTAATTTGTCTGTTTCTTCCATACTTATAAAATAGGTCTGCAGTTTACAATAAAATAGATGTGTAAAGAATTGTACATGCTTAGTCAGATCTTTCAGTCCTCATGTCTGGCCTTCGATACAAGTTTTGTACCAATAACGTTTGTAAGACAATATGAAAGGAAATTCCAAATAAATTTTGTTTATACTGTGGTATTAGAACTTTTGTGTGTTTTTATCAAGCGTGCAATATTTAATGCATGGAAACACTTCTTGTTACATGTCTGTCAATGTGCTACACGGTTAGGCTGAACGTAGTTTTGTCGGCCTGTTATGTTGAGATAAACATGGGATAATAATTAAATAGTGGTTTTAAATTAGACCAAAGGCTGTATATTCAGGCATCCAG
This sequence comes from Ophiodon elongatus, assembly GCA_016806645.1. Taxonomy (NCBI): domain Eukaryota; kingdom Metazoa; phylum Chordata; class Actinopteri; order Perciformes; family Hexagrammidae; genus Ophiodon; species Ophiodon elongatus. The sequence goes on along the minus strand of JACSYO010001618.1, from coordinate 376,814 downwards.
ACGACAGCAGCCTCTTGTCACGGCAGTGAGGTTGCAGTGTTTGAAAGGCTGCACTGTGTTGACTTAACTGCATGGAAATCAATTCAGCAGGAGTTCTGTCCGGCGTAGTGTCAGGATACAGAGCAAGTACACGTGCAACCATCGTCAAAAACAAATCAAGACTCGAGTTACGAGATCACGTCCCATAATGGTTAATGGCTCTCTTAATGCAGAACCACTTTTTTTCAAGTTGCTTTGGAGGTCATCTCAGCTGCTGGAACAGTGTGTGTACATCTTCTAAACTTCTTCCACGTGCCTCTGCAAAGCCTGCTAGGAACAAGGTCGCTTTTTTAGACTGATACTAACAATGCGCGCACTCATCATGCATTCATGGTCCCAATAAAAAAAAATTGGGAATGGTAGTGCTCAGTCATTACTGACAGTAAACTAATAGTCCACAGCCATGCTTGCAGCTCCGTGAGACATACATCTCAATGACAATGCTGTGGTGATTTTTAGCAGGATTAATATTTACCGCAGTACAGCATGACGGGGATGACATCAGTTTTGCTGTGATTTGGTCATTAATAAAGTTCTATATAAAGTAACATTTTGACCTGATGGTGGTACTATATAAAAAGTCAAGGGTCACCAAAGTCAGTATGCATCCTATGGGGACAATTCATTTCTGTACTAACTACTAGATATTACAGTCTACACCAAAGCAGTAGACCAACTGACCAGTATGGGAAAACATGTGTCACATTTTAAACATCCTGCATAATGCAACACCACAATGATCTGCAAATTAATTCAACTAACTACGAGTTGAAATTGTTGAAGACTTTCTTTGGTGGAGGAGAGCCTTACTACCCTTAGCATATTTCTTGTTTCCTTTGAACAACGTTCTGCTGATCAATAACTCTAATTTCTGTTGCTAGTTTCAGGAAATTGAAGCTTTTCTCAGAATCTTTTGGAAAGCTCCCATTTTCTTTCCTCCAAGTTGAAAGAGTACAACAGTGATGCATTGTCCCGTACATCAATCCACTTACCAATTCTCAGTACAGTATGTAGTTTTTTCACAAAGGAAAAAATAAGTATAGGATCAGTATGTGGGGAGGGGGGGGGGGGTGTTGAGAGGCACTATTGTGTTGCAATCCAGCGTATAATGGAAATGAAGAGGTTTGTTTATTGAATTTGTGCACATCAGTGGCAGTGAGACAGCTTCAGGAGGATCTTGGAAAACTACATGAATTCATATTTTGAAGAATATTTCTTTAAGCCGTATGTTTTCTGTTACAAAAAATGGGAAGGTATTTTACAGTAATATACGAACAACGGCTGTAATGGAAACACAACTACCAATCTGGTGGTGAATTACTAGATTTTGCAAAATAATTACAATAATAACTTGTTATAGGAACAATAATAATATGCCTTATCTGTATTCTATACATTTTGCCACTTGAGAATGTGTGTTTTTAGTTACAAGAGAGTGAGAGGAGAATATCTAGTACAGTTGTTATCGTGCCTCTGCATTGTTACACAATATTGTTGCTGTACCTGAACAAAGAGGACACGAGGCTTTACTGAGCCAAATAAATGCTGTCTAGTTCATGTACTTTTCAAAGTATGTGAAAAGACAAAACTAGCAACAAACCTATGGATAAACAGCATGAAGCCCATGCCGCTTATTTTAGGAATTGTGGCCACTAATTATAAGATAAAAGCTGTTCTAACAAAAAACAATCAATGTCAGGATTGCTTTTGTAGTGACAAAAATGCAAATCCCAGAATGGAGTTTGTTTTATTAATTCAAAAAGGATCACCTACACACCAATGTCATTTTTTAATAAAGACAAACATGTGTTCATTAAGGTAAATCTCAAAGCCTATAATGACATCAAGCTGAGTACAACAAGCTTTTTCATGCAAGTATGGGAAATGCAGTTTCCAAAAGTCCAAACAAGAGCTGAAAGGATTTGTCAATTACTCAATGAGTTCATCAATCAGCAATACTATGCTGATCAATTGATGATTTAAGTAATTTTTAAGGCAAAACCGGAAAGAAATGTTCACTGGCTGATGTTTGACAAATGTGAATATTTACTGCTCGATCGGACAAAATAAGACCTCACTAATAAGAAGTCACTTTGGGCTCTGGGAACTGTTGAGTAATCAATTAATAAAGAAAATGAAATCGTAATGAAAATAATCATTAGATTTAGCCGTAGTCCAAATACATTGGATTAGATACAATTTACCATGGATTTGGATTAGTGTGTGCAAAATCTTCTTTTCTCCGATTTAATGTTTTTGGCCTCCTTGCACTTCGTTTTTCTCTGAACACGATGGTCTTCTCAAAAGTATGCTTCAAAAATGTAGACTAATACTGGCATGTCAGACATACCTCAGTGGGGACATGGAGCTATGGGCTGTTCCTTTTCATCTTTAAATTCTTGGTAATTTCCCTGCCTTCCTCATAAAATGTTCTCCAGTAATCAAACTGTCCCCATCTGCAGTTGGGCTCATTAACAAACCTCGGGGCTCCTAAAGACAACATTCATGGATGTGCTGCCTCTGCATCATGCATTTAAACACCACATTCAAAGGATCTTTTCTGAGGAATTGCATTTCTTTATGGTTTCTCCCCTATATATTAGTTCCTGTTGCAATGCACTACATGTGAATGTTGTAAACTGACTGTGGCTGCTGCAAGTTGCTTAGGTTTAGCAAAAGAGATAATCTCGTTAAAATAAAGATGGTCCACTTTTTTTTTATCCTGAACTCAAAAACCATATTTGTTCAACCGCATCCGGCAGAAAGAGAGAGATAAAAGTCCACGAGGCTTCTGATGAAAGAAACACATTTCAGGATTTCTTGGAAAACAAGTTTAGTTTTGGCTATTCAGGATCAGCAGGCTCTCATATGGATATGATTATGATACAGAATATATTTCATGTGTTTCTTTGATTCCAATCTACCGCGTGCGGCACGTGTATATCAATCTGCCTTTATTAGTTTGCGTCTTCTCTCAGATCCTACATGCTCAAATCATATGGTCTGCGTGTTTGTGAGACTACTGTTGGAATAAGTCTTTTTGTATGGTGGAAATCCAGCATCAGTATTGTGCTCGGCAGTCTTTATTTGGCCTGTATTATAAGGAAAAGATACGATATACAGTATATTTCCTCGATAGATTCCCTCGAAAACAAACCGCGGAGAGATCATGAACACAAATACGATCTTACATTCGGAACCTCAGACAATATTAACATTAATAACTCAAGAAGAGCAAATCGTGAGCAACATGACATTTTCTGTAGCCTAACAGTTAACCCGTTTTTTTGTTTTGTTTATTGTCACAATAACAACTTGCTCTCTCGAGCGTAATTACTCCGACAAACCTCCGAGAAAACCTCTCGCCGTGTTTTCCACCAGGATCAAGGGAAATCTATATTACTGGAAACAGGCTGTGTGCATTCCTATTATCTTTAATGTTGAGGCGGTGAATTCCCAGAAAGAAGAGTGTGTCAGGGCCGCCCGGCGGGGCGGAGTCAAGCCCCGCGATGATTCCTGGAAAGCAGATAGGGAGAAGCTGCCGCGCGATTCCTGGGAGCGAGCGTCGGTTCAGCGAAGGCAGGAGCCGGCGGTAGACAGACGGGGGAGAGACGAGCCTCACAACACCCGGCCGAAAGGAAAACATGACTGTACCCGGCGCGGTTTAATCCCGAGAATCGAGTGCAAAAAAAAAAAAACAAATAAAAAAAAAAAAAAACATTTAAACCAGCAAACACGGCCAAAAAAAAGAGGAAAAAAAAAGCAGTCGCTTGTCTTTCCCAGCGCGAGACAACCGGCGGTGGTCGGTGCGGAATGGGAGTTGGTGCGGCCGGTGTGACGTCAGAGCCGCCGGTGCTGTTCTCAGAATAGACTTCTAGGAAACGGTAATTTTTAAAAGCCGAGCCTTTACTCCCTGTCCTTCACACATTTCGGATCCCATTCTGGTGACAACACACTCCAACCCGCTGCTCAGGAGACTTTTATGTTTTAAACGTATTGTTTTCATTTTTTAACTGCGCGTTTTGTATCCGGTGTTTTTATATAAACTACAGGAAGAAACCCGTACTGGATATACGGCGCTCTTTTATTGTCCGACTCGTATCTTACCGATGTTAAAGCTCATTTTCTCGCCAAGTTGTTTTTTATTCCATTAGAGCTCAGTCTCTATATGTTTTCCTTAATTTTTGAAGGAGAAATACGGACCGGATCTTAGCCCAGAGGATTTAGGAAATAGCATGATTCTTTGTGTACCAGGGTGAGTTGACTTTTCTTTGTTTGTGCGTGTTCGCTTTTATTGTCTGTGTAAAGACCGAAACCATTATATATGTTAAAGAAATCTTAATTAGTGTTCATTTATCTTTAAAGTCTTTAAAAGAGATTGGTAATTATACATGTTTTTCTGAGGGTGAGGTCTCTCAATCAAGTCTCTCAACACAAAGGCCTTTTGCACTGGAGATAAAAAAATAATTATAAACTTCTTAATACTAATAAAAGTAATTATACTGTACTTTTTGTATTTAACCTTTATTTAAGCCTGACTGTGGTCAAATTGTTCATTTGGAGTGTCTTTGCCATCATTAAAAGACAAAACACAAGTAAAACAAAATCTGTATAAAATAAAAATATTATTACAAAATTGTAAATAACATCAACTATTTACTTGGTGTGGTTCTCAAGTTGAACCTGGATAGGGAAGTGAACGTCTTCCTTTTGTCCTAATTCAGCAAGAAACACTGAACTGCTAGTATGACGTGGATCTTACATTGATATGGAAGAGGAAAGCCCTCTGTAACTGTTTTTAAAACCATATTTTCCATTTTATTTTTAGTCCGAGAGCTTCTCTGGCCGCTGCTCCGTCCACTGAAACCCCACGGGGTATGCGGGCAGGAACTGTACCGTCCACCCCTTGCCTTCAAAGCACCCCTCCACTATGGGACCCCACAAAGGACCTGCGGGCAATTGCAAGCAACTTCTGCTATCTAGAAAATTCAGGTAAAACTTGTTTCACATTTACATCTGCAAATGCGATTGTTGAAAATTCACCAACTGTTCCAGCAACTGTTTGGCACATTTCATCTTCTGCTCTAAATTATTTGGTTAAATGGCTTAATTGTGGACTGTTGACTGTATAGTAAAGCGTTGTACAGGACAGTGAAAAGAACAGACTGTTCAGTGTGACTAACATTCAGGAATCTGTGTGTGTGTAGGATGGTACTGGGGAGCTGTAACTGCAGCTCAGGCCCACGCTGCACTTCAAGAGGCATCTGAAGGAGCGTTCTTGGTGCGCGACAGCAGCCACCCTCTGTACATGTTGACCCTCTCGGTCAGGACTGCACGCGGTCCCACCAGTATACGGATCCAGTACAGCGGCGCCCAGTTTTTGCTGGACTCCAGCTCCCCGGCCCGGCCCAGCCTGTCGTCCTTCCCCAACGTGCCCAGCCTGGTGCAGCACTACATGGGACCAGAGAGGAGAGCGGAGGAAGGGAAGGTGGCGGAGGACGCTCCTTCAAAACCCTCTCAGCAGACAATTCAGGAGACGTCTGTGGTTTTAAAACTGAAGCGGGCTGTGTTCAAGCCCCAGGGTCTCCCCTCTTTACAGCACCTCACACGCCTCGTCATTAACAGACACTCTGACTGCCCCGACCAGCTACCACTCCCGAGGCCTCTGCTGCGGTACATACAGGACTATCCCTTCAATGTATGAGGGGTCCCTCAAGTCTGTTATTACGACTTAAAGGAAAAAAAAAAAAAAAACTGTCAAACAGGTCCTGTCCTCCAAAGACTGCTGCGCAAGCAATTGGAGGCCAGTCATGAAAATACTGGACACAGGGTCATGTCTTTGCTGAAGAAATGTGCACAAGTTCAGTTAATACTGATGTGCCTGGTTTCAGACTTAATTTGTCGAGGACAGAGTGATGAAGTACCAGAGAAGAAGATGACTTGTGAGCAAATCTCAGTACTGTAATCCTTTATTTCATGATGGATGTGGAAATGGTCCATATCTGTATTACCATAATCAGTTCTGGAAGTACATACTGTTCCTATGAAGTACACTGATTCCATTGAGACATCTTTTACGCCATTTTATTTTTCTCAGTAAAACATTTTTTCTACCTTTTACATGTGTACATTTTTCTATTAAAATAACCGATTGGAGTCCAACTTGCTGTCCTTCAAATCATTTTCTCTTTTCAACTGGCAGTATTACTCACAGGATTAAGAGAAGTACTGTCCATCATCATCATCTTTATTTATCGCCGCATGATGACTTGCTCTTGTGACACTTGTTACGAAATATTTTCTGCTTCAAATCACCTTTGAAACACAAAGACTTTGAGCTTTAAGTGTGCAAGGGATGCGGATTGTGTGAGGAAGTAAAGGCCACATTGTGTCCGTGTGTGTGTGTGTGTGTGTGTGTGTGTGTGTGTGTGTGTGTGTGTGCGTGTGTGTGTTTTTGCTCAACAATGCGTACAGCCTGCATCTGACTCAGCGAGTGGACGAGCGAAGGGGAGGACCGTTCATCAGCGGATTCACAGAACTGCTGAATGCTTCCTGGGAGGAGGGTGAGATTCTGAGAGGGAGGGTTCTAAGAAAAGCCTCAGTAATTACCTTCAGCTTTCAGCCTGCTTTTGTGCCACCTCGCACACAGTTTTTTTTTTTTTTTTTTTTTTTTTATCGTGGCGCAGGATGTGATCACAAATGTTACCAGATTAAAAGTGCAACAGTGACATGAAAATTATTTGAGCCTCTGCAAATGGTGAATTTTGAGTAATGAAATCGGTGCGAGCGCGTGCTCGGCGGCTCAGTGGGGGTAGGGGAGCTGAGGCTGTGGCGACCTGGGCTAAAGCCAGCGTAATAGGATCTCAGTTTCTCAATCCAGATCCAGCTTGTGGTCCTTGTTTGACTTCTCTTTCTGAAGGATGCAAAATCGTGGCCTAAGAAACAAAAACAAACATTTTTGGCTTGAAATGCAAAAACCAGCACAAAGCAGGGGTGTATTGAGCCTAATTATGTGCTTTTAAAATGACGGCCTTGTACTTTAAATCAGAAACAGTGATGGGCAACACTTTAGCATGAAGGTACAGTCGGTTAAATGATGACAAACTGATTAAACGAGGCCGAGGAGGAAGACATCGAGGCCGAGAGGCTCTCTAAACAGACCTGCCGGTGATGTCGTGCCGTGTCTCCACATAACGCATCTCCTCCACATTCACCTCCACCCACCGTCGAATGAGCGGGGGGTGTCTGGGATCCACCTCCAAGTAAACGCGTCTGTTATTCGCGGGAAAGAGAACACATAATGGATTAAAAATGTATCATGAACAGGACCGAATTATTAGAAGCAACCATGGTATGTCGCTGGAACTGTTTTCACGGGAAGTCTTTTAAAAAAGCTTAACCCATTAAAGAGGCAACATGAGACGTGTGTTTTTCTCTTTCTTGCGACAAGCCGCGGCCAGTGGGAATTAAACCCAGGTGTGTGTGTGTGTGTGTGTGTGTGAGTGTGTGTGAGTATGAGACAGTGGAGTTTCTCACCCATGATTTGATAGAATCTGAGGAGCCAGAGTCAAAATCTGTTTGATTACTTCCAAGCCGTCTTTACCTCCATCTAAGGCAGCATGGTCTTCAAACCTGGGCCCACAGTAATCCATAAATCAATTAAATACATACATTTGATGTCACATATCCCCCAAAAAACAAAAATACATTCCCGAAGGACACCTAATGCACTGATGAAAATTCATTTTTGACATTGTATGCATTTTCAAAGGTCTGACTTGGTGTTTTGGTGACCCTAAAACAAACATCAAATTTACCAAAATGTTGTTTAAAAAATAAATAAATCTATAATTAATGAGTAAGATGAATGTGTTTTAGTCACATAAATATTTCAGGTTCCAACGTGGTCATATCCTCCGAGAACAGGTACGGGGGGTTACTGACCAAAGTTGAGACATGGCGACAAAGGCTTAACACAGTTTCTGCATCTGCCAAAACACAAAACACAACTTTTTTATTAGCAATATGTTGAGGAGCATTTTACGACTATCTCCAAAGCATTGCTTTCACTTACCTTTCATTACGTCTAAACGATGAATCTGTATTCTGTCCTGAAGCCCCAACCTGCAGGAAAAAAATCCTTCAGACTTTCAATAAAAACCATTTATTGCAAGTCTTTAACCACAATAAAAATAAATCAATAAGGACATTTACAACTTGCTTACGTGTGCTCTGGTACAATTACCTTAACGCATTCTCTCCTGTTAAATCCACCGCTTCCTGGCTTTGATCCAGGGCAGTAACTTTAAGCTTGTGAAAGAGAAACAAACACAGCAATTAAAAGTGATGTTTACTGTTTGGGTACAACTACCCCAGGGAAAATAATCTATTTCTCGGCAAGACAGTTTTACAATCTGTTAAAAGTGTAGAAAGAAAAATAAACAGACATAGCTTAACGTATGACAGGATAGTAGAAAGCTTGTTTGGTTCAGCAGTGAGCTGAAACTATACGCTGTGCTTTGAGAGGTGAAGACAACAGTGTGTTCTACTGCCAAGCTCTTTTACTCAGCCATGTGTATCTATTCTACAGCTGTGAGTAACGAGGTCTGTGCTCATCAATTACCTACTGTTTTTTACATTATACTATAACACTATTCTATTAAGCGATTCATTATTCAGTCCTTAGAAATTGACACATGGCCATCACCCGTAAACAAAACAGTATTACTTGAATAGTCTGACCAGCAGCCTAAAACCCAGAGTGTGAAGTATTAACTTATAAGGATAAGAAACTGACAAACTACTTTGAAACTGATACCAGCCAGTGTTTAGTTTTTTACTCAACACAACTATAATAAATGCTTTCTCTCTGAACCTCCTGATGACTTAACTGACTTAATCATTTCAGTACTTACAAAACAAAACAAAGAGTCTACAGCTGTGCTAAATGTTGAAGGGGAACTCCAGATTTTACACATTAAAGTCTGTTTGCAGGTCTTGGGAAGGACTATATGTGAAACATTTGTGTGATGCCTTTTATGGCTGCAGAGACTAAAAATCTGAAAATGGAAAAACATCTGGGGGTGTGGCGTTAGAAAGAAGTGAGCTCAGCTTCCCAGACCTCTGAAGCCCGCTCCTCATCTCCGTTTGAGGCTCGGGGCGTCATTAGCCGCTACTATCGTAACACACCCAAATCTCCAACGGGAATGCGAGTGGTTGTGTTGCATTGTGGGTAATGCAGGCAATATGTTTTAACAAGGAAGAATAATGCATGGAATAAAAAAAAAAGACATCTTGACAATGTTGTAGGAGTGCAATGCTAAATTGTTGGAGTGCTTTTTTAATGTCAGCATTGCAAAATGCTCACAATGACAATGCTAACATGTTTCTGATCAGCAGGTGTCATATTTAACATGTTTCTAATCTAAACCAAACTCAATCTTAGTTTGTGTGTTAGCATTTTAACATTTGGTAATTATAACTAAACACAAAGTACACCTGAGGCCCATTAGTATCTGGCACCAGATTAAATGTCAGGATGAATCTGAATAACTTTGGTGATCCCCTTTGCCTGTTTCAAATTTGATGGAAATCCATTCAATTGTTGTTTTAACTCAAAACCACAAATGTCAACCTCAAGATGTCACTAGATGAAAACTCATTCGGATAATTCATCTGGGGACCGTAAATACAAAATGTGGTGCATTTATCAGATGCTGAGAAGGTAAAAAGTGAAAGCTTTGACCAGCTGGTGGCGCTAGAGTAAAAGTCAGGGGCTCCCCTATGTCAGCAGGCATTTTCCTCTGGGGACCATGAACGCACGTACCAAATTACATGGCAATCCGTCCAGCAGATGCTTCAGCTTGGATCAATGTGTTGGACTGATGGACCAACACTGCCATTCCTGGAGGCCAGCGCGGCTAACAATCTATTTGTTACAATAAACACAAACCTAACCTGAGGCAGACTCTTCAGCAGACTCAGAGAAATGGCACCAGAGCCACATCCCACTTCCAAGCATGTATGCTGGGCGTCTGCACCAACTCCAGGGCCGGGCTTCATCTCCAGATCAGTGAGCACGAGTTCAACCAACTCCTGCACCAACACACAGAGAAAACACTGCTCTGGTCATGTGCGATTGATCGATGGGATTTCACTGTGTATGTTGTACTCATGTGCGCCATGTTTTTCCTCCTGTCCAACCTCGGTTTCAGGTCTTGGTATGAACACAGGAGGTCTCATCTTCAGTGTCAGATCTCTGAAGTCCCACTCCTCAATCACATACTGCACAGGCATTCTGCATCAAAAACACACATTTATGAGTATTCTCTGTGAAAAAAAACATCCGAGGTACTTATTTATATGGAGGTGTAGGTAGAAACGTTATACCTGGATAGGCGTCTAGAGCAGAGCTTCCACATCTGCTCGGTTTTTCCTGGGCTTAGAAACTCTGATAACTTCCCCCGCTCAAGACTTTCTATCTGGATACGTCATGTGAGAAAAGCAAGGTATGTTTTTTTAAATGTTAATGTGTCAATTCAGACATTACATCAGGCATTGTTGAAGGAGCTTAAGAAATGTCCACTCACAGTTTTAGCACCGAGCAGGTAAGCGATAATGTAGAGGCTGGAGTGGTCGGGCTCCATCACGCCTCTCTCTGCGAAGTGATTCTTCCATAAATCCACCGCCTGACGTGCTGTGATCCGGCCTGCAGGTATGGCTGGAGCGCTGCAGGTATGCACCGCACGGGAGCCCCACAGTCCCTAAAAGATTAAACGGAGTTTCTAAATAACCACAAATAAACAGCTACCCCGCTTTCCAGCTGGGGTTTAACAGGAACTTGTTGATTTCCCCCGTTGTGACTCCTTCTTGAGAGAATCCCTATCACCATTTAAGTGACGCCAGGAAGTCATATTTAAGAATTGCAGATCAAATAAATTATGTGAGATTATTAGATATACCTTCACACTCTAATGCAATCCCATACAAGACCACATGGTTCCCAGTAGTGTTTCTAATTATGTGTCTCTCATGTACTAAATGGATTTCTGTAAGATGACAGGACTTTGTTCCGAGTGAGCCAACAAAATATTTCTGGCCCAGAGCTTTTTCTCGTTAGAAACAGAATACCCGTCACAGCTCAAGCCAACTCCCAACATTCACGTCTCCATCACCTGACCTTCTGTGCTTACATATGTACCTTCCTTCCATTTCCCTTATCAGCAGCAGATTTATTTATAAATTGTAATTATTTATAGCAGTGATCAAATTTACGTTAGCATAGAATGAATATTATTGTGTTCATTATGATGAATATTATAAACAATACTAGAGTTTATTGTTATATGTGTATCGTTCATCTTTTGGGGAACTAAATCTGTGGATAAATGGACGAGCGACCACTCAAAGTGCTTTCTAACACAAGTCAGCGTTGACCATTCAGGAACGCTTCATATACTGATGGAAGAGACTGTACCATAAGGAGCCACCTGCTCCTCAGGAGCAGTAAATGTGCACATTAACACTTAAAAGTTGGTGTTCAGTACCTTTTCCAAGGACACTTGGCATGTAGGCAGAAGGCGAGGGTTTGGATGATACTTTGCCTGCACGCTGTTTGGTTAAGTTCGCCTGTTTGGACTGAGTACCTGAGTTTCCTGTTTTCGGACCTCGGTAAAGATCATTTTTATCTTTGACGGTTGCTACTTTTGGGTTCAAGCTTGTAGTGTTTATGAGCTATTGCAATACCTCTGGGTTTCGACTGTTAGTCGAAGTAAATAATCAATTTTGAGATGTATCATTAAGTTCCAAGAACTTGAGGTGGGCATTTGTAATTGATTTATAAAATATGATATCAATATTATATTAATCAATATTGAAGAGTTAGTTGTATTTTGGATATACATGGAATCTTGTCCCTTTAAATATTAAGAGGGGACACAATTAATAGCTGGCTTCATTTAGTTTTATTTTGGTGATAAAGTCAGGTTTTGACTGCTAAGACTGTTAGTGTGATATTTTACCCAGATTTGATCAAGATTGTTTGCCTTCTAAAGCTTAAATTAAATCTCATCTTTGGTTCAGAAACAATTAGAAACTGTGCCAGACCCACATTCAGTATGATAAACTGCAATAGGTTTGTATGTATTAATTTTTTTAACAGCCTGATTAACTCCACTGTGCTTAAAGCAGAATTCATCGTCACTGAGAGGACTCCCTGAAAACAACAGAAATCAATGTGACAGTTAGTTACCTTTGGTCCAACAATCCTGAACCCAAAGCTTCGGCAGCCTGCACTCAGAGATCTCCTCCACATGATCAAGCTCAACGAACACTCTCTGTTTACATCATTATTCTTTACGTTTTACCGGGACACATCGTTTGTGTAGCCATCAGCTGTAAAGTATTCTGTTGTCCTATACGTACACTTTCTAGGTCATGTATACCCTCAGAACCGCCTTATATGGACACTAAGCTACATTGTCTGTAGCCCATGGCAGGCTAGTAGATACTGTCGATAGTGTGTCCTACACATGGCGCAGCAAACCTCCTCCACTGTTGACATGACGCAGGCTGCGCACGCTGCGCACGCCGCGCAGCACTGACCCTGGTGACTTGTGTTGCCTTTAAGGACTATCGAATATATGACACTTTTAGCACGTAGCTGCCAAAAAAACAAACAAAGGGGTGACAATTGAGGAAACATTGAACGGTTATGTATTGTATACGTTGAGATAATATAAATTGTATGAACAGCTGATAGTAAATCGATGTTTGCAACTGATATTCAATGTATAAACCTCAAACTTAAGTAGATATAATACAATCTTAAATATACTTTCCCCACATAATAATGAAACTACAGATACATCAAATATGTCGAAAGAAACATATTTTGTTGTTATTATTTTTTGTTTGTTTAAATAAATAGACGCTTCCTCCACTGTCTGCGTAGTATTTACGACTTCCGTTGTCCGAGTTAGTAAATAACGAGGAGCTCGTGAATACATCCGTATTGTTGTTCCTCAAAGTGGACTGCATGAATGTGTCGAGTACTGGAGAGTTGTTGGATAGTTTGCTATTACGTTGACAGCATTTTTGTCAAAGTACAGAGACAACACATTAGTCCAGACGTGAGAACAGTTGGATGTATTTAACAGGAGCTCACGGGCTTGTTCTTCAACGTTACAACGGGGAGCTAGCAGCTAGCTTCAGCTGCTGAATAGCAGGCACGTCAGGGCAGTCTCCCCCTGAGGGTGTCATCTGAGGCTGAGGCTGGTTAAAGTTTGTTAAACTGAACATTTGGTGAACTATTCGCAGTGAGGGTGCCCTGACAAGTAGGTCGATGATGGGCATGACCTCTCGAATAGAGTGTATATTTTTCAGTGAGTTTCACCCCACCCTGGGTCCGAAGATAACATATCAGGTGAGTTTAAGTGTGCAAATACTATATTAGTATATATAAGGGGGGAGGTAATAAACATGACCACAGCTGTACTATTAATTACCATAGCAACTACCAACACGGCTTAATTACCCCATGATAGTAAAGTTGTGGTCAGAAACATAAAGTACATTCAATATGCTGTTTCTCATTTGATGATTATGTGGAACACTTTTTCCAAATAGTATCTGACGTTCTCATAAGTCTCGGTAAATAGTTTTTTGACTACTTGTTTTAATGGAATTAAAATGAGAATAATTGATCTTGTCAGAACCCTCTAGATATTTGTGTGGTATTGACCATGGAATTGAAAAGTACATCATCTTCCTAAAGCTTGTATCTCACAGGATGCATTGTGTCATACAGTGTCCTCTATGTCCTCACATGACAGGTCCCAGAGGAATACATTTCACGAGAACTATTTGACACAGTTCAAGTTTATATCATCACCAAGCCAGAACTGCAAAACAAATTGATAACAGTGTATGTATAATGCTTCTTTCTCCTTGCAACTATTAATTATTCTTTGCCCTTGAGATCTGTGTTGTTGCCTTTTGTTGCTTTTTTCACTACCAAACTATCCTATTTGCTCTTTTTTTTAATCTTTTTCTTAGCACCGCCATGGGGAAAAAGTTAATCGGTTGTCCTGTGTGCATCGAGCATAAAAAGTACAGCAGAAATGCCCTCCTGTTTAACCTCGGCCTTGTTTGTGACGCCCAAACCAACACCTGCGCCCTTGAGCCGATTGTCAAGAAGTTGTCTGGGTACCTCACAACGCTGGAGGTTGTGAATGATGCATTTTCATAACTGTTCTTGTGACTTGATTGCTCTGATGTTTGCACAGTTTTCAGTAATAAGAAATCTCAGAGATGATGTTAAATCGTTTTGCCTTGTTGTGTTGCAGCTGGAGAGTGGCTTTATATCCAATGAGGAGAGCAAGCAGAAACTTTTACCCATCATGTCGACCTTATTAGAAGAACTTAATGCCACAGGAGCCTGCACCTTACCCATAGGTATGTTTTGTATTTTACTATGTATATTCCAGTTTTATCTTTGGCAAACAACAATCTATTTAACATACAAGCTGAAGATGGTGCTGAAATGGTGTGTGTGTGTGTGTGTGTGTGTGTGTGTGTGTGTGTGTGTGTGTGTGTGTGTGTGTGTGTGTGTGTGTGTGTGTGTGTGTGTGTGTGTGTGTGTGTGTGTGTGTGTGTGTGTGTGTGGAGGAGGAGGAGGAAAGTGTGTTCAGAAGTCTTAGTATAAAACATCTTGTTCTGTTACTCATTTTGAAACGGTAACTAATCCTATTGACCCTTCTAAAGTGCAAACATTATTAACCAATGCTTTCATTTATTTTCGACTTTGACTTCAATTCATTTAAGTAAACAGCACTGCTGTGACTTCTTTTGTGACTCTTTTATGAAAAGTATTGAGCACTAAAGTTCATAGTTTGGCATCTGAAAACAACATTTTGGTGGCACCCATTGTAAGTATTTATGTTTTCTTGTCTCCCTTTCTGCTCTGTTTCTTTTTAGATGAGTCCAACACCATCCACCTAAAGTTGATCCAGCTGCGAAAGGACCCCCCGATTGTCCAGGAGTATGATGTGCCTGTCTTCACCCAGTGCAAAGACCATTTTATCAAATCTCAGTGGGATCTCACCACTCAACAGGTAGGCCTTGTGGCGCATATCAAGGGACTTTGTGTTAAGATACGATGTGCCCAAATTCTAAGAAGAGGAGAAAGATTAGTGATTAAAAGCCTGTTATCAGCATTTCATGAAGTGAACACTTGTTTCACATCCGATATTTTATGGATGAAAATGAGTCATTAATGCCATTTAACGGTACAAAAATGTATAATTGCTGGTACAACGTAGTGTATATGAATCTTATTAATCGGGCAATTCAGGACATAGAGTTTAGTACAAGCCAATAATGTTCCGCTTCATGTTTACTGCAGATCCTGCAATATATTGATGGCTTTAGACACATCCAGAAAATCTCTGCTGAAGCGGATGTAGAGCTGAATCTCGTTCGCATTGCAGTGCAGAATCTTCTGTGAGTACATTTCAGTGAGAAAAGGGCAACACACACCAGCGGCGACTGACGTGCTTCAAAATACCCTCATCCATTGTTTTCTGTGTACAGTGAGCCCGAGGGTTTATCCATACCAACTCGTCGTGACAAACCACTATCGTGTGTGTGTGTGTGTGTGTGTGTGTGTGTGTGTGTGTGTGTGTGTGTGTGTGTGTGTGTGTGTGTGTGTGTGTGTGTGTGTGTGTGTGTGTGTGTGTGTGTGTGTGTGTGTGTGTGTGTGTGTGTGTGTGGACTTTTATTTCCAAACAAAACAAAAAGAGAGATACTGAAATCCTCCTTTTCCTCCACAGGTACTACGGTGTTGTGACATTGGTGTCAATATTTCAGGTATGGTGGTACTATTTCTGATATTAGGTCACTGTGATTTTGAGAGTATAATCTAAATATTTAGAGCAAAGTCCTAATATTTTGTAAAAGAAGCCTCAAATTTATGAAATAAAGTTGGTGAAACTTGTAACTTAAATTCATCGACATCTTTCATTTGACACGTCAAAGCTCATATCTGTTTAAGAGTATTAACATTTTAAAATAATATTATATTTTTCACTTTATTCATAACATATTACAACTACAATCTTTTTATATATAAAACTTTTTTTCTTTTAATATTTCAATTTTTTCCTAAGAGCAGCCTCATTCTGTGTCATAACAATTTAAGGCTTTGTTTGGTGATCCTCTTGTGCCTTTGTACCTCCTTTCAGTACTCTAATGTGTATTGCACCACCCCCAAAGTCCAGAGCATCATCGATGATAAGTCCATTCAGGAGGAGTGCCTCAACTACGTCACTAAGCAAGGTAAATACGGGTCATGATTGTCGAACACAAGTGTTTTTTATTTATTTTTCTTTTGAGGCATTCATTGTTTGATTGCCTTTCAGGTCAGAAGCGTGCCAGTCTGAGAGATGTGTTCCAGCTGTACTGTGGCCTGAGTCCAGGAACCACAGTCCGAGACCTTTGTTACCGCTACTCGCAGCAGCTTCAAAGGGTTGACGAGAGGTCGGCATCAATCACCTTATCAGTTCCTGAAAATAGTTAATGACTCCTAAAAAGTTAGGTCAGAGTGAACTTTATTTACTTGTATGTCATGTCATGTGTTGCTTTTCAGGAGGCTGATCCAATTTGGACTGATGAAGTCTCTTATTCGACGGCTACAAAAATATCCAGTGAAGGTGATCCGTGACGAGAGGAGCAGGCTGCCTCGACTCTATACCGGTTGTCATAGTTATGATGAGATCTGCTGCAAAACAGGCAGGTTTCTCTCTGTTTGTTGAGTATGAATAATAACCAATGGCTGCAAACAAGTCTGCTTACGGTGTCGTAACTTTACAGGGATCAGTTACCAGGAGCTGGACGAACGTTTGGAAAATGATCCCAACATCGTGGTGTGCTGGAAGTGACATGAATCTTTAAACGGACTGAAAGATACAGAGATGCCTCAACCAACGATGCCTTTTTGTTATATTAGTGTGTGTGTGTGCGTGTGCGTGTGTGTGTGCGTGTGCGTGTGTGTTTTTGCTTTTACAAATCTCCTCATCAAGAATTTGCATTCTGTTTAGGTAAAGTGAGGACGGTTATATTTATTGATATTGTACAAAAGAGAATTTGTGATTAATAAAAGAGATTATCCCACAATGTAACAGTTTGTCTTAAATCACAGTGCATACAAATCGAGAATTTTACATTTGATGTCATTTTGTAACCATTAAAAAATGAGCCTGAGATTGATACAGAAGTAGATTCAGAAGATCTCATGTTATCAGACTGAAATACAAATATTTTTCTAACTTAATAAAACTACAACTAGAAACATTTTCAACAACTGTTTTCATTTTTTTTACTTCTTTAGTGGAAAGGTATTTGTACTTAACTTGTATACTTTAATGTCTTCAATTCAGAGGAATTTTTACTTTGTACACCACTACATTTGCTTTACAAATCAAGCTTTTGCATCCAAAATATTTAATAAGCTAGATAAGCTGTGAAATGCTACTTACACTTGCATCAGTAAGTACTTTTCAATTTGAATCTTGATCATAATAAACTGCTTCCCAGAGGGAGAAAAAAAACATCAGGTTTAAAATAAAGCAGATGACACTAAAATTATGGATAAAATCCTAGGAAATAAAACTCAAGTAAAATCAGGAATGGCTTTAAGAAAAAAGTAAAGTTTGAAAGATATTCACAGATTCAGATTAGAATCTGTGAATTAGTTATAACAAGTATAACAAGGAGGATCCCATTGGTGTATGAAATGAGTTTGGTTATGCTACACTTCATAACAGTGAAGTTATTGAATATTTCTTCCAATAAATATACAATATAATTATTCATAATTAATCATAAAGCACATTTTATCAAAAATAACTGCTGTAGTATAACAAGGAGGATCCCATTGATGTATGAAATAAATTTGGTCATGCTACACTTTATAACAGTGAAGTTATTGAATATTTTTGTAGTCTGTGTTTTCCGCATTGCACTTTGTAGACGGTCCCTGAGCACTCGTCTCACAGCCGACCGCTCATTGAGACCAATGCTATTCATCCAGCTCGGAGAACGGCCCGTTTTGGTAAAATGAAGGTTAATTAAGGTTGTAGCTTGTTGTCTACATCACTATGGTTACAGAGAGGTGTTGATTGTATTTTTACACCGTTTCGATAAAGAGTTATTGATCCGGGAAATCCGAATCTGTGAATATCTTTCCAACTTTACCTAACTACTTCCTCTCTAGTGATTTTAGACCTTTTCATACTTTAAGCTGCACCGCCCCTCTCTAGTGATTTTAGACCTTTTCATACTTTAAGCTGCACCGCCCCTCTCTAGTGATTTTAGACCTTTTCATACTTTAAACTGCACCGCCCCTCTCTAGTGATTTTAGACCTTTTCATACTTTAAGCTGCACCGCCCCTCTCTGGCGACAAGGAAGAACTGCGCTTTGGCCTGGGTGCGCTTGGTATACAGTCACCATGACAACAACAACACTAACCGCTAGTTCGTAGACTCTAAACCAACTGTGACTGAAGCGACAGCTTGTCAAATCACGTGTTGAGTAGTTTCCTACAACGAGATGGACACGTCTGTAACTCTCCCCGTCGAAGCAGAGGGGTTTGTTCAGAGCCTGGAGACGTTTCCTCTGAAGGACGTTGGCTCTGAGAGGTGAGAGGAACCAGCTAACAGGCACTAAAGTAACGTTAGCTTACATGCTATGTGTCTATGACTAGCTACCTAGACCCAGTGACGTAGTCCACCTGGGAGGGTGGAGGTCACTGTGCAGCAGGTGCCGACAAAACATTACATTCAATAGTAGGAAGGTTGAAAGTGTCTAAAAACTACTCAAAGTACTCAAATCCCAGTATTAGTAAATGTAAAAGTCTAATCTAATTTAAAAACTACTTAAAAGCACTGCAGTAACCTAGTAGCCTAAATGAGAGTAAAATGTAAAAACTACTACCTGACAGGCTTATTTCAAGGCGATCGTCTCCCTTAAGGACGCATGGGCTGTCTGCTCAGTTCATCACACCCATCCACGTCCAATCAGAACAAACAACAACACAGTACAAATTACAACACTGACAACAGATCTAAATATGAATAAACACCTTGGTGAAATTTTATGTTTGTAAAACTCCAAATAAAGTCTCCAGGACCACTTTCTTGCTGTGACTTTATGAGTACTGTTGACTAGAATAAAGAAGTGTCTTTAAAAGTAACTGCCCTGTAAAAACCGGATATTTTTGTCACGTGAAGTACGTACATCATTTGGAGTATAGTTTCCATAATGTTACCCTAAAGCACCTTTCAGCAAGGCAATTCAAAGTATTTTACATAATATATGAAAGACATGAATAAGCAAGATATTAATTATTAGTTGAGTCGGAGCAGACATCAGAGTTTGTTTCAGATATGAGGTGCATAGAAACTGAATGATGCTTCTCCATGTTAGTTTTTACTCTATTGGATGGTAAGCAGACCTGAGAAGTCTGCGTGGTTCATAAAAAAGTAGCTTTTCATAAAGTCTACCTGTGCTTTTTTTTAATGACTGTTCTCTTTGTGTGTCGACAGGTGGTTCAGGCAGCATGCGCACATCGAGAAACTGAACATGCAAGCGATACTGAATGCTTCCGCCATGCACGATGAGTTTGTTAAGGAGCTCCTGGTGTCGTATGGCAAGGTGACTGCTCCCTCTCTACTTGTGATGTGGAAATGTCAGTGGAATTTATTGAAGCCCTGCAAAAATCTAAGAAAAAAGTCTCTTGAAACAAGTTTTCTGGTTGTTTCGATTGCTTAGAGTTACATATGATATCTCGATGAATACATAAAAATCTGCAGTATCTTTTTTTCCTCCCCCTTTTCTAGATACCTGTTCTGGTCCATGAAATGATCCTTGTCGAAATTTGGAAGCACAAAGTGTTCCCCATTTTATGCCAGCTGGAGGACTTCAATCCCAAGAACACATTTCATCTTTACATGGTGGTGAGTGTAAAATGAGGTGTAAAATGATAATCAGTTTGCAGCGCTCCCAACTGATTTTGTGTGTACTTTAATGTGTCCGTCTTAGATCCACCATGAAGCCACGATCATAAACCTGCTTGAAACGATAATGTATCACAAGGTTAGTGTGCACAAATACATACCCCTAAATTATATTGATGCGCATCATATTTTTAAATGTGTTGAAGCAAGAAAGTAATCATGCAGCAAGGCAATTCAGACTCTCTCTCTCTGTCTCGCTCTCTCTCTCTCTCTCTCTTCTCTCTCTCTCTCTCTTCTCTCTCTCCTCTCTCTCTCTCTGTCTCGCTCTCTCTCTCTCTCTCTCTCTCTCTCTCTCTCTCTCTCTCTCTCTCTCTCTCTCTCTCTCTCTCTCTCGCTCTCTCTCTCTCTCTCTCTCTCTCTCTCTCTCTCTCTCTCTCTCGCTCTAAATATTGTTATAAATCAAGCTTTATGTGACACGTTGAAAAAGGTCTGTGTTTTGTGCAGGATTCCTGTGAGGCGGCTGGTGACTCCGTTCTCGACTTGGTGGATTACTGCCACCGCAAACTCACCCTGCTGGTCGGCAAAGCAACCAGGGAAGCCGCAACAACTCGTGACCAACACAACCGGAAAGGGGCAGCAGTTGTACCCTCGACAGACTTGATGACAGAGTTACAGATGCAGAGTGCTGCACAGGAATTTGAGATCTCCCTGAAGGCTGTCTCTGTGCTGCGCTTCATCACTGATCACACCGAGAGGTACGGCAATGTCTGGAATAATAAAGTTTAGGGATTAGAAGTTTACAATAGAGGTATCTGAGGAATCGCCCAATACTTTTAGGCCTTTACACTTCAATCTTAACCATCGCATTATTTACTAATGCTGCAACTAACAGTTATTTTAAGTTTATTTATCAATTTGTCATTTATCATTTTGTTTAAAAAACAAGATGCAGTTGTAAAAAAAAACAACGTGTTTTGCGATTTCTCAGAACAAAAGTTAACATCTTCAAATTGCATCTTCAAAACTCCAAAGATTTTAAATTTACAAAAATATAAAACGGAAAAAGCAGCACATTTTCACATTTGAGGATCTGGGATCAGGGATTGTTTTGCATTTTGCTTGAAAATGGACGATTTATCACAATCAAAATTAGTGCAGAATAGTTTTCTGTTAGTTTATTAATTTACCATCCCATTCACCTGACAGAAGGACTTTTGTTCTCTTTACAGTATTAGCGTCATCAATCGCATGCTGTGCATCCATAACATGCCCTGCGTGCTGGTCCAGTTGATTGACTGCTGCTCTTGGAGTCGCTGTAAAGACGGTACGTCACACCTCTTGCATATCAAACGTGTGATTCTTGGCTAATACGTGACCCTTCATTCGATGGTGTGCTCTCTGTCTCTTGCTGAAGGAGAGGTAGAAAAGTACATCAATGGCAGATGGCAGAAGATTCCTGTTGAGGACCATTTAAAGATGACAAAACTAGATGGTCAGGTCTGGATTTCCCTTTACAATCTGCTGCTGAAGGAAGACTGCCAAAGGAAATACGACTTCAACAATTTCAACAAGAACCAGCTTCTAAAGGTAGACTGTGAATACTGTCGACTGACTCTTTGCACCTCAGAGCTATTTTCAGCATTCCTTTATGCTCTTGAGTCATTTTAGTTAATCAATCTAGTTAAATTGTATCGATCAATTCCTGCTCCAAAATCTAAGCGGCTACTGTATATTAGCTGTAAACTGAAGCCGAGGAAGTGTGTGAGCTCCAGATCATTGTCCTCCGACATCATATCTGATCTCCTCGCTTGTTAAAACACAGATTCAGTTTCCAGAGGTTGTTTTGACTGAGATGTTTCCTCCTATTATACGCTTTCCCATCCTCTTCCTGTTGCATTGATTATATAACCAGAGAGCCTTGTGCATCCTCTCATCACGGCATCTATTTTCCTATGCATTCTGCGTAACTCATTATAGAAAGTTCTGATGAAGTTGACTTGTTTTTGTTACTGAGGATTATTTATTATTATTATTTATCGTTTGTATGCCACAGCTTCGAGGTTTCATGACAGAGGTGTTGCTTGATCAGCTACCAAACCTGGTGGAGTTGCAGCGTTTTCTGGCTCATCTCACCGTTACAGACCCCGCCCCTCCAAAAAAAGAACTAATTTTAGAACAGGTACACACTCACACATCCACGCATATATCTGTATCGAGAGTGACTGCGTCCTTTGTACATTTACCCTCAACTTTGCTTTATGTATAGATCCCAGAAATATGGGACTACATTGTGAGAGAGAATTCTGGGAAGTGGAAGGCAATAGCAAAGTATCAAGTCAAAGAAACGTTCAGCCCATCTGAAAGTGAACTGAAGCTGCAGGCACAGAGGTAATGCTGAACACACAAGTCTGAGGTACAAAGAAATCAACTCCATCCAACATCTCTGTGATTATTATTGTGATTCTTTTACCAGGTTGAACCAGGTGTACAATTTGGACGTGATGGAGAGTTTACTCCCCGAGAAGCCAAAGTGTGGATCCTGTGGGAAAGAGGCCGCAAAGAGATGTTCTCGTTGTCAGGGAGAATGGTACTGTCACAGGTAAGACAGATACAGATAGAAGTAAGTCAGTCAGTAATACAGAAGATCTGCTGTGAAGAGGCAGCTGGGCCTGAGGGCAAAGCTTGGGAGTTAGCGGTTGATGTATTTCCCAAACCTCACCTGCGATCACGAGCTCTGGGCGAAGACTGAAAGAATGAGTTTTCTGCCCCGACATCCGCATAGAGATCAGAGTAAAACTGCTGCTCCCTCCGGCTGAAAGGAGCCAGTTGAAGTAGTTAGGGGCTCTGACGAGGATGCCTCCCTGGGACAGACCCAGAACATGCTCGAGGGATGAGATATCCGAGATGGCTTGAATCACCCAGGAGCTAGAGGACCTGGCTCGGTAGAAGGACATACGGATTACCTTGCTCAGCCGGCTGCCACGACAACCGTCCGTAAATTGGACGGATGGCTGGATATAAGTCTGCGTTTATACATCAGATAGAAAATCACATCTGATCCATGACCTTTAGAAATACTTTCCTGTGATACTGAATATCGTAATAAATGTTTTGTTATATCACACACTTACAAGCCTGTGTTTCTGCTGATGTGCCGTCTTGTTCGTCTTACTTGTTTTTCCCAGAGAATGTCAGGTGAAGCACTGGTCGAAACACAAGAGAGCCTGTCAGCTGCTGGCTGAGGTCACAGAGAAGATCCAGAGGGACCTGCACGTCAACAGCTGACACGGAGAGGCTGTTGAAGCACATGCAGGACGGGTGGCGGACTGGAACAGACGGGGGGGAATAGATCTGCATGGGCACAATGCAAATTAGGATTCCTATACATTTTAAATCTGTCTTTCAATGAGGTAAAGTGTATGCCCATGTTACATAGTTGTGTTGTTCCTTTTTGTTTTGATATACTATTGCTTGTTTATGATTACCTTGTGGCATATCGTTTTTTGTCTATTCGATGAAAGCGCTTCCCTCATTCAACACAGTTGAGGAGAATTTACCTTCATTACACACCAGCTTCTGGTGCTGTGATCCTGTAAATGTCCCCACTGATAATAAAAGATATCTTATATTATCTTATCTTAGCATCAAATAAAAGGCTTCAACGACTCCCTCTTCCCTGTCTTCTTGCCCATTGTTGAGAACGCGACCACAACAGGTAGAGTTAACTTGTGGCTCCTCTTGTTGGTTAACATTCTCGCTGTAGTTCACCCTGAACGTTGGATTGCTGACTTCCTGTCAGCAAAAAAAACAAATCAAGATTGGCTGCAGGTTTAAGCCTCGAACTTATTTCTAGTTCGAAGCATAAATACAGTTTATATAATAGTGTGTGCACTTTCGAAGTTCACTGCTGTTAATGAAACCCAGATCATCCCAGTCTGAGACAGTGGGGGACTCTGCACGCCCACTCAGCTGCGCTCCGGACTCAGAAGCACCCCCTATGCGAAAGCATTCCGGATGTCGGCGCAGCTCATGATCATCTTACTCTCTGTTTTTCATGATAAGCTGCTTCCTCCTGCAACACAGTCTGACAACCCCAAAAAAAAAAATTACAAAAAAATCGAAAGATGCTTTAGTATCTTGAGAAGCGCTGGGATTCACCGACGTTACGGGGGCCGGTCGGCGCCGCGTGGCCGGGGATGAGAGGTTCTTTCCAGAGATGAAGCCGCGGCCGCTCACCTCCGTTACTTGGAAACCGTCAGAGAGTTTTTCTGCGGAAAGTTTTTCTCTTCGGATGGAGGAAGTTTTGAGACAAAGCGGCAGCCGCGGGGCAGTTTTTCTCCTCTGTGTCGGTAAGTCAGAACTGGAGATTGACTTTGAAGTTGTTGATTTAATTCACCGCGCCTGTTGTTTGGGACCAAACTTCTGAGTTTTCATCCTCCGAGCACTCATAAGAGCACGGTTTTGCTTCCAGGAATTACTGGGCTAAAACGTAGAGAAGGCTACATCTGGTACATTAACATGTTAAAGTAGTTTGTTTTACATTAGGCCATTATGGCTACTTTCATACTCTGCTTTACTTGTGATAGTTTAGTAGACCGTCCTCTATTTATATAGAGGAGGCCAATCTTATGTATATGAAACCAAGGTGTCATTTTCAAAATGTGGTCACTAAACCACCATATACAAAATGGTATGTAAATATAAATGTAAATGAAATGTCTGAAATCTGCTGTTTGAAAACCGCCCAAACTAAACAAACATTACACAAAAGGCTACTCATATATAATCAATGTAACTAAATACATTTATGTAACGTTACTTAAGTACAGTTTACTTGAGTATTTCCGTTATATGCTACTATATTTAGCCTATACTACATTACAATTAGAGTGAAATATTGTACTTTTTATTCTACTGCATTTATTTGACATCTGCACAGAATAAGATGGGTTTATAAAATATGGTGTATTGATACAAATCAATCTGCCCAACAGTATACATTTGTTGAAATCAAAATGGTCCCAACCATGACAAGCTTTAACATGAAAATGCTGTTTACACTTTAAAGCATCAGCAATAATAATCCAATAATATAAAATGTTAAGGGTCCATTGTGCTGCTTGAGTACCTTCACTTTTAATGCATTAAGTACATTTACATGTTATACCTCTGTACTTAACTTAAGTAAAACTGTTAATGCAGCATTTGTATAGTTAAATATGTGGTATTGCTACAGAATTTATATATAGATTTGTTTTAATCTTATCAATCAGGCAATCATTGATATTTAGTTCTCTTTTTGAAGAGACACCTGAGAACAAGGAATATTCACAAGAATGATCCTATAGTTTTTAGTGCGATAAAGCAGTCTAACATTTTGATTTCTTTAGATCTTAAATTGAGATAGAATCTTATCATTTCAAGATCACATTGTTTTAAATGTTTAACTGTCGTCTTCGGCAGTACCAGTGTGTTATTGTATGTTTTTCTGTCTGGCAGTGACGATGGAGGCAGCCGGGCTCTGAATGACACGATGTCTTGGGGGGAGTTCATCGAGCTCCGTGACCTGAGGTCGGACGGAGAGCAGATCCAGTTGACACACGGCACACATTCGCCCTGCTCACCTCCACGCCTGGAGAGAGCCAACGCCCTGAGGATCAGTCCGGGGAAGGTGCCAGACCTGCTGAGCCGGGCGGGCATCATCAGAGTCCTGAGCAGCACCCAGGACCCCCAGCTCCCCGAGGAGAAGGGCGAGGGACACAACTTCCAGCCCTGCAGCCACGCTCAGCCCACATGGTGTGACCTGTGTGGCGACTTCATCTGGGGCTTGTACAAGCAGAGCCTGCGGTGTGTCAGTGAGTAGGCAGTTAGTGCACATGGGTGCGTGCATGTGTGATCACCTCCGTGCATTTACAGAAGTAGAAGTCATAGCACGACTGACAGGGAGAGATGTAGCCACCAATGTGTTACATCTGTTTCAGGCCAAAATAACCCAGTGCTCATTCTCAACACGTAGAAATCTTAATCTCTGTTGGCTTGGTTTACCATGGCATACACTTTCTCCGTGTTGTTAACTGTTTTTGAGGTAGTGGTATCTAGCATGCAGTTGTTGAAGTGGTTTTGGTGGTGAGATCCAGATAGGCCCATGGTCTGCTACAGACCTGTATGGTCTTCTTGCTCAAGACTCATCTTCGAGTATTAACAGTCTTGAAGTTCCTTTTCATCAACTGAAACCCACTGAAATATAGCTGTGGTTTGTGTAAAGCATTTAATGTGCAAGAAAAAAACATGCTTCTTAACATTTAGACCGCAGTTAAATTATTAAGAAACAGTGACACGAATACAGAAGTTTTACAGTCATAAGTGGAACTGATTTTAACATACATCTTTTTTTTCCTCTCAAATATGGAAATATTCACGCCTTGTTTCAATTCGTGATCATAACATCATAACAAAAAGAAAAAAAAGAAAGAAAACATTAACATTATTACATCTGGGGTTGCTTGCCATGAATATAAATATATTCATTTACACAGAGGCTTAGCTGGAATTTTATATAAACTTATAAGACATCGATATTTTGTCTTGATCTGAGTATTGTATAATTTAGCTCTGTTTATTTCACAGCTTCACTCAACAGATGCCAGTTTGCTAATTGTGTATCTGAAGACAGGTGTTTTCTATTTATTTATACTGTATAGACTCAGTGGCCACTTAACCATGTACTCCTGCACAATCTAATGCCACCCAATACAACTGTTCCACCATAAAGTATACTTTTATGATTTATATAATGTTCAGTTCTGTGTAATTTTGATTATATAATATGTTTATTATTGAGGTCATAGTATATAAAGGTGGTATTGAACTGAGCTGCATTATATTCAGTGGTGTTTCTAATATTCTGCCTCCGTATGTATGCAAATTAAAAGGGAACAAAATAGATGCACCTCTCAATATAATGTTGTCCAGTACAACACCACCTTTAACCACGACCTCAATAACAAACACACATTTGAATTTACACATTTCCAACCTTGTCAACAAAAATGCAGGGGAAAGCAAACTTCCAGGTACTGCAATAACCACAAATGGCCAGAGGAGGACATCTCCCGTTGAAAACTGTACTGAATATTATCACATGCGTGTTTACAGCTGACGATGTCATGTGTATTTATGTGTTTGGCAGCGTTTGTGTAAACCCTTGACTTTTCTACACTTACAGATTGTAGATTCACGTGCCACTACCGCTGCCGTGCCCTGATCCGGTTGGACTGCAGCTGGGACCGAGGCTTTGCGGCGGACCACACATTCGTAGTGGAGCACACCATCGAGACAGACACCAATGTGGTGAGGACCTTTTGTATTTGTCATTAAGACTGGCCTGGTATTCTCTGGTTCTCACAATCAAAGAACACAACATCAAGAAGTTGTTGCCATATCGTACCACTATGGGTACCATTAACAATGAGACAATCAACCAGCCTCTGCTTTGCATGTCACATTACGTGCTACCTGGTAATTCTGCTGGACTGCTTTAAGGAACAAAATCAAATGTTTTATGGCCAAAAATGGGAACAATGTTACACAGCGTTAATCCAGTTCCACTTACTGCAAACTGGGGAAGTTTGTTACAGGTAACAGCTTTTGCACGATCTGGTTCAGTTTATTTAAGTACTACAGTGAAACATCGGTTTGCAGAGTCCCAAGCTGTTACACCCATTGTTTTATACATTGAAGAAAACAAACTCAACAACATGAATTTTTTAGCGTGCTGTACCATAAAATGTTTTCACTTTAATTGTAGAGTTAGATGTTTTAGTCCCGTCTTTGCTTTGTTTTTTATAGGGGCGTAACAAGTGCCAAACACATTGTAATATACCCTATCCAGATAAAGTTATGTCCTAACTGCTATACATCTTAAATCTTACTAGAAGACTCCTCACTGGTCTTTTCTGTGCCACATTGTTATCCACAAAGAGGGGAGTCAAGGCTACAAGCCCATAGTCGTTCAAGGCAGCTGGGTTTGGTTTCTTGGTAACAGGTTTTACTCCCTCTCTATTCAACACATGTTGCTTATTAAAGGATGTCTGGAATGTAAAAACTTCAGTATGAAGACATTGCTAGATATTGTCTCGGTGCTTGGGTTTTTGTGTGCACGGGCCTTTTGCACAACAGACGTTTTCACTTGACATCGCAGGAGAAAGCACAGGTGGAACTAACAGACCACTGGTAATGGCTCCGTTATAGTCAGCATGCGAAGTACCAGAGCCATAATTAATGTCATTAAATAACACCTGTGTTTGTCCTGCTATGACCTAAAACCTCTGCAATGAAAACCGTACCACAAAATCAGAGTTGGTTCAATCACAGTTTAATGTGAGCACAGCAGGAAGGTTTCTGGGTGTAGCAGTCCACATATGTGAACTCCTAACGTCACACTAGGAGGCTCCAAAGTATTTCCTGCCAGTACACATTAGCCAGTACTTGTGCTGATAGCCCCAAAAAGATAGGACCAACCTCCTCGGCATGTGAGAAAAACACTGAGGATAGTTTACAAATGTCTTCACCAGTTAGACACATGCCCTTGGTTTTTATGTTCTCTGTGTTATTACTTGAACCAATTAAAATGGTACGCTAGGGGCGGCATGTTCCAGATGAACAAAGGGAAAAAGTGGATTGTTTATCTGTCTCAAAATCATAGGTTTAAAAGCAGAAATGAAAGACAATTTTATCAACATACCTGATTATACTTTTCTGTTGCCAGATTCTCTCTACAAGGTTATAAACTTAGTACAGAGTCCTCATCTTTAGTCGTATTATAGTATCAGTCTGCCTGATGGTTTAAAAGGAGTTCACGGTGCAGCATACTGAAAATTAGGGATTCATAGTTGTTTTTTTTAAGCTGACCTTTTCAACTTTTCACACACTGACACGCAGATGTGACCTGAGATGCCACAATTATTAGATGCAAAAACTTATTTTCTATTGAGTACTGATCTGATATCAGAGCTGTCCTTTTCCTGAAGTTAAAATCTGTACGTCTCACTTAGTGGGACTCAGTGGACACATTTTTATTAACATGATAATTGCTGTGGCACAAAAAAAAGCTCACCATGTCTACATGAATGTAACTGATTATGAAAACATAGGATTTTATGACATTGACGAAGAAACATTAGTTATGTGGGATCGATACCAATCTGGCCTACAGGATTGGTGCATCCCTGTTATTTATCAATTCATCTGCAGAGCAGTTTCTTACTTATTTTATTAATAGTTTGTTTGTTTAATTGTTTTGTCTATAAAATGAAAGAACAGGCTGGCAAATGTCTTTCACAATTTCCCAGGGTTACATTCACAATGCTCTTTTTTTGTGACCAAAATCTTTTATTTATAAGTTTAGTTTTCAGCCACTGTGTCAGTACATGCCAACTCGCATATATTCAGAAAAATCAGTTTGCCAGTCATAACTGGAACTTGGAAGTTGACGTGATTTTACAATAACTCAAATACCACATGAAGGTTCCTAATGAGTTGCATTATGGGAATTGTAGGATCCAGTGTTTTAAGCACTTGGCACTGAAAGTTAGGACATCTCGGCCTCTGCTGCTTTGGTTATGTTTTACTTTTTGTCTTCCTCTTCCTTGAGTTCCATGGTTGTATGGAAGTCTGATCGCTGGAGAAATCCTGATTTTCTATTAATCGACTTAATGATTTAATGACAAAATGTTTCAGTGAGACTGAAAATATCACACCCATATCAATTCAGTGATTCTGTTTGCATCTGGTGACATTCAGGGGGTTTCGGGGGTATCTCCTTCTTTCCCCCTGAGAGATATCATGGTTTCCACCTCTAAAATGTCCCCTAACTTGGCCGTCTAAACTCTAGGTTGTATGTTTGGTGCCTATGAGTTCCACATATTTACTTGCAGCTCATACATTGAAGAAGAATAAGATGACCATGCTGTCTCTGGCCGCGTGTGACCATACATAGACTGTGGGACCAGGCCGACCTCTTATCACATGATGAGCTCAGCGGGGGGGTCAGCATCCGTGGGAGAGGCGGCAAAAAGAAGGGGGGAGGCGGGGGATGAGGTCGTTGGCATTTCCCCTCGCCGTCCAATCGCGACCGGCTTGGTGGGTTTTGTGTATTTTCCAAACTCAGCTCAACGGACCTGGGTGGGGCCTCGGCGAAGGAAAGGAAGCGAGGCGGCGAGGGCGGGGGCTTGAACACATCCTGTTTCTCACACACCGAGTTTGTCCAGTGGAAACGTGGCCCGGTTGAAGTTAAAAGAAGAAGGAAAAAGAAAAGACAGTAGTATTTAGTCGATTAGAGAGTTGTTATCAAGGCGCGCCAGAGACATTTCGTCCTCGGGAGAGATTAGATAATCGTTATTTAGTTAAAACATTTCAGCCAGACTTCTGTTTCGCCCGGTTTTATTCAGAGCAAACTAAAAGCGTGATTTATTTCCACACTTTTAGTCGTCGTATCTTAAATTCCGGTTGTTGACCTTAGTGCTAAAAGGTTAAAAGGCTTTCCCGGTCGTCAGCATGACACACGCGGCGAGCAGCTCGGAGAAAGCCCCGTCCTTCGACCTGACCTGGGGCAGCTCCACCAGCAGCGGCTACTGCAGCGAGGAGGAGCCCGACTCCGAGTTCGAGCAGTACTTCACCGCCCGGACGTCCTTCTTCCCCAAAACACGGACAGCTAACGTTAATGCTGACGTGAAGCAGGTGAGAAGTCAAAAAAACAAAAAAAAATAACGTTAGGGTTAGGTTTTAATAAATAAAAAGTCCTGTCGTCAGTGTAAAAAAAGAAAAGGAGAAGTGAGACCACAGAGATGGGTGACGTGGTGGTTCTTCATAACTAACGTTTCTCTCGCGTTATTTGAGATTTCTGCTCTTCATTTGACATTTGTTCTGCCTAAATTGAGTATTTTATCTACGTGTTTAGGAGTAAAATGCAATTGTGTGTTGCTCAACGGCACTCCAGCAGAGAGGATGCTTGCCAAGTCAGCCTGCAGGTCAAGGGTGGAGCTCTGGTTCCTCCAGTTATGAGTCAATAGACTTGAGACTCTTAATAAAACATGGATTGAGAACCTATATTAAAAGGCATGTCAGCACTGGTTGAAGAAACCCAACCCAGCAGTGCATGTTTTTAATTGTAACAAAGCACAGACCCACAGTTGAACTCTTGCAGAGAACAAAGTCAAATGTCATGTTTTGTGACGCACACCGGCTCCTCAAGTTTCCAGCCTAACACCCACCATTCATTGACTATTCAGGTTTCTCATACTGATTTCTCAATCGCGGATGATTCATGTGTTGTTTTGGATTTGTTCATTTTCTGTTCTTTTAGTCACCCACGCCCACTAAGCTATCAGCTTTCTTTATTGGAAAACGGATGTTTTTTTATTGGAAAACTCAGTGACATTCACCCTTTTCTGTGTCTCTGTGCAGAAGCCATTTTTGATTCATGTTGTCAACTCTCTGTTTGATGTGACACTCCTTTTGTGGACATGTGGAAATGCTGCTGTTACATGTTTTTCCTCCTCTTGTTGCCATATGGGAAAGCTCAACATGGCCCACATATTGATTAATTGACTTGTTAACGGCAGCATATTAGCTCGAGTCTTTCAATCTGCGTGAGGATTGCCACTATTGATCTTGTTCTGCTGGACATCGATTTATAAGCCACCCAGCCCCTTTTAAAGCTTGCAACTTTTTCTGGTTTGCTTTTCATCAGACAATCCATAGTACTGGAAATGGAGAGGCATGGTGTAGTTAGATGCATTTTCACTATTTTGAGGAAAAAGGAAACTCCATTAATGTAGAAGTGCTTATTTGTAATAATGGAGAAATCTGCATATGTGTCAATGCAGCATCCACAGTTACTGGATATTGATTTTACTCAGGAAACTCCCCCTGCCCCTATGAATCTCAAGGAATTAGCTGGAGCACAGTATGGAAAATAAATGTGTGCAGCCTCGCAGTTCTGTTGCATTTTTTTTGTATACAGGAAATACCAATTGGTCAGTTCACTCAGGAAAAGCCTTAATTGAGGTAATGGTCATGCAGACGGTGAAGATCAAATGTGCGTGACTGAAACATGACTACGATGGTGCGGTTGATGAGGCAGCTGACTTCACAGGATGTGTCTCTAAAACACAGGAGGGCTTTGTCTCTCCCACTTGGGAAAGCCGGAGAGGGGAGGCTATTTTTACATGAATACCAAGTCGAAGAATGCAATGCAGAACCGTTGTTCACACTCATTACTAACAGCTGCAAGTTGCACATACCCCTCCTTCCTCCACCCCTCCTAAGCCGAGGAATCGGAGCAGTCGAACAGGGTTGGGTAGAGCTGACATCATCGTTTTTGCCTTTGCTGCGTTGTCAGGAAGTTGAGCCTGATGCAACTGGTGCACACTGTTAGAAATACCGGTGGTCGAAACAGGAAGTCGATTCACAACAGCTTTACCAAAGTCTGGCTTTTTGTAATCTTCTTCTTAACAATATTAGTTTTGGAAGAGGAACTTGTGGAAATCAAATTTGGATCACGCCACTGTTGCTTTTACATGATGGCTTCACACCGTCTTCCAACTTTCTCAATTTCTGAAAACTTATTGTGGGACATACAATGTTTTCATACAACAGACACATTTATAAGCAAGATATTTCCCCCTATAAAAGTCTCCTATCCTCACTTAATAGGGTCATCAACACATCTTTTATGTTATTAGGATTGGTACGAAAACGTAAGTTAGCCACAATGTTTTTCATTGTTACAGAACATGACATTTTTCAGGAACGTAAGCACAACTAAACCGTGTCCAGGAACGCAATGCACAACTAAACCGTGTCCAGTGTCCATTCCTCCTGGCCCTATTGTGGTTTGGAGATGAGCCCTGCCACCTAGTGGTTTAACACTGTAACTCCTCTCTGTCCCCTCCAGGATGAACAAATTGAATGGGGAAAGCAAGAGTTGACAACTGCAGATATCCAGCAGAAGGTGAAGGAATACAATGCTCAAATCAACAGCAATCTGTTCATGAACATGGTGAGTAGTGATGATTTACAACAAATCCATGCATTTTAAAGTGCCGGGGTTTGTCATTCAGTGAAACATTTTTATTTTACTCAACAGAACAAGGATGGTTCCTACACTGGCTTTATAAAAGTGCAGTTCAAGTTGGCCCGTCCTGTGTCAGTTCCACCTCCGAAGAAAGGAGGTCAAGACGCTGGACGGAGGAAGGCTAGCGGAGTGAAGCGTCGCACCTCTTTCTACCTGCCAAAGGATGCATCCAAGCACCTGCACATAAGCTCACGCACTTCTGCTCGAGAGGTCATCGAGGTTTTGTTGAAAAAGTTTACTGTGGTTGACAATCCTGGCAAGTTTGCTCTGTTTGAGCGTAGCGAGCGTCATGACCAAGGTATCGCTCCATTTCATTATGTTCACACATTGACCTCCTGCAGTGTTTTTAAATCAAAATGTGCATGCTTTACATTCATTTTTTGCACTTTCAGTTTATGTTCGCAAGGTGTCTGACGATGAGAGTCCCCTCCGCCTGCGTCTGAGTTCTGGGCCCAATGAGAAAGTCCTCAGCTTTGTTCTGAAAGAGAATGAAACTGGAGAAGTCAATGTGAGTGAAACATGAATTTGAGTAATAAGGGCCAAACCATGTGGTTACTTTTATAAAGTGTACTAATTGCACTTTCTTCTTCTTTCTTACAGTGGCATGCCTTCTCCATGCCTGAGTTGAAGAACTTCGTGCGCATTCTGCAGCGTGAAGAGGAGGAGCACGTCAAGCAGATCATGCGGCGGTACGCTCTGGCCCGTACTAAGATGCGGGAGGCTCTGGATGGCTCGACCCCCGGCTGAGACCACTCTGCGCTCGGGGGTTAAACGTGCACCTCTTGGCTGGACCATCGCCTGAAGATGACCAGTCATCGCTGCATCCAAAGATCCCAGATAGTACAACTCTAAACGCCTCTTGGGTGAACGAGAGAGTGAGACAGGGCGCAAGACAATGAGAGAGAGAGCTAGCGCGAATGTGCGTGTGAAATGATGCGAGAGATGAGACGTGCCTTACACCTGGAGAGTCTGATGTGCCTGAGAGAATCGAGTTGAGAGAAACGACACTGGCAGATGAGCCGGTGGCTGTATAATCCCGTGTACCTTAGCTGTGTCACTTTAACTTTAAAGAAATTGTCAGGGAGGTTTTTTTTTGCATTTTTTGGTTAAAAAATTTGATTAATATACATTTGTAGGTGCAGTAAAGTTGAGCCCCATGTTGTAATTAAGCTAATAATCACACTTCTGGAAGTTGCATTCCTTTTTATTTTTCCAGATTACAAAATTTGGTAACATGTCCACTCATGACATTACTGCCAAATTCAGATAAACTTAATCTGGTCTTTGAACAACCTCCCATGAAAACCATTAACTTCCACATTGACATTTTTTTTTATTATTTCTTATTAGAAAGTTAAATACACATTTGTTGCTGAAGAGTATTTGGATTTTCATTTGACCCAGGCTCAAAAATCTGCCGTGTCCTCTCGACACCCCTGATGGGTGCAACTCTTTTTATTATTTTACTGTCAAATTGTGAATTTGACTGATGTATGGACATGTGTATGCAACTCTGAATGTCAGAGAGAGCAGTGCCACTCTGGTTGACTGGAACCTTGAATGAATATTGGTATATATGTGTTTCACTGAAAGCTGTTTGTCTTTCCTTCATATCTTTGTTTTTTTTCTGTCCTTTTTAAGAAAGTGTTTGTCTTTCGTTCTTCAGTTCACTATCATTGTATCCGGCTATGCACGCATTTACGTGTTGAAGCTACAATTCCAAATGTGCACCGCGTTCAGTAAAGAATTCCCCAGTTCAAATAAGTTTCTGTATTTCTTGGATATCATAAATAAAAGTTGAAATATGCCCTTTAGACACGAACAAAACCCTAACCCCGTGTAGTTAAATTAATTTCCACCTCCCCATCATTTAGATCACCGTCCCTGAGATGATTAACGTTAAGTAGCAGAAAGTACAATGACTTCCTGTAACGATCTCGGTCCCGCCTGTCTGTCCGATCAGCTGATCGCCATCGTAAGGATCAAAACAAGCTAACGCTAGCTTAACGTAGCCGGGGGTAAAAGTTATGAAAGGACATGACGATTTAATTCTGTATTATAAGGTAAGATATTGTCGAAAAAACGCATGTATCGGGTCTGTCAGTCTAGGTCTCAAAGTATTTAGTGTTTGTTCAGTGGACGCGTCGCTGTTTCGTCGGGCTCGTTGAGGCTTAGCTGCTGGAGCTAACCGAGCTAACGTAGCTAACCTGCGTCAGCAGCTGAAGCTAACAGGCTAACACCTAAATATGCAGGTCCGTTAGCTTCAGCTAGCTTACGTGTTATTAGCTGCACTGGCCCAATACCAAGATGGTGCATCATGAGACGTGTTCTGTGCATTCCGTATAAAATGGCGGTTGTTTTTACACACTAACATGACAATGTAACTAACGTTAAGACTCAGATTAGCTCGTGGTTTTAGGGTATTTAGTTATATAGTGTGTTAGCTTCTCCTAAGCTAGCACCACGTAAAGGTTACAATGTAACGCTAGCTTCGACATTGTCTTGTTTAGGAAACAGATTTTTTTTTTTTTGTGATTTCGTCGATCTCAAGCTGAGCAACCAATTATTGTGTAAAATCTTTTGATTCATTTGAGTTTTTGACTCAAATTCGAACTCTTATAGAGCATAATGATCATGCATCACATTGATAATAGCTGTGCATTAAATACAGTGTATCATAGCCATTCATCAATTCAGTATTTGATCCACCTAGTCACAAGTCACTAAGTAGTGTTTTACGACAGGCAGCAGAGTTGCACAACTACCTGAACACCAGGCAGAGGAAGTCAAGTCTGATGTGTGTGTTTTCTTCTCAGATCCTGGCTTTGACAAGGAAGTGAGAGCGTCTGGCCACCAACCAGATTGAAAGCATTAACTGGAGACTGACTATGTCTTATCTCTGAGAATGGGAGGAAGTGGATCCAAAGCCAAAGGTGTCTGGCCTTTCTCAGGCAGTGGAGCTGGAGGGGATTCAGCCAGCGATGAGAGCGAGCAGTCTGTGGCTCGTCCCAAAGGTTCCAGAAATGCCACGCCGTTTGTTTTTACCAGGAGGAGGTAAATAATACATGATTGGAAAAATGGTAAAAGTTTGCTTCACCCAAATCACAACTTATTTTCTTAAGTAATCCTAGTGGAGGTTGTTTTTCATTTTTATTTTATGTGGTTTGTGATAAGAATATCCTGGAAATACAATGGATGTGAATGGCTGTATAATAAAGGCATTTTACGACTGTTATGTAGCTGGAAGTAGACATATGATTCAAAATGAGAGAGAGAGAGATACTTTAGAGGCAGATCTGTTAAATGTATAAACTTTATTCATCCTCAGCAGGGCACACACGCAGCTAAGAACACAAATACAATACAATAAATGGTTAAAATACTTAAAAGTGTATAGTAACCGCGAAAACTGCTAGTTGTTTTACATTAGTCAGCTGTGGAAAGTAAGGGTCGGTATCTCAAAACCTCTGCACATTAAACTTTGCTGGATGCCGCTAGAGGTATGTGAGAAAATATAAGATAGTTTTTTGGGTAAACTGAGCAAGTTTCCATCTCCTGACTTGTAGTTTAATACTGATGACCTACTGTGTTGGCAGTTCTTTGTACTATGACGAGGACGGCGACCTTGCCCATGAGTTCTACGAAGAGACGGTGGTGACAAAAAACGGCAGAAAAAAGTCCAAGTTGAAGAGGATTCATAAAAATCTGATTCCACAGGTGAGCCAGGGCCACATTTTGGCAACGCTGATCTGAGTGAAGGATGTTCTGAATGATTTGTTGATTTTAATATTTATCTACTTATTTTTTAGGGAGTTGTGAAGCTTGACCACCCCTGTATACATGTAGATTTCCCCGTCGTCCTCTGTGAGGTGTGAAAAGTTGCACTGGACTGATCTACTATGAAGTGCAGCAACACATACTCTTCCCAGAGCAACGTTTTGTCCCAGCGTCAAAGCATCAAAGTCAAGACTGGAACCGTGGTCTGGAGAGCAAAAGGAAAATTCAAACTGTCGTATAAAACTGATAAACTGAATGAAATGTTATACATTTGAATTCAACTTCGGTCAGAGGGTGCCCTGTTCACAAAAATCCATATTTTGATATTCACAGAAGTAGTGTTGGTACAGGTTGTGTGTCCACTACCCAGCTGATATGTAAGCAGTCTTGGAGAATACATCAAATTATGTTGTATTTCTCTTGTGAGTTTTTTTGCAGGGAAAAACATCCTTGATGTGAAAAAGGCTTCAACAGGTTTACGCCTTCTGTGAGACGTAGAGTGAAACTGTATGTGTCTTTGTGTGTGTACATGTGTGCACTTAGGTTTGTTTGTTTGAGTGAGTGTGTGTGTGAGACCGGGACGGAAGATGTAGTTACAGGGTAGAATAATGAAGGATTGTGAAATTTATTATATATATGGTCATGTTCTGTATTGTCACGTCTGAGTCTGTCTCAGTAACCGGAGCTCAGACCTGCACTAGTGAACATAATGTACTGTAAATAATATCAGATTTCTTAGTTGGAAATACTTGAATAAATGGTTTACTGAGCTGAATATCTGGACTCAAGACCTTTTCTATTATGTTGGTTATGGCCTCTTATTACCATTGAGTTATGTCAAATAACACACATTTAATTTATTTATTTATTTATTAAGAAAAGCATATTTCCTTTATTTTCAAGAGTTAGATGGGAAAATGTATAACACTCTAGGATCAAACAAACCAGATAAACCGTGTTAATTAGAGGGATTTACGGGTGCTGGTAAGTATATTTTGTTACCTTTGAGCAGACCCACAACCCGTTTCCCCCCGTTTCCAGTCTTCATGCTGAACTAGTCGTTCATATTGAATGTATAGACATGAAAGTGGTATCAATCTTTTCATCTCACAAAAGAAGTACCAGTCCCCAACTAAACAGAAAGAGCTGCCGTTTTACAATGAAAAGTCACTGTGCAATATTCTCAGTTTGCTGGAAGTGAATGGACAAGTTGCGATTGCATTCAGTCAAGTGGTCACTTTTAAAAAATGTAGTCAGCAATTCCTGCACTTCCAAGACAGCTGCAATTATAACCCTGATATCTCAAGTCTTATTTTTAGCTTTTCCTCATTGCCTTCTTGAACTTCCTTGCTGAGCTTTACGGCTCCTGTGTGTAACCAAAGCCAGATTTGATTTATTTATACCTAGTTATTATGCAAAGATGGAGATAATTGGCAGACATTACAATACATTTACATTTCAAGGTGTCCCACCTCTAGATGGCAGCATAAACCTATACCTGTACTAACTCAAATGAGTTTATGTGTGATCATGTATACACTGTATGTTTGCTCTCTTACCTCTAATGAGAATCCTGTGCAGTTAGACTGACCAAAAAAAGCTGAAGATTTAATTAAATCCGTTTCCAGCTGGCAGAAAATGAAACATCAACAGCAATGTAAACATATTTCAGCATAGCTAACAAATCCCCACGATAGATGGGTAGGGCTTCCTTTGTAAGCATTCTCTTGTGTCTGTAATTGTGTGGAATGTAGTGGGGTGTGTTTTTGGGCCAGAGGACAGTCCCTTTGATGTGCTTCCTCTCCACTGGTCTCTGATGCTTTGCTAAAAGTCCAGCTTGTAATAAAAGGAAGAACCCCTTTCACAAAAAGCCATAAAAAAAACCTAAATGAATATGACACTATAAAGCTCTGTTGATCTTTACAATGTGTTCCGTGATGTAAACAGGGTGTTATATAAAAGGGATAAATTGTCCATGCGACTGTGGCTGGGAGAGATAGTCATTATAAATCATCAGCGGCCTTGAAAAAGATGTACAACATGCTTTGAATTATGAACAATAAAAGAGATATATTGTTTTCTCAGGGATCATGTAACATACTGTAGCTGTTTGAAGTAAAGCAGCAGTGTAGAATGTTTTTATCTCCATTCGCAGTTGGATCATGTTACTGAGGTATAATGTGATCACCCACGGTGCATGTGACGAGCAGAGATAAGAAATAATGATGTATGGTAACATCCTGTGTTTCTAATGAATACATAAAGCCACATGAGCATGTAGGTTTAGGTGCAAACAGCTGCAGTGGAATACCAGGATGCATTTTAGGGCCTCATAGTTCATTTAGCTACTTTTCCTCACATACAAATAAGATGTTTTGGATCTTGTTTTTGGTCAGTGCCTTCAGGGCAAATGAGGTAGTAAACTTTTATTAATGTCAAACCCAAGAAATTCCTTATATCCCAGTTTACCAATTCACACGATTCCCCAAATGCATCGCCATGCATTAAGTGTTTGGGACACAAAGTGAAGGTGGGAGGACGTGCTTCCAGTTTCCCTGCCATTGTGTTTCGCTTCCTGACGGTCTCTGAGTTCTGCTGATGTAACGTTCAGGAGGCAGAGGTCAAAGGCAAGCGGAGATGAGAGGGAAACCAAAGCAATTACTTTGTTCCTTTCCATCCTCTCTTCACTCACACGGGTTGTTCATGCTCTACATTTTCCTTAAACACAGAGAGAGAGAGTAAATGATGACATGGTGAGGTGAGTCAGCAAAGCTTGGAAAACAAACATCGGAACGGGCTGTGACACAGGAAAACATCTCCCTTCCAGGCCGTGACCTCACCCCGCAATCATGCGCTCAGGGATCCTTCAGCTCACGAGTATCTACAAAGATTAAGTCTGATTTTCAGAGTATCGCTGCTCTTCAGAACGTTACTGACAGAAACACTTTTGACGGCTGTCCACACTCAGATTTCCTTCTTCCAATTTACACAGAGTTTGAAAACTGGTGGTTATATTTGGTTCATTATGTGCCACTACCCTCTTCTTCCATGGTGACCATCCCTCATGTCTAACCCCGGCTCTGCATCATCCTATCTGCTACTTGGCAACAGGGTGGCATGTGGTACTTGGTTACTTTACTGAGCCATCGCCAGAGGCTGTCATCACATGCCTCGGGCAGCAGGGACATCTGCATACCAGATGCCCTGTGCCCACTGCCTGAATTGTGCTCTGAGAATTAGTGGAAAAAAACCATTAAAATCACTTCAAGTAGCAACACGAAACTGTTAAAGAAGCATGTGAAGTAACAAAAGCTGTATTCAGAATTTTACTTTGGAATTATTGAAAAAAAGGACCCATTGTGAATAACTATCTCACACCGTCAAGTGACGCCGGACTATATGTATGTATTTCAGTGGTGTAATATAAGTAAGTACATTCAAGTATATTTCCCTACTGCAAAAATGAACAAAAGTAAATCACAAAGTGAATACAGCTATCACATAAACGAAGAGTGCAGTAAAAGCCTCTTCTGATACCTTAAAATAAACACTGTTTTCGAAATGTGCGTCATGAGTTTTAGGACCAGGTCCTACGGTCTTGGTCACCTTTTTTTAATCATCTGCTTATTATAAACAATGGGATCCTACATGAACACATTGCAAATATTAGAAAAGTTTTTTTGTTTTCATATGAAAGCTCCTCTTGCTTTAAAGCAATAAAATACTCTAGTGTTTTAAAGTAGAATAAAGTTTTCACAACACTTTCTAAATGTCACAGTATTCATAAGCTATATCTGATTGTAACGTAGCTGAAAGGTCACGGGAACACAGTGGTCATTTGTGGCCATGCTCTTATTTTTAGGGATGTGGCTAATGGCCCGCTGTGACCTTCTATGAGTCTTGACGTTGCTCTTTACAGTATATCTGTTTCACGAGTCTTCTTGGACAGATCTATTCGCGCCGCCGCGAGAAAACTAAACTAAAAACCAGCAGGATTTAATCAAAGCGTGGGTTCACAGAACTTTTCCCGGAGGTTATGTGTGGAGTTCAGGTTAGGGAGCATGCGGCTGTAACGCAAGACACGCTAACGGAGTCCTTAGGATGTCCGGTTGGTTTCGCCACTCCTCCCCACCCCCCTGTTGCCAGACATGAATGGAACATCCTGAAAGTGGTTTGGCTCGCGGAGCAACAGAGTTGCAACTGACAACATCGCAGGGGGCAACTTCTCTTCACTTCGCCGACAGACAGCAGGAGTTGTGAGATACCGACCTTCTGCGGATGCCTTTGTGACTTCACCTCGCAGAGTTTTTCTTACTTGAAAGCAATGTTCATTTTGAATTTGTCCAATTTCTTTTGAGGCGACACACACACACACACAAAAAACGCGGCTTGAAGTCGCAGGCTTCTGTTTTTTTGGAATGCTTCCTCAGTTTGCGAGCAAAGGTAAGTTTGTCCAGCTGCTGTGAGACTGATTAACTTTGCTGTTGATTTGGCGTCATTCATTGCTAAATAATCCCCAAACTGTACTTTAATTGAAGCCAGCTTATAGTAACTATAACAGAAGGAGTTGGGAGAGCATTAGGAATTTGCACATATAACTATGTAAATTATGCTTTTTTTTTTTTTTCTTAAGTCGAAAACTAGCTAGATTTTTTTTTTCTCATTATTTTTCAAGGCTGGGTTTGAATATCTTTTTATAATAGTGCACACCAGTAAAACGTCATTTTCTGTCACTTGCTATAAATGTAAGGCTCAGGTTCTCTGCACAAATAACTAAGATGCTTTAAATAGATAAAAACAAAAAAAAATTCAACGTTCAAGTACAAGTTCTTGCCATTATCTACGCAACCTCAGAGTTTGTGATTGAAGCATTGGCTTTCTTCAAAGCATTGCCAATAAAGACTTTAATTGGCCTTTTGAGTAGCTAACTTAATGAAGGAATGTACTGATTGCCACTTATTTTAAGAGACTAAATTTCCATTTCCTCTGAAACGTGTAGAGCAGACAGCGACAGCCCTATCTGTCCATTCCCATCTGAAGACATGTTGTCCCGGACTCTGCACGACTGGAGAGTACTGCTGCTGATTGTGCTGCTGTGGGACCGCCTCTGTGCTTTGGGACTGAAACCCACGAGATGGCCACTGTATTCACAAAAGCCTCTGCTCCTCGCTTGGAATGCCCCGACTGAGGACTGTGGCCCGCGGCATGGTATTCGCTTTCAGCTGGACCTTTTCCAGATTGTGGCCTCTCCAAATGAGGGCTTTGTTCGGCAGAACCTCACCATCTTCTATGGGGACCGCTTAGGCTTGTACCCCAACTTTAAATCGGATGAAACGGCGGTGAACGGGGGGCTGCCGCAGGTGGCCAGTCTCACCAAGCACCTGGAGAAGATGCCGGAGGGATTGCAGAAGTACATAAGGGATTCAGGGGCCAAGGGTCTGGCCGTTATTGACTGGGAGGAGTGGCGCCCACTCTGGATACGTAACTGGGAAACCAAAGATGTGTACCGCAGACATTCTCGTGAGTTGGTGCGTCAGAAGAACCCCACGTGGCCTCCGGAGCAGGTGGGGAAAGTGGCCCAGCAGGAGTTTGAGATGTCTGCCAGGAAGTTCATGCTGGAGACGCTGAGGTACGCCAAGAACCTGAGGCCTAACCAGCTGTGGGGGTTCTACCTGTTCCCCGACTGCTACAACCACGACTACCGGCGCACTCTGGAGAACTACACGGGCCGCTGTCCTGATGTGGAGGTGGCCCGCAACGAGCAGCTGAAATGGTTGTGGACTGAGAGCACGGCCCTCTTCCCCTCCATCTACATGGCCACTGTGCTGCGTTCCTCAGATTCTGGGCGTCAGTTTGTCCGGAACCGAGTGAAGGAGGGGATGCGCCTGGCGTCATCGGGCGATGGGTTGGCACGTCCTGTCTTTGTGTACACCCGGCCCACCTACACCAACTCCCTGGAACAGCTGACCGAGGTGACACTCTAACTTTAGAAACACTGCCGGTCCTCAATTTGGTTTCTCTTCCGGAAACGTTTTTCTCTTGTATTTCATTACCGTTCTGGTGAAGTTTGAAATGACGAATGTGTTTATTGTGCACGTTCATGTACGATAATGATTTCTGATGATATTT
The DNA here is from genome assembly GCA_016806645.1 of Ophiodon elongatus. NCBI lineage: Eukaryota > Metazoa > Chordata > Actinopteri > Perciformes > Hexagrammidae > Ophiodon > Ophiodon elongatus. Next base: position 333,721 of record JACSYO010001618.1, on the reverse strand, counting down.
AGGAAGCAGAGGATATGGACATTTTGTTCCCAGCTTAACTCTGTGACAATGTAGCTGTAGCATTCAGCTCACACTCGCTCTCGCTCTCTCTGATCAGTGCATGCTGCATGGAGCTATAGCTCTGCTTTTCCTTATCGGCACCCACAGTCCTTTCCTGTTCTGGGAGCTAACAGACAGACACCCAAATACCTCTCATTTATGTTGAGTATGCAGGAAGGGTGTTGCTCAAGTTGAAAATCTCGCTAACACCCTATGGACCGTTTCCTTATGGAAGAATGAACAGATACGAGCTGCTGCTGCGCTTCACACACAGTAGCTTATGCCCCTCTAACATCTTGACCCCGTTATAGTGATACTGAACAGTGTATTTTTCCTGTTCAGTCTCAGAAATGTATGAGGGTAAATGTGATAGGGGTTTAAAGTGCTGTATTGTCTTTTGCAGACCGACCTCGTCTCCACCATCGGGGAGAGCGTGGCTTTGGGAGCAGCTGGAATCATCATGTGGGGAGATGCAGCTTATGCAAGCAGCAGAGTAAGCAGCCACGCACTAATTATACAACAAACACATAATTCACTCAGACACTACTTAGGGATTTGACCACGAACATTATCATCTGCTAAGTTGTGACTCTGCTGCTTCTGTCTGTGACGTGTTATGTGATTACTAAGAATTATTCCTCAGGCCTCCAGTTCAAAGGAAGTGTCTTGAGTCACATGGATGTTTTTCAGATACATAGGAGATGTGTTTTTTTTTTATTTCAGTCACATTTAGGCTGATAAGTGATCATAAAATCCGCCAGTTATGAAGAACCAGTTGTTGCAGCGTATCTCACGTTCACTCAAACTGAAGAAAGTGGGACAAAATCGTTTTTGGTTGCCGGGATGAACGTGCTCCATACTTAGGTCTTTAAATAGCTAAAATAATGACTCACAGTGAATGACCAAACACTTAGAAATGTGCAAGATGGACGGGCATTGATTGGAAATGCATCTCTTCTACACTTTTTATGATGATAAACACATGTTATGTTTTTCAGCAGTGCTTCGCCAGGGTCATCCTCATCTTTTGATATTCTAAATATATACATTTCCATCCATCTTATTACACAGCGTCAAGTCACCCTCAGCTCAGAATACAAGCTCTGTATGTACTACTTTTTGTGAGTGGAAGTTCTCTTTTCTATAAATGTACGTCACTGGTGGAACATAATTCTCGTAATATTGGAGATTATATGTTAATATCTCTGAGTGACCAGGATTGTGGTGCAGCTGCAGAATAGTTTAAAAGTAGGTTTCTTTTTAAGAAAGCTGGCTGCGGATAGTCTGAACGGGTTTTAGCAGCATTTTAGTGACTGTTTAAATTTACTTCCTTTCTTGAAGTCTCTGAAATAAAGCCACTGAATGCTGTTGAGCCAAGATCCAAATACATGTCTAAACCCCTATATTTTAAACTGCGTATCACCAAACACATTATTACTAGATCCGTTTGTGAGCTTACGCTCATGTGTCTTGTCTTTGATCTATATATTTCTTTCGATCTCCAATGTTTTTTCATCTTCAGTTGCTGTGTTTTGTCCCCGTCTGATTAAAGATGGACAAATATCTTTAAAGTGTAATGTAGAATACAGCCTAATACAGTCAGATTATACCACTTTATCATCCATTAAGGAAATGTTGAATTATTGGACAATACTGAACACAACTTTATTAACTGAATGACACTTTTCCCTGCTCTGACTCAGGCAAGATAAATGTGTACATTCCACATATACATGCATTCATATTTCTACGTCCACTGGATTAAAATGGAGGCTCTGCCTTTTGTTTACCTGTTGCCATGGTAAATCATGGTACCATTGATGATGGCTTTTTTTTAATTCACCACGCTCAAGTCAGAGTGAACAAACTTGGTTGATTGAACAAACTCTGCTATTCAGGAACCGAAAAGTTTCCCATCTCAGGGTTAGTCAACTCAGATTTCAGGGTTAGGCTCAAAGTTTGTTAAACCAGATTTTTCTGAACAAGGGCCTTGGATACTTCTTCCACCACTGAATGTCACAAAGAAAGCTGTTGAAATACTTCAAGAGTCACACCCATGATCAATATACTTAAAAACACAGGCGGGTTTTGTGTTAAGGGCCGGCAGTGCAGACTTCTTGACTCAAGTGAGTGATGACTGTGTTTTCTTTGTTGTTGTCGTCTCCAGAACAGCTGCTCTGACCTGGACTCGTATCTGCGTGGTGCGCTGAGTCAATACCTCCTCAACGTCTCCACGGCAGCAGAGCTATGCAGCCAGACACTGTGTGCTTCTCACGGCCGCTGTCTGCGCCAAAATCCAGACAGCGATGTTTACCTGCACCTGAACCCTGTCAGCCACACGATCAGCACGCAGCGCGGCAAGCCGACGGTCGTCGGGAAGCTCGGCGAGGAAGATAAGAGACTCTTTCAAACCCAGTTTCAGTGCCAGTGCTACAGCGGCTATCAGGGAGAGGGCTGCGATCAGACGGACCCTCTACACCAGAGAGGCACGGCGTCTCAAATCACGGCGTCGGCGCTGCGATGTGTGATCTTACTGGTCATCTCTCTGCTCCTCTGTTAATGCCCCGTGAATACTGTAGACATGGCTGCGGTTCGTATGTCTAAATACTGCAGCATATGAGATGAACACGTGGGAATTTCAAGGAGTGAGGAGTGTCCTTTTGTTTTTCCTTCTTTCAATTGCTGTAAAACATGGATGACACAAAGTGAAATCGTAAAAGAAACACTGTGGGTATTGCAAAGTTATATTTGTTTAGGATTTTTTTTTTTATCTTTTTGTAAACAATGGAGGGCTCGCTGGAAATGAACTTGTTTACATTTTGCTCTCAGTTTCCTCTCGGTCACTGTTTCCCAACATGTCAAATTCCATGTCTCTCATAGAGAGGACATTTCTTCCGGGGGATGTGAGGAACAAGTTAACGTATGTCAGTTGGCGTGTAGTGAAAGTGGAATTGATGCACTTAAGTCTGGTAAGAGCACAATGTATTTGAAGTGCCTGATCTTTTTTCAACATGACCTCTGACATCTGATGTTTTTCTGGAGGCAATTACAGTATTACTATTTATTTGAATGTATTTTACTGTGTTTTATATGATATTTTCTTATTTTTGTGTCCAAAACATGACTACTAGTTTTCTCTTAAACAGTCTTTTCTGTATTTCAGAAGCTATTTTACATCAGACTGTAAAAGGCAAATACTGACACTTTTTTTATGTTCCACAATTTCACTTACATTACTGCTTCTCTCTTTATGCTGTTTTCTAAACTTTGGCTTTTGTCCAAGTAAATAAACTTCTTTGTTAATGTCCCTGTGTAATTTATTTTCAGATTTACATAACAGTGGTGAGGGGAGAGTAAACTTTGAAGGCAAGGCAATTTTAATTATAGAGCGCTGTTCATAGACAATATAACTTAAAGTGCTTCACAGAGGCGAACAAATATATTAAACATGATACTTTAAGAAACCATGAAAATTGCATTTATAGGGCAATGAAAACAAACAAAACGAGGACAAGCAAATAAGTAGTTTAAAATTAGGAAGAAATTGCTTTTTAAGAAAGCTAACTTTTTCAGATTAAAAGTATGCGTCCAATTTATTAAAAAAAGCCAGAGTAAACAATATTTTAAGCCCTGATTTAAATGAACTGACCGTTTCATCAGACCTCAGGTATTCAGGAAGCTTGTTCCACAGATGTTCAGCATAGAAAGCAAAAGCTGCTTCACCTTGCTTGGTTTTGATACCGGGAACGCTGCTTGACCCAGATGGCCTGAGGGGTCTGGATGATTCATAACGTACAAGTAAATCATAGATTTACACCATTTAGTGCTTTATAGACGAGTAACAGCATTTTAAAATCCCTCCTTGATTTGAATTTGGTTTTCAGATAAGAGAGGTATGGCTCTGCTGTTTGCAGTCATATAAAAGACAAGCATCTGGGGGGAAAACATGTCATGGTTGTCCACTAAGGGAGGCAAAGCCTGCTCGTCCTCAGGGAGGGACACATTTTGCAGGCTGCTGCCTCGTACCCTCTCCCCATGTAATTGTAGGTTGCCGTTAAGCCAAGAGTTATTTTTACTACTTTTAAGAGTTGAGCAAGGCATACATTAAAATTGGCAGGGGGAAGAGTTCATTATAGCTTGCTTGACAGGTATTTAAAGTAGAACTATATTGCCTTTCCAGGTCAAGTCTCTTCAGTGAACTGTTTATTTTCAGTTTATTTTTTAATTTTTTTTAAACAAACTGAAAACTCTGCGTTCAGACTTTTAATTTGCCTGTGACTTTAAATCGGCTCCTTAAAATGATCTGCTTATTTCCTGTAACTTGCTGTCAGAGATTCTGTGCACACTTCTGATTGGCTGTTTGAAAACATTTGCTCGCTTCTGATTGGTTGCTTGAAAGCGCTCACTTTTGTTCCTTCCCTATTTTTATACATGTGTCATTCAGATCATGAGACTGCTGGTTGGTTTTTCCTTCACGTCCAGACCACAAAGTAGTCTTGCAAAGCGAAATCCTCATCCAGTTGTTAAACAGGTAAGTTACTGTTTTTCATTTTGTCCAAAATCATTGTGTCACACAACATTATAGTCTATTGTTTTAGTTCAATGTAGCTGGGAAACCATGTTGGACTTTGAGACAAAGAAATAACAAGTTAAGTTAAAAGCTGAATTTCTAGGTGACTTCTCAAGATTCTGAAAAAAACCCAACAACAACAACAACTAATTTGCTTTGAGTTTTTATCTTAAAAGCATCAGTTGACTCAGAACTCGAACAATTTTGCAATATCCTGTCAATATTTCTCAACACAGAGGAGGGAACCATAGACTGTAAAGACTGTTATGGAAGATTTGTACGTTAATCAGGAGAAGAAGCCGAAGTTAAGAAATGGTTAAAGTCTTTAGAAATTAAGTTTGTCTTTGTCTTGTTTTAATGCTTGCAAGGGAGAGATTCACAACAACTGTATGCTCTGCAGTCTGTAGCAAATGTCTCAACATTCCACAGATCACATCATAATTTATACAGAGTCGAACAGTAAGGAATGGTCTTGTCCTTTGACCTTGACTGTAGCTTTACCCGAAACCAACAGTTTTAGGGAGGGCACTGTGTTATCTTACATAAAAGAAAATTGTCGAGCACAGGAGTTTAGTTTCAAAGTTTAACAGTTACGCACACACATCTTATTGTATCGTTTCTATTAGTAATACACATATTCTCCCATCACAAGACACACAAAAGTGACAGCAGACAACAGTAAACAAAGATTTAAGCTGTATTCATATGTTATGACACAGTCAATAGTTATCTTGTGTATAATATGTGAGGACAAGTTTATGACCAGAAATACTGTAAGTGGGGCATCAATGGATGTCAATTACCTATGTTAATGTAGCACAAACAATTAGTTAGCTTAGTTAGCCCAAATAGTTCCATCGAAGTCACAAATAATGGTAAAATGATTTAAGATTTCAACAAAAAGTAAATAAAAAATCCTACTCAATGATTTGACTGACATGAGCAGGACAACAAAGTCACAGGTCCCAAAAAAAAGCATCTGGGTGTTTCTGTGCTACTGGATATCAGCAGTGCTGTGTTTTCCTTTTTTGCAGGGATGAGTTCCTTTCATCATGAGGCGCTGCTTTTCTTAACCCTGATCAGCCTGGTTTCAGGGCTGCAGTTTGCAACATCACCTCTTTCCCGGGTGCCTTTCCTAACTGTGTGGAACGCTCCTACTGCCAGCTGTCTCTCTCAATATGGCGTGGACCTCGACTTGGGCACGTTCAGCATTGTGCAGAACGAGAACCAGACCTTTATGGGCGAAAACATAACCATCTTTTACTCTGAAAAGCTCGGTCTGTATCCCAGTTACACCAGTCAAGCAGTGGCTATCAATGGCGGCGTGCCGCAGAACGCCAGTCTTGATGAACACCTCAGAGTGGCCTCTGAAAATATCCGCACCTGGATCCCTGACAGGGATTTTCAGGGTCTGGCTGTGGTGGACTGGGAGAGCTGGAGACCTGTATGGGAGAGAAACTGGGACAGTAAGCAGGTGTACTGCGTGGGATCAAGAGCACTGGTGAGGTCCAGGCATCCAGACTGGAGCCCTGCGCAGGTAGACGCTGCAGCTCGGGTGGAGTTTGAGCAAGCCGGGAGGAAGTTCATGGAGGAAACACTGAAACTCGGGCAGCAGGAGAGACCAAATGGACTGTGGGGTTATTATGGTTTTCCCAACTGCTACAACTACTACAGTGACAAAGGCACAAACTACACGGGGGAGTGTCCCGCTTTGGAGTTGAAGAGGAACGACGACCTGTTGTGGTTGTGGAACGTCTCCTCTGCTCTTTATCCTGACATCTACCTCAGCTTGGAGATGCGATCCCTCGACAGAGAAGTGCTCCTCTACACCCACCACCGCATCCTGGAGGCCATGAGAGCAGGAGCTCGGCCGACTCCATCAACACCGCCCGTGTTCCCGTACGCTCGCATCGTTTACACATACACGTTAGATTTCCTCTCCCAGGCAAGTGGCAGATGTTTGAACTCCATGCACGTTCGTGACTGTCGTGATTTGGTCTGAAGGTTCCGCTTACCCTCTTGTTTTGTTCTCCTGCAGGAGCACCTGGACTACACCATCGGAGAGAGTGCCGCTTTAGGATCTGCCGGGGTGGTGCTTTGGGGCGACCATGCCTTCTCCAAATCTCAGGTAGGCCAACAGTAATTGACCTGTTGCCGTGGTCGATTGGATGGTTGTCAAGGTGATCCGATCTTCTCTTTTTGGTTCTGACACAGAAACCATGCACACAGTATGTTTCAATACCTGCCTACACGTTTTGTGTTCACGACCGTGTATATTTCTCTGTTAAATCTCTTTATTAATCAAAAGTATTTTGTAAAAACTGTTCTGAAAAAGTTATGGTGATGTTGTTTCGTCGAGGGCAAGATAGACAAAAAAACTGACACAAACATAAAGCTTAGTGTACTGGAGAAGAGCTGTGTGACATGTTTTAATTTTGATGGTGTGTGTGTTCTTACAGTGAGACAATTTATGAACCAGAACAGCAACTTGATTCCTTTAGTAAATGATATTGTTCCAATATGTTTTGGAGTATTTTCTTTAACTGTTTCTTTGAAATTTTTGAAACTGTGTATTACTTTATTGTTGTAGTTCATGTGTTAGAATTGTTCAAATCCCATCCAATGGCACCTTTAAACATGGAACACAAATATATAGTTTTTCTTTTTTTTAAAAGGCTAAATAATTTCCTAAAACACGTCTTGATGGGAAATTAGTTTTATTTTTGCATGCGTACTGGCCCATATTAAGCCCTTTTCAGAACTGAAATAAGTAACATTGCTGGCATCGTCTATGCATTAAAGTGTAAATGATTTATGAGTGAGCCTTGCTTCTTTCCTTCTTTTAGGCCGTTTGTAATGCTATCAAATCCTACATCGACAATACTCTGGGTCCTTACCTGGTGAACGTGACTGCGGCGGCCATTCTTTGCAGCCAGACCATTTGTTCCTCTCAGGGAAGATGCCAGCGGAGGAACCCGACCTCAAGGGTCTACCTCCACCTGGACCCTGCCGTGTGGAAGGTGGTGTCTGAGAAGAAACCAGACAGACGGAAGAACTACAGAGTTTTAGGACAGATGAGAACACACGAGGTAACGCTCATGAAGTCAGAGTTTCAGTGTAAGTGTTACCCAGGGTGGGGCGGGAAGAGCTGCTCCAAACAAATACAGGGATAAAAGACTAGGGAGGGGGAATGTTTGTGTTTTCTTAACTAATACCTTTTTATGTTTCCTTGATTTAAATGGGAGATAATTTAGATTAAATCCCCATTTAACAATGTAAGCAGACTAATAATGTAATACTATAATAAATGAAGAATGTTGATTAATTGCATAAAATGTGTCAGATCTTTTTACCATTAGAGTTCCAGACATCAGCCTAAAACTGTCTGAGATTTCACTCTCAAAGTCTCCCTCTACTCAAAATTGTGCTTATTGTTACTTCAGTATGATGTTTGAGCTTCACTGTGCGGAATGATGTGTGTGCAGGGTTTGACACTAGAAGACACTGAAGAAGTTTGTCTGTGCTCAACTTAAATCTGAGTTGAATGTGTGTACGTAGAGCAGGATTATGGGTTATTTACACACAAACAGCGAAGCTGCTACACAAATCGCATACTTCTTTTTACTTTTAGTACATACTGCAGCTGCCCTTACAAAGTGAATAATGTTGCATGCAGTTTGCATTCAATTGGGACGTACTACTTCCTCATAACATGGTACCCAGTACCTTAACCCTCTTACTAAATATCTACTGTGCAAAGGATTGTGGGTCAGAACAAAAGCTTGCTGGCTTGCACATAGCAAAATGCAACCGGATGTAGTCAGACATCCTGGTGTTTCTGTCATACTGCATTTGACATGCTATGTATTGGGACATTGGGACATACTAAATAGTATGGTAGTATGGGTATTGTAACTCACAGTGAGAATGGACTTTACGGTGAAGTAGAAGACATCTTCTGTCCAGCAGTTGAACTTTTGAAATTAACAATATTTGCACATTCATAGATTCTGGATTTTTTTAACTTTTCTCTGTGGAAAAATCATATTTCTCAAATAATAAAGATTATTTCAGTCTTAAAGTATGTCCGAAGCATGTCTTTAATATCAATATTTTTTAATATGAGTTTAGTTAACAAGTAATGTAATTGCTCAACCACAATTTCTGAAACTAGGGCCCTCTTCGCTCTCTACACACAACACCAAAGACATATATAATACATAACGTTATTATCTCTTGCAAAAGTAAACACTTCATTCAATATATATTCTACACATTCTATAAAATATTATCTTATCCAAAATTTTTAATTTTGCATCACAACTTTGAACACAAACTCCAAATAAATAGCTCTCTCCACTTGCCAACTGCACATTGATGTGCCACGAAAGTATAAAACACTATTATCTAGAATCTTTGACATATGTTTTGATATTTTATTGGAATCAAACTCTATTTGGGGAACATACTGCATAATGATTACCTACAGTTGATACTTGAAGTTGATATGACTAATCCTACTTTTTAAGTACCATCTTGAATGCAGTCAAAGTATTTTTTATGTCGTGGTGTTGTTGCTTTAACTAAAGTAAGGGACCTGTATACTTCTTCGACAAATTGAAATAACATCTTGTTTTGTTAGCTAGCTTAGTAAACGCCACAGGGATGTAATCCACATACTGTGGCTTTCATTTAAAATATTTGTGTAACGGTGTTGACCAGCAGGTGGTGCTGTTGGACAGCGAACTAGAAGAGATGGAGGCGACGTCAAGGTCAGAGCTTTGGCTGTTAATAGTAATCACAAGAAGAGTCAAATCACTGCAGAGTAAAAAACACATTTAACTTGGTATGTCAGATTCTGATAACTTTATACCACAAGTCTGCAGCCGCTGAAGTGTTCATGATGATTAAACTATAACAAAGAGGCAGAGAGAGCACAAGGTGACCTTGATTGATTTACGAGTGGAGTGTACAATGTTGTCTTATCTGATAACCACCGCTGCTCCAAACTGGTGTCGTTGATAGTAATTTCCCTCCTCTGTCCCCTGGGGACGGGCAGGCTGGAAGGACAGACTCCCACGAGGCCCCGCTGTTTCCTGCTTCCGGCTTTATCATCACTTGCTGGATTGTGAGGAAATGAGCAGGAGATAGACAATGTTTATAAAGCTGTGTCGAGACATACAGCCGGTGAGCTTTTTTGATATAATTTTAGTCTTTTGTGTTGATTGTTTAGTTTCTTGAACCAGACAAAGTGCTCAATTGGCTTCCAAAGGCCGAGGACAGAATTTAATGTGGAAGCTAGAACACCATATTTACCTGCTGTTACGTGATAATGGCAGGAAAAAAATCAACAAGGCTCTCATACTGATTGACATTAAATGCAGCATGTCAGTCTGTTCGTTATTATTATTATTGTCTTCACCCAGGCGGCTTAAAATCCAACTCTCCCTGTCCAAATGCAGAGAAGGAATTATAATAATGATGTGTTTTAATGGGCTTGGGTTTATTAAAGGTTTTGTTTTGTTTGCAATATTAAATTCGTATTCAAAATGTTAGAGTTGAACTTTTCCCACCTGTGTCTGCACATTTAGACCGTGAACATTCAAAAGGAAAACTTGTACTTGACATTTTACAACAGGTCGAAATCTAAACTGCTGTAATATTTGATATAACACGGTGAATTTGACACAATTTGAGTAGCCTTTCTTAAATGATAACACAGACTGTAAAATTACCTTTCAATGTCATAAGATACCACACGAACAGAAGCCAGTCTGATCTTTTTTTTCCTCTCCACCCTCTGTCAGGTGTGGCAGGCCCTCTATTTCTCTATCCTCTCATCTCTGCATTTCTTCATTTTGCCGTCTCGCTCTGTCACCCCTCCATGGTCACGTCTCCCCTTTCCCTGCTGCTCGGTCTAGAGATCGTCTCGCTTGCTCTTGGTTTAATAACTGTTTTGTCACGCTCTGTGTCTTTGTCCTTCAGAGAATTCGACTCTCTGATCAGGTTTCTTAAAGATCTGATGCGCACTTGTTTGCATGATTTATGTGCGTACATGTCACCAAAGCATGCGGCGATCAGGCTATTAAATGTGTAACTTAAAGGAATGGTTCCATACACACTTATTTCCTCTCTTGCTGAGAGTTAGGTATGAATATCGATATCACTCTCATATCTCTGTTATTGAGCCACAAAGTAGAGTTTGCTGTTGGTTTCCTGTTTCATGTCAGTCGAATAGGGGTGTGCCCGACTTCTGCACCTTACATAGTCGAGTATGATTGGTCAACTCTTGCCTACAATCAGCTGATCGTCAAATGATGTCTGTTTTTTTCCCTGCTCATTTGAGCTTTATGTATATATAGAAAAATAGTCAAAACAAATGATTGGCCAAGAATTATGTTACTATAACTTAGCTGTTGTTTCAGAATAATGGACAGCCCTGTTTGTTGGGTGTGTGTTTGTGTGTCACGTAGAGACATAGAGACACGGTTTCTGGTCCTGCTTGCTTTTCATTGTTGTAAATACAGCTTTCGGTCCTAATTCTGTTTTCCTCATTGTGCACAGACAAAAGGGAAACAACAGGGAAGCTCAGGGACAGTCAACAGGAGAGAGAGAGAGAGAGAGAGAGAGAGAGAGAGAGAGAGAGAGAGAAGCAAGCCACAGACAGCTGTTTCTACGCGCCTCCCCCAGTAGTAGAACAAATATACCGAGCACTCTGATTGTGCTACGTTCTTATTTTAGTGCTCAGATTACTAAATTTAGGCCTATTCTTTGATTTCGAAATCACCATGTTGTTATTTATAAAGGATCCTTTGTTTGTATATCACATATTCCGTCACTGTGACAATTCGACTGTGAGATTGGATCAGGCTCCTTAGATAAAATAGTCGACTATTTGGCGTCCCCCCAACAGTCAACCTTGTTTGATCCCTAACTGTTACCAAGCGATTATGTGCGCTATTTCTTGGTCGGGAGAAGTGACGTCTTGAAGACTCTGCTGATTTTTGTACAGATTAAACAGACACAATGTTACATGTTGATTTGTGAGCTTTAGTGGGGCTGGTAGGCAGATTTATTTTCTTTGTCCCAAAATGTTGAAATATTCTTGTAGCCCTAATGAAATTTGACAATTTGGAAAAACAAAACATGAAAAGCAGCTCCACATGATAATTTATATGCATCTGTGAGATGGTACGCTGCACTTTTTGTAAGAGCAGGAATAACTTGCCACTAATTCACACGTACAGCAACTGATTGTGAGTGAGTAGGGGGTGAAAACCGATGGAGAAGGGTCCTTGAATCACTTTTTATCACATCTCCATGTTCGTAAATGAAATCAGAGCAGGGCATCGGAGACATGAAAGGAAAAGGCAGAAGAGGCGAAGTGTGAGAGAGGTCACTGTGTCCTATTTCTTAAGAGACGCAGCTCTGATATGTCTGCACTTAGAGGCGGTTTGTGGACCAGTAAGATCACCACCAGTAGCAGTCAGACCACATCTTGCAGGAGTGCATCGCTGCATGGTTGGATGCAGACAAGCTGATGGTTATCAATACATTTGTAGATAAGTCCGATTGTAGAGATGTGCAAAAAAAGAAAAGATGACTGTGTTTTACTGTCTGTGTGTGTGTGTGTTATTGCTGTTGATGATTTGCTTTCTCTGCTGTATGCCTCCTGATGAGAGGTGACCTGACAGACTGTCCCATGTGACTTATCCTGAGACGGGCAGCACTCTGCTCAAACCCCCCCCCCTCATTTCAAGAACCCATCAGAGCTCGGAGAATATAGGCCTACCATTTCAGAGCAACTCACATTCACACACCCACTGGTGATACAAAGGTGGCTCCTGCCACAGTCACACAATAACTGCATGTGTGCCCCCGGGAGCCATTCAGGTGGAAAATTACACTGCCCAATCAATCGCTAATAGAAGGTCTTTCCTCCGGCAGCAGCCAATCAAATGCTCACGGTGAGCCTTCTCCTTGAAACAATGGCCAATCAGTGGCTCACAATGCTTGCAGTTGTCATGTTGATCCTGATAAAATGTAATTATTCTCCTGTTTCATGGACACATATTGATGGCATTGGGCGGTGACGGATGATGAGAATAAATAAATGCAAGCTAATAAGAAAATAACGAAGGAAATGGAAAGAGAATAAGCTTTTTTTTTCTTCTTTTTTTCAACCCAGACGCCCTTTCAGTTTGTAATTAATTCAAATATGATTATTTTTTTCTGCAAGCATATAATCCATTTCAGCATTTTCCTCATTCATTTTAAAGGATTTGAACTTGGCTCATTTGAATAAACATTTTGCTCCATATTAGTCTGGGTAATGAAGTGGATCTCAGAAGAAAAATGCTTTTGTTACGAGAGTGGAGACTGCTGTGTCACTCTGGTCACCTCAGCGGGGAAATTGCTGATTGGATACCAGATTCAATTTAATACAGAATACTAATAATGACTTGTAATTTTTTTTCTTTTTTAAAGTTTGAATGTCAAGAGCGATGAGCTTGGTGTTTTAGAAATGGGGTTTTATTCACAAAGCACCATAGATCCCAGTCTCCATGTTGGATTGAAGAGGAGAAGTGTTGTCGCCACAAACAGGTTGTTGACACTAAACTTGAATCCCCCCTATCTATAATACACCCTAGTTACATACAAATATCAATACCACACTTTTCAAATAGTCCACTACAAGTAAAAGTCCTGCATTCAAAACCTTACTTAAGTAAATGTATGTCTGAGATTTATTGAGTAGAACTATAAAGTTACATACAATTAGAATACTCAAGTAAAATACAAGTACCTCGGATTTGTACTTAAATACAGTACTTCAGTAAATGCACTTGGTTACGTATAACACACTATAATATAGTTGTAAGCATCTATAAGCATGTATTTGTCCACAACCATAACGCCTCCTTTGGACACCCATAAGTGGAGGTTGCTGTATAAACAAATAGTGAATGTAAATTTTTTAAAACACAGTTGTAATAATATAAAATATTGTAAGCCTTATATCTGCTTGCAATCACATCCGTTTAATGTGTGTCCACATAATCTTGGGCATGTAGCAGTAGACTACTTTCTTGTTGAACAAGCTCTCGCAGGTAACATCAAGTCAACTTGCCGGCATCATCCTTTATCCGAATAATGATTCCATAGTCATAATTTAGCATGCATGCAAGGATGGCACAGGCACACTACACACACACACACTCACACACACACACACACACACACACACACACACACACACACACACACACACACACACACACACACACACACAAAGAAGTCAGACGTAGTGAGACAATTGATGTTATTATAGTATTGCTGTGCTAAATTTAATTAGATTTGAGCAAAAAAAAAAGAAAAGAACAAATTTCCCTTTCTAGACATGTCGTAAAGTGATTTCACTTTTGAAAACCTAATACTCAGTGTATTTTTTTTAAATTAATCCTACATTTTCAGGGAAATGACTATTTTAAAGAGAGCAAGAAAAAAACATGTCAAAAAGTATGTTATTTTCCCTGATGATTTCACGTCTTTATATTATTTTATGTTTGAATAAGGTCAACAAAGTGGTGCAACAGTCATTTCCTGCCTCTTGAAAGTGTTTTTGGTCTCTGATACTGAAAAACATGAAGGCAGAATGTGATTTAATGGGATTCTTGACTCCTATTTCACTATCTTAATCGACTGTCTGTCCCTCCTATATTTGATTTACCAACTTTTATTATAAACAACTACAGTATGCAGCATATGCACACACCCACACACACACACACACACACACACACACACACACACACGTATGAATTCAAGATTAGTCCACGGGATTCAAGGATTGCTGGGTCTCAACACAAATGTCATTGTGAGTCGTAACCTTTACCGGAGCACGTTATCTGCTCTGATATAGCGTGGTTGGGGGCCGGGACCAAACACACGATGCGATTTGATTTGAAAGGTCCCCATCCAAGTCATGCCCACCGGCTATCTTGCCTCCACAGTTCAGCAACACCAGCACTATACGGCACGTCGCAAAGTTTCAAGGATCTGATCTGTCCCACCGAATCTGCATCTCCCTGCCCTCAATTAATGAGCTGTGGCTGGAGTATAGGAGCTGGGTCACTGTGTTGGGAGAGGATGTAGGCTGTGAAGAAACATGACACGGAATGAGATAGTGATGCAAAAATCAAAAAGTAAATTTGCTAAGTCTCAGCTGCTCTTCTATTTAAATGTTAGCTCAAATGGAAGAGAGGGTTATGAGAGAGACGAGGGAGGAAAGACGGATGTGGTATTAGAGGCAGATGTGTTTGCACTAGTGCTGACATGTGTATCTGTCACTACGGGTCATGAGTTATGAAACTGACAATGCCAGCTCCTTGCTTAAACTGCACAGATCAGAGGTTGTCCTTGATGTCAGCTTGGATAGACAAATGGAGATCTGCATTGCATAAACCATGGTGCATTAAAAAAAAGGCAGCTGCAGGGATGCTTTCTTCCATCTTAACTAAATCTTTATTTCCTCCGACATGTTGATAATAACAGTTATGTAGAGTAAGGAAACGCTTTACTCTGCATTGCAAAAATAATTCATTTTTATTCATGTTTTGTTACTCCCTGTGTCCTACTTTCAACTTCATTGTCCTCAAGAGGGAATTTTTCTTGCAGCCAGGTGAAGCACAGCACACACCGGGACTTGTACATAAAACATGATAAGAAACATAAAACATATAATAACAAGAGTCAACAGACACATTAGCAGCCTTGTGAGGCTGCACTATAGTTAGGCACAGCGGTGCTTTGACTGAAATGCTATTCACAAAATTATATGGCAATCCATCCAGTAGTTGTTGAGATATTTGAGTCTGGACCAGAGTGGTGAATCTAACCAAACCAGCACATAAGCACACATAAAACAATGAACCTCAAGCGATAATACAACATAAAACCTGACTCGTGGACATTTAACAGGTGATTGCATGAGAGATGCAATAGTTTCTCACCCTTTTATACTTCATATGGGGGATAGAGAGGACAAATATGTGAGACAGATCAGGTTTATAGCACAGATTATCCTTAAAAAATAATCGAATTACACATAATTATTAACTAAACTATGTTCAAGCTCTTTCTATTTTCACATACACACATTTTTTATGATTTCTTTTTACCGTACTTCTGGGAATTGAAAAAAGTATAGATTTAGATACAGTTGTGTCGTTTGGGTGGATATCAAATTTGCTTTGAATTGCTTTTATTAAAAAATCCGACCTCGAGAAAGTGTTACTGAGTAGGAGAATATTCAAATGATAAGAAAAATCACTATTATATCACAGTGATCCGTTTTCAGTGCCCATTTGTGGTCAAATGAGCTGCTATTGTACTTCTACTGAATAGTTTTCAACACAAGTAACTTTTATTCCACTATTATTTCAGTGAAGTAACTTCAGTTCTACATAGGAAGAATAATCTGATCAACCTCTGGTGAAAGTGTTCACATGTGATTGCATGAAGCTCCAGGTTAGCATTAATGCTCACAGCAGGGGGCAGTAGTGAATAGTGTTTCCGCTGAGAGACACAGGGACAAAGTCTAAACTAAGATGCCTGTTTTCTATCAGTGTTTCTGGGCGAGTTCACAAGTCAAAGACTTCGACATTCATTTCCATCATTATTCATCCATGCTTAATGACATACATGTTTGTAAGAATAATAACTGTATTTCACCACAGAAACATGTGTGAAATGTCCATTTTTAAAAACTATTCTTTCAAACTGTTTACTTCTGCATGTTTTGTGAGTCCCACGCTTATTTTTCATAAATCGCACTGAAAATGAGGATTATACCATCAGGTGGTCTCTCTGTGTTTTTTCCTGGTCTTTTTACCCCCCAGTCTGCCTGAATTGCATCCTCCAGTGCTTCAGTGGAGCAGTGTGGCTCCATGGGGTGACATTCTCTCGGCATGCTGTTGTTCTTGGGCGTTGCTAAACAGTGGCTCCCCAGCGGTTGCTCAGCCACCATCCGAAATACTCCATTTCTGCACCTGTTTCCAAGACAACTGACATTTAAAGGGGCGGCTCTGGTTATTGACTGTTTGCCCTTGACCAGCACTCTGCTTGCACTTGAAAACTGTTTGGCTCAACTGGTGACTGTTTCATTATTTTCCCCTGAAGCTCCCAGCAAACTCCCTGTCCCTTCATGGCAGCTGATAGCGGATGTTGTAGAAGAACAAACAACGTTAGATGCAAACTACATGGGAACTTTTCCTTTTGGGTGGAGCAACAGGATGAGAAAAGCATACATTTTAATTCAATAGATTCAAGATTCAAGATTTCCATGGATTGAATGGAGTCATATTTTGTGAGTCAGAAATGAGCGAGCCATAGATCAGTTAAGTAACAGGACAACAGGTTCATGTAGATACTGGCACGCTCCAGTGTAACCACCACACCACCAAATTCAAATTAAACCACCTAAAATGAACGAAAGGAAATTTTCTCCTCCTTCTCCTTCAACACAGAGCCTGATGTCTCAATCTGGCCACCCATCTCCTGTTTTATACTAATGATTATGGTGAAATTAGTCACTAACAGGTGAAACCAGTCAAGCACAAATAATGGGATTTCTCACCTCAGAATAGCAGCACAGGTTTGGCCTCAGGATATTTTCAACAGGGAGATTTGTAAAGGATTCTTCAGGGATTTAGTATTGCACCTCTGTAAAACTGCTGGACTTACAAGAGACAGATTTTATAAAATAACAAAAAATTGAAGCAGCATAGTCCAGAGATCCTGATTTTCAAGCTGGATTGTTCACTGTCAGATTTCACCCATTGATGGAACTATTGCGATGCTAGAAGTCGGTATTGTTCAGGCCTTATTCTTTCTCGTCTCATCAGCCTACTGAATGGGAGACCACTGACATACAATAACTGGGTTTACGTTGTTTTTTTCACTGCGATAGAGTTGATTGTAGCAAGCAGAGGGTTTGAAGTGGAAATGTCTTCGCTAGATGCATTTTACAGAAAATGAGCAGAATACTGAGCCTTTCTTCAACTTGCTTAATGTTGTCTTCACTATCAACAACCTCCACTGACATCTGAACCTTGTGGGAGAAAAACAAGCTAACTAAGTGTGGTTACATTTTGAGGAGGTGTACATCAGCTGCAATGTAGCTCCATCGTAACCCTGAACGCGGACCTATAAATCCAGATTTAGTCCCCAGTATCGGTAAGGCCACATTAGTCTCCTGTCCAAAACCATAAAGGGGCTCATAAAAGTGAGTGGTATCCTGTCAAGTGAAGTAAAGATTTGTTCAGTTTATAACAAGTGTAAAAAAAAAAAGGACAAGTGTAATATACCAATGATCAATTCTAAAAATGTTAATTGTAACATGTTGATTTCAACACAGTCTCACGGCAGTTTGTGAAATAGTAACAAAAGGCAATCTTCATATACAGAATTGTCCATTTTCTTTGTAGGGTTAAAGCACAACAACACTTTGAGATACGCGGTGTCAAACACCGATCTTGTGGTTGAAAGTCCTGTGTTTATGGGATTGATTAAATTAAAGTATTATGGAAATACACATTATCTATGATCGCAATCTAATAATGTGCATTAAATATCTTTTCAGCGGGACAGTTTAGAAAGAGTCTTTTCTCATTTTTCATCCAAACGCACCATATGAAATTTAAGTTTGTGAGTGTCACCACAGATGTGGGTTAGTTTAAATGCTATGTTGATGATACACAGATGTATTTACCTGAGAAGCTGGATCAGGAGCAAGATAAACAATCTAGAAATGATCAATGTTTTTAATTGTATGACTTTGATGGAGGACACAATTTTATTGGTCCAGACTGGATTCAATTTGACAAGATTTTTTTTAACTACAGTTAAACAATTTTCATTATTCTATTATTTTTTATTCAAGCAAATCAAACAACGGTTATGCTTGACACAAGAACAAAGAGAAGAGACCATTTCTTTTTTCATTTTAGTTATTTCCGTAGAGGCTTTAAAATTGTGATTAAATAGACTGGATAGATACAGGAGACTGGACCCAATTTATTTTCTGAACTTCTAACTTCCTGTGAAATATCTGCAGGTAAAGATATTTTTAGCGCTTCAAAGCTCAACCTTAATTCAAACTTTGAGCAGATGATTCAGAGTTATATTTACTTGCTAATACTTCATCAAAGTGTAGATTATTATGCCATGAGACTGCTTGATGCTGTATCATTTGTGCAGACTCATGGTTTTCAAAAATGGGAACAGTTTCGGTTCACAATCGAGGCATCAGGCAGCACACATCTGTATGGATCTCACTGTAACACACCAAAAATAAACAGAAAGCCCCATTTTAATGGGTCACTTCTGAGCTGTTACAACGCTCATTTACACATTTCAAATTACAACAAGCAAATGTTAATTAGACTGAAGACTTACAGCTGTAAACAAATAAGTCCCACAGTCGTCACAAACACACGTTATAGCTTTAGTCAGTTAATTCTGTCTCAAGTCACGTCAGTATGTGAATTGTTGAGGTTAGTGGATGCTTTGTGAGTTATTTCAACTAATGAGGCAGTTACAGCAGGAATAGTGAGATCAAACAAATAAATGGAGATGACAGAACTAGATCCTATGAGCAGCTTTGCTGCATCTATTTACATTTTCATTGGTTTTGTGTCAGAAAAATAGGATTTCAGTCAAGTATTTTCTTTGTGATGAGTGCAGACATATCTGGGGGCTTTTTAAAATATTCTGCAAGAGCAAGATTTTCCAGAAGTTTCACGTCAAAGGGATTTGTCCATTCGAAACCTTACAAAATGTCATGTGCTGTTACAATGTTCAGATCTCCATTTGATGCCATGCAACGTGCCTTTAAAGGTCATGCATTCAGCATATTTTCATCAAGAAAAAAGGCCCATGTGAAGTTGAGGAAGGAATACTTAAAAGTAATCAGGCAGATGGAGACAAGATAGACAAATGGAACAAAATAAAGGACACTTGATGCATATTCACTCCGATAAACACCCCCTAAAATGGGCTTTCAAGGTCACCAAGATGAAAAAACGAAACTATAATTTTGAAGTCCCACTTTTCCGTCTCCCTGACTAACGTCACCCTCTCTCCTCATCTCTTAGTTTTTTTTCTCCCTCTTTCTCTTTCTGTCTCTTTCACTCTCCTCTCCCTGTGTCGTCTCCCTGATCGGGCGGCAGACAGCGTGTAAGTGCTCTAACCCAGAGAAGTCTCCAGGAGCTCTTGTGATTGGCTGTGCTCTGCAGCACAGTTCACAATCGATTAAGGCACGGTGAGCTCCCGTTAACAGCTTTTCTCTGCTGCTCCTGTGGCTTTGATACTGTCACATAGACTCCAACTTCGCCCTTAACCCTTCAACCACTGTCCTCTCTCTCTTTCTCTTTGTCTTCTTCACTCTCTCTCTTTGCACTTTTCCTTTCATTTTCAAAGCCCCAGACTATTGCCACTCAAAGAAATTTCTTACAACTCTCACTCTGGGTTTGCGTTACTCTCTCTCTTCTCTTTTTCTTTCTTTCTTGGAGTTCTTACTCTTAAGTCACTTAGAGCCTCTTCTCCTCTCACTCACCTTGTCCTGTCATCTTAAATTTCATTCAGTTTTGTGTCCTCAGGGGGAGCAAAAGATGAAAAGAAAATAAGATAAAAGAAAGAGCTGTTCTTTACAGCAATACGTTGCCAAACATAATGGATGATGTCGTGCATAATATTGGATACCTGAACAAAATGTAGGTGCGCCTGATTATTTGTATGCAGGGGTGTCATAGTCGGGGAATAGTCCACGGCAAAGTATCCCCAAGAAATACACTCAATTTCAGACCTTTCAATTTATGTCCAGTGCAGATGACAAATTCATAGTTTGAAAAGTGAAGCCACTGCAGAAGTGATTCAACTTGCATTATTTCTAATGGCCATCAGGGGCAACTCCTCTGGTAGTAAAAAAAAAAAAAGGGAGACAATTACCCTACTTCTAACTTGATTAATTACCTCAGGAAACATTGTAAAAATAAGTTTATGATCTCAATAGATAGTTTCAAATCTTCTTCAATACAGCATGATGTTCATTTCATAAATTATGGTCCCATTTAGAGTAAAATAGAAGATAAAGCAGGATATGGTTTAGGGCAAGGCTACCTTGTGATTAACAGGTTGTTACCACCGCGTTGTCCGGACCGACAGCTGTCCGTGTTTTTGTCTTACAACCCTTTTACAGTGCGCTTTCAGCACTTTTTTTTGGGATGCCAAAATCTTTTCTTTCAGCGTTCGGTTGTACTTAGCTCCAGTTGCAAAAAGCCAAGATGGCGATGGACAAAATGCAGAACCTGAGGCTTTAAAACTGTAGTCAAACCAATGGGTGACGTCACGGTGACTACGTCAACTTCTTATATGCAATCCAGTTTGCAGTACCAGTACAGAAAGTAGTGATCCTGAAATGTGGCAAGGCCATGGATGCATAAAGTCAACGGGATACAGCGTTGGAGGCGGACTCCTGTTCGTTTCTATGAAAGTTGCTCAAATGCACATGAAGCAACAAAGTTTGATTTCCAAGTAAAAAACTCAGATAAAATTAACCGCGACCTTCTGCTTTATGCCGACCATAGAGAAAGCGCCCTAGCATTTTCTTTAACCCCGACTCCGGGTCCTCGGTCCAGCTTCATTTTCGGGCTCATTAGACGTAATCATAGTCACAGACTTACAATGAATGTTTTTTTTTTTCATAAATTGTAATCACATTGTATCCCCAACTTTGATATAAGCTTTTCATTCTCATTCATTATTTCATTAACATAATTCAAGGTTTTTAAGAATTGTCCAATATCTGTGTTCCCTATCAGCCAGGTTTAGACCCCAACATGGGGGCTCTCATTCAGCTGTCTTTTATTATGAAATACTGTCACACTTTGTCTTTACAAAGGCTGGAAAAAATAAAAATCTGAACGCACATAAAGGAAATAATGTTATATAATGCTCTCTGTAGTCTGTACAGTATGTGGAAACAAAATATATGGCAAAAAGTGTTATTGTAAACAATTGTGTTTGTTTGTGTCAATAGTCTGTGGAAGGCCCAAAGTGACTTAGGTGTTTAATAACTTGATCTGGACCACAGAGCCCTGACCCCATCTAAGACCTTTGGGATCAGTTGTGGCCGGCTCTGAGCCAGGCCTTATCACCCAACACCTCTAACACTCCTGTGACTGAATGGGTGCAAATCACTGCAGCCAGGTTTCAAAATCATGCAGAAAGTCTTATCATGAAGAGGGGAGGCTGAAATCGTTGCAAGTTTGGAATCAGATGTTCAACAATAACAAAAGGTGTCATATTCAGGTGTCTGCATGCTTATTGGTATGCTGAGATTTTTGATTTCATAATATTTACTTACCCACACGTAGTCTAAACAGTCCTTAACCGATTACTCTATAACCAAGACAGATGCATGTCTTTAGTTAGTTTTGTTTATTGTGTTTCGTTGTGGATTCAGTTATTTATACATGCATGAGAATGGATGTATTACTAAGGTAAGGGGGGGGGGCACTGAACTGCCCAGATATTTTTGCAGCATCCCATCTGTATGTTTGCATTTATTCATTTACTGCAGATAATCATGTGTGTGTGTGTGTGTGTGTGTGTGTGTGTGTGTGTGCCACAGGTAAGAACAAATGTGTGCAGCCCTCAAATGTTTGTTTTAATGTGGTAAAAAACGGAAGTGAACATTTAAAAAGAAAAACTGAAGATCTCTTTGTGTCTTCAGTGGCAATTAGAACCTTGTGTTTGGGTGTAACTTGTTTTTCACACCAAGATAAATGTTGGATAACAAAATCACAGCCTTTGCTTCTATTTACTACTTGCCAGCAATTAAATCATTACTCTGTCGCAGCCTTTCTGTTGTACCATGTCGTATCCGCCTCCTTGGGATGAAAGGAAAAATAAATGTTTGTTTGTGTAGAAATGCAATTCACACAAAACGGCGACTAAAATGCGCATTTCCAGCTTTTTGTGAAGGTGTTCATGTAGCAGCTAGCAATGGAAGGCAGCATTGCCTGAAGAAAATAATGTTTTTTTCCCCCCATGGTTTTTATTGTCAAAAGGCAGTGAACCATTCTCTCAGAAACACAAAAGATGTGCAGTGAGAGAGGCCAATGGCTCGATCTGCCCAGAGTGTTCTTTTCTTCTTCCCTTTTTCTATTTTCTCTATTGTGGCTCACAGAAAAAGCTTTAAGTGGCATTTAACTCTTCTGCTCGCTGCAGACATGGCCTACAGCAGCTAAACTCTACTCTTTTTCTCTTCATGTATGCAAGAACATACCTGCATCCCAGATATATATCTATTCTTTTCTGTACGAGAGCGATTCTGTTATTTTTTATATTCTAAACGCAAAGTTCACTAGCTTTTTCTGGAGATTTTGATAAAATCCTTTGGCCTTCTTCAGCATCATCTTGTGACCTAAGCACCAAACTCTAGTCATGTGATAACAAGCGGTCGTATATCAGAGAGGATAGTAGCGGCTTGTCCAACAATCCAAATATAACTGTTCTTAGGGTTTAATTTGGTTAGCTTTAGGCCTTTACTTGTTTAGTTTGGTGGAAAGCTTTTGGTCTTTGTTAAAAGAAACAAATGTTAATTGTCTGTGGGAAACAGGAAGAACCAACAGTAAAATTCCTCGGCATCTCCTCTGCGCACAGTGTGGCTCTATAACAACGTCGCTTATCCTTTGAATGTAAACACATCTTGCTGTTGACTATTTACTGAACGACTGACGATGACATTTTTCTGGTTCCTGTTCAAAGATGGGCTCCAGTGTTGGATGTGAACGGCCTCCTTGATGTTTCTAAAGTTGAAAATGATCAATCACTTTGCTGATTTGAAATATTTCCTTCAGCTCTGTTTAAAGATTCAGATTCAGAGTCTGTCAGTTTTTTTTTCCCAAGCTAAGCTGTCCCATCACGTTAGAGTGCTCTTCCGTACATCAATAGGCTTCCAGTTCATGAAGCCTTGATGTTACAGCGCTGAGATGACATACAGGACTACTGAGTTGTAGTAGGAAGTACAAAGGTAGACACATACAAGCACCGGCACAAGCATCTATTTGCAACAGAGGTGAGATGAACTCCAAGGCAAAGCACTGCTGATTCAGATACGATCCTCGCACTGTCTTGAAGGCTGTCCTGGCAAACGTCAGCAGACACTTGGCTGACAAGAGAGGGTCGTCAGCTTGATTAAGCTCACCTGGGCCTTCCAGGCTATAAAAGCTGGTCCACATGCTCATCGTCTCTCTCCCCCTTCCTACAGCTAACATCCACCCTGCATTACTGTCTTTTGGTTTTGCACCGTCAACGCCTCCTCAGCACACATACATGCACTGCTTTCGGCACTGACTTTGCTGATATGCACCCTCCATTGCTTGTTTTATGTTAACCTTAGCTTAAGGAATTCATAAATTAAACTAAGGCCTCAAACAAATCAAGTTTGGATGATTAAGTATACTTTTCCAGTACACCTGATTCATTATCATGCGACTGAAGTTCTGCACTCAGGTCACACGCTGACTCCCGAGCAAGTCCTGATCGCTGAAGAAGGTGGTGGGATACGTTCATGTTTTATGAGCCTCTGTGTTGCATGTCTTATTAATACTTGACAATGTAGTATAAGATTGTCCTGAATGATGTTTCTACTTATATTAACTACATTCTGAATCACATTTCAAGGGAAATGTACTTTGACGTTGATTACGTTTGCTTTCAAAAGTAAAATAATAAGCTTGAAAAGGGTCTGCAGAAGACTAAGATATTGTGGTGGTAGATAGGTTAAAAGACACAGGGCTTTCACCCAGGAGACTGCTGTTCATGTCCTTTGTGAATCAATTAGTTTTGTTGCCTAAACCTGACCAAGTACCTTTTTTGTTTTGTTTTGTTTCAATTTCATAATCATAGTTGTTTACAACATTAACCACGTTTTAAACTATTTAAAACTGCGACCGTAATCCAGATTAAAAATATGTTTCTCTCAAATCGTAACTGAAAGTGCAGTTTGGTTGTAGGGGAACATATATTTGTACACATGGTTGCACCACAATGGCCATGTAGCTGTTCTGGGGATTTCAATCTTCCTCAGCCAATTTTGCCCAGTTGCCATAGAAATGTAGATGCTTAAATACCCATTTTTTTAGCACATTGAGGATCCATATTGGCTTAAAAATTTAGATTGAAATGAGATTGCTTGTTCTGCTTGATTGTGTGATGAATGAACGCTGTAAAACAGCTACTAAATGGACCTTATATTGAGACTGTGTTTGTCCGCTGATTCAGGGGAGGAACTTTCAATCTAAATTTAGAGCAGTTACGCTTTAAGGATTAAGAAATTCTTAAAGCGTTCAGAAAATGAAAACTTGAACATTGAACAATTCAAAGAAAAAAAATAACACTGCTGAAGAAGCTCCTGTGATACGACCGAAAGCTCCAGAACAGCTACTAAATGTAACCGAGATTTTTTTGGCTACTATTCTATTCTATCGCAGCATGTGCAGAGATAATGGTAGATTATGTGGCAGTTTACTTTCTTTTCATATCGCTTAACAGTTTTCATATCAGTTGCGTGTCTATATGTTGTCTCTGTCTCATTGTGTTTGTTATACCTTGAATGCATCAGAGAGAAAAGCTGACAGGTTCAATGCCACACTCGATGTCATCATTGCCCAGATTAAAATATCTCCTTCACTCTCCCTCCATGACGCCCCAGAAGATGCAGACTTGAGAGGATTGTAGCAAAGCAGTGTGTGACAGGTGATGAAGATCTCCAACACAGAATAACGCAGGACAATCAACCTGTCGGCGTCTGATGTGTGCCCAAAGCCCCTCTGGGTGGTGTAGTTTATACTGCTCTCTCCATTGGTATCGTAGCTAACTGCTCTTGATGGCAGGTGCCACATGTAATGGAGGGATGAGGATGTCGCGCTCCTGCAGCAGACATGACCTCCAGGGCCCCGGCTCATCGCGTTTAGTCGGAGATGGATCTTGTTGGGACCTTGCCGGTGTATGGTGTCCCCTGCCTGGCTTCTCTCTCCTCAGAGCCATAATCACAGCAGACTGCATGTCACAGCGCCCTGCTCTAATTGGCCTGTCACTCTCCGTGCGCTGTAGGAGAGGGAGGGGTTGGCCTTTGTGGGGCTGCCATGGCGACTGGGCCATTTAATGAGAACGAGCACGCTGTGACTAATGACATCCCTGAGCCCATCGGATATACTGCAAATGGACAATTTGCTGCATCACTCACACACAATACCCAAACATAAAGGCACCCACCTCAACGTGGTCAAACCTCATTGAATAGAAGACAGTCTTCACCATGAATCAATGCATGACAAGTCAACTTCAGTATTAATGCTAAGGCTATCATCTATTCTCATACACTCTTTTAAGCATTAATTGTTTTATATAATAAGGCTATTGCTAATGTTATATGGAGATATTAACTGCAGCATAAAATACACATTAACTATTAGGTGGGCCATTGCTCTGGAGACTTTAATGGGAGGCATACGGCATATCATCCATAACAGGAGTATGGATTTGAAGTGAGGCGTGATAACAGTCAACCATGTTCGCTGGAGAGAGCGGAAGAGACATTTACTCGATCATCTTCCATCTCTTGCCATCATCCTGTTTATTGGTCCATTAGTGACCAAGTGACAGCATGAAACGCGTGGATATCTATCAAGTATATCACTTCCTGAGCTGGATGGTATTTTGTGATTTCCCAGAAGGTAACGACATATCTAAAACAACAGTCATTCATGAGGTTTAAGGTCAAGTTTATAAGGATAGCACAATTCAGGGAGCATGCGGCCTCCTGTATTAGATTTGATTTTCTTTTTTTGCTGTGGCTAGTTTGGGGCTTAATAATTGATTGATTAGGCTATGGAACTTTTTAATAAATACACTTATTAACAATGCCTTTCATAAGTACATTTTAAATGTGTGTAGTGCGTCTACTACAAATACTTTGATGATTCTGAAGTACTAAGTTTAGTTAAAAACATTGATCATATTTGATAGGATCAGTAAATAGGACCCAAGTGCAGAAAGAAGGCAGGCAGATGCAGAAATAAACAATTAATAAAGGAAACAACAGGAAAACTGAAAAATGATTGACAGAATAGCAGATCAATTAACAAACAACACAGCTGACATGTCAACAAACCTGCAACACAAAAAAGTTGACTCTAGTGAGAGAATATTCCAAGTAGGAGTCCCGCTCACATTCGCTCTGAATTAAGCTCCTGGTCACGTAAGCTATAGAGACACCCAGATATATAATCACCTTATTGGCTCATCTACTATCGACTGAAGAAGGTAACCACTGAAGTTAGTAAAATCAATAAAATGGATCACATTATTAACACTCTCTGCTCTACAGTGCTTTATGTCTTTCAGCTCATTGATTTGTTTTTTCTGGGCCACAACTTTACAGTTTTGGTTCAATCTAACAGCTCTCATCAGCGTTGTTTTCAGCTTAAAAGCTCTAAAAACCAACTACGTTACCTGCGCATAATCAAAGAGTAAACAGACAAAGTTAGCGCCACCTAAATAACTATAAAAGGATAGAGGGGGAATATTGGACTTACTTTTATCAGATGGCTGACAGCATACAGTTTGGCATATCAACTTAAAAAGTGAGGATATGTTAGTGTTGTGTGCACAGCTTGTTTAGTGACCAAAAACTATCCACTGCAGGTTCAAGTTATCACATCTGGTGTGATGTGAGCAACATGAACAATGCTTGGGTCAGAGAATGGGAGAAACAGCAGCCAGATAAAGGATATTAGACAGAATGTTGTTTGTCAAACTTCCGGTAATGTCTTGGTTATAGCCCCATATAGCCTGGTCTTTTAATATGGACTATTCCCTTTTGTGGGTAATATAGAGAAAGGGACACTGCTGTTATCTTTGCCGTTAGACTCATTACCATTAATTAGTGCCTTGGTGAGGCACCGCATCCAGAGTTCAACATGCTTGCAAAATCAAAACATGAATCGAAATGCCAGGGAAAATCTGTCCCTCGCTGCAATCCCCAGTTAATCAGCAGTGATAATGTTTTGCTAAACTCTAATCTCATCTGTGAATATTAATAAGGACTCTAAGGGATCTCAGCTCAGGGACGAGGGAGCGCTCGTGGCTCCAACCTGAAAAATGACCAAACTGTCGACAGACTGTTGAATCACTCGGCTCTCACTTTGGCCGCCTTTGTTGTCCTCAGTGGCTCTCCAGTGTGAAAGCAGTGCACGACTGTTTCAGTAACAGCATGGATTTCTACCGCCATTTTTCATGCAACACACCCATGCAGCCCACAAACTCACACACACATGAAGAAACACAGTAAGATGACATGCATCTTCTTCTTGCACATTTGGGTGTGCCAGGATGATGAGGAGCGACATCTCTGAAGGGCATCAGAAATGTTTACAGCCCATGTAGCCTTTGAGAATCGATAATGACATGAAGACCCTGGGCAGGTTAATGGTGTGTGAAGGGACTGTTATGTATAAAATCCAGATTGCTTCTTGTAGAAATGGTGCCTGCATCACATCTGAGGCTGACTGCTGCGGCTGATCTAAGTCTGGCCTGTGACCCTCGTCGAGATGCACGTCAAATAAGCCAAATCAATCATGGAGACAGCGTTTGGCCATTACAGACCACATGAAATGACCGACGCACTCAGCCCTGTGGGTTTGCCTTGATTTAACAACATATTAAAAACACATTGATGACAGTGGCGGATGAGTGTGGATGTGTTCTGAAAGCGCATGCCCAGGTTAAGTATCATAACAATAAACTTTGATGGGAAAAAAGGGGAAAAGCACCCTGAGAACAGGACCGAGGGGCAATTGCAGCCTGCTTTGTGGCTAACCAGCTATGGTTTGGTTTCTAGCAGGGGCATCCCCGGCTGATGGGACACGTAACCCCTCGGAGGTGAAATTTATTGGTATGGATTTTGTGCTGCTGCTGGTGCATTGAATCAGTGTGACCAAGCAGGCAGGCAGAGGGAAATGGGGCTGTTCTGAGAGTGAATTATACGCAGTCACACACTCAATTTACCCCTGCAAACCTAGTTAGGGAGGGAACAGACAGGGAGGCGTACACATGCTGTGGGATGGCGCTTATGTACGCTGACACGCATGCATCCGTTATAACATGCACTCCACATTAGCTAACAGGATTAAGAACTTTAAATCAAGACAAAAATTAAATCCAATTCCTCATTTGTGCAATAAATTGAAATTATACAGTATTTCAGGCAATTACATGAAATATTTGAACACATAAATGTGTTCAAAATAAAATGTAATATAAAGAAGAGCATCTTCAAATGCAACCAACCACTACTGATTAAAATACAGGTATCAGTTAATTTGTGTCATTAACTTCCACTACTCATGCATATTAAACCTCAACTCTACGCCGGCCCACTATATAATTGACCGCATTACAGCCGGCAGCCTCGCAGACAGACAGTGGAGAACTGTGTTGCCAGGCTGTTGTGTTTGATCTGGATGACTATGTTGAAACCTCTTAATGCCAGTTCATATAAAATATTCATCTTCATTTCGCAGGCCGTGAATCATCAAGGTGTTTCTGGCCCTCCGCCCCCACTCCTGTCCTGTGGCAGAGCAGACAGCTGTTTGAAATTAGACACCAGATTGTGTTACTTAAACCGTTAGCAGGAGCGATGCTGATCGCTCCCTAACCCAGCAAGCAATCTGTTAGTGTGCTAAATCGTGGGAATGTGATCATGAGTGTGTTCTTGTAGTATTTAAAGCCTGGCCTCCCTCCCAAACTCGCTTGAAAATATAGGCCTACAGTGATGCTACAGAAATACACTAGATAGAATAGCAAGTTGTGACTTTTTTTAGCAGCAGTCTTGGGCAAAACTATCAAATGCTCACTGTTAGTTTTACTATTAATGAGTCTTTCCTTTAATGAGCAAGATTTGTCTGCAGCTGTGATGGCGGCTCCGTGAGGCTGCACTTAGGCACAGCGGTGCTTAGAGCTAAACACTAACGTCAGCATGCTAGCATGCTCACAATGACAATGCTAACACGCTGATGTGCAACAGGTGTAATGCTCACCGCGTAAACCATCTTAATTTAGTGTGCTAGCATTATGTTATTTGCTAATGAGCAGTATACACAAAGTACAACAGAGGATAATGGGTACATGATTAGTTTTACAGGTGTTTAGTCATACATTTTTGACCTGATGATGGCGCAGAGTTGTTACAATTCAGGCTAAGGGCAACATGTGTGAGCTGAACTAAATTTCATGATAATCCATCTAATAGTTGTTGAGATATTTCACTTAAAACCTCAAACTTGAATCTTATGGTGGTGCTAGAGGAAAGGTAAGGGGATCACCAAAGTCATTAGGATTCATCCTCTCCTGGCCATGAATGTCAGTAAAATATTTCATAGCAATCCATCTGAGGTATATCAGTCTTGACCAAAGAGGTATTCTAATTGTCATATTGGCATTTCCATCCCTAGAGCATAACAATATACCAGTATGTTAATTTAAAGTAAAACAGCGGTCAAAAGAATGACCGTCTGTCTCCAATCCTTATCCATTTCAATACATAGCTGTGTAGAGGTGTTTGACTTAAAAACTTTAAAAAATGCATATTTTTGTTTGTAAATTAATCTTGAATTAGCATCTGTCATAATGCATCAGACTATAACTTCTCTGTCATCTTTAATCTTTTTCTCTCTTCTAATTCTGTTTAATATTTTCTGTCTATATATGTTTCTATATGTATCTGTTTGTTTACCTATATATACATTATTTTATCATTACAATATCTTATATCCTGACTGTAATGCTCAGAAACTTCAAATATTAGAATATGGATATAGTTGTGACCCTTAAATCTGTGTATTATTATTATTAATTCTCAATACTCTTAAAGCGTATTTTTTAAATATTATCACTACTCATTATTTTGTCACTGATAAAGAGTAATTAATCAAGGCAACTGAAACCTTAAACTCTGCAGTTGCAAATGTTAAAGAAACGTCATTATTAAAGAGCCATACGTTTCTGTAAGGACCTCGGGCTTCCCCTAGACCGGGCGTAACACTGTCTGGGTTTTGTATGATCTGACCTGCTCCTGTCTTATTGTAAAAAAATAAAATACTTATTTCTAGTCCATTTCTTTTGTAACTCATTTTCCTATTTATTTTTTCTACTTTACTTTGTATTCTATGGACTTTGACCTACATGTTTTTATTAGTTATTGACGTGGTAATTATTTCAGACGTTTGGCCCATCTTTTGATTTGTTGAAGCAGCTTGTGGCTTTAATATATTTAGTTAATGTTGTTTCATATTGTAGATCTGATCCCTGACAAATATTCACAACTGTAACATTGTATCTCTAATAAACTCAGTTTGCCTCAAATCAACCATTTCCTTTGTATAACTTTTTCCCCTTTTAATTATTTCATCATTGGATCTATATAGCATTCATAAAGCCATTATTTACAACTTAAAAGCTCATTATTAAAGATGGCTTACTACAAAAAGGAACCCCGTTTCAAAATGTCCATTAATCTTGAGCCTAGTTTGTGCCGCAGGTTAGATACATTGATCTTCTACACTTGACTTTTACCAAATGACCAGTGATGACTGAGGGATGGTTACTCATTCTTACTTTGACTACGGGTTAGCATTAGTCAATACTGTACAATTACACGCAGGATATGATGACAAGTGATAATCCCCTGTAGCTGTCTTGTAAAATCAATCAGACCATTGAAGCCCAGAGACCATAGTTGTGAGATGACTAGTGAATGCTGTGGTGAAGTCAGGACAGCTTTGATGGATGGTCGCATTCTCTGAAGAAGGTAGAGAAACAGATTGTGATTAAATCTACAACAAAGTGATTTTTCGGAAGTAGTAAAAAGAAATTGCTGCAGTTATTTCCCCTTTTTTCTGTTAATGGTGTATGTGACAACAGTATGTGCATACTTTCATTTTCTGCACGCAGAGCTGAGAGGTTGTAATGCAAAACCCCTCACTCACTCCGGTCTTCCTATCATTCTAGTGATCCTCTCATAATGACGTTTACGAAGAAAATGAATAAGTGTCCAACACTGAGAGCTGGTTTGGCAAGCATTTATTCATAACACATTAAAGGGATCGAAATGACACATGAGCTAATCAAAACTGGATATTAAGCATTGATTTGAAGCAGGTTTTTCTCAACAGTCAATTTATATAAAGCTCTTTAATATTTGGTTACATGAATCAAACTCACATTAACCTTTAGCCCTGTTTCTCTTCCTAGCATTCAATGCTCACTCTGATTGTCACAGAACCTGCAAGCCGTGTTTTTACATCTAAATGTTTGTGCAAAACAGACAGCATTTTGGTATTGGTAAATGTGGCTTGTTTATCCTTCAAAAGAAACCATTAGTCAAACAAACAAAGAGCGGGATGTGAGCAGACGTTACTGGCAGAAGCATTAAAATCCACTGCAACTCTCTGCCAGGTTAGTAATTGCTCTTTTTATGGTGGTAATTATTTCCTCTAAGGTGCGCACTGTTGCACACTGCAATTATACATGTGCTGCTATCTCTGTGTGTAAGAGAATGTGGATGGAGAGATGTGGGAAGTATTCTGAAAAATTATACATTTTGTGTGTGTGTGTGTGTGTGTGTGTGTGTGTGTGTGTGTGTGCTGTGCCGCGAGAGAAAAGAAGAAAAATGGAAGCTGTTGAGATCTGAATTGCACAGTTTCTACCAAGACAAGAAAAAAAGCAAACAATGGTGTGATGTGGTTCCATTTGTAAAAAAAAAAGAAAAAAAAAGATATATATATTTGTGTATTCCTGCCTTCAGTTAAGTCCTCGCTTCAGTAACAGCACCCTGCTGAAAGGCACTGTACAGAAAACCCAGCATGTAAGCATGATAAGGCCAATAACCTTCTATTCATAATTCTGTTTCCTTTGTCCCCCTGTCCTCTCTAGCTGTCTCTTTCTCAGTTTTTTTTCTCTGTTTGCTCCAGACAGGGTGACTTGCAGGACCAGCCTGGAAAATACTATTACACAACCACCTCTCACAGATAAGGTCTCCACTGGGAAAACTGTTGTTTTCTGATGTTTCTCAGACGCTGCAAGGACGTGGGAGCTTCTGGGCAGAAGAACAGAGGTCCAAAAATTCCTATGGATGATTCTGTGAAAATCCAGCAACACAAAGTGCTCAGTGGTTTCAGCTGATCTTAAGAGAAGACCTCCTATTTGCATATTATTCATTAAAATGTTATCTGCACCTTCGTACCAGTGTGTGTACAGTACAAGTCTCCAGGTAGGTATCTGTATTCTGACCACATTAATTTATTAATAAATTACTATACCCTGTAGAGCATACAATGCTGCAATGTCCTAGTCAAGCAGAGGCCCTGAAGTATACATAGCTAATTAAAATGTGGTCAGATAAAAAGAACATTTTGCAGATGATCTTTAGACTTCAAACAACCTAACAGGACAGGGTTCATAATGGACTAAAGCAACACAACTGGAAGCCATAAAATGAAAGGCGCAAGAGAAGTGAATACAAATTATCCTTCTCTTCCTTGCTGAGTGACCTTCGACTGCAAATGGATTCACAATTGTGCGTTTCCAGTACGTTCGGAGAATTGAGAACATGTTTTAGCTTAATGGATGTGAATTAATTAAATGAAACACTTGTTAAAAGGTTACTTAAGTGAAAACAAAATTGACAGTCCTCAAAGCTGCAGTATTCAGTATTTCTTATATGAACAACAGCTCATATGACTCACATCTAATGCAAGGGGTCACTCATAGCGGAAACCACAAAGAATCACCCGACTCTGCTGTTCCCCTCACTTGGCGAAGCGTTTTAGCTTCTTTTAGCTCGTTGCTTTGGTGTAACAGCTCACAACTTCACTGTTTTGGTTCACTGTCACTGCTCTCTTCGGCAGAAATTGAAAGAATAGCTGTTTGTTTTCTGATGAGAGGAAAATAACGAGAGCCTGTTAACTCAGCCGAAATGCATCTATTTGGTCTCATTTATAAACTCTCTCACTTTTTATTCAAGCCTGACCGATACATCTGCTGGCTGATATTAAGGTGTGACGCCCCATACCTTTCCATGTTAGCTGTTGTTGCCATGTTTTCCAATACACATAGGGGATTGTCAGGGACAACTGGGAACACCTGGGCCACTCTGCTACGCTCAGAACAAGTGACGTAGTATAAAAAGTGAGAGACTACTTATAGCAGGTGGAGTTGAATGGGACGTGGATGGATCAAACACAACACCTTCAATCGGGAAACCGGTGTTCTAGACTGGTGTCCGCGTCCCAATGGGTTGTTGAGTTCTTTTGTACTTATGTCATGTAGCTTACTTAGTTTATATGTACTTATTTTTTTGCCAAACTGAAGTTTTTCCTAAATGCGATACGAAAAGCCTAAAATGGGTTATCATGACTCGCAGAATGTCCTAAAAATGTTGTGCTATTTATTTTCCATCCCATGAGATCAGGTTGGACTAGAACTAGCAGTCTCCTGCTCTCTGTTTCTGTGCTGCTGCTGCGTCCATTGGTTTGCTTTAGTATGTTGCTTTAGTTTATCTTCATGTTTTGTGTTGCACCTTTAAAACATCCACTCTCACACATTCTTCCCTCTTGCACCCACAAGCACTCGTGGCACCAGTAGTTACTCTTAAATTTGGTCTAATTTGGTTTTCTTTGATAAATAAAGCTTATTTTGTTAAGTGTTCATCTTGGAGTGTCTCACTATTGTTAAGGCTACTTGAACCAGGTTGTGACGGAAGTTATCACAAAAACTTTCCTCAGCACACGCAGCACTCAGCCAATTACTAACAAGAAATTGCAGTATGCCAAAGATGCAGTATATGTTTGGGGTATTTCGAAAATGTGCAACCCTTACATATTTTATCCACCTGAGAGTGCTGAGAAGTCAGTTTTTTGTCTCGCTCAGTATGTATTTGAGTCACAATTCTTTAATAACCAAATTTATTGACTACTAATTGGTATCATTGAATGAATGCTACTTTCATCATTGACTTTGTCTGATCCTGACGACAACTGTCCGGAGCCCACAGGGCGTCTTATCAATCATTAAGTGTGGTTGGATGGGAGGAGTTGCAATAATTGTCCCTTCCTCTAGTGTGTGGTATCATAACCTAATTCTGAGAGACAACATCTCCTGGGAAGATTCTTGCTGTCGTCACACTGCTCAACGTTTCCATTCAGCTGAACTGGAAGCTATATTTGTTATCAATTTTTTTTTTACCCCCACGAGCATTTGGAGGATTTGTTATCATTGTTCAACCTGAGATTTACTGAGCAGCTGCCAATTAACCTGAGTCCCCTCTGTGTTTGACCTCATCAATGTGGCATTAAACTACCACAGTCACCAGGGCCCTGTGCCGTATCACAAAAACTGTACCGCCAGTAAGAGACTGAGGGGGTGAAGGTAAATCTATGCCAATTTGTGTTTTTTTTGTGTATCGCTCGTAGGAAGGAACATGCTGGATGTGTGTCTCAGTGAGAGTACATTTGTGTGTGTGTGATTGCTCGGGGTAAGTCAGCCTTCACTTGACTTTATTCTTCAGTGTATCTAAATTCTGTCCAACCTCTGTCTACCTCTCTGCAGCGACCCGTCTTTCTGATGTGTTGAATCTCATTACACTGTGTGTGTGTGTGTGTGTGCGTTCATCTACGTATGCTTGTGTGTCTGTGGTTTGTAATGCATTAGCTCGCTCCTCCCAGCGGAGGGCCAGTCTAAACTAAGCAGCGTGATGATGATGCTCTCTGTGAGCTGACAAAACCCATTTGGCCAGGAGGAGCTGATCTACACCAGCGCTGCTCATTTACAGTATGGGAGGGGGGAGAGGGAGGAGGAGGGGGAGGAAGGGGAAGGTGTGAGGGTCTGTCTATGTCCGCCTCGCCCTTGCGTCCTTGTCTGGGTATTAGCAGCAGAGAGAGCGAGAGAGGGGGAGAGGGAGGTCACAACTTGAGCATCACACCATCACACTCATAAACATTTAAATCAACCAATATCCCTATTGTACCACATCTTCATCGCACTGTATATACAGTTAATATCATAAAGCGTAGTGCGCACATTTTGAAATACAAACATCTCTGAATATAATGCAGTCCAATACAACACTGCAATACTGAAACATATATTTTAATTACACAAAGGACAAATACAGAATATACACAAAGACATGTAAAGTATCATTCAATTTTCGTTCTAACTTTGCCATTTTGGGAAGAAACCAAGAGACATTGTTTGATTAAAAAGAGATAGATTATATAATGTGGAAGGAAAAATTAAATATGACATTAAAATATAAAAAAAGTGTCACCTGTGTTTGTATGAAAAGAAGTGGATGAAATAGTTGATATATGTTATATTGATATACTGAAAATGTTAAAATGTGGCCATGTTGTTGGGTAAATATATTTTATTTTAGATATTTTTATTGCGGTGTAAGTCAATATACTAAGAAACTAACTGTAGAAAACTAGTAAAATAAGTAAAAATGTAAAGGCCTCTTTCTTATAGTCCTGTGTATCGCTGAAGCCCTTGTTCATCTGATAAGTGGCCATGATTGTTATCACTTGCACTATAAACTGACTCTGTTTATTTGTGTAATGAGTCATATTAAACATCCAGGGGAGCAAACTATAATCTCAATGAGGCAATATCATTTAAAGAATCAAGATCAGAGGCCCTGGACCCCCTGTTTCTGTTTCAACATCCCTCCTTGTTGTTAAAGGTATAAGATAAAGAAGGAGATGCAGAGAAACAAAGAGTGTATGTCTGGCCACAGTTCAAATAAAGGGAAAGCTTTCTATTAGCACTAGTGAGATAAAATCCAAGTGGTGAAATCGCATTACTAAAGGACTCTCACAGTGTGTTTCTGCACAGGGAATTTGCCAGCCTTGCCAGGACGCTGTGGTATTATTTGACTAAATTATTTCAATCTTCTGTGCATCAAGAAGGTAGATAGAAGATGCAGTGTAATATGAGTAATGCTTTGTTTTACGGGCTCGTAAATTCCTAATAATGTCCGCTGAAGTTTCCTGGAAACTCTGAACTAATTACAGGTAAAACACAGACAATTACCTATTTATAATTATTTGTTCAAATCTTGTGACCAGTGCACTGCAGGTCAGCTGAATGTGTCAGACACTCCAGCCAGCTCTTATTCATCCTGTTGTCTACTCTAATTGAACCATCTGTCAATCAAACTCCAACCGAACCGAGTTGTGAGAAGAGAGAAAACATCTTCTCCATTAAGAAAAACCTTCAGTGTTGTTTTTCGCTCTTCTTTCAATTAAGAAATACTCTCCAGTTGTAATATAACTGATGCTATTGCAGCGTCCACATTAACCTCTTAGGAGCTGTCATTGCTGTTTAGAACAAACAGTTGCCTCTAAGTGTCGTCTCGCACACACCGAAGCCACGCCCGTAGCATACAATTCAACATTACATTCTAAATATATAATTATTATTAAATTAAAACAGAATAACCTGTCTGTATAAATGACTGAACACCAGACAGTACATTCTACAAAAAAACTACATTAAATTGTGTAATTAAAAAAAAATGTGTATGACAACTTGTAGCTTGAACTGCACGTCTTCATACCCTGGATTTAAAGTGCCCCTAAATTCCCAGTGCGGCCACCTTTACCATATCACCACGCGACTGCTGCTTCATTGTGTTCAGAATTGTAATCGCTTGGACCGATGAAAGCGTTGAACTATGCTGGTTAATTAAAACTGCAATCAAATTTAGCCCTTAAACTGGCTGCAAAAAGGAACCTCATTCAATTAAATCATGCATCACTTTCTTTTCAATAACATACAAACAAACAAGTGAGGGGGATGGAGTCGTGTAAATCCACGTGCAAGTTGATTGCCTTCTCCTGCTGGGATTTCTTTAATTTGGTAAACAGTGGCTGAGGTGGCGTTTGAGGTGCCATGGAGGCGAGTCGGCGGAGCAAAGGGGATTAAAGACCCTTCCACTGGCCTTCTATTGGCACTTGTCATGCACTTAATTTGATGCTGTAATTAACTTTTGAAATCTCAAGGCATTTTGCAGCATGTGTACACAGGATTTTTTGCAGATAAATGCAGAGTGGGGGCTGATAGGACGAAGGAGCTGACTGCTGCAGAATGCATTTCCTGTTTATCTCTTCCCACTACAAGAAATACCGTGATCCCAGAGCCCTCTGAAGGCCTAATGTTAGACATCCTCATTGTGCGTATGTGTGTGCTGGCCCATGTGCATTTGTGTGAGAGTAATTATGTTGATGGAATACCTCGTGTTTGCAATGTTTCCTTCAATTTAGAGCTCCACTTTGCACAGCAGATGTCGTCCACCTGCTACTTGCTATCTGCCTGCTTGACTGAGAAAATATAAAACAGTCAAGGACCTACTTGGATGCAGTCAAGGGTATACGTTTTTTTTGTACTTATATACAAAGGCACACGTACATTTACACACACTGAACCATGTGTGAACAAACAGTGCACACACACACACACACACACACACACACACACACACACACACACACACACACACACACACACACACACACACACACACACACACACACACACACACACACACACACACACACATACACATACACATACACATACACACACACACATACACACACACACACACGCACAGGTAAATCAATTCATGCCGGAATCCACAAGGGTTTAACAGAACAGAGAGCGGGTAACTTTTTCATGTGGGCCAGGCAATCAGGCGATAATTGCTTTGAAATTAAGTACCGTTTGTATTTGAATGCTAATTAACTGATGAAAGAAAATACTCAATAAGTCATTAACAGAAACCTAAAAGAAAATGTTGACCAAATGAGTGCTTTAAAAAATGTGGAGTTCTTTTTCATTTTTGAGCACCAACTGCAGATAGATTGACTGTTTAAATGAAAGAAGGTAATGCATAGTCATTGACCTTGATACACAAGTCATTAAAGTTTAATTGAATTTACATGCTGCCCTGTTGGTTATTTACTGTAGGTGGTTGTCGATTAAATTCAGCTTCGAATCACATTAAATGAGACGATATAATGTATTTAAACACCAGCCTTAAAGCTGCTTTTAAAGCTGATGAAGTACATATGTGGATGGTTAATTTCACATTTGAACCCCATTGCCCTCCGATCCTCAACCCAAAATTGCTCGGCTGCAGAGCTCTCCGGGTCACTGAAGAACTTCCCATGTCAGGCTTCCCTCTTTTTGCAGCCTTGAGATAAGACTTCTGTTTATTCTGTGCACATCCAGCCTCTGCCATAAGTATTATGTATTTCTTAGAGGGAAAAAAAATTAAAATAAAACATTGAATATCATTTGAATATCTTCTTGAGAAAATGATTCTGTAAACGCATGGAAAAGGATCCTGTTGAACTGTTGAGATGTGAGCAAGGGCACAGTAAAGGGACAACAGCAAAATAAGTTGTCTCTGTTTTGTTTGTGCAAATGTGTGTGTCACATTCACATGCACATAGAAAAGCTGTCAAAATAGCAGTATATTTACTCAAGTACTAGAGTTAAGAAACGTTATTACGTACAGTACTTGTACTTTACTTGAGTATTTATGCATCTTATCCTGCTTTATACCAATACACCACTATTTCAGAGGAAAATATTATACTTTTTACTTCACTATCTGTGACAGAGGTAGTAACTTTTCAGATTAAGATATTACATTAAGAAACACATAATGACATTACAAAACATTGCATTGCAAAGCATTGTTAAAGATTAA
Organism: Ophiodon elongatus; assembly: GCA_016806645.1. Lineage (NCBI taxonomy): Eukaryota > Metazoa > Chordata > Actinopteri > Perciformes > Hexagrammidae > Ophiodon > Ophiodon elongatus. Next base: position 294,209 of record JACSYO010001618.1, on the reverse strand, counting down.
ATCAGTTGTTCCCGTGTTTGGACTGTGACCCTTTATAAACAAACAGTTTCCTTTCTGGTGTCAGATAATATCAATTTGTGCAGCAGAACTTCGTTTTTTTCCCCTTTCCTACATAAATATTTATCTCATGACCCTATGATGCATAAGTATTAACGATCTAATAATGTCAACTATCCTTCATAGGAGAACATTTTGTTGATAATACTATATTTGTATTAGTATTTTGTAGTATTAAATACACGTGTATTTGGAATACTTGTAACAGTTGCTTTTACATTGTTTTATTTGTACTTAAGTAAAGGATATTGGTACCTCTTCCACCTCTCTAGATCAGGTACTGGTAACTGTGAGTGTTTAACAGTGGTTTTGCTCCAGTTCATGAATGTGTGTGTGGCTGTGTGTTTAAGATGACTGTTATGTCCCCTCCTGATGTTCTTTTGGCCAAGTCATTAACCTGGGATTAGCCTTGCACAGATGGAAGTCAAGGGTCAGGAAGTAAGTGAGTCACCCTGCTGCACAGTCTGGTTTCCAAGTCCTGAATTGAAACTCACTCTTATGTTTGTGAAAGAAAGAAAAAATATCTCCTTACCTCAAGGGTACTTGAGTAAGTGTTTGTCTTTGTAGACGTGCTTCAGATTTGTTGAGTGGATAGTGGGTATTTCTTGAAGTTCTTAGCTCCTTTTTTTAGTCTTCAACATTCATTTTTTTGGTGCTCATATACGTTTAAAAAGTGCCACAGAGTTTAAACAGAGTTGTGACCGTTTGGCCACCGTGGAGATATGGGAGTGGGGGTTGGGGTGGCGCGTTTTGGCTGAAGTTTCTGAAGGGGGCAGAATTTGCTTTATGAGGGTAATTGATGCTTTGCTGCAGGAGAAGAGGGCAAAGCAGGCATGAAATTGTGCGGGGGATCAGATCCGTATCGGAGCATACGGGAGAGCTGAGGGAGAACAACGGAGCCCGGCAGCCCGGGGTGGCTGGATTAGGGTGCCGCTCAGCACTGAGGTACAGTTAAGAGCCAATTTTATTCTCTAGCAACCCAATCAGTGGAAAAGCCCTGTATCCTATTAGAGCCAAGTTTAGAGAGGAGACGCAGAGCTGCTGGGGAACAGCCATTAAGACATTCATATAGCCATCAGAACAGAGAAAGGGAAAGGCATTGAGAATGCATAGAAAGGTGGAAATAAATGAAAAAAAATCCAAAACGTGTTTTGACAAAAAAAAAATCCCACGAGTAACTTGTCTACAAGTAAATTCAAAATCTTGACATCTCGAAACCGAAAGTGATAACTTTATGCTAACATTCCACTTAAGGCTAAGGAAATGAAGATTTGAGCATGGGGTTGGTTGGTCATTTTACACCTGAATAGCCAGCTGATCTCTCATTGTGCCCAGGTTTACAGCGTATGAGCACTGAGCAGGGTCATCGGCCCAATTCCCTCTTTGTATTCTCGTAGCGGTGCAGTGTTATTGTGTTTGCAGTGTGGCGCTCGGCGTTGACAAATGCATAGAGGGCACAGCTCATCAGGATTCCTGAGCTGTCCGTCTGTGAATAAGAAGAGGGAATTGGCTGTCAATCCCTAATTAATAAACTCTGCTCCTCTCCCCCCGCTCTGCTCCGAGTTGTCTGATCAATAACCATTGTGCACTGCCTCAGATGGAAGCCATTCAGATTTATCTGCTAATATCCTGGGTGATAGCCAGAGCTAGACTGGAGATGACAGTAGGCTCAAAGCCCATTACCTCCTTATTTACTGTTTTAAATTCTGCTATAGTCACAGCCAGTTGCTGTCTGTGGAGTAACAAATAGGGGAAATCTCTTCTCTTTTCCTGGGACAAGTCAAGGACAAAGCAGATGGAAAACGTATGAGTGTCTCTTCATTTTAGCTCATTTTCTGGGTAGGGATATATTTGTAAACACGTCCGCATGCAGATGTAGACATTTCTGTTTCAATGTATTTAACATAATATTTGCAAGTATAAACTGCCAACCTTGTTTCCATATATGGCGAGAGATGTTATGGTGATCAATTCACTCCCTGTATCCTCTTGTCCAACCTGAAATCAATGCCCCCATCTCCTCTAAAAATGACACAGCATTTCAAAACAAGCTGGTTAATTCTCATCCTATTATAAATCCTGCTGTTTTCTTCCCTTTATCTTCAGTGCAGTCAGCACCGGTCGGTGTCCACATCCTGTTCATCCGTCTGCCAGATTTGACAGCAGGACAGATATTCTCCGTTATTCACAGTGATCTACAGTCGAGGAATAAAATCAGCCTCACTTACTGTAGCAAAAGCACAAGCTCAGAAACACAGATGGAAAGCCTCACATTTAAGAAAAGCACCCTGACAACAGTGTCTATACTCTGGTGACATGTAGAGAGCTTGAGAGTGGATTAATGACTCCTAACCTCAGCTCTCAGGTCCGGTGTTTATTTAAATTAAAGGAAGAATTACTTCCTGGTTGCACTTGCTGAGCACTGAGTTAATTGTTCTCTCTGTATGTTATTTGTCAGAGTAATGGATGTTTAAACTATGAATCTATTCCAATTTTATCACGTCTTTGAAGTTTTGTTTTGTGGGAAGTAAACTGTAATTATGATACTATGCCATTCTATTTCTGCACCACTCCACCACTTAAAGGGACACTCCACCATTTTCACACTCTCAGTTCATAATTTTTATGAAAACAGTTGGAAAATGTCTCGGTTGCTCTGGATAGACCTTACCAAACTTCGAAAAAATTACCCTGAATATAATATATTATGAAAGACGCTATCAAGAAGAATTATGGGAAACGTATGGATCCAATGTTTTTGGAGCTTGATCCGTAGCACTAAAAGCCAAGATATCTCGGCCTTCAATTTTGACCATTCTCTTCATAATCTGTCACTAAATAGTTTTTTTTTAAATCACGATACAAAAAAAAAAATCACTGGAGGAAAAGGAAAGTTACATTTTCATACTACCAGAGTCTTGTTGTCTTAGTTATGCCTATCATAACTAAGCTGCTTGGATATTCTACCAACACACTTTTTAAAAAATATTTCACACTGCATGACCACTGATCTTTTACAAATTATAAACACATCCCTTCTCTCAGGTGTCTTCTCACAAGCCCTAGAAAGCTAGTTTAGACCCCGCAATAATGAAAAATTATAGGCCAATATCGAACCTCCCATTTTTAAGTAAAATAATTGAAAAACTTTTGGGCTGTAAATAACTGTTTTGATGTCTTCCAGTCCGGCTTTCGACAGCACCACAATACTGAAACTGCTCTTGTTAAGGTTTTCAACGACACCCACTCAAACACACACAGTGGCAGAATTTCAGTCTTAGTATTACTGGATCTCAGTGCTGCGTTCGACACGGTCAATCATGACATACTACTAGACAGACTAAAAGTCTGGGTAGGACTCTCTGGCGCAGCACTTATCTGGTTTGAATCATACTTGAAGGACCAAGAATACTTTGTGTCTGTAGCTAATTACACATCAGAGCTGACTAGGGTGACATGTGGCGTTCCCCAAGGTTCAATACTGGGGCCTCTTCTGTTCAACATCTACATGGCTCAGATTATGGAAAACAACAAAGTGTGTTATCATAATTATGCAGACAACACACAAATCTACATAACTATATCACCAGGGGACTATAATCACCATACAAGGGCTGAGTAAATACATTGAACAAATCAACAACTGGATGTGCCAGAATTTTCTTCAATCAGATAAAGATAAAACAGAAGTAATTGTTTTTGGTATCAAGGACGAACGATTGAAAGTCAGCGCTGAGCTTCAATCACTGATGTTAAAAACCACAAACTAAGCCAGAAATATAGATGTAGTTATGGATTCAGACCTCAACCTGAACAGCCATATCAAGATAATTACAAAATCAGCCGACTATCACCTGAAGAATATATCAAGGATTAGAGGATTTATGTTTCAACAGGATTTGGAAAAACGTCCATGCATTTATCTTCAGTAGACTCCACTACTGTAACGGTATGTTTACAGGTCTCTGTAAAAAGTCAGTCAGAAAGCTGCTGCTCGAGTCCTCACTAAGACCAAGAAAGTGGATCACATCACTCCAGTTCTGAGGTCTTTGCACTGGCTTCCTGTCCAACAAAGAATTGACTTTAAAATCCTGCTGTTGGTTTATAAAGCACTGAATGGTTTAGGGCTTAAATCCTAAACCATTAAGCAGCAGCAGATCAGAAATGATCTGCTGCTGCTTTATGAACCATCCTGAGATGCTAAAGGAGAACTCCTTTAAATCCAGATTGCTGTTGCCTTTAATTGAATCAGATTCAAGGATATTAATAAATGTCTGCATTTCACTACTTTATTTAATTTCTTAAACTACATTGCAACTTTTATTCAATTTCTTTTGCGTTTTAATGTTTTACTGACTGTTTTTAATGTTTAAATGAATGCTCTTAATTGTTTTTAAATCTTCTTTTCTTTTGCATTATGTTTTGATGCTTTTAATGGTTTTATGTGAAGCACTTTGAATTGCCTTGTTGTTGAAATATGCTGTACAGATAAACTTGCCTTGCCTTGCCTTGCCTATCATTCCTGTTGGTAATATCAACATACTACTAATTCAGAGGAGAGGACGAAGATAAAACTGTGAAATGATCACTCAAACGGTTTACTCAAGTATCCTCCGACTGACCCCCTCCCCTGGTTCAGCTTGAACCGATTTTGCAGTTGTGCACACAAACAAGTTTCCTTTGCAATAGGGATTATTACTACAATTTTGGTTTAACCTCCAAACAAAGTGCAACAGATAATCATGTTAAGCTGTTGGCTTCTTTGCCCTATATTGCATTTTGTTGTAAAGCCACCATGTTACATAAGTTTGTTTTAGAATTGATTTTAAGATTTTTTTATCAGTTTACAAATCCTGTTTCCAGGATCTGGTCTAAGTGAGACCGCTTTTAGCCACTGCCAGCCTGTAGAACAGCTGGAGGATCTGAGGGGAAAAGGGTGTAGATATATTTAAAAGAAAACTTGAAACACACCTTTTTAGCCTGTTTTTATGTAATTACTAGTTTTATCATAATATACTTTACTCATTGAAATGTATGTATTCATTTAAAAAAAAGAAAGATTATTAATTAAACTTGCCATTTTTTTTATGTTCAGCATATGAAGTTGCATTTGATGTATGACTTGTGTTATATAGCTAAAGGTTTATTGATTGTTATAAAATCTCAACAATGACTTAACTGAGTATATTGTCAGAATTTACAAATGAAGAAATAAAATAAACTACATAAAACGAGTTAAAAATAGGAATTGTATCTTTAAGGACAATCTATACAGTCTTGTATTACTCCATCATCATAATTACATGCACAGTCAATGGCAGGGCAAAGGACTCTTGTGAGGCTGGAGTTTCTGCGTTCACTGTAACACAAGACATGCTTCAGGTGGCCTAGACACAGGAGCTTTTGATAAGCACTCTTCCACAATCATTATTCTTGTTCAATGGACTTGAACTGAATTATCATAACATCCGAGGAAGGATTTGAGTTTGAGGTGTGCCTTTGTTTATGCTCTATCACCCAATTTCAGTGGCAAACTTGTTGTTAGTGCCGTCCTGCAGAGCGAGCCTTCCTTGATGTTATCTCTGCTGATCACTTTGAGATGATTACAGAGGCTGGTCTGCGATACGACGTTGGCGGTACACAAATTCTGAGTGTGAGGGGAGGATTGAGGCACCCAGGAGCCGTACGGTGAGGGATGACATGTTAATGCCCTCAACAATCACCTTTGACATCGTTTTTGCAATGATTGAAACTATCTGCGGGATCATAGCCCGGACCTGGGGATTATTCTACATCTGCTTACTGAGCTTTAGAGTGACATTTTGGGGGATTGTGTGATGTGTGTGACTCTTGTGGTCGAGAAGTGGTCTCTTGTGTGTGTATTCAATCACTAACTGAGATAATGCTGCTAGCAAAGTGCATAGACATATTTGTTCAATTAGATGATTTGTAGGGGTAAAGAGCACACGCACATACAAAAAACAAAAACACACACACAAACCTACACACACACACACACACACACACACACACACACACACACACACACACACACAAACAAACACAGGCCCATTAATCTGCTTTTCTGATTCAGTCCTTAATCTCCTATCTGCTACTCCATGTGCAGGTCCCGCCTCCCGGTTTAGTAGCCACAAAGAGGCTGGAGATTCACGAAGAGGCTCAAACAGGCAAAGCATGCATCATAAAACCTGTTTATCTCTGTTGTAACCTTGCTGCCCATGCATGTGTGTACAGGGACAGGTATTAAAAGCATGTCGAGCTTCAGCTTTGGTGGAAAATAAAACTAATTAATTGCAGGTTTACTCCACCGATTTGTCTTTGCACTAGCCTACAATAAAACTGCCAGACTCATGATGGACAGTTAAAAGAAAAGTTGCAAGATTGACACAGCAGAAATAGAAATATCATCTTTATTTTGATATCAGTTTGGTCCAGACATTCTTCTTTGTCCAAACCTGAGGCCCACATTACCCTTAATGCAACTCAGCTGGCGTAATAATGAACCCCACAGCTGGTTGAGGTTAGGTATTGACCTTGAGAGGTTAAGGTCAGGATAGCCCATCGGTCAGTGCATAAGGCCTGAACAAATCCCGTTACCTACACTTCACTCGATCATCGACGCCTGGCTAATCGTAGTGCTTGAATGCTTCGCAATGTGAGTCTTTCCAAGAATAGCAGCAAGATTCATAGTGACGCTTTGGTGGGAAATCATGTGTGTTACCCAAGTCACGGCTAATGGAGCTTCACGCTGAGATGAGGAGCTGCAGAGATCTGGTGAGCTCACGTCTTTCTAACCACACAACACCAGATTTTTTTTTAATTTGTAGTCTTCAGCCCCAATCGACACTTACTCAAGTGGCATCACTTGAGGCAATTTATCAAATTGTCTGCAGCTCCTTCTGGAGTCACAAAAGGCTTTATACAACTTTTTTCACATCTACAGTAGATCGCCTCCAGACCTGTAACAAAAGCAAAAACTTCCTTTAATAATGAATATTTTATTCCATTTCTGCCAATATACCTCCCCTAAATCTCACTGCTCCTTCAAAGCAACAGTAAAATGTTTCAGGTTTACTTTATTTCACTGTTCAGTTTACAGGGAATGTATTAGTAAATGCTTCTTCTCCACATTAGATAGTATACAACTGATAACTTGCGACTGTTCTAGTTATGGTGTACACACCATGCAGTAAGTGTTGGCTTACTGAATATTGGATTTTGCAGTATTGAGCAAATGAACCAGACTTTGACGTTGATCCAAAATGTAAAAGCCTGATGATTTGCGACTAATAACCGTGGAGGGATTGCACAGGCCTGTTTACTTGTGTGCAGATGTCTTGATTACTGAGCCATTAGATTAATTGAGATAAGCTTTACCATGCCGCTCATACACCCTGAATATCCCCTGTATAAATAATCAGCGCTTAGTGGTGCAAGGCTAATACAACATCCTGTAGAGGCCGGCGAAGGCAGACATCCCAGCAGTCCAAAGGCAGCTTCACAGGTGAATGAAGACACCCACCATAAAAACTGCGGTGAATCATGTCTGCAGCCTCATTGGACCAGCGGACCATGTCCTGGCACTGATAGTTTGACAGATGATACATCACCATCAACTGCAAGATCTATTGTTATGACAGCAGGAAAGATGGTATCGTACTGCAGCAATATCCACAATCATACAAACACACAGACATGCACAGACGCACACACAAGCGTACTGTAACTGCGAATACACACAAGCCGGAGAGCAAATGATAAATTCCCCCCCCCTCACCACCACCATAACAATTGTATCTGGCAGATCACAGATTAAATAAAGTTTTGTTTTCATTGTTTAAAAATACAATAAGTCACAGTTTGTAAGGCTGATTTCTATCATTGTTATTGAAGTACTGTGCATTTGCCACTAGATGTCTCACTCCATGCTTGTTTGTGGGCCATACTTTTGCCTGCACACACACACACACACACACACACACACACACACACACACACACACACACACACACACACACACACACACACACACGCACACACACACACACACACACAGTCACATGCAGGGTGCACATGGTGTGTTTAATATGACCAGCCCAGCCACTCTCCACATGTGTTGCAGTCTCCTCTGGGAGGACAGGAAAGCATCTGCCTCCCTCTGTCTGTCTAACACATTTCTGGGAAAATAGCCCAAACCTGCGGCTCAGGAGGAGCTAGAGAAAACACACACACACACACACACGCACACACACACACACACACACACACACACACACACACACAAATAGATATACACTTATCTGCCCGAACAAAAACAACAATCATTTGTGCAAATATTTGTTATGTTTGCACACTAATTTTCATTGTATATTATAGAGAATATGATTGGGCTGCATTGATATAATGCTCTTTATCTCTACATGCTGGAAGTGATGTAATAATAATACTTATAACGATAACGATATATGTACGTGTCTAAGCCCAGGATGAAATAGCTACCTAAATAAACCATTAGCTTTAATAAGGCAAGACACTGCTGGCTTCATTAGGAAGAAGTAGCATCCCCAATAGGAACCAGCTCTCTGTCTCACCTGGTTGGTTAGTTTTGTTGTGTGTAGTGTTTTGTTTTTTTCATTGTGTTGTGCTGTGAGGAATAAGTGCCATTTGGATCATGGAGAGCCGTGCATAAAGGAAATACAACCTGCATTTTTTGATTAGGCTGTACAGTAAAAATTACACAAGCATGAGCCAGCTCCAGGTTGATACTCTTTCCTTCCAAGAAGCTGATGTATTCAATGATTCTCTAAGATATAGGACTGTGCTCCAACAGCGCTGTAGTGTCAACAATCAGTCGATAAACTGATTGACTGAAAAGTAATCAACAACAACCTTGATAATCCATAATTCATCATTTATCAAACAAAATTGACAAATTCAGTGGTTCCAGCTTTGGTGGTGGTTCTGCTTTTCTCAGATGTATTTTAATGCAAATTGAATATATTTGTCTTTTAGACTGTTGGCCAGATTAAACAAACAATCTAAAGAGGTCACCTTGAGCTCTGGGAAATTACAATGGACATTTTTTACAATTTTATGGCATTTTATCAACTAAATGATTAATAGACTAATTTAAAAAACAGTCAACAGATTAGTCAATACAAATTATTCTCTGTTGCAACCCTCGTCAATATATAAGTGCTAGACAATTAATTCATCTTCAGTTTTACAGCTGTACATGGCATGGTTTAACAAAAACACCATTCGAATGTAACAGTTCCTTTGTGTGCCCATGCAGTATAATTTTGCAGGACCATCTTTTTTAGCATATTGTAAATACTGGTCTCCCATGGCATTAAAAACTGGTATTGATAGTGATGTGAAATGTTATTAGCTCTCTGCAATTGTCTATGTCGTCAATCTTATTTCTGACAGTGTTTGATTTGAGCTCTAAATACTTGGTCGAGACTTTGGTCTTTTTCATGTAAACTAGTTTGCCTAACACTCTTCAAATGTAAAAGAATCAGACGGGTGACACACATAGTCTGTATATAAGAAGGCGACACGATTGGATTTGGGGCCTGAACGGAGCGCTTTGGAGCGTGATGAACGTCCCGCCTACGAGGATCCTGATTGGTCAAGCACTGAACCAGGCGTTCAACAAGCTATTCCAGGTTCCATACCAGGTTGTTGCAGGTGGTTGCTTGATGTTTAAGTAACGTTAGCCGGAACAATTTAGTAAAACAATAATATGTCTGTTTGCTTGTTTTGAAGCTCTTATGTCCCTCAAGTGCATCAATTACTCTTAAATTACGCTTTAAATTGAACAGTATTTAAAAACTCATGACAAATGCTGTACACAGACCACATCACTAATAATTATGATCAGTGACCACAAGTTGAACCAAATGGATCATGAATGGGATACATGTAAACTCAAGTTTAAACAGTATTATGTGGTATTTTATTTTAGGACTACAACTAATCATTGCCATTGTCAATTTAAATTACTGTAAAGCTTAAGATGATGTCCTTTAACTGCTTGTTTTGCGAGACCAACATTCCAAACCCAAAGATTAATTAATCAATTCTATGACGAATCATCAGTTGTTTTTGTTATGTATTGTTATCATATAATGTTTTCCTATTGCATTGTGTGTATTTGTAATAAGGCCCATCTAGAGTAAAGTGTTGCAGACTAGTTGAGGGTTTATAAATGCTCTGACATGTGAGTGATCCATTCTATGTACTTAGCCCTATCGAAATAAACAACGTATAAATAAATAAACCATATATACTCTCTACATATAAGTCAATATCCTTTTTTATGCAGTGTTTACCTTAAAAGGTAATCCCTATAATTTAACAGCCCAGAGTGATGGCAGTATACAAGCTAAATGCTCCAGCTGCACAGCCGGAGAAGGTTAGCTGTTGTCATGCAAGGTGATGTGATGTATTAGAGGCTTTCACTCTTGGCCCTTCCTCTCGCTGCAGGCCACCTATTTCACCAGGAATTCTTGCTCACTCTGTCGGTGGTTGTAAAATCTGCCAGTTTGAGTACAGCTGTGTGTTTATGTGTCTGTCAGAGTGTGACTGTGGAGAATAAGCTCCAGAATGTGTGTTATCTATTAATTCCTTCATTAAGCCCTTATCACCAGTTTTAATGCCAATTAAGATGCGCTTTAATGTGACGGCAGGGCGGGCAAGCGACTCTGCACTTCTCACTCCACAGTGACAAGAGAAGAGGAGTAGACCACGTTCAGACAGGACCACCCACTCGCCTTATCAAGCCACGAAAGGCACCACAGGCCTGTTAGTTTTGCCTCTTTAACACTGACACTGTTTAATATGCTCTATATGGCGACACCTAATCCTTCACTCACTGCAAATGTAGTGAAGGCCTATTTTTTTTAACGTTTGCATGCCACAGTGGAGCAGCTTGAAGTTACTTCTGCTTCTTTTTGACCTAAATTCAATCAATTCCAGATCGCTTTATTCCATCTCGTGTTTGAAGCAATGTGATTGCTACCGTACAAAAGCATTTGAAAAAGAGGCTTACTGAGTCTCGCCTTAACTGGGGGATGAGTTGAAAATCATTGCAAAGGGCAGAATTCACATGCTCTGCTGCATGGTGTAGGACATGTAGAGGTCACAGCTTTCTCTGAATGTGGTTGACCAAGGCTCTGCTGTATTTACTCACAGGAGAGAGACCACATATAGATAGATAGGTGATAGATAGATGCGTACATAGCTACATACAGACAGGTGCCTTCTGTGTACCAAACATATGGAGCGAGACAAAACTTTTGCAAACACAGACAGGGTCACAAGGAACACCTTTGTGTGAATTATAATTAGATAGCATTGACAGATCTGCAATATGCAGACTAAGCAGATGGCTCATGGACAGTGTGAAGAGGCGGGGGGGTGTTGTGGGGCGATGGAACAGGTTTCCTGTAATAGCAGCTGGCTGACAACTCTCGGATGCTGTGTGTCAGCAATGAGAGAGAAAAAGGAGACAGACAGAGAGAGAAGAAGAGAGATGAACACAGAGTGGAAGAAAAAGACAGACAGAGAAATAGAGGAGTGGATTGAGGATGAAGACGTCTAACTTTACATCATGGAAAAAACTGAAATTAATGACTATTTTTTTACTAACTAATTATTCAAGTTATTGTTTTCTCAATAAAATGTCAGAATAGTGTAATTGTCCATTACGGTTTTTCAGATCCTGATCACATTTAAATGTTTTGTGTGGCCAACAGTAGAAAACAAGGATATTCAGGCTGCTATGACAAAGAAACACAGAACATCTTCACATTTCAGAATCTGGAAGCAACAAATTTAACATAAATTCACATACATTTCTTGTAGAAAAATCGGTTAATTGACATCCTTTTAGCTCCGATAATCCAGGGGTAAAAAAAGGGATACTATTTAAATTTATTTTTGGACATTTTCTTGATTTATTTCAGTAAATATCTGAACAAATAATAAGACAACAAGACTACAAATCTGACCAGGCTATGGACAAATTAAGTCAGTAGTAAAAACTTACTGAGGTTTGATTCCCAGCCCCTTTTGAAGAGTGATAGCATTGGTGTACCATGCTGATGCAAACCTTAAATATAAACCATCAATTGACCTTGCCACAACATTCAGAAACAAAAATGAACTTGTACGAGAGCTTACTTTAGTGTGTTAACTTCACCACCTCTCTCCTCACCCTGTGTGGCACTGATGTCTCTTTCCTCCCCTCTATTTCCCACTCTCTATCCTTCTCAATCCCAGCTTTGATGTATGCATGAGGGAGGATTTCCTGAAGACCAAAGAGGCCATTACCCAGGGGCTATTAGGCCTTTAGTAGAGCATGTCAATGAGTGCTGAGTCTTGCTCTGTTTCCACATGCAGCCACTTTACTATATTCGTAGGATGGAGGGGAATTCTCTGGGGGTGATAAAATGTAGCCTTAAATGTATTCCAACATAAATATCTGTATGTTTGTGTATGCATGTTTGTGTATGCACTGTTTGTGTGTGTGTGTAACATTTGATATGTAATGGTTGTTTTCTTACTGTTGACCACGTGAGGAGGTTTGGTCATTAATTGGTGCTGTTCTTTCATGCAAACTAAGAGCGAGGGGAGTGAGTCATCATCAATCAGGATGAAACGCTCTGACATTTGAGCATGAAAGTCCCAGAGTGCCTTGCGGCCCGTCATCGCTGGGTATGTTTGTATTTTACAGTAAAGAAGGTATGCAGAGCGCTGTGGTCTGAATCAGATATTTCTTTGTTGATATTTGCAAAGCGTTGAGGTCACGTTGCTAATATTACAGGATAAAGCAAATAATGAGGGATGATATGCAAATATTTATGTAAACTTGGAGGTCTGTGTGTTATTCAGATTGGATCTTTCTGTTCTGGTGAGTGGATGAAACTAAATGGGATGATAAGCTGTGAGGTGAGCAGAGAGTAAGCTGAAAAGGACACAGAGGGAAGATAACCTTGATTGCTGGAATCACTCTGCCGATCTCTTCAATATATCCCTGTAGAGGACAAGAGCACGCCGACTCTTCTCAAAAGAAAAAATGCCCTCAAAGAAAGTGCGTGGTAAATGAGTGACAGTATATCATGCAACTGTTTTTACAGAGAGCACTTGAGGGGATCATTGAAGTTTGCTGAGAGCGTCTGGACTCTCTCTCTCTCAAGGGCAGCTGGCTCTATCATCTGCGATGAATGCGACGCGTGGTCCTTCTCTAATCAGAAATATAAAATCTTAGCATTCAGCATGCTGACTAGACTAGGTTTTACAGAGTGTGAAGCCTCACTTTTCTGTCCAGCGCAGCAAAACATCAGCATACAGGCCACAGAAAGAGACAGACGAGGAGGTTAGAGAGGGAGAGAAAGATGGATAAGGTAGAGGAAAAGGAAGATAAGCAGCCAGTGTGTGTGTGTGTGTGTGTGTGTGTGTGTGTGTGTGTGTCTGGGTGTGTGGGGTGCGCCTTTACTAGTGACTTCCTCGAGGCCTGGAGACAGGGGAAACACAGAGTGATTAATTTAACTCCAACCTACTTGACCTCCGTCTGGGGGAGCAGTCCCCAGAAAGTCTGATACAGAACAGCGAGGCCTGTCTCCTTCCTCTCAACTCCCTGGATCAATAACAGATTGGCAGGTCAATCTCTTCAGGAGAAACTGCACGGCCAATGAGAGAGACCCCAAGCAGCTGAGAACCACCTCTTGTCTGCCTTTCTCACCATTTGGAGGATGAGCAGAGCTTGAGGTCATTGATCTGTGTGTTTTCACTGAGCAGATCCCTTCGCTGGCCTTATCGATCAGCTCTAATAATGAGTGGATTCTCTATGAGCATCGCAGCATGTTCAATAAGATCCAAGGCCCCAGGGTGGCAATCAACTCTTTTATCTGCCACTCTTCTGACCACAACCATCACCACGCACATTCAGGCAGGTGAAATTGAATTTGCATTTTAAGGTTTTCGTGTGACGAAGTCGAGTGTGACAAGGCCATACAGTATATCAGAAATTATTGCTTAAATTGGTTGCCGATCATCTCTTGGTCTCGGCAATTGCAAAACAGCCAGAGGCATCCTATTTCTCCAGAGAGACATCGCTACCCCCTGATGTTTTGTGTGCCTAGATCAAACCCCCCGCTGTTCTTGCTGTTAGAGAGAACTACATATTTGTGCATTAACTCAAAATTTAATTTGTATTCATTTTTCTTTCCCCAGGCCCCATGAGCCAGGTAAATTGAGATCAGTTTGCCTAATGCATGTTTGAATGGGAGGAGAAAACAAGGGGTTGCTGTGAGTCAGCAGAAATGTTGAGTGTGAGTCAGCAAGGCTTCATCATTCTACCAGTATCTGTTTGTTGTTATCATTAATGTCATGATGGGAAGTATGGTACTGTAAATTATTGTGCGAGAGTAGCCATCAATTAAGGTTATTTTTCTCTGCAGAGGGAATAATAATAAATCGAAATACCACTGTTTCCTGGCTCTCTGCCACAGATTTGTTTGGAGGGCTGGATGAGGATATGTCTCAAACTCTTGTAGCTCTGGGAAATAAAAGCAGATTTATTTTTCACCTCCTGAGGAACAAGCCTAGATATTTGTTCTCACTGAATGATCCGTGACATATATGTACATAAGCAGGCGACCGCTGCTGTAGCTTCTCATCCCCGCCATCAGGTGGGTTTTTGCTCTCCTGCTGAGGCCTGTGCCCCGCAGTGTGTCCTTTCTACCAAAACAGCCCCGCTTCCCTGTCAGCGAGGAGACAGAAATGCTGTGCAGCAACCCTGCCGACTGTTGTGTGGCTTTCTTTTGCAGAGCACCTGCGTGTCCCCTGCTGACTGACTAGCCAAGGAGAAACACAGCCACAAGACTGTCTGTCTCTACTTGTGTCCAGCAAATTAGCTGAGAGATGTAAGACTCCCCAAGGAGAGCAAAGCCCTGGAGGGAACCAGGGCTTTGCCTGGGAGATAAAAAAAAACAAAAAACATTGAGCACTATCACCCCTTATTCTGTGCTAAGGACTGTGGGGACAGAAATACACCTGGAACACATTATGTAAAAAGCTATATATCTTTATTGTGTTTTCTCTAACGCATGGATGAACTTGCAAATGTGTTTTCTTTAGGTGCAGATGTGTCAGCCCTTCTGTGCCCTCCAGTTGGAATATAAAGATCAGAGAACAAACAGCAGTGCAGGGAAAGGTAATAAGACAGGTACAGGTGCACACACACACACACACACACACACACACACACACACACACACACACAATGCCACGCACATGTGCTAGAGCCACAAACGCACACACGGCTGATAGAAGGAGATATTCACTTCTCCGGAGGGTAACTTCATGCTGAATTAGATTTACTCTGAGGTTTCAGTGCATCTCTCCTCCTTGTTTACCGTTAAAATGAACAGAATCTGACTTATGTCCAGAGGAAAACTTGCTCCACTAAGATATACTATAATTATTAACAAGCTTATGATTATTCAGAGGCCCCCAGTTACAAGAAGCAATGGGACATGCCCTGCCCTCCTGTAAAGTTACATTTCAAACACTTTAAGCCCCCTCATCTAAATAGCTGGTGACAGCATACACAATAGCAAGGTGTTTCCAGAATGAGGTTATTAATCCTCCTTGCATTCATTTAAATGTTCATCCACTGGACTAGCTGCGCTAATAAGAAGAACAAATGTAGTTTGAGAGGAGCCCCAAGGTAATTGCATATTTACAATCCAGTTACTGCAACCCGCCCCTCTAGAGTCATGCCTCTAATTATCAAAATAAAGTCTCGATTCCGGCTCATAATTCCGAGTTTGAGGAGGACACAGTGGACAGAAAGTGGACATGAGGAGGAAGAGGAGCCGGCCTGATGCGCGCCCCCGTCTGTCGCACAGGAATAGCATGTTTGAACGGAGGAACGACCGCTTGTGTCAACAGCCGAGTCAAGTGCCACAGATAAGCTGTTTAAATAAAGGAAGTCAAGTGATTGGACCTTCAAAATAAAACGTCAAGAAAAAAAGTCCTTGAACAAATGTTTGGATGTTATGGCAAATTTGTGCACACACATGTACATATTTTACAAGGGCAACCATTTTCTGAGTTGCCCCTGTATTATATATTCGTAAAATAAGTGCACTAATGATCTGTAAAGGCTATTTCCATGTAGTCAACTGTGCTCTCATGAAGGCCCTTTATTGAGAATACAACGGTAACATATTGACATTTCCACTCTCATTTCACGTACATCCTATATATTACCCTAAATACGAGATACAGTGTTATTTTTTTATTGTGAAAACCGGAATGGGAGCATTATATTCCTGTGGTGGCGAGCTTTACTCTGTGTGGTTGTTACATTGGAGAGAGTGGGAGAGAAAAGGAGCAAATGTGCGGCGGCGGAGAGGGAGGGAGGACAGCGAGTGCGCAAACAGGCAGGCGGGCACATCAGCAGCAGCGGCAGAGCATCTTCCTGATCCTGATCTCCCGTGTCTTCAGCTGCCAATCCTCTGTGCGTCTCTGATTGAGATTTCACTGCCGGGGCTGAAGTGTGCAGAAGCCTCCGCCAACCATCAGCTCCCTCCACACACTTTCTCCGGAGCTCGGTTATTCTTAGCGCAGCTGCGAGAGACTGTCCTTCCGGTCCTTCTCTTATTTATCCCAGTTTCTTCAATATTTAATGGAAAATGGCGATCTGCGCGCCATCGTATGGTATTTTCTGCCTCTTCACAATCCAAACTGTACTTATCATATGCGTCTCCACGCCGACAGACGGGACCCACCTCTTCCCCCAGCACTACACGTAAGTACCCTGCACCGTTTGGGGGATAAACCGGGGTGCGGAGCGCGGATCTAGGACAGGTGGCCCCGCCGAGCCTGCACATGCAGCGCCGTTTACCTTGGAGCGAGCGGAGCTGCTGTCCCTGATGTTGAAACACAGAGAGACGCAGTCACCGTCTCTGATGCCGCGTTATGAATGTCGCTCTCGCCTATATTGTTGTTTGGCAGTGGCATTTAATACCCAAAGCCTTATTCAATTTCAACACGGAAACGGGCTACTGGGAGCGTGCACAGGTGCCCCCGGCGAGTAAGCCACGCGGGCGAGAATTTATTAGAACATCCACAGGGATAAAAATCAACTGATAATAATAGTCGATGTGTTGTATTTGCCGTCGCTGCATGGGGGATAATATCCCATTTACGCATGATGGATTGGACAGGCTGAGCTACAACGAGGCTAGTCTTAAAAGTCCTCCACTGAATACTGCACGCGCACCAATATTCATCTCTATCCCACAGCAGGATACACTGGTGTTTTTAATAGGATAGAGACAAAACCAATTAGTTAATGCCGCAGGAGCGCCAGGTCTTTAAACCTTCAGCTGAAGCACCTGCAGCTCAGCTCGTGTCTCCCAAAACTCAAAAACTACTTGCATAGACTCTGGTCGGGGAACAAATGTAGCAAAATTTTTTTTTATTTTTTTTAAACTTTTTTTTAAATAAAAGTAATTACATTTGAAATGTAGACGCACTTGAGGCCAGTATTACAGTGTTGCCTTATCCAGGTGACCGCATGCAGTCACAGCATCTGAGCATCCAGCTGCGTAAACTATTGTTGGACTTTTTCCAGGGTACACCTGTTGGGAAACTGTTTTGCGATTCTATTTGTATTTAAAGCGCAATTTCTTCCAAAATGCGACCACTGTAATAATTTAACTTTGAATGACACGCGGCGGCGGACTGAAACGTAACGTCTGCACACGCGTCAGTTTACCAGCTTTGCGTTGTCGAACTATTCAAACAATATTTGGCCTTTTTTCTTTTTAAAGTGAACGTTGCTTCCATTGATATTACATTTTCAGACGTTGCGGTCCAGTATTAAAAACCCAGTGAAGCCAGTGCAAAAGTTCCCCACTCAAGTCTTTACGTGATGACGTGTTGATCTGATGTGAACATGATGTCGCCTGTCGTGCTGATGATTAGTCAGTCAGGTTCACAGAAATGGAGAATCTAAATGATTCCTCCCTGATTCATCCACTGGGGGATCTCTTTGTTATTCCTGATGGCCAAGGTGACTTTCAAAGGAAAATCACTAATCTTATATTACGCCTATTGTTGATTGACTTTAAAGAACAATTAGCTGCATCATTGATTCAATCACTTAAGCACCATAAAGAAAAGTGATGTCGATGGTTTGGTGAACAAATTCACATGGATTCCTGTAGTTAATTCATAAAATGCATTGTTTAAATATCCAATATCTCCTCTACTTTTCCCTGCAAATACAGCTCATGTTTTTTAGAAGTACATAGATTAATTTGTTGGACCTATTCTAGAATACAGTCCACATTGTAATATAACAATGTGAATGTCATTAGTGAAGAGAACTAGTCTAGGTCTGGTAATGCACCCTTTATTATTTTCAGGCAGCTCTCAGGTTTTAAAAACTAGGTATTGTGTCACCCACATCGATGTGCTATTTGCCAGTTATCTCGTTGGCGTGTATGGGGAGCGGCTGAGGCCGTCCATCGGGTGTATAGGCCTGACACACACACCAGTTGGAGCAAGTGTGTGTTTGAGGTCTAGTTTAGGACTCGTGTCCATACAAAAGGGCATAATAAAATAATGTTCATTTTTACAGCAGGGCTACGAAAGTGTACATTTCCTGCATGTTGCCACCTAAACGCATTGTCTAATTTCTTGCAGTTTTATGTTAATAGTATTGTGTGTGTGTGTGTGTGTGTGTGTGTGTGTGTGCGTGTGTGTGTGCGTGTGTGTGTGTGTGTGTGTGTGTGTATAGAGGTAGAAAGTGTTTGCATGGGGGAAATTATTTCTGCATTTCTCATTTATGTGGAGGAAACCTGTTTCGATAACTATAATCTAAATGTACAATCTTCTTCAGGAATATAAAATATCATTGCTTAGCTGAGTCTATACGTAACTCAGAGCAATTTTCCCCCAAATTTGGTTATTTTCACACATGTGAAAATAGTCCATCTTTTGCCCGAAAAGATATTTCAGCGTTGCACTTGGAATGACAAGATCCATTGCAGCAGAACGAATATGGTGACGGTGTGTGGCTGACACACAGGTCGTCCATCCAAACTCATTTCACCACATTTTCCCATAATGTTTCGTTACATAAATCATAATACACAGAAAATAGTAAAAACACAGGTGCCAAATAGCAAAGATTTTATACTACATCAGAATACAAAGTGCCAGATAGCATCAGTCTGCTTTCATGTCGTAAAAACTTCTCTGTTTTTAAGAGAGATCCCAGCTTTCTCAACAGAGCGTCTACAAGCATTCATTGAAGATTAAGCCTCAATAGTGCATATCATTTACCAAACAAGCGTCTCCTTTTATCTCTGTAGTTGTTACTGAATTGAGGGTTCTGCACATTTGGGACTGGGATATATTTTTCTCTTTTAATTTAGACTTAGTCAAACATAATTCTCAAGTTATCATACAGCATTTTACAAAAATGCCTTTAAATAACAACTTTATGTGATCTCGCTTGATGCAGGTCAGTTGTGTTAAGGCTCCATTGTCGACTTTTTGCTGCGTGTCTCTTATAGCATTCCTATCAGTCTGCATATTTAAGTGCGTTTTTGATTAGACTTGATGTATTTAATGTAATGAAATAGATAAAAAAAAGTTAAAGACCAGGAAGGAGGAGTGACGAGGCTAATGTGTGGCTGACAAACTCATTCAATTTTCTTAATGGTCTTTGACTGAGGTTGACAACATGGGCAATATTTATGTTGCAGTAACTATCACTTCTTATTTTCTTTAACGATATCTGTTTTTTATATCATTTACTCAAGTGTTGGTGAAATGTTTAACTCATATTCAACCCATTAAGATTTGTTTTGTTAAATTTACTGAGGAACTTTTAACTGATTGTGAAACGATCTCAATTTAACACTGATGCCTCTAAACGACCTATAAGTAAACAAGACCATCAGCGAGAAGATTAGCTATTTCTATATAGTTATTCTTAATGCTTGGTTTTGGTGCCACCGGGTCAGATTCCAGCAAAATCAGACGAAATCATGCAAGTTCATCAGAAACCCCTTTAGCTCCCGTGCGGCCTCCAGACAGACCCAGATCCGGCCTTGCTGCTGCCTTGGACCCACAGAGGTGGAGAGCTCTGCGCCTGGCAACAGCGTCTCCTCCTCCAGCCAGGAGCAGAGCTTCCCCTTGATGCTCCCCCCGGTCCCCGCTGGTAGCCAACACAAACACCACGCTGGAGGCCCAGGCCGCATTGCTTGGCCCACTGGAGGGAAGGAATGTATGGGAGAACCAGAACCAGAACTGAGAGGAGCATACTGTCAGACCCTGCTGCAGTAAAATGAGAGGTTTTCTAAAGTGAATCTGCTGCTCAGAAACACTACCGCCTTTGTCCACAACGTCAACACAGAAGGAAAGTTCCTCGTCGTAACTTTAATTGAAAAAAACTGGCAGCTTGTCATCACTAATTTACACATCTGTGTAAAAGATCTTTTGATATGAGAATTGCATCACTATTATATAATTGAATCATTGCCCAGCCTTAGTTCTAGCTGGGTGAACTGGACAGGGTTTACCTTTTACCTGCTTAGCCATCTAGTCCACATTATAGACAATATCATCCACCCTTAGTTTAAATTAAATATTGCATGAAAACAGTAATACCCAATTTAGTATAATCAAATCTAAAATATTGTGCTGCTTTACAAAATTTGTCCAGCTCTACGGTATATGTGTATTTACATATACTTAAAATATAAGAAATAAGACCCTCTTACTGCATGTCATTCTGTATATATATATACATATATATATATTTATAACAAAAATACACAGGGTGTGTGTGTGTGTGTGTGTGTGTGTGTGTGTGTGTGTGTGTGTGTGTGTGTGTGTGGCCTAATGAAGTTGTGTAAGAAGTCTGCGTGGCTTGGGGCAGAGGTATTGTCCCTCACTGTTAGTATCACTGCGTCCTCCTCGGCTCTGCTCTCACTGTAAGCTTGTTTTCATTTCATATCGAGGTGACCTTTTCATAGTCAGCGGCCTCTCCCCAGCGGTGCCGCTCTGCACCGTCCTTTTGGAGGCCCTCTTGCTTGCTCTTAATCGTGTCCCCTGTAAACACAGCCAGTGCGCCTGGCATGTTTGCTCTGCCTCTTGATGAGGCCCGCTCTGGCTTTGTGATTATGGCGAGCACTGTCACTACTTGGCAGATTTGTGCAATTAAATAAATCTGTCTTCCCTCTTGTCTTCTGAGCAAATCTGACATTTAAAGATGACATTTGTTTCAGTCATCATATTAAAAGACAAACGACTCTGTTGTGTTGTTGATGCTAGTGATTAGCTATCTGCAGACTGCCGAAAGGAAAAGGTTGGCATAGAGTCAGTGGTTGGCTCACAAACACATAACAGAATTTATTCATCTGATTGCTGAAAGATGAGCTTTCATAATGTATTTTCTTTTTTTGTGAGAATTTCTTGTAGGCCATACTTGTGGATTGTTCAGCTTGTATCCAGGTTAGCAGGTTAGCCCCCGCTGCTGCTTTAAAATAATCTAGTGAAAATCTTGATCCATTAAGTCATTTGTTGCTTGCTGGGAGATATACAGTGATGAGCTTGAGCCGTTTGATCTCTTAATTCCAAACTTGGCTCCGTCTAACAGAGATCAGCTCCTGCTTAGGTAGCATTTCTGTCAGACCTGAGCAGTTTTATTGCAGAGCCACTGATCCCAGCCGAGCCAAGACAGGCACGTTCGCTACCAGTCCTGCCAGTGCCGACCAGATATATGCAAGATGGAAGCTGCTAATGATTAACCCGGACATTAGGAGAGGCAGGACAGGGATGCGTCCAGATAGGGATCTGGAAAGGTGGAGAGTATGGCAGTTTGACAACAGAAAGAGAGATACACAAAGACTGGGAGGGACTTTTTCTGACACATTCTTACTAACGCACTCACTCTCATCCAATGACAAGAGAAATGAATGATGATGACATGCTCAGGTGATAATGTCGAGTGATGCAGATTGAAAATGTCTAATTTTATTTCCCAGAATGATTCACTGGGCGGGACGCATCGAGAAGGAGCTGGAAAAGGTTCTGCAGCACGTCACCGGAACTCAGCAGATGAGATTGGTAAGTTGACGTCATACTTGCATGTGACGCGGCACTTTTTTCTGCATTAATAATCAGGAAGATTTCACTGGGCGAGGTTGTACAACATAAGCTTCCAAGTGTGCGTGTGTGCCTCTTTTAAAGACATTTGGGTTTAGTATTAACTCTATTTTGAGATCATTTTACTCCTAGAATTGTACTTTTCTTTCACTGTAAATTAATTATTTTTTAAGAATAATGTTTTGTGAGTCAGATATCACTCCTCATACTTTCTTAATCAAAATGTTACAGTAAAGATATGCTGGAAAACAAGTAAAATGCTTTTACCAACTTAACAAATCCTTTTAACTATTTTTAAGAAGCATACAATTTTTAAGTTCTCGCACTAAATGACACATTTAGAAGAATATGGTGTTGGGTGTTTGTGTCTGCGTCCTCATATGAGGCTGTGTGTAACACGTGTCTGTCATGTTGTAAAGCAGATGGTTGAACAGAGTGTGATTGACACTGTTTCATCATATTTCTGCCATGTGCGCATGTTTGCCGTGCTTCCAGGGTTTGTAATGCATCCTGAGATAAATGCTTCATTATTGCTGTATGGGTGAGTGTGATTCATCCAGCCGGTACCGTGCCTGTGGCGGCTTTAATGCTAGCGGTAACAGTGGTTAGTGTGATGGCTCTTAGTGTGGTGGCGACGTTGATGGATCCCAGAGAGGAGAAAGTGAGTTGACAGTGTTGGTGCTGGTGTAAAGGTTAGTGACCAGTAGTGGATATCAGACAGACACTCAGACTACATGATAGAGAGAGGTTGATTTTTAACACTCATCCAGTATAAACCACACACAACAGAGAATGTTTACCCCTCAACATATTTGCATTTCCCATTTTGTGCAAATATGTTTACAGTATTCCTACTAACCAATGTGGACTATTAAACTAATGACACATGGTTTCAAGGTGAAAGCATATTGTTGCTTTGTGATTAAAAAATCTGGATGCAAAAATAAAAATGTTAGCATTTCATCAACTATGAAAACCAATCTTATTAAAGCTTGGTGACAATGCATTTTTTTTCGGGTTTCTGAAAGGGTTTTAAGAGCCTAAGAGGAAGGAGAATTTTCTCAACTGATAAAGAAGCAAGTCATCCTTCAACTTACCTGAAACTTAGACAAAATAACTAAACTTGGAGAGACATTGTTTTTACCAGAAAGTCACAACATTTCTCCCTCTACTTTTTCAAATAAATATATTGCTACTTTTTATTATATATGATGAATCTCATCGAACATGCAGACTTTTGTGGTGATAATTGTCATATTTAAGCAATTCATGATTATGTAATTTTTTTCCATTTTCATTCTTCTGCTGTTTCTTTTTCTGAAAAGATGATTTATCATTTAGTCTATAAAATGTTAGAAAATGGGGAAAAATGTCCATCACAATTTCCAAAAGTCCATGAAGCTGCCATCAAATTGCTTGTTTTGTCTGACCAACAGTCCAAAACCAAAAGATATCGACTGAACAATCCAATAACACAAAGAAACGTAGCAAATCCTCTCAAATGAGCAGCTGGAACCGGGGAATGTTTGGTGTTTTTGCTTTAAAAAAGGAGTTGCTGATTAATTCCTGTCAGTCACCTAATCGATTAGTTGAGTAATTGTTCCAGCACTCTGATATTTAGAGTGATATACGATATGTTTGGTTAAATGTGTTATTGTGTGTCTTGACTGCTTGTTGTAAAACTTGGACACAGCTGAATAATCCTGAACGTAACGAGACCTTGTGTTGAGACGTGATGTTGACATGACGTTAAGTGCTTTTTGTTCTGTCGATTTATACTAATTGAGGCTACATGTTGCTGAAGTTCTCTCTGTGGGCCAAACCTAGTGAAGCCTGTCTCTCTAAAAAATATTAAGTCCATTCCAGTTATGTCTTGTGTAGGATGCCCATATGGCTGTGTGTGCATGTGCGTGCTGGCCTGACAGTGTGCACAGAGCGGGTGTGAAAGAACATTTATCATGGCCCCAAACAGGAGTCGTCACAGGGTGTGCTAAATGGCCCAGCATGCCTAGAAAAGCCATTTTCTAAATGGATGCCTCTCTCTATACGTGTGTCTGATAGAAATCTTCCCAGGGCTATGCCGGCTGGTAACAAGATTGCCTCCCTCTGCGCCCCCTTCCTCTTCATGCGTAGTTTATTCTCACAGACAAAAAAAAAAATGTAAAGTGTGTGCAAATTATTTTCGAGTTTGTCTTACATGGGAAGAGACAAGGAAGTAAGTTGAATATAATGTGGTCTGTTCAGTTTCTCTCGGTTGAGATTTTATTTTTTCTAACAAGTAGCGGGGGAAAGAGACAGACAGGCCGAGACAGGGCAGCACAAAAATAACTGAATATGTTTGCGAAAAAACGCAGAAATGTACAATGTTTTGATGTGTTTTTAGTTTTTGCATACTGCGAGTTTCAGGTATCTCCATAAATACATAAAACTGAAGTTATTTAAATATTTAAAATCCCATTCATACGTCTGCCCAGGTTTGGTCAAGATGTTATTCCTCTCCGGGAGAGTGAAAGGAAGATAGAGGGTGAGTGATGTATCGGAGGAGTTGGAAGTTTCGAATGGAAAGAGTGTGGACAAGGAGACAAGGAGAGTGGGCGGCTTTTAGAGCGGAGGAGGGGCATTTTGAGAGAGAGAGAGAGAGAAAGGATGAAGAATGGCTTGACAATTGAGATGGATGTTCAGGCGGTTTTGTGTGTATATTTAGAGTCAAACTACTTAAGATGGATGAAATGATAGAGAGAAGGGACGAGAATTGGTAAATTTAAATGTGAGCAGACGAATGCTGTTTATAGTCCTTATCCTCCTCATTATCCTGTGTGCTGCTGTGTTTGATGTGTTACATACAGTATGTGGTGATGGACACTGGCATTGTTTCCCTATCCTCTGGCTTTTTCAGAACAGTTTAAATAGGCACACATGAGCATGAGCGCCTCCACCCACATACTGTCATTACAGCAATTTGATGGTTTATTAGAGATAATATGATTAGGTACATATTTAGACACCTGTGGACACATGTTCACTGTACTAACTGTAGCTGTAAGATAACTATACTCAGAGAGATATGCTGGATGAACAAATATTCAGGTAGTAAAAGTAGCAGATCTTCAATGGCTAGCTCATGTACTGAAGTATTATCAGCTTAATGTACATCATAAGTAAAACTACTCGTTCTCGAGCAGAATAGCCCCTTTGTCTGATACATAATTGTAATGACATAATTAGAATACTATATAAGTAGCATTTTCCTTGTAGCTGGTGAAAGTGGAGCTAGTTTTAACTACTCACCTTTATACAGATGGGTAGTTAGTTCAGTGGTTCCCTACATAGGGCTCAGGGCCCCACCAGTGGGTCAGAAGATACATCTAAAGGGTTGTGTGATGATTAGTGTGGTAATATAGATGTTGGTCTGCACTAATTGTGTATTCAATTTTTGTACTCAAATCTTTGCTCTTTTGTAAAACATAGGATAAGTTGACCTCTTTGGGCCATGAATAGTTATTTAAATGAAAGCATCTGACACAGTTTAAAGGGAATTTATCTTCTTGGTGGACCTACTAAAACTCCTAAACATCTGAAACATGACAAGGAACCCCCGATTAGATGTATTGCATTTGTAAGTAAAAAAAATTCCCTCTGAAGTGTAGTGGAGCAGTAGTATTAAGTATCAGAAAATATTCAATGAACTCTAGTACAGTACTTGAGTAAATGTACTTAGATACTTTCTACTGTAGTATATTTTGCTCTGTAATGCATGAAGATAGCATACGTGAAGGGGCCCGTGACTTTGGAATGTCGGATCCATTGCTGTTGTTACACATGTGATACTCGTTAGGTACCCCCTCTGGGGAATGCTCCTTGACCTGGAGGATGGAGGAGTAGCTATGCCTATGTCCGAAACATGTCTTTCATTGGGGGCCCTGTTTATGACGTCATTTTATCCTCAAGTCTGGGGCGTAAACAACATCCATATATAAGTGATCGGGAGAGCCCCGACGGGTAGAGTTCTGTTCGACTTTGGGACTCTCCGGGTGTATCATGTCGCCCGTCTTGACATATGTTGCTTGTTTGTAATAAACTTCATTATACCAGCAAGAACAGTGTCCGCGGAGATTCCTTCATCATCACTCCAACATCACTGTCGCTTGAAATATACAACACTACCTCCAAATATGCAAAAAGCACACACACACACACACACACAGTCACAGCTTCAATTAAGCAAGCGTCTTAAATGGCGATGCCATGCAACATGTGTTGAACTCTGAAATTCATTTCAATAAGAAGAGTCTAATCAGCATGAATAATTTAGCATGGTGCACATGACTGCTCCTGAACCCCTCGGTTCCGCCTGGCAGTTTACAACTCTGCACTCTGAGGATCTGTCTGCCGCACCTCCACGCCCTCTCCTCCTGCTGTTTTGCTGCTCTTGATTACTGGAAACCTGAGATGACCCACATCCCGATCAATATACCCACACGTAGAAGAAGAGGCGTAGAGACAGAATGCCAATTAATGAATGTGGTATTCATGAAGTTTTCACGTGAGCTTGAATCTTTTACTTGACCAAGGATGTTTTTTCCCTGCACTTTTGCCCTTCACTCTGTGTGTCTTTTCACTTGTTGTCAACACTACATCCGTTGACCCGCTGACCTCATGCTGGCTGCAGGTTTATCTCCGTTCAACACAGACTTTCGTGCCTCTAGTACTTTCAGTGTGCGTTTGCATGCTCATGGCTGTGTGTGTGTGTGTGTGTGTGTGTGTGCAAGCGGGAAGTTATTTTTTTTCTTCTTTTTTTTTTTTATGTCAACATAAATGAAGCCTCTCTTTCAAATTGATCTGCACAGGTATGTTTTTATGACTTGAGGGAGATGTTGTATGCAGGCTGAACACAATTCCAAATGTCTACTACAAACCTCCCTTCTGCTTTCTAGAAAAAGAAGACAGCCGGCTCCAACAAACACATATCTCTATAAAGTGCACTGGTGGATTTACTCACTATCGCTGACTCCAGAAATTTTCCAATAATCTGTCTCAAATGCCCAGCGCTACTAGACATCACCCCACAACCCCCCTTCCCCCATACACTTTCTAGAGCTGATGTCAGCTTCCCCCCCCCTCTCTTAGTGCACTGATTTATCAGTGGACGATGATGTGAGGGCTGATCAGTGCCATTTGTTTCTTGATTTAATACCTCCTTTAGCCTGTGGATAGTTTACAGGGAGAGTTGAAGGTCCCTCCTCCCACCCTGAGATGTTCCCTTTAAAGGAGAGAGAGAGAGAGAGCTCCCCTCTCAGCTCCCCTCCATCTTCTGGCCTGGACCTTACACAACAGCAGCTTGTTATCTGGCTGTGTGAAACATCACAGGCTATTTCTGCAGGATAGATAGTTTACTCCCTGGCTCCGGTTTTCTCTCCTACTGTCTCGTCTTAAGTATCCCTCAGTCATTGTGTAGCACGCATCAATACACACCTCGGTTTGCTCTTATTGAGGTCTTTATGTTAACATCAATGAATAAATAATTACTACAGCCTCAGCAAACCCTGCACAGTCTCGTCAGCTGGTATAAAAACTAAAGTTTCTCCAAAACAGACAGTGATGCCTTTTAGGAACTCAAACA
The DNA here is from genome assembly GCA_016806645.1 of Ophiodon elongatus. Lineage (NCBI taxonomy): Eukaryota > Metazoa > Chordata > Actinopteri > Perciformes > Hexagrammidae > Ophiodon > Ophiodon elongatus. The sequence goes on along the minus strand of JACSYO010001618.1, from coordinate 266,308 downwards.
TTTTCATATAAATCTTTAGATTTTTTTTAAACATAAAATCCTGGTCAGGGCTTGGTATTGTTTTGAGGGGGAAAAAAGAGAGTTTTAATACTGATACAAAAACATATATCTACTTTTTTGATACCCCACTTTGATCCAACAAAATAAGTCAAAGTTCTCAAATGTTACATTTTGTCTAATAGTACAAGCAGCTGTACAAAACTTTGCTTCAATGACAGTAATCTAACACTGGCAACATGTTGATTTATATTCAGAACTATCTTGTCAATGAATAAGTAAATAAAACCATGAATCTGACAAAATATTTGATGCCAACCTTCGATACTCAGTGCTGAGTTGGCGTTCTGAGCCAAAACAGCCCTGTGTCAGAACAACGCAAGGAGCTGCTTCAGTGTGGGTGGCTTGCTTCAGGGGCTGGTGAAACAATGAGAAATGTCATCCAGGAAGTCCAGTTTGAGTAATAAATTAATGCTTTTGACGGCTTATCAGATGCCAAAACATTGACTGAACAAAACATTATGCAAAAGGATTTCACTGCTCTGAAATATTACCAATTTCTTTGATTGTGAGCTAAACAGTAGAAATATGCCATTCATGTTACAAAGTAACCAACAAGGAAAATGCACTTGCATGTATTTGATTGGCCCAAACAGCTCCTTCCCAGATGACGTAACTTTTTGTTCAGCCTTCTGCTTAGGCAACCGCACCAAGTGGCACTTTCAAATGGAAGCGTGAGCTGTGTTTTTTTTCACGGGCTCACAAAAAGCATCCTGAAGTTCAATTACTAGCTCTATTGTCATACAGGATAATCACAAATAGATTGTGCAGCCTTGTTTATCTAGTTATCTATTAATTTGTGTGTCCTCGTGGGTGTACTGTCCCATTTTTAAACCTGGCTACATTCCAATTCAGACATTGCATCTGCCATTACCAGGAAAGGGGGTCATCGAGGTTACACATCAGTGCAATGAAAGCTCAGACGTAGTCTGTTCGCCAACCACTTTTCAATTTTGTGTGGAACCCTTGTGTAGCTCACATTTCTCTGCTTGTTGGCCAACCCTAGCATTTACTGTGTATTTACCCCAAACAAAACCAAAAATAAAACACGCAACAAAATAACTGTGGACATTAAAGACACATAAAACCAGTAGCCAGCTGAACGTTAAGCAGTGTGAGAGCTGGTCAGCACCTTTACTCCGAGGCTCACACTCCCCTGGGCTGACAGGAGAACAGAAGGGCACACAAATGCACACTATTTATTTTTCTGCCTTTTTATTGGTTTTCTGACACTGGGGAAGGTTACAAGGATTCCTCAGCTCCCCGGCTTGATGGCCTGGCACTGGTTGGCGGTGTTTGTATAAATGAAAATACATATATCTGCAGAGTGCAGCCCTGCATGCAGATATCCCGGGGTTGGTGTTAGAAAGAATTACTTGAAATAGCTTTGCAGTGAAAATGTGACAGTTCAGAAAAACTAGAACAAGATTATATAGTGTAGGTGTCCTTTCTCCAGTTTCAATTTTATTTTATTTTTTTGGTATTGTGTGGTAACCATAATCGCTGCAGATATTTTACATTTAGAACAAGTTTTTGTGTTGTTGAACCTCCAGAATATTAACATATTTATAACTGAAAATGAACTGCTAATCTTATGAGAATGGTGTAGTTGAAAATCAATCCTCCACAAATTTATGTTGGTATGATTCTGTTAATTAGGTAATATTTCATCTTTTATTTTTAAACTGTCAGCAGATATGTCAGTTACGAGACATCTCTGCCTTGAAACAAATGTATTTGCTTTTGACCTTGAGGTTTTAACTCCTCATTCTCATGAAGGCTGTAAATACACAGTGATACATGGTGCCTGCTGCTTATGCAGAGTTCTACATTTTCCCTGGACACATTTTAAAAACGTCATACAGTAAGTAAATTAAGAGGATGAAGCTGTAAAGGTCCACTGGGGGGTAAACAGCACAGAACAAACAGAGATGGTTGGAGTGTCTGAATCTCTCTGATATTCACTGTGGTACATTTGGGGGCTGTATTTGGCTAACTAATTGTTGCTTGATGAATTTAAGGAAAACAAAAAACGGATGCATTTATGCTACTAATGTCTTTTTTGGGGAGAAAAAAAAGACCTTGCACATGTTTAAAGGAAGGCAATATAGCATTATGTGTCAAAATAGGATTAGAGGTCTGCTAACGCTTCAGCCCTGTCAGAGGAAGATGCTTTGTTTTGCCTACGCTGCAAATCTTTTCTCCTTGTCTCCGTCTCTATACACTATTATTTGCACAGTGTGTGTGCATCCTTGTGTAACTTTCAGTCATCTTCTGTTTGATGTTTCAGAGAGCGCATGCCGTGTCTTTGGTACTATCTGTGCTTGACAGAAAGAGAAAAAACAGGTACAGTTCCCTGAGTGGGTTGCAGTGGTAATGTAGAGTGGCGTGATGCCCTAGAAAATTCCAGGTGTGAAGTGCTTTATTCATTCCACTGCAGAGGGAGTGCTTCTCTATGTGTGAAGTGGTAGGTGCGGCGTTTATTTTCCATTGTGAACAAAATGTATTTATTTCTTTTACGGCTGTTTGTTTGTGAATGTGAGAGAGTTTGGGTGCGCTGAAGTATCAGAGGTTTTGTCCTCCTCTTCTCCTCTTCCTCCTCCAACTTCACTAGTCTGTGATTGATTGGTCACAGTTCTGAATAACTTTAATTGGCTTGACTCAGCAGTGGGTGGTTCTCAAACGCCACGTTTCTGTGGAAGCTTTTTAATTTTTTGATCTCTCTACTGCCATCTGAGAGGGGTCTTCAGAAGTGCTACCTACATATTTTTAATTCCACAGATCATAGTTTTGTTTTCTGTAAAACCTAGAAGAGAAGCTCTCCCTCCCTCCACAGTCTATCAACCCTCTTCTTTGGCTTCGAACTAGACTCACTCTCATCTCTGCCTCTGGCCCTTTTCCCAGGGCTTCGTTGTTTGATGGGATTTGTGCTCCACCACTACAATCGCTGCATTACACATATACAGTACTCACGCATGTGCAATCATGCACACATATATTTGCAAACACATACAGTTCATCCATTCAGTGTACTAACCCTTCGTTCTGGAAATGAAATTCGTTTACCACTAATTTTCAACAGCAAATACAATTTGAGAAAAATGTATTGCTAACTGAATTATGATTTTATGGAAACATGAACATAATGAGTATTAGCCCCCTTGCAAACTGAAAGTATTTGTAAAACGCACCTAAAGCATGATTAATGTTTTGATGATAATGTCTAAGCACAAAAAAACAGTGGGGAAAAACAGTGGTCTTGGTTAAAAAGTGAGTTGAAGCACGAGAATGGACATGTTCACTTCATTAAAATTCAATAGAAACAATTATCTTCCCTAAACTTACCCAGAGTGCTGTTGTTTTCTAAACATAACCACACACAGGATTCAGGAGGTGAAGTCCAATAGCAACAATATCAAAGTGCTGTGGTTCGTACACCAACCACCCACCCCAACTACCTCCCAACAAATTGCGTATGGTACAACATAGTGGCACTTACTTTACTGGAAAAAACATTGCCAGTGAACATACAGTAATTCAGGCATCAGCTAGCTTTCCCTCAAAACATATTTGGAAAAACAAATTAGTTGGGCTGTCCTTGACCCAAGAAATTCCTCGTCAATTACCACGCTAAGAATTTTGTCGACTAATCGTTTAGGTGATTTAATTGACAGACTGAGTTTCTCCTCAATGAATCACACAAAAGCACCACTTTTAAATATTGTGTTTACCAGAGATAATATGGAAATAAGTCATTCAGCATGAAAAAAACATAAGAAATGACTAATCAACCAAACAAATCCTAGTTGACTAAGACGAGAATGACGAATTAGTCAACTAAGACCAATTAGTCAACTAAGAAGGGGCAGCCCTACAAATTAGTAGTATATACAAGTAATTTTGAGGAGTTACATTACACACAAAATGCACAAGTGTACATCCAATAGTGTCCAATTTTATTTTTATTTTATTTTACCTTTATTTAACCAGATAAGTCAATTGAGAACCAGTTCTTATTTACAATGATGACCTGGCCAAAAAGGCAAAAAAAAACTAACATCTCAAGCAATGTCATACAAAAATTACAACATCATAATAGGCATAATATATATAAAAAATGGAGAAGCAAATTCATAAGCAGTTGCAGTGATCAGAGACTATTGTTTCTAATGAGTTATTGAAGGAGGGTAACGAAATGAGGGTGTGTAGTTTTAGCTTCATTTGCAACTCATTCCAGTTGCTTGGAGCAGCGAACTGGAAAGAGAAACAGTCGAAGGCGTTGCAGACATTTGGAATGACCATGTTGATGAAATTGCTCGTGCGTAAATTGTGGTTACTGTTGAAGATGATGAGTAGTGAGCGGAGATATGTGGGGGTTTTACCAATGATAGTTTTATAGATGAACTGATACCAGTGGATTAATCTGAGGGTATTGAGTGATGGCCAGTTGACTACATAGTACAGACTGCAGTGATGAGTGTTGAAAGGAGCACTGGTGAGGAAGCGGATGGTGGTATGGTAGATGACATCTAGTTTATTGAGATTATTTTTGGAGGCTGACCTGTAGACTACGTCACCGTCGTCTAAAATGGGAAGGACTGTCATTTTAACCACAGTGTCCTTTGCAGAGTTGGTCAAGGAGGCTTTGTTATTGTGCAGAAAACCAATTCTTGATCCGACTTTGGAAAGCAGTGAATTTAAGTGCATGTTAAAGGTGAGTGAACTGTCTCGCCAGATACCCAAGTGCTTTTAGGAATCCACAAATTGGAGTTATGATCCATCCAGGGAGGAGATTTTGAGAGTGCAGGCAGGTTGTGGTAAGTGTCGTTGAAAACCATACATTTTGGTTTGGTTTGTTTAAGAGAAGGTGAAGGTTGGAGAAAGCAAGTGCTGCAGGGAAGTAAGGGCGGTATTCAGGGAAGAGCTAGATGTGTATAAGATGGTGTCTTCGGCATACAAATGGATGTAAGAGCAATGTTGTTTATGCAGATTTTTTATAATGTTGGACTTAGAATGGACCCCTGAGGAACACCCTTGGACAGGGACAGTGGGTCAGATGGGTAACCCTCAGCTCTCACAGATTGTACACATCCAGAAAAATAGCTGTGAAACCATGCCAGACCACCCTCTGAAAGACCTATGTCTTTGAGCCTATCAAGCAGAATGATATGGTCCACAGAAGCAAAGGCCTTTGCCAAATGAACAGACACAGCCACACAGTATTCGTTCCTATCGATGGCACATAAGATGTAATTTAATACTTTAAATGTTGCAGAGATACACCCATGGCCGGTTTTAAAGCCAGACTGCATGGAGGTGAGAATACTGTACAACTCTGCTCCTTCAGTCATCATCAGTTTTATAAAAAACAGACAAGGACATGTCAGTCTGTTGCTCTTTTTTGACCATTAAAACTTATAGAACTGAAAGATTATCATGAATGTAATTTAGAATAAAGTATTTGATAGAGCTTAAAGCAGGGGATGTAGTAAAAGGCCTGAAACTCACCATCACACATTGGACGGACTATATACTAAGAGAACATCATTACCTTTGTTTGTTCTTTCAAAGTCAAACTGCAAGATAATGAAACACATTTTCATTCCCCAACGAATATTACAGTTGACCTTTTCAACTAAAGCTGTTTATCACTTGTACACTCATCAATCTGTTCAGCAGCTTTCTCTCAATTGGGCATATTGTTAATGCTGCTGTGTTATTTTAATAATAGCTTAACTTTCAAATGATTTAAAAGTATGCTACCATAAAAACAAATCAATAATTGATGGTTACATAAACTTATTGTTTATATTCATTCATAGATTGGTTGGTCCTTTATAATTGCCAGACTTCTAACTTAACAGCTTGTCCAGTAAACTGACATCCAAGTTCCGAGTTTGTTTATTAATAATTCTGGCACTCAGACTTCTTGCGATGGCCCATTGTTGTGGCAGTTATAAAAGTTAAATTAGCATCGGCACTGTACTTACTATCACTCAGCATGTAAATGGCACAGTCAAGTCTGATTTAATTCAAGCTAAATGCATATAATCACATTAATGACTGCATAGGTATGATTTAGAAGACTGGAAATTTGGGAATGCAGAAATCGATCATACAATTGTTTGAGAAAAAACAATTACCGTCGTTACCGACTACAGAGAACTTAATCAATCAGATATGTTTAAATTTCAGTCTGACTATTATTGGTGCAATGCTGCAGTATCTGCTTTACATAGGTATTGTGTGTGTAAGCCCGCAGTCTGTTTTTGCCTACAGGCAGCTTAGCTTCCATTGTCATGTGGATGTGGATGGCATGTGAGGGAATTTTTGGGGATGCTCAGGAGTGAAATCCTGAAGAGTGCAATGGATTTAAGTCTCACTGACACAGTAAAGTTGAGCTTTCATCCGTGTTTTGGTGTTCTAAAGTATTTGGTGTTTCCTGTGTGTTTGCATTCATGTGGCTACACGAGTGGTCTCTTGAGTTTTTCAGTGTGATGATTAAAACATGTGTATATGCGCGCGCTGCCGAGTATATGTGCGCCGGCGTGTGTTTTTGTGAACTCTGGACCACCAGCTCATTTCACACACAGACAGACATCAAAGGCAGTTTGAATTAACCCTGCGTGTCAGGGCCGCTCTGCATGCCATCCTCAATTTCACATCTCTGCTGCTCCAGCAGCACCAAACTTACATGCCCATTCATATTGAAATGAACAGATGGAGTTTTGCCATGCACCGAATCGCCATCCTTCACTGAGAAAAGATAAAACTTCAAAAGAGCAGAGATACATTCGGATCTGTTTGCAGGTGGTGAAGACGTTTGTCGTCGCAGGTGTAGTGAAGGTGTTCTGTGTCTCTGAGAAAGTGTGGGTAAAGGGCAGGTATCATGTTTTTCTTATTAAAGCAGGTCAATTGTGTTTCCATTACAGCCTTCTTGCAAAAGCCTGCTCCCTTTCTCCTTGATTAGACACTGCAGAAATGATGTCATGGTCTCAAAAACACACACACACACACACACACACACACACACACACACACACTGGTACGCACATCAAAGCATATGTGCCTCACCTCTTTTAACTCACTTTCAAATCCATAACAGGAAGCGGTGGCTACCTTCACTATATTGTTTTTTAGTGTGTGTCCAAATTGTGTTTTTTGATTGTTTTGATGAGATAGCATTGCCTTTGCCTCCAAACACTCATTTTCCCATTTTCACCTCATCTTGGCAGCTAATTTAATTTTTATATTGTATTTATTGATCTGGCCAACTTCAATTTCCTGCATCGGTATGATTCTGTTGCACGATGAAAGCGATAATGTAGATGAAAAGGCGGCGATGGCGAGGATGGAAATGGTGATGAAGAACTTGATGATGATAATTTCTGTGGGTGATTGTGATTGGGATGAGTTGTATGCTGATTAGAGTGGTGTCTGAAGATGGCTGGGGTCGCTGCAGTGTAGGTGAGGGAAGCCATCAGCTGCACTGTGTATTTTTAATATCTCCCAGCCATCAGTAGGCTGCCATGACAGCTATTCAGTAAACACATTCATATTTCATTAATCTGGCCTCTCCTCTCTCCTCCCCCTAGCAGCCTCTCATTGTCTCCTCTAGAGGTTGTTCAGTAATCCACTGAGACCTTACTTCATCCTACAGTGTTACCTGCACCCACACATACGCACTGTGCTGTATAAGTACTATAGTCGGATATCTTTTCTTGTGGTAATTTAGCATACACTTTCTGAGTCTATGATGGTTAAATTGAAGTGTATAGGACCACTGTTAATACAAATACACCCACATACTGCATCTATGCACCCTACCACTTGTATTTAAAGTATTGTAAGCACACGCACACAGCGTTTATCCCACTGACACAAAAACACAAAAATAGCTGTTAGGTTAAACAACTTTAAACAAGTGGATGCTCTTTAAACAAAATATATCTTAATTTTTTTCACACTGTACATGAGTAGAGATCTGTTTGTCATGTCTGGAATATGTGTGGGTTTATTTTTCACATGCTCACCCACGCACTGTTTCACCAGTGCTTGTCAAGACAGGGCCACGCAAACCACAATAGATGAAATAGCATTACATAACTCTAGCAGGCCTGAGGTTGGCGCTACAAGCACATACTGAATAAGGGAGTTTTAGGCTGATGGTTCTTGACCTTGGAAATAGCAGTTGACAAAGCAATAGCAACTCAAGGTCCCTTACTTGCCATATCTGGAGCTTTTGACTGTATCGGCCACTTCTTTAAAATGGCTGAAGATCCATCCAGGGGACACTGGCGGTTGCACTGACAAATGTACGAAGTTTGGTTCATATATGTACAAAGTGTTTCTGTCACTGGACGGACCCACAGTGCACAGTTCTGTTCTGTAAACTTCACAAATTCAGTTGATAAAATAATCTTCATTAAAGGTCCCTCATCAGTTCAACTTTTGTTCAGTATTTTTTCTTCAAGCTTAAAGGGACAGTTCACCCCCAAATCAAAAATACTTTTTTTTTTCCTCCTAACTGTAATGCTATTTATCAATCTAGATTGTTTCATTGTGAGTTGCCTATTGTAGATAATGTTGTTAGACCTTGTTGTGACCAGTATCATGGAGGAACTATTTTCTTTCAACCATAGTTTCTACATAAAACTGCTCACAACAAGACCTGTGGATTATCTTGAGTAACCGGGTTATGATGTATAAAACGAGACATTGAGGTTTAGTTTTTCAAATATACTTTTGTCACTTTGAGCATCATAAGGTGAGTGCCATGTTTTCCCATTATATTCAAGAGAAGATAGACTATTTCTCAAAAACTAGGCAACTCACGCCAGTCTACAACAATCCACAGTAGATTCAAAAATGGCACTACAGGTAAGCGGAAAACTACTGTTCCTTTTAATTTTTAAAGCCAATATAAATGAAGGAGATGTCCTGAAGCTGCTCTGCATAGACCTTTTTTTTATACAGCAGACTTATCATGATAGGTAAAGCACAGGTGGTACTAATAGCATTAACAATTGCTCCGTTCTATTGAAATGTCCCAGTAAGCCATGAGAGTGTGATATTGAGCCAGTATGCACAATACCCTGAAACTTAAGCAAATAAATGGAATTCATGTCATGTTTCATTTTATTATTTATACCTACCTATTTACACTTGGACGTTTTAACATCTTTAGCGTTCCAATTCTATCAAATCTACTGATGAAAAATTGATAGAACAACTGAATTAGTGAAGTCTAAAGGACAAGAATTCACATTTGTACACATTTGAAACCCAACTTAACATTACATTTAATAACATTCAACACAAATTGTAAGATCATCTGTTTCTACTGGATGGATCTTCAGAATGGTGTGACAGTATTTATACATTTCCCATAATCTGCTCCTACTATAAGAAAGTGGCAACGCTTTGCACTTAATCACCCAAGCGATCAAGTCAATGTCTCTGTCATCATGTTGAGTACAAATAAGAGTCCCTTTCTGCAAATGCATTTTTAAATTAACTAATGATCTTGCACTAATGGTTCATTACCAACCGTCTTTCAAAATATAAAGATCATTCGGAGGGCCTGAACTAATACACAGAGACTTAAAGTTCGACCCTTGTGTCAGGACCCTAACTGTATATGTCAAATGGTTCATCATGTGTTTTTAGAGTCTGGCCAAAAGCAATTATAGCCTTGCAGAGTTCATTTCAGAGTGATTTCTTATGTAATTAATTTTTGCATGTCAATAAAATGGTAATGGGTCATTGCTTATAAGGTGGCATTTTAGTTAAGATCTGTCCCGTGATTCTTGTACCATACTGAAAAGAACATTTGTCTCTGCCCATAATGAAGGCTTGCTGTAAATTTTCCTCATATGAATTATTCAGTTGCACTCAGCTGAACTGATCTTGGTGCTTTTGTACATTGTGTGCGTGTTTGTAGCTGCTCCAGATAAAGATTATGTTACAGGTCTGCAGAGCGGGAAAAGGGGATAAAGCTGTTTGTATTGGATAGGATTTAGCATCACATGTGGAAGATAAATAGTCCATCCAGGACTGATTGAGCCTCATAATGTAATACGGACTCAAGGATACACAAGCGTAGTGAGGTGTGTGTCTGTGCCCATGTGCACCTGTGTGGAGCTTAGGTGTATGTACGTGCATGTGAGAAAAAGATTGAGTTACGGCTATATCATGAAGAAGGAGAAAATATGTTTGGTAGTGACAATGAAATCTTTTTTTTGCTTGCGAGTGTGATGTATTTGTGAAAATATTTTGTCATTGAAGGTGGCTCAGTAGTTGATTTGTATGTATTCGGGGTTGGGAACAGTCTTATCTGTCGATGATGTTAACCCTGCAGGCTCTGTAATGTTAAATTCACTCTTAAATGTCTGGAGTTGTGGATTCTGCTGGGACTTCCCCTGAGCACCTTAACTACCAGCAAGACCAGCCGACTTGAGCTCATGACACACAGACATATAAGCTGCACACTAAATCTGTGGGCCCATCAGATCCACTCGTATTTCAACTGCCCTTTTTTCCCTAACCATGTCCACACGTCTCTTTTCAAACAGGCTGTTAGTCACTGGCTTTTCCATGGCTCTTATGCCTTTAAAATCCCAGTGAAATGGAATTTGTGTCCTGTGACAAATTCTTCGCATTCGATTGGACTGCTAAAAGTTGGTGGGTTTGAAATTAAGTGCGATACAGGGCTACAGAGAACTGTTGGCTCCACACACACACACACACACACACACACACACAGACACACACACACACACACACACACACACACACACACACACACACACACCTCCCTCACCTGTTTATGATGATAAAAGGGAAACTTTGCCGAATTGTTTTTCAAATGGCTCTTTTCACTGCAACACAGTACAGGTACAGGATGTTCGGGTTGGTATGTGACATCCCTTCGATACACCCAAACAGTTGTTTATGTCTACTACAGCAGCGCACCATTTGTTGTCAGCTGGAGCGAGCTAGTTGGTTTAGCCCGGCTAGCCCGGCTAGCCCGGTTAAACAAGCTCAATGGACAACGATTTGTGTCAAACTGCATGCCGACACTGTTCAACTGAAATTGGGTATATCTGTGGATTCACTTTATCGTAGACAATAAATAATTAAATCAAACGGTCAAAGTGCTTGAGCCCACTACAATGTGCCTCCACGTGTGCATTTTAGTCAGTCCTTTTTTCCTGGCCTATATACACAAGCTAGACTACATCCCAGTTCAGGAATTATCAACAGGTCTTAGTCTTATGATGGAGCCTTACAGAATCAGAATCAGAGAGACTTAATTGACCCCCGGGGGGAATTGAGTTACATTAAAATTCAGACAGACAGTTCTATTCATTTTTGTATTGAAAATATGCCAGTATTTGTGTGCCTTCATTGTTAAAGTAAGAATTATGGCCAATGAACAACTGTTGAATGTTTAGAATTTTCAAAATGAATGAAAAAAATGAATTTTCTTTGTTTTCCCTATTGCACCTAAAACGTTCCATGACCCCAAAACTGAGGTACATTCCGAACCGCGATTTGTGTGTACCACCATACCCCTAAAAACACTTTAGCCTACTCCAAACAAACCTCTCTTCTTATCCCTCCATATTGCTCTGTTAGCTACTGTGATCGACAAAAACAGTGAAGTGCAGTTTTGTATGATTGATGTGGCTAGCTAGTCATTTGTAAATGCCCCTGAGTGCAGGATGAGTCATCAAACATTTGAAACCATTACACAGAAAAGAAAAGAAGGGGATCCGATTAGGATTTTAATGTTAAAATACTCTGATACGTTATTTTTGACATATTGGCATATGGCACGAGATATATGAACAATTAACACAAGCACACAGAATAAAACTGCGTAAGTGTATTTTTCCATTTCACTGGGACTTGAAGATACGGTCGACTATTGACTCAAAAGGCATGTGTCTAACGCAGAGTCTCTGTATCTAGTGGACTGCAGCACTCAAATTAGCAGCTTTTAGTCACAGCTCTATCTATGACTCAACTCTACAGACTCTGAGTTGATAGCCAAGGCTGAGGTCAACTGTGCACTTCTCTTTCTGTGTATACGACATACTCTAATATAAATCTCACTAAAAAGGTGCCAAAAGAATCCATCAGTTTGTCAGCGGACAATTTTTACTTGTTTAAAATAATTGAGGGACCTTTTTCAACCCATTAGGCATTCATTTAAAATCTAATTTGAAAATCTAATGAAAGGTTTCTTGCATGGATGTCACTCATACTGTTCTTCTGCATTTACTTGCAGGCATATGAATTATACACACAAATATAACTGTAGAAAATGATTAAAACATTCTTATAAAAATGTACCTGTTGGTTTGAATTTCAAAATAGTGGCACATGGAACCTTTAAATCATATTCATGTGTGTATACATAAAGCCTCGCTATATAAAGCCTCAGTGGTGAAAGTGGCCTCAGAAATGAAAGTTCGATCATCTTTAGCTTGCAATGGTTGGTATGAGTCTCCTCAAAATAAACTTCTATTTTAAAAGGAAACAATTTAGTTAGGTTTAAGAAACAAAACTACTTGGTCAGGTTTAGTTAAAAGATCGTGGTTTTGGTTACAATAACTAGAAAAGTGGTGGTACTTATGTACGGCAGTTGCGTGACAAATAAATTGACGTTGAAATCTCTTTTCACACGGGACAATTTACGGGACATTTTATTTGGTGGGATATCTACAGAATACAGCACATTCATTTTCATAGGTATAGCTATGAACGCTGTATGAGAACAGCCTGAAAAGGGATGTTTGGGCACCCATACAGAGTCACCATGCACCCATAAATGAGTGGGACCACTGTTACAGTGAATGACCATGATTTAGTCCTTAAAAGGAGTTCTGCATTATTAGGCTTTCTGCAGCAGATTTAGAGCAGCGAAACCACAAACTCCAACACTAAGAGAAATGTTGTCACAACAAACATAACAGTTTGCAATATTACTGAACTACTACTGAAAGAGAGTAGTGACCATATAGCCAGGTGCATATTAATCTAACTTTAGGTATAACACATTGGGCTTTTCTTTGTAAGGCTTGGCTTCATTATTTTAGACTAATCAAAGCTCTTGGTCAATGAATAGTGTAAATTACTGATGCTTTAGTGAATGACAATAAACAAACTTTTTAATATAGCCCAGAACAGTTCAGTTAAAGGTCCAGTTACTGTCTCAGTGATGAATAACCCCAATTAATCCCAGAGTACTAACAATTAATCAAACTGGTATGTACAAACAAAAACATGCTAAAAGACATCAAGCTACTTTTCAGTTATTTGTTCTTGATTGTTTTTATGTTCTAGCTGAGATGCAAGTGAACTCTTTTTTAAATGTAAATTAGCCTGGAACTGGAGACCAATTGAAACATGTAACTGGTTGATAATACCTCAGTCTTCATTGTGTTCAAATGGACACATTCTGCTTCCCATTATCCTGCGGTAAGAGAGAAATTATCTAGTGTATGAGGAGAAAATATGCAACTCAGGTATAAGAGCCCCAGTCAGACTCTTGTGTCTGCTTTTTTTCTCACAGACATAAAGAAACCACAGTGACAGACTCACTAAAGGAAATTGAAACTTACAGCTTGAGGAATGAGAATTTTATGAAATATTGTCCTTTGTACTGTAGCTTTTACAAATGTATGCACCAAAGCGTAAACTTTCTAGCTCTAAAGAGGATCATTCTTTTCAGCCATCAGTCAGGCTGGTTCACAGTCCCTCTGCCTCAAATATATTTGACACATACAAACACTCGAGCGTACCTATGAGACATAAATGATGAAGCAGGGACATCTTTTATCAGTACGTCTCTGCAGCTCTATGCCATGCTACGGGGGTTGCCTCTAACACCTAGCATCCAATAATGTCCAATTCTTCTTTTATATGATGCTTAAGATTTCTGGTGTTATTTTCTACATGATACATACTATGATCAATGTTCGGATACACGGATTCTTATATTAAATGTTTGGGTGACCCAAATTAAGCTGGGACTTTGTGTGATCCAAAACTGATCTTACAGGCTACAGTGCAGGTTTTTGTAAGTCTAGCACAGTTATTTCATATAAATTAGATTGATTATCTTCAACGAGCTGTGGATCATTTTGACATTGGGACTTTTGTAGAAAAATATAGATAATCTTTAAATTCTCATGATTTGGAACTGTTAGTTTTGTGATTTTCTCATAAAAAACATTGTTTAATAATACAGGCAACTAAAGCCGAACCAATTGACATTCAAAACTTCTATTGCGGTTTTTGAATGTCTCTCATCATAACTTATGACGTCATTGCCCTAAAAAAGAAAACTGAACAAAATCCTCCATTTGAATAAAGCGATTCATCAGAATTAATGAGCTAGTTTTGAAGTCATCCGTGCATGCCTCCCTTATAACATCGACACTGTTATCTTCACTTCACCTGTCTCTATCTGTCCTGTACTCGGAGCATCCATGTGTCTGTGGAGAGCCGCTTCCCGAGTGGTTCGCAAAATACGTGTTCTATAAGTCTGCCTTTAAGCCCCGCATTCAGTGAAACGTGAGAGCAGAGGATATTAATGATTACGGTGCTGCGCTGCACAATGAACGTCAGGGATACACTGAGATGTGCAGAAATACCGGGTTTAAACAGAATTAATCGAAATGCAAAAAAATATTGATTTAGAATTCGAATATCAACGTTATGAATGGAGCTTCGAAGCTTCCAACCATTTGATACAGCTCTAATTACAGCTGTGCTTTATTGTGAAATATAAGACTATAGATAAAGAAACACAAGCTCATTACTCAGGGTGCGTTACATGTGTCTTTGCTTGTTTTTTACAAGTAGAAAGCCGGCGTTGGGACCCGGAGTGTTTGTGTGTTGTACGATAACATAGTAAGCAAGGCCCTGTATTGATCTCCATTTTAATAATGTGTTTGTAGAGCTTTTCAAAGAGCAGCCTGCATGTTCAAGGCATTGATTGTCACACAGTCACACACTTTTATAAACTGCTGATTGACAGCCTTCTTAATTGTTGTCTTTGTTTATGTCACACAACTTTGGGGGACTAAAGCCGTCTCTGCCGCTGTGAATTTGTTGTTCTAAACTGTCTCTCATCAAAATTGAGTTTCGGTTGAAAAGAATATGGCAAGCAATATTGGCTCATGAAATGAGAGTTTTTTTGGTATACCGTCAGAATTGTCAGGCTAACAAAGGAAACTAAAAGCTTGAGATGTTGCCTCTCATGTCTGTTTTCCTAACGAGGACTTTGCCATATTTGTCCTGCTTGCTTCTGATTGGTAAACACTTGAATTTCATAAAATAACTTCAGATTTGGTTGATATGCATAATTTAAATAAATTATCAATACTAGTTTGTCCATTTCTTTCAATTTCACACTACTAATTTTAGAAGCCTGTATTTTTATGTATTTGTGTGTGGAAATCAATGTGAATATACTATAAGTGATTTACGAGTTCCACTAAGTGTAGCTAAAGTTAGAACTCATTAAAGTTTATATGCCAGAAGTGTGGTAAAAGTTCTGGGAAGGCAGTGAAGCAGGAAGACCACTTTACAAAAGTATGTTGTTACTAGATGACTGTTGGATATTACGTGTTTCACTTAAGGGCTCAGTTACACACTTAAAACATAAAACAAGTAAACACCCAACATATACTTTTACACTGTAATCAGTTACAATCCATTGAATTTATCTAAAGTAGTGAAGGTAACTATAGTATCATCTGTTATGAAGCTAAATATTTTCATGTTATAGTAGAATGTATCTTTGGAAAAGCTTTATTTGAAATTTACTGTCATTAAATAACTACTCTAAAGGAGCAGCTGTAAGAGAGAGATTTTTTTGCATTTTCTCAAATGCAAAAATACCATAACAGCGAACATTCTTTTTATTAGGTTTGGACACTAGTGTATATAAGCTAAAATGATTGCTACACTACATTGTTATATTAGCTCTCTGCCTCGTTTAATTTGGCCTCCTTTAGCAAACAGATTTTCTTTGGTTAACATTCTGCTAGATTGAGGAAATGGTCCACTGTGAAAATGTATGTTTTCTTCACAATTTTTTGCAGTGTTTTTATTCAAGGTATGTATTTTGGAAAATAAGTTTATTAGACATTGAAGCAGTTGCGAACCTTGAGAGGTCACCTTTTGTTTCTTGCCACCATTTTGTCCTCAGGTGTTGAGGACCTGAGATGTTGTTGGGTTTTACTGTAATTGGTTGTCAGCCAACCATGGTTTTGTAATGTGTTTTGTCTCACAGACGTTGTGGATGTTTTCAGTAATGAACCTGATCCATGTGATACTTTTGTTGATCCCTGTTTTTTTATTTGCAGGTTTAATGGATGTATAATTGCTTGCTTATGAATATCAGATCAGCATGCAAAGAGGAGTAAAATTGTGGGCTTTCAGCAGCCAAACAGCGTGCTGGTCCTGATGAGAGGGATCCGACCCAGTTATGTGGAAACCAGCAAGCTCTGCTGGGAGACATCAAAGCAGAAGCACACATTGGTTGTGTGTTTGTTCTCATCTGATTTGTGATCACACAGGGCATTTTACCTCTGACCTGGAGTCTGTGGAGTGAGGGTTCGACATATGTTGCACACAACCGTCCAATTATGTCAAATATTTAAATGTTGAAGTCACACTCAGAGACATTATTAGCCTGGGCTTTAAAGGCTAAAGCATTGGACAAGCCAGCCTCAAAGATTTTATCTAACCAAAAAATATTTTTGCTGTAGATTCAATAGGATTGAATATATTTTAATAGTTACGAGACTATGACACTGAAGCCTGCTTTAACACAACGTGGAAAATGTTATTGATTGGATCAGATTTGTATTTTAAAGTGCTTAATTTAATCTTCTCTTTCCGCTGTTAATTTACTTCCTGCTGGTCATGGGAATGAAAACTATGGACTAATGTTTGGGCTGAATATTGGTTTGAAATAATAAAGGATTTTACAAATATTGGAGAAATTACAGGCTTCCCACCAAATAGAACAGAAACATTAGAATTTAAGTTTTTATTTTTTTTATTGATTATATCTGAGTCCAGCTTTTACAGGTGTGTTAATACATCCTGACATTAGATGTCAGACCTGGGCATGAGTATTTCATTTCTATTGTCAGTTAAGTGGACTGGATGCTTGTGTTATTTTATTGTGTTTATTTGTGATTGTTGAGTTTATTTATTGGTTGGGTTAGTTAAGTTGAGCTATAATACATATCGTGCTGCTGAAAATTTTATTCTTTTTAATCCTTTTATGGGTATTGGTGTGGTCCATGTTCGGTATTTTATTAAGGCCATGGATGCTGTTGTGGGGGTGACCAGTGAAGTGGTTAAGCCCTGGCTCTCTTTCTACCGTGCAGAATGGGTAGGCATTAATCTGGCCCAGCTGGACAGAAGGAAATTAATGATCATTTACACTGACGACATAATCAGGCTTCACGCTG
Source organism: Ophiodon elongatus (assembly GCA_016806645.1). Taxonomy (NCBI): domain Eukaryota; kingdom Metazoa; phylum Chordata; class Actinopteri; order Perciformes; family Hexagrammidae; genus Ophiodon; species Ophiodon elongatus. The sequence continues at coordinate 248,747 of JACSYO010001618.1, read as the reverse complement.
TCCTCCGATACTAAATTGCTTCTTTTGTTCCACAAGATCTCCGTCTTTCTCTCCCCATCTCTCTCTGTCAGTGTCTTTTTCTTTCTCTCGCGCTCTCAACTCTCGCTTTCTTTCTTTTTTCCAGGTCGTTCTCTGTTATCGGTCATTAAGTGCTACGTTTCCATGGAAACAGCCAGTTTGGCAGGAATTGGCATGCTGTAAAAGCGTCCCTGTGATGTTCAATATGGAGAACTACCCTCCTTCGACTGAGGGCTTGTCCAGTGTGTCGTTGCAAAACTGTAAAGGATGCGACGTTTTTGGAGGTAAAGAACATGGATGAAGCCGACATCTCTCAGCAGGGGGAAATATGGAAGGTTGTTGAGGGCAAAGGCATACACATGGCACCCTGAAGACGTCCCCTCCGTCCCTTATCTATCAATGAGGGTTTGTATAGCTGTTCCCTTAGTGCCGTCACTTCTAAGAGCAGTGACCCTGTTGGCAGGTGACATGGGGGGCTGTCTGTGTGTAATTAGGCTGTGCTCTGTGTGTAATGACTTAGCATGAAGCTGCTCTCTATCAGGCCTAGCAGACGGCCACTGTTAGTGTCAGACAGTGGGGAGGAGGGAGGAAGGGGTTCGGCCATCACCAAGGGCAAGCCTATAGGACGTTTCGGCAGCCTCATCTCTCAGTGGGGAGGTTAAATTGAGTTCCTGAGTCAGTGAAAATCCCCCTATCGCTTATCGAAAGGCAAGAGGGTTAAATATTCAGTCTGGGAGGTTTGAAATGTAATCTGCACTGTGAGTTTAAATTGTCTTTGGATTCCTCCCTCTCTGCTCTGTTCTGCCTGTGGTAAGACAGAGATAAGTGGGCCAGAACAAAATGGCTGTCATAGCGACTGTCACTCAGGTATGTGCTGGGCCTGCGGAGTCGGACTTAAACGGACTTCAACTTGCCAAGTGATATGTTACATTTAGATACCATGTTAAATTTGTTTTATCTGAAATAAATTTGAGAGCTACTTCAAAGCCAACATCTATAGACTGCGTGATTCTGCTTTATAAATGTGTTCACTGGAAGAAGAAAAAAAGCGTCTTTACAGGTTAATTGGTCTGCCAATATAAAATATCTAAAGATAAAGGTCATAAAATATTAAATTACTTCGATAAATGAGATAACTAAATTTACTTCTGGCTTTTACTTTTTTCCCGAATTTTCCAAAAACAAACATTGCTCCTTTGAAGCAAAAATAAATTTACCAGATCGCTTCTAGATTAAGTTGTTGTTAGCTGTTGCTCAGGCGGTTGAATGGGTCATCTCTTATTGCTAAGGTTGGTGGTCCAATTCACAAGGTTCACCTGGCCTTGAGCAAAACACTGAACCCCAAATTGATCCCGATACTTGATCATTTAAGGTAAAAAAAACAATGTATGTTGCTTTGGAAAGCAACATACTTTTAGAATCAGAAAAATTACACTGATTCTTTAAAAATCTATCCAAGGTAATTTGGATGACAAGGGACTAAGACACATTTTTTTCCAGCATTTAGCTCTGCTCAACAAAGTCTTGCATGTTTAGATAATGAGCACTGCATTCCACTGCTGTGCATCCTACACACGCTATTTCCTCCCATTTGAATTATATAATAACACCTCATTGACCTTTGCTGCTCTAATACCTCTATGAAGTCTCTTCTCCAAATTATAACTGATCCAAGCTTGGCTGTCTTCGGCTCTGCACGTTGCTTACTCTCAGCTCATTATCCATTTCATATTTACTGATGCTCTACCAGAGGGAACTTAGCGGGGGAGATTTAAGATGACTTGTCTTATTTACAGAGTTTACAGGAGTAGTAAGGCTGCCAGAGAAGCAGTATTCTTTTTATATAATATCCAACACAGTGAAAACAGAAAGACAAAAATAGCATTTAAATGTAGTTGCTAAAGCTTAGCAGAGATGGCTATATGTGCAGAGCAGCAGTATATGCAGGGTGGGAGAGATTTAGCGTCTGTGTAAAAGATGATGAGAGGATATGAGCTGCTGAAGAGGACAGACAGACAGATGGCGTAAAAGAGCAGCGGTGCCTTTACTTTCTGGCACGCGTGACCTCGGACCAACATTATGAGTGTGAGCAGTGAGCTGCCAACCAAAAATAACGCAATTGGACATTGATTATTTAAAAACATAATGAACTGAAAACACTGTCTTAGCTTTATTATTCTCAAAAGGCTGCACTCTACAATATGCTTCTAAAAGAGAAGGGTAGTTCTTCTTTGAATATATATTTTTTTCGTATTTTTATTTTTATAAACTAGGATGAGACAGTGTTTAGCTAGCCATTTGTATCAATAAAGCGAAACAAGCCCAGCTCACAGTTAGGCTGATGGACAGGTGCCAAGGCTTCATCAGTAGCGTGGAAGTGGCGCAGTAATTAGTCAAATGAGGAGGAAGTGGAGGAGACGCTACAGAGAGAGAAACCCCCTGGGGCTCTGTCTCCTCAGCAGGAGGACCTCCACGGTCCACACACACACACACACACACACACACACACACACACACACACGGACAAACACAATCATGCACATACCAAAACATAATATGCACAGTTTCACACATTAGAAGTCTTTTAGATACAGAAACAAGGAGCACACATGTCCCCATAAATAATGTTCATGCCCACAAACTTACACACACATAGACGAACACTCATCACGTATTATTTTGCTACTGCTGTGACTTAATGCGGTGGGATGGGAGATGAAATTCGGTTGATTGTATGTTTGATAAACAGCAGCCAATGTCTGAGACATTACTGTGACACTACAGGCAGTTTTAGAAATACATAAAGTATTGAATAGGGGCTAGGATGGGGACGGGATAGAAGAAGTCAAGAAAATAAGAGAAATAGTGGTGGGAGGAATTATAGGGAGGATATTGTTGTGGCTGTCTATTTGAGAAAACCTAGTGGATAGGAAAAACAATTCCCTACCATCAGCAAGTTAATAAAAAGGCTGCAGTTTATCTCTGTCTAAAAGACAAATACCCTGACTGAGGATGGAAGGGAGGAGGGGAATCGGGAGAGGCTGCCCCACATTTCCCTTGGTCCTTCCTCGCTCCAACAAGTCCCTTACTATGAATCCTTCTCTCTAATAGTTGCCAACTGACTGGATGGTTTTCACCGAGCGAGTCCTGTTAAATCGCTCCCTACTTCTCCATGACCCTTTGCTTCTGCTGACAGGGCTAATTAATGAATATATACAAAACTGGGCAGTTAAAAGATCACTGTGGGCTCCATCTGTCCAGCTGGTCTTGTTTGCTTGTTGGTTTGCACCGTCTGTGGCTTGGCATAGTAAATATCCCCCCTCACACTGTCATATTGGCATGCTTTATCTGCTAGGAGAGTCAGATTATTTTATCAGCTCGTTTGGGAGAAGAAGTGGATCAGTGATGTAAGACAGTGTTCAAGGTCAGTTTTATTAAGGATCTTTATTGTCTCTTGGTCAGTTAAACTGGCCTACAATGATGAATCAGTTACGGCTCTTTGACTCGAATCTTCAAGACGTGGCAATCACTAAAACTAGAATTACAAGCACGTTCGACAACCTCTAGATCTTGTATAATGTGACACAAGTGAGCTCTGGTTGAAGATGATAATCGCTTCACTTAGGATGTTGGTGAGATGCAGTGAAGCAGTGAAGACAGCAAGTTTAAATACACTGATTACATTTGAATGAGACTATACAGCACCTGCAGGTGAAAATGCTATTTCGGAGAGGAGATTAGACAAGGCTGAGTGTATGCAAAGTCCTGTCTCTGTGGGGTGTTTGTTCACGTGTGTGTGGTTGCGATCGTCTGCTTGTAAATAATGTTTTTCTTTGTTCAGACCTGTTTGTATCACCAGTGGACAATCCCTCTGATAATGTTACAGAAGCCAACCCACTATACCCCCCCCCCACCCCCCCCCCCTCCATGTCATCTTTTTGTTTCTTTCTCTCTTCTCTTCTAATCTCCAACTCTCCCCAAGGGGTGTATGTAAATATTTAGCCCAGCCTTTGTTTTCTGTGATGAGTCCCCGGATGCAGCTAGCGCTGAGTTACTCTGTGTTGGCACTGGCACCCTGTGTTGCCTCTGAGACTATGAGGGAATTATGTCTACGTCTTTTACATGTTCTGTTACTGGCTTTCTATTGAAATTAGTTTTTTGTACATATATTTTTTCAGTAAATATGCGCAAGATCAACCAGCTAGACCTTGGATATCTCAACCTGTGAATAGTTGTCAATTCACAATTGACAGGATGCACTAGTTGGTCTAGCTGGCACAGTTGTGTGTGAGTGTAATTAACTGTTCATTTAGCTCCACACCCCATAGTTACTGTAGCATGTCAAGCTTTCCTTTCTGGCACTGAACATACTGTACATGATGCTGTACTAAAAGACTGAGGCCGAAGCTGAATGTACTACACAAAAATCCAGCATCCTCACCAGTTAATGGCCCATTTAGAAAACCAAATATATTAAAGACTATTGTAACATAACTCTGTTTAGCTTACTTCACATTTAATGTTCGAAGAGAAGAGGCTTTTAGGATAAGGGTTAACCAATCACATTATCTCTGGTAACGTTGGCTGTGGTTGCTGGAGAGTAAACTAGAGAGTAAACTGACTGAGCTTCTTATAACTGATAACATCAAGGACCACAGTTGTGCTCGGGATGTGCTATAAAACACAGTAAGGAAATGTTACATACACAGTGGATGTGCTTTTTTTTTACGTAATCTAAGTAACCTATTAACTAATGTAACCTAGTTTGTTAGTAAACTAGCTGAACATGACAACGACTGCAGTTGATGTTAGAGCACATAGACACACAATGCTAATCTATTCTTCACACTTTTGCTATTTGTTTTTAGAAATGCTATAAAAAAAACAACAACACCCACCACCACCACTCAAAATGCAGATCCCCATGCTTCGGCATGTGGAGAAATCCAGAGCTCAACAGACTTGCCTAGTTCCGGTTGCTAAGCTATGGTTGCACAATCGAGCCATCAATGTGCTGTTGCATTCACTGAATAAAAATCCAAATGAATCCTTGTAAAAGCTAAATGCAAATCAAGCAGCAAAAAAATCTTGTTTTGGCTGATGAATCACACATTATATAGATTGTAGACTGTGTTCTTTGGCATGATGCAGTTCCAAGCCGTGGTAGACAGTCAGAGTATATGCCATGAAAGCAGGTGGCAGATTAGCTGTATACATGTTGTTCATTGCTGACTCGGTCATCTGTCTCTTTTTCTCCTCTCTGTCATTGGGACAGAAAATCTCCCTGGGACACTATAGCTTCACAATAGAAGTCAATGTTTCTGCTTTTTCTGCGTTTGACTGGACTCTGGAGGCTTCCAGTCCTGTTGAACTATGAGAGGCTTCTGGTGTGCTGTGTCTTATCGAGCTCCTCTGAGGGGCTGCTGCTCCCTATGTGCTCTCTCTTATTGAGCTCTTCCCGGGGCCCGTTGAAGCTGGGTCTGCTCGGCAGAGCCCACTAATATTCCTTAATGATGTGGCATCTGTCTCTGTCAACCTCCGTGCTGCAGCAGCCAGACGCGGCCTATTGTGGCTGACTTCATAGAGAGATAAGCAGTCCTCTCTTAGACACAGACGGAGGGACAATAATATCAACACGAACGACTACCAGCGAACATGGCGAAAAAGTCAACAAATAAGTCTTAATATAAAGTGGCAGCAGCAGACAGAAATCTTTTTCATTTGTTATCATTTTTACTGTTTTGACTTTCCTCTGCTGCGTTGATGACAAGAGTAACATTTTGAAAAATTCAAGGTTTGAGCGATAACACAAGTTGTTTTTTACATTTCATGCAGCATAAAAAAAATAAAAAAAACATGTTTTTTTTTTTTGTTTTTTTTACAACGCTACTGAAGTTGAGGAATACGGGGATTGACTTGCAGTGCAGTGGATTTGTGTGATGACTGAGTTTTGGGAGCACTTTTTTACAGTAATTTTCCGGAGTCTCGCCACCCTGTGTCTTCCCATCTGTGTGTTTACAGTGACACTCAGAGCTTGGCACACTGGAACCAGTCATCATGGCTAATGATGACAATGTGAGCACGTGTGACTTGTACTGTATACGAGGGTGTGAATGTGAGTTTGCGCACGTGTGCATTTGCATATCTCAGTGTGTATGTGTGGGATCTTTCAGTGTGTGCTTGCTTGACTGTCCTGACTGCCAGATAAAGCATATTGGTCGCAATTTGGCATAGTAGCTTCTGTCGTATCCTGTGTGAGTGTTAGCAGCAGAAGGTTTGATTGGCCGTCATTGGCACTCTGCGGAGCCACCTCTCCTCTTTTCCTGTGAGAATGACAGGCCTACACAGAAAGCTGCCCAGGCGTCACAGCCTCGAGCCAACAGCATAACTGATTAACACTGCTAAATTTCTCCGCAGCCTTTCCAATCCATGAATTATGATTCCGCTTTAGAAAAAGGATGGGCACCACTAAACAGTCACATCCATTTTATTTATTTGTCCCCTTTTTTCTTCCTTAAGTATGCTCTTTTTCATATTGTAAAATGCTGCTTAGGGCTGACGTTTCTCCATAATGTAAATAGGACTTAACCATGCACATAATCTTTTAGTGGAAAAACAGTAAATAAATGAATACATTGGTTAGTATTTGTTCCCTTTTAGAATAGCTTGTTTGCTCTATTGTGGGGATGTTCACTGCAAAGGCGGTATACAGTTGGGTAGAGTACACTTATTAAGTACTGCATATAAGTAACATTTTTAGTTACAGTACTATAGGTCCAATGATACTTAGTTGTAGTTGGAATGGATATTAGGTTTGCTGTACTTTACATCAAACAACTGTGTAATTAGATATACAATCATACTTAATTTGCTCACTGAAATGTTTCCATTTTTATTAACAATGATCATATTTTTCTTTATTTCTTCTATTTATTGTTTTCACTGTTGCAGTTAATTTTTTTTTCGAGTAGCTACAAGTGGTTTGTCTCAGCTCAAACACTGAATGTGATGATCAGTAAAGTTTCCTTCCACACTGCTTGTTTTTCTTTTCTTTTCCTGTAGCTGCCCCATTACCTGTGAGTGAGTCAAGCTCCAAAGCCCTCAAATATAATTTCAAGCAGGCTGATGTGCTTATGGCCCTTCAGCGATGATGGTCACTCATCTCCAACCGCTAGCTAAAGGGGATTTAAAGCTCCTCAGGCCTATCGTGGCCAGCATTACCATGTGCTGTCGGTCTGCACCGAGCGCTCCTCCAACCTAATGCTCATTGGCCGGCTGCTACTTTCTGGGCTGGAGCTCTGTCTGGTTGACGGCACAGCTCAATCTTCTCCCAGAATGGACAGGGACCTCATCTGCTCGTTACAGGAGCTTGTAATGGGCCAACCTGTCAGAGAGATGAGCACCCTACAGTACTATCTATCTTTATTTCTCTCTCTTTGTGTTTTATTAGTCCATGAAGAGTGATAAAAAGAATAAAACAGACTCTTCTCAGGCAAACATCCATAGTGTTTCTCATAGGAAATGGCAGAGGAACTGATATCAGTGCTGTTTATGTGGCGGTACATGATATACAATAGACACAGGTCACTGGAGAGGAGGACAGACTGTGTAGGAGGATACAGTACACTGCTGTCATGCCCATTTACACTAAGGGAGAACTGCCCGCTCAGGTATATGATACTGTTCTGTCACCTGTTAGGCTTATGTAAATTGAGTGGTGGGCAACATGGACAAATTTATAATCACAAAAACTCTGAAATCTTAATCAGTATGATATTTTGTAAACAATTGAACGTTTTGTAGTTGTTCTGTTTGTGTGTTTTTACCACGACAAAACATTTTCACATATTGAAGATAGTAAGCTGCGACAGATTGTGGTTAAATTGAACTTGCTATTCATTGATACATCAGAACCACAATATCTCACTATGGAAATTTTGACACAAAGTTGAAAAATGGTAATATTTAATTATTTTTCAGCCCTGTGTGGTTTTATTTTCTGTCCAGACAGTTATGTGGTACACGATCCATAAATGTGAATGGGGAAACTGTAATTTGCAGTCCTTGCCTGGACCACTATTGACACTGATGAATCAGTTTCATAGATGCTCTGCTTTTATTTGTGCTGGTGTGCATTTGCCAAGTGAGCGTGTGTTGCAGAAGCTTATTTTCATACATTTTGGACCACAATGACAGTGGTTGACTAAAATTATCATTGGTTTGCTTGTTCTATACTTTAAGGAGGTAATTAAGCAGTGCATTTACCAAAAAAGCTGTTTGCTGATTGTAGTAGCAGAGACCTCACAATTATACAGTACATTAGACTCATTTTAAATCCCTAAATATACAAGGAGAATGCAGGACAAGTAATGGAAGTTGTGTTGTACAGGTTTTTTCCCTAAATAATTCTCTCACAACTCCTTTTTCCTCAAAAACTTACTGCGTATTATGATAAATTAATTGTTTTGGGATTCCACACATTGAAGCAATATGAGTCTTATTGATCTCTGTCTTTGTCTTTTGCATTTTGTTTCTAAGCTCAATGTTGAGAATGCTCTGCCTGTAATGTCCCGGAGACAACCATGAATCTTCTGGAGAGAGGCCGACCCAGAAAGCACTACCTCACATTAAGGGAATGAATATTGATTTAAAAACAAATTTGACATGGTTTTTAAATCGACTTGAAAAATGCATTGCTTAAAAGAGTCAGGGGTTTGTAGTCCGTCAATGGAGCGGAGAAATCGTCGCTCTTGTTCTATGGTTTAATAAAATTCCATTAATGGCTTTTTCCACCTTGAGAAAAAGCCCTCTCAAATGGCGAGTCTCACTGTGTCACTGTGTGAGTGCATGTGCAAATGTGAGGGTAAATTCATGAACATCATATGCGTAAATACTATATGTGATTATTGGTCTCAGGTGCGAGGACCGCTCCATTCAGAACCGAAGGGTAGTGACTAATTCCTTTGTTTGTGTGTGTGTGTGTGTGTGTGTGTGTGTGTGTACATGCGCGCATTGGACTGTTAAATTGCAGATTAATGACTTATTCAGGATGAGAACTTGATAGAAACAAAACTAAAAGATTAGAACCACCTGTTTCACTCATCAAAACACATTTTAAAAGATGGAGGGTTTTTTTTGCTTCATCATTGTGTATGCAGATTGCACCTTCACATTTCACTTTGAGAAGTAGTTTAAAGTGTTGTTTGAAACTAAGCAGGATGCCTTATCCCTCAGAGGGCGGCCAAAATAAGACACCAGGCAATCTCGTCAGAGTGCTCGGTTGGCATGGTCTGAGCTTCTGGGGCCAGGTTTGCCTGCTCAGTGGTCCAGTGGAGGGAAACTGCCTCTGGCTGCCTGCCCAGCTTTCAGCTCGACAGAGACAGATCGTATGGACGCCAGTGTTTTCTTTTCCTAATTGCTGCACATCGACACATCAATCCAACAGACATCATTTTTCATACAAAGCAAGAGATTGGTACTTTGGTAAATATGAGAATGTTTTGTTTGTGAACGATCACGAGACTCTCCGACGATGTGCTGATTTCAATCATGTTTGACGTTGGTGCTGTAGTGTGTGGGGATTGAATCTCAAACACCCAAGTTCGTAATTGAAAGGCCACAATAGCCTAGTTTAATTGATTCGTAACCTAATCACATGATAAATACAAACAATGACTTGCTTATTGTGAACCGACCCAACTGATCAGCAATGTTAAGGTATAATGTCTATCCGAGCAGACAATGACGTCTCACTCCCTCTCCGTGTTGTAATATGAGCTTCTCTGTGCTTTGACTACGTAGCCGGTCCGGCCACACGTGCATGTTAGTGCATGTAAGCCCCTGTGTGTGTTCCCCACTAGCTAGCTAATCTCCTTTTGCTCAGACTTAAACTAAAGATTAACATCTACCTTTTTATTCTTGTTTTGACTTTTTTCAATTGTAGTTATTTACTGTGACGTATTGTGTCATATCATGTATGTAGAGTTTGAAGTGTTTGTAATTGCTTGAGTAAATGATTGATGGAAGAAGCTAATTTATAGTACCTAAAACTAAGGGAAATTAACTACACACAACCAAAGTAAATGCAACATTTAAGCCTCACATTAAGAGATTTAAAAATACCATAATTGCTTTAAAATATTCAACAACAACAGGCTTTTCCTGGGTTTTCTTCAGAAGAACTGTACAAAATGGTTTTATGGTGTGAAAGTGGGTCTTGCGGTGTCTTAGGGCAGCAGGATAAGTGGTAATCCCTCGGGTGGTGCTCTGTTGTAGACTACAGATCCTATAGAGCCTGGGCTGCTGAGTCAGCAGCCTTTCCAATTCTTCCAGGGGGAGCAGACTAATCTCCAGAGTACCTTCCTCTGTCAGCGGTCCAAGCATCTGTCGTTTTGCCTCTGGATGCTACTTTGCAAACATCCCAGTGCCTTGTGGCATCCCAAAACCATTTCTCTTACTTGTTTTGTTTTTTTGTGGTTTTGAAAGGCTGTCTGTTTGGGGCCTACCTGATCTAATTCTTCTAACGCCCCAGTAAGAGCGCTTGATTAATTGCTGTTTCTAAGTGAAAATGTTGTAATTCCTACTTGCACTTTAACGAGGGGATTATGGTCCTTCATAGGTTGCAAAAATTCTCTGGCCTGTTTGGTTTACAGTTGCCTTCAGTAACCGGTTGGATGAAGTCATGAATGTATTTTTGCAAAGCTGTAAATAAGGCTGCTTGTGTTAGTTCCAAAAGAGTTAACATTGTGGAGATACAAGGTGTTCACCCAGCAGTGAGGATCTGCTGGAGTTTGCATTTATTTAATTTGATCCTGACTGCCAGACTGCAGCTGGCTAGCTAAGTGCTTTGCCATTAGGGCTCTGTTCTGTGTTTAATTCTCCTGCAGTGCTGGGGCTTATGGGTATAACGCCAGGCTGCGTACTGCCTGCTTTACAGTAAATGTTTACCATCTTGTGTGCTACCTTGAGAATAATCAAACCGCTCCTCTGTGGTCTTCTTAATTAAACTAATGGCTCCGGTAATCTGACCTGTGATTCCCTGTGTTCTCCTTCTGCAGATTTATAATGAGAAGAAGAGCCAGTTTGAAATCAAGAGGAACAACCCCAAGGACTTGGTGGATAGAGTGGCACGAGACATCTCCAAGCTGCTCAACAGTAAGAGGAAAGCCCTGGAGGTAAGAGGATGATGCACCTTTATACAAACATGCACTATAAGATATGTAAAGCACAACACATACAATGAAAAATATATATCAAATGTAATATATTATATAAATAAATTGATATACATGTAAATCCTCCTTATTGTTGATTTACAATGATTGGAGATAGTCATCTCTGTCGTTTTTTTGCCCAGCACTAGTTTGTATTTTTTTTTTCCTTGTTTAATATTGGAGGCTTGGATTCTAAAAGAGAGTTTGTGTGATGCGTGGGAAAAAAAGTTATTTCAGAGGTTATCATTTCAATGTCCTGCATTATGGGGTATACTTATTACCACCGTTCTGCTCAGACAGCCCTGTGATTAGTTACAATTTGTTTCGCTCTCACAGTCGGGAGCCTCTAACCCTTTCGAGAAGAAGAGAGGGGGAGATACTGAGGCAGAAAAGCTGATTGACAGGGAAGAAAATGAGAAAAGTATACACAATCACCTTTTAATTTTCAAAAGCCAGAGATAAAGAAAAGAAGCATTTGTTCTCATCCTGAAAATTTGGATTCAAAAATCTAAATGTTGTCCCCTGATTACTCGTCTGTCTCACAGTTGTGTTCAAATTATTTTCACACTTAAAATTACAGGACATTTTGAGAGCATATAATTCCCAAATTACCTGATTAGAATTTGTAATTATTGCTATTTAAAGCTGAATGTGTTCTTTCTTTCCACAATGGCAGTGAGGGACTCCTTTTAATCAGTTTGGTGATTCTCATCATCTCCACCCACATACACACATCCAGCTGCACACACATCTACATACACACTGATTCCTTTTAATCACTGTGATCATCTTTATCGTATCGTGCATGAGCTACACTCCCACACTGAAATTGTTGCGGCTGTAATGCTTTTGACAAATCATTAAAACTTTCCCCTGCATTTATATGTATATTTTACCTTTCACATACAATACAGACAAAAGCGTGCATATCACAAAAAGCTTTGGTTTACACTACTGAACACTGGTTTCATCAGTGTATGCTGAATATGTAGAGTTTTAATTTCATCCACATAGCACCTTATTTGAGAATGGGTGCGGCTGAGGGACTGTCCACTTTCCTTCACTCTGTTTCTGCCGAGATATGGTCACTCATGACGAAAGCATTGGCCGTTTTTAACACAGTTGAAGCCTTATAAAGGGGCAGAAGTATATCTCTTTTAAGTGCATGAGGTCTTGTGGGATGAGGGGCTATCATGCCAAGGAGCAGAAGTCTCTCAAAGGCACGGTTAATTCCACAGCTTGGATCCTAAAAGGAAAGACAGCATTACTCTACGTCTCCCGTGGTCATGTGTTGGATTAGATTTGGAAAGGCATTGACCCTCCAACCCTGTTTTTTTGAAGAAGGGGAGGCAGTACCATAACCACCTTCAGCCCCTGCACTTCCCTCAACACACACACACACACCAAACACCCCCACCCTAACCTCCATGGGCAACACTGTCACCTCACATCCTGTCTGGGAGATTCACTCAGGAGGGAGGAAATGAGGTGAAAAAAGAGAAGGGCTGGAATGAGAATGTCTCCCTGGGGCGTGGAAAAATCAAGAAAATGATGTTCAGAAATTCATAGATTTAAAAATGAGCAGCAAGCGGTAGGGAAGGAGGGAACAATTGTGTGTGTGTGTGTGTGGGGGGAAGAGAAAAAGAGTTTGGGGGGGAAAGAAGAAAGCAGAGAGGAGAGGAAAAGAGAGTCAGGTGATGAAATCGCAAAAGGGAACGAGGAATGCTAAGAAATAGGGAGTCATAGTATGCAACCTTAAAAAAAAGTATGCAACAAGTTAATATATTTTTAAGGCAGGTTAAGATACATTTTTTTCTACTAAAACTATGAATTCAAGACTGTAGGCTAATAAATTCATGTGGACTTATTATTCATTATACAGGGAGAAAAGTGAAAGCCATGTCTTAATGCAGTCTGTAGATAAGAAGGTCTCAGACTCCGCTCAGCACAGTTTTGACAGCGTTTTATATTTCTGTCTGTTTCTACCCCCTGTAATGGTTATTTAGTCCTGAATATTCCCTGCCACACACATAAAAAAAAAAAAGAAATTGTGTGTGTATCTGTGCACAGATGTGTGTGTGTGCAAGCAAGAAGAAATTATTCTTCTGCAACCTATTTAAATACTGCTTGGGGTGATTCGTTGTAATTCATGTTTATATTACTAATGAGAAAATACACATTGACTGTGAATACTCAGTTACTGATATAAAGTGGGGAGGGAAGCATTTCTTAGCATTCGGGATTTAGTTGATTTAGCCTTAATTCCCAAATTAGCCACAGATTTTAATTATTTAAATACTCTTATTTGGACAGAGGTTAAAAAAGCTCCAGTAGGTGAGCTTTTATTTGTTTACCCGCGTGAGCTCACACTCAATGAATGAAATACAGTTTGTGGCTTGCAACAGTCAGAAAAGACTTAATACAAAGAGTATTTTTGTATCCTGCAATTCAGCTATAATATCCTCATTTGGTGTAACTAATACAGTGATGTGTACTTGCTTTCACACAACCAATATCAAAATCGGTAACTTAAAGTATAACAATAAAATTCAAGGTGCCATGCACTGAATGTTCTCTTCGCCCCCCAAAAAATGGAGGCTGTATAAGCTGACTATGTTTTTGTCAAAAGCTTCCCCAATGTTTATTATTTTCCTTCCCTTGTCTTAATCTCCTCCACTCCATGTCCCTGTCTGCTCTCTCTTTCTTGTCTCTGGCTCCAGCCGTCTTCTCAAACAATGATCTGATTCTCAGGTCGGTGCCAAAATTAAAATGTAACACAAACCCCGGTAGGCTGACAGCCTTGCATGTAGCCGCTGGACACTTTGTATGAATCTCTTTGTTTTCAGAGGCAGGTTGAAGTATGATTCAGGAAAGCTTCCTCTGATGCTCACAATTTTAGCTTATTTCAGTGGCTCTGTGAGTTGTAGCTGACACCTCGACCTGCAGCCAGTCAGGTTTGTTTATAGTCAGTTACACACAGGAAGTTATCTGCAAGCTTTCCGTGTGTTGATGTTCGCTGTTCTGTGCCTGTTCTCCAATATACACATCTTTTATTGAGGCACATTTGAGCAGGAAATGAAGTGATCTTTAAGTCATACTAAAACCTTTTCTATACAGAGCCATCATTTTTCAATACTATCCTAATGATTTCCAAGAAGTTTCCAGAAAATAAGTTTCATACTGATTAAAAGAAAAACAGACAGGTTCTACACAATGTTCATTTGCAATCAATTGATTGCTAGTGCAATCTAGATAGTCTTTTAGTCAGGACCACACACACACACACACACACACACACACACACACACACACATACACACACACGCACACACGCACACACGCACACACGCACACACAATTAGCCACAGTATGAAAAATAATCTATGAAATAATGTAAGGATACACGCTGGGATGCAGTCTATACTTTGTCCCAACTCTTTTGCTTGATTACCTTATATCATATTAGTTAGAGGTGACAATATACTGTGCTGGTAGTAGCAGCTCTGTGATCGGAGAGCAGTCTGCATACGCTTCTTTATACTTTCGCTGTGTCTTCCTATGTGCATGTGCTATCAGAGCAACAGGATCCCACCTGAGCGATGATACAAGGGTGTCTGTCTGACAGGCCTTTTAACCCAGAGTGGCCAGAGAGAACACAGCCCTCCATGTACCCTGTCATGTGTACATAGCCAAACAGTTGTGATAGACCTCCCAGACTCATCTGAGCCCTCATCCCTTCCTCGGCACCTCTTTGTGATGCTCCATATGATCGCCACAGAGGCCTGAGATCAGTTGGGCCCCTCAGAACCATCAGTCAAAGCCAGGCAGAGTTGAGCTGTCAGTCAGGCTGCTGTTGGGATTTTCCTGCCTCAGGGAGGGAAGATGAGACCAGGAGCTACAGACAGAGATCATGTTGCATTTCCATCAGCTGCTGCACAGCAAAACTACCATTGTCAAAGCTCTTAAGTTATGATTTCACAGAGGGAACTGGTGGAATAGAGAGGGGACTAAGGTTGGTCTAATCCAATTACACAGATCTCAATACTATTCCAATACCACTTAAAGGCTGAAGGATGTGTGCCTCTGGTCTGCGCGCTGCTTGATGTATACACACCCGGCACTTTAATGGGTTTCTTTTTGTGATGGTTTCAGGGATGAGGCCTAGTTGAATATTCTAACAATATTACAGCCAAGGAAAGGTACTGAAAAGTAACACAAGTGAGGGATCTAGCGAACATCCATGGAAAGTTGATAAAACTGAAATGTGATAATAACAACAATGACACAATCTGAACTAATAAACTTTGTCCAGAGACTGCTCTCAGGAACCTAAAGGGCATTACGTGTTTGAACCCTCAATTTACCAATGTGTCTAAATAAAGTAAACTCAAGATAAGACTTGGGGTAAATCTTGACACTCAAACTGATTTATGAACTATAAGACCTTCCTTAAGGCTGACCCTACACGGTTTTATGAGCATCTATATTCCTGAGGGACACAGAGACACATCCAATTGTGAATAACGACTATAATAATAATAACAACGATTGACATGTTAGTCTTCGTGTTAGTTAGTCTGTCCATTATTTATTTATTTATATATATATATATATATATATATATATATATATATATGTATATATATATATATATACATATGTATATATATATATATTCATATATTCATTCAATCTACCTCAGAGTGAAAAAGTTTACTTCATTTGTAAACCATTCACAAATTACCTTACTGACTCACTGCACATATTGTGTGTCTTCATACATTGATTGTGCAAGCTCGAAGGTTACCAAATCTCTAAATTTAAAACATCTGGGTTTATATAAGTTATGTAGGGTACAGTTAAGTAAACTCTGTTTACAATTTTCTGTTTCCTGCCATATAAACTGGATGTTGATTGTTCTGCCTGCAACTGTTATCTCAACTACAGCACAGGCCACCAGCTGGGAGAGGGACATTCTCCCCTCCCTATGCTGTCTCTCACCCAGGACACTGATTTGTGCTGAGATGTTGAGTTTAATCCTGTCCATTCATTTATTATGCATATAGGTACACATGTATATATAGAGCTCTGTGTCATCATAACAAGGTCAGTCTATGTTGTATACTTGTTTAAATAATTCTATATTTAATTGATTGAGTTTTATTCAGTGATTTATAGCCAACTGTTTGGTACCGTTCTGCAGCTGAGATAGCCCAGCTGGCAAATATGGAAGAATTAAATAGACTATGTAAGTAACTAGTATTAATTATTTCAAAGAAGGTTAAAAGAAAGAAACAATATAGTTGTTAGGATGGAAGAGGTGCTGTTCCCGCCAAAAAGCACCCCCCTTTCTCAAGAAGATAAAGCGAGAAGACGTCAGAGGACACTTCTCTTCCACACAGCACTTCGGCTCTGGACTTTGACGCAGAAGGGTGATCTCTGAGAAAGAGACAGAGATGGAGACGAAGAAACCATGCAATTCAACAAACTACCAACATCCAAAAATGATCCAAGATGCAGAGATGCCCACAGAGGAACAGCCACTACTGCGTACAGCTTAACCTCCCATCTGCCCATCAGAACCGTCGGGTGAAACGATACAATTTCCAGTTGTAAATTACTTTGATATTTCTAGCAAAATAGATTTAAGTCCGATAATAAAATAATCTTAGAGATGAATAATCATAAAACACATCAATAAGTGTTGGACCTAAAGATCTAAATTAAATTTAAATTAGAACAAGTATAACAATATTTCAGTCTTCCCTGGTGCTTCTCAAACTCTCAACTGCTGAACCGTACATAAATCCTTTGAACTAAAGTTAATTTAAAAACATCAAACTATGGATTTAATTGCTGGACATCGATCAATGATATGAGCCACTGATTCTACCTGGTCACATGTAATCCTTTTGATTTGATTTTTTGTTCATCATTATTCATTGTACTCTTCATCATATTCTTTATTTATTTCATACATTTTGTTTATTTTATAGTTTAGTCATTTATTTTCTGTTTTGTAGTTTAGTTATGTAGTTGTCCCTGTACACCATGAGAAGAACTCCAGCAACCCTTAGATTAAGATTTAATTGATGAATATCAGATTTAGAAGTTTTCCCTATTTTTCCAAAATTGGGTGGCTTCTTAAAATTAATTTTATGTTAAATTATGTTAGTTAAACCAATGGTGTCTTGTGGTATAAGATGAGTACCATCATTCTTCTATACTAATGTATGGGTTAATAAATCATAATTGAGTTATTAACTATAGCATATTTTGATATTAATTAATAATTATTTATTAAAACTGCTAAAAGCAATCACCCTAAAGACAGGAAACCGTAACAGCAGGAGCACAGATAGTTAGCACTGAGGCCTTTTAGTCAAACAAATGTGCATGCTGAGATCTGTGGTTTACTCCACCGTTATGGAAATAGAAGATTGACTCCGATATATAGATATGATTCAATCTGAGGTTTGTGTGCAGCACAGCGACAGCAAATGTCTTTAGACTGGAATTGAAACTGACGTGTTGTGTAGTCACACCTGGGATGTTCACAGCTGAGTTGTATTTGTGCCCGATCCAGCCCCTTCTCCAATGTCTTGTTAAAATGTCATTGTATTCAAATGTTATTGAATTATCTATCTTGAAACAATATCAATAATATAGTTCAGTATATTTACCCAACTTAATATCACCTTCTTTTTCTCTCGGTCTTTCTGTCGCTTAGTTTGTTGGTTTATTGTTTTATGAGTAAAAGAGACTATGTCTGTCCCAAAATGTATTAAATGTATTAAATCTATTCCTAAACTCAAGGTCCACTTTCTCTACCGTTTCAGGAGCTTTCAACAACATCTCACTTTCATCCTCGTCAGTGGAAGTTTGCTTAGTTGTAGTAAATATTTAATCAATAGTCAATGTCAATCTGTTGCTTTCTATCTTGCATTAGTCCTCTTATATTGTCTGGAAGCGCAAGTTTCATTTTGTGCATGCACATACTGTATGAATGCAAGTTTCATGTGCGCTGTTATCTTTTCTAAGCTGCAGTTTATAAACAATGTTGCCTGTTGAAGTTTATTCAACAGGCAATTCTAGCTTATTACATTTATCAAATGTAATAAGCTAGTTGTATTTAATTCTCTTTTTTTGTCTGGCACAAAGTCACAGAACACAGCACTGGAAGTGGCTGGCAAGCAAAACACAGACGGACCAAGAGAAGCACTGCCCAGCTAGGTTAGCAAGACGGACACACAGCAACTCCAGGTTACTGTTATTTGCTGACATCAAACTTTGAGATGAGAGAACAGAAGTTTACCTGATTGCTGTTCTTGTTATCTTTCTCTTTCTTTGTGATCAGAGGGATAGTTACGCTTCACCTTCAGGTTGTATCTATCCATTGATACCCGCTTTGACATGGAGGAGGCGGGGCACTTTCGTAATTTGCGACTCCTTTTTGGGACATTTCGCGCACGCTTGGGGGCCCTCTGGTGGTCACGGGGGCATAATCAGGCGCTAATTCTTTTTTTGCGGTTTCTGTACATGACTCGCAGGCTTGTTTTCATTGGAGAAGAACATAAAGCGAAATTAAGAAAATGGTGGGCAGTGGGCAATGGGCAGGTTCTCTTTCAGGAAAGACGGCGATATTCTATGACTTTTGCAGTCATGCTGATAGTGATTGTGAGAGATTGCGAGAGAGCTCGGACCGGACACTGTGCAGGGACAGCACAAGTGTGCTTGACAGAATTAATCAATCAGACTGCGTGGGCCTCCGTCTCCTCCTGACCGTGGAAACCAAGACGACACAGCCGGGTCAGGGATGGGGAGGGACGGGCCGCTCCGAGTCATCTGTCATCACATTACATCTATCAATAATTCACTGAGACACATAGTCTCGCGCGTGACACACACACAGTCAACATGCATTCTGAAAGGAGTGCGAGCATGCACGTGTTGGCACAGGTGTGAACATTTGGATCCACTCGCCAGTGTTTAGAAAGGACATCTTATATACCCACCCGTGTTTCCTCTAAAGAAACTGAGAGACTTGTAGCTGATATTGAACAGTTAATAAAATGGTAGCTGCAGGCTCTCGGTCATGCACTCACTTTCCTTCCTCATTACCTTGTGACACTATTATGTTTTTGAAACTCAGCATCAGTTTACACTACTAATAGTTTTGATCTCTGAATGACTACCCTAGAGCTGAACCAGCTTTATTAGTTGTCAACAAACCTCCCATACCGATTGGATATTCACACTCTGGAGAATTGGCTGTGTAGTGTGAAGTAACTTCTTTTTGATTTATTACACTGTTTCCAGGAGGGAAATGTATGATTGCAGAAGTGGGGTCAAAATGCACACACTGTTGATGAGGCTCTGTCTTGCAAAAAATCTATCAAGACAAAAAGGAGGTGAAGCTGCCCACACTGAGACCAATGTTTCAACAAAACTGTCTCCATCAGAGAGGGGTAGCATTGATCATTTAGCATTTTAATAATAAATGAAAAGGCAGCAACAGTGTTCATTTTAATGATAAGTTATAATTTGTACAGTTGTTTGTTAATGGTGGGCCAAATACCAACAAGAAATCAACAGTTTTAATTATTGTTACTGCAGTAACACTGTGAGTGAAACCACCTCCTTGGAGTGTGTGGTTGATGACTTGTGTCGTCATCCCAGCGAGATCTCAGACGCCTCAGTGACTGGCTTTAATTGAACAGGCATCCGGCACAAATAACCAATTTATAACAGCTAAATTTAGCCCTCAGTCTTTTAAAGGGCCACCAGTCTTAAAAATGAGGCTCTCGCTAACACACCTCTGTGAAGCTGTTGTGAGTAGTGAGAGCTGTCACTCTGATCTGGATTGGCCCTCAGTGGTAGTGTACTAGAGCTGGAGGATTAGTAAAGTGAAGCCCTCCTTCATCTAATGTGGGTCTGGTTACTGATTTCAATATGGCCACTGGTGATTCTTTTCAATCAGTTAGACAGGGCTGTGCGGTGTTGTATGTTGCCTACTGTGCCGGTGAATTGATAACTACCATATAACTCCCTAAAAGCGATCTTTAAGAATACTGCCAAGCTTTTTAAATCACTTGAAACACTTGAATTCTAAGTTTCTGTCATTCCCAACAGCAGCAGTACGGCAGCAGTTGGTGTGCCCGCAATGAATTACACCACCGGCAGCAAGTGATTATATCCCTCCTGTTGGCGTGACGCGATGACAAATGAAGGAGTTGTCTCTCACTTTCAAAGGGAGCGAGAGCTCCCTGCAGCCTCGCTCCCCTCACACCTGATTCTGGGGCAACGTTTAAATGATTTTTTTGTGAGAATAAATGGAAGTGTGTGTGCTCCGATCATAATTACCATACCATACCAAGTAGTCTTCTAGCAGAGACATGTGTTTAATTCCAAGTGTATGCGTATTCTTCACCCATTATTTACTATTGTGAATATGTAATTTTCAATGAATGGACACAAAACACATCTTTATATCTTAAATCTTTACACCCTCCTACTCTAACTCATAATGCTTCTGTTGCTAGTCAGTTAAAGTCCAACGCTGCCCTTATTATAGCATTAAAACTTGATCCACACACTCACTATTAACCTCCCTGAGGCACAGCAAGCCACTCAGTAACGGCGAGCACCCCTCGATATGGCTTGTGTTCATTTAGGGAGCTTAATGAATTACAAGGGCTTCATAATGAGTGTGTCTGAGCAGTGCTGTGTGGAGGTCAGATGGTTTGAATAACTAATGAACCCAATCAGCAGTCAGAATTTTAACATGCGTGGAACATTTTGTATATGCTGTTGAAGAAGACATAGCTACATATTACAACCCTAGCCTTCCCACCACCACCACCACCACCACCGGGAGAATCTAACAAAGTAATTTGGTTTTTCATTTCCTGTAGGCCTTTGGAGAGGCAGTTATAACTCTCGGGTCCCATAAGAGAAGTACAAGGGAAGTAGGCCGAGCTCTACTTGGGTAAAAATAGAAGAGAAAACTTCACAACTTGCAGCGTGCACTGATTGGCAAAAGCATATCAAATTTCTGTCGGTGTAGTTCAGAGAGATTCCATCAGGTTCCTGAGGAAAGACACCATTTGTGGTATCTTTTCCGATGCCTTTAGGGTCCCGTTCTGTTCCTTCAAACTGATGTTTTGAAGGATGTTTTGGCATTTCTTTCGCAACTGCAAAAAACATTAAAAAGTTAATTCAGGTGCAATATAAGAGGAAAGTGTTTGATGTTTGAAATGCCTCCGCAGTGTTTATAGTCCACCTGATGATTTCTGTAACAGACATAGCATAAGCATTTCATCTGATTTTTGTCATCCTTCATGATCTGCTGTTTTATTGTCTCTGTTAACAATACAAAGCAGATTGTAAATCAGATTTCTCCCATAATGAGTTGAGAACTGCTCAAGACCGTCAAGAGAAATTACAGTTCCAGTTTGATTTCCTATTACCATCCAGTTCAATGAGGTAAACATCAACAGAGAATTAACTCTTTTATTGTCATATATGTTTTAATACAAAAACATAGTATTCCACAGCAGTAGACATAGTATAGCAAAGGTTTAAAGCCAAGCTAGTGGTTCTGTTTGTGAGGATTTATCATGATAGCTTTTGCTAATTAGCACTAAACACAAAGTAGTGTTAGCATGCTAACATTTGACAAATCAAGATTTTTACCTAATGATTTTGTCCACTAGATTAAACTTTAAGAGAGCACCAAAGTGATTATAATTCATCCTGGGGAACGTTAATTTACCAAATTCCTTTGCAATCCATCCAACAGTTCAATCAAGTTCATCAAGACACTTCACTCAAAACCCTTAATGTCAACCTCATGGTAAAATAATACTATCTGGGATCACTAAAGTCATTAGAATTCATCTTCTGGAAACACAATCTGAATGGCAAAATTCCATCAAGTAGATTTTGAGATAACTCACTGAAAAAATTAGCTTTTGCTAGATGAAAAAGCAGAAGATCAACAAAGTAAGCAGGCTTCATTCTCCAGGGGCATGAATGTCTGTACAAAACACCATGCATTCAATAGTTGTTGAGATATTTCAGTCAGGATCAAAGTGGTGCACTGATCAACACATATATTGTTTTCCTTAAAGCTACATCACTAGTGTGACTATAAAATGATGTGAGACATTCATCTTCATTTACCCTAGGACTAGAAGCATTAGTTGGTCTACTTTCTTAGTGATCTACACACTAATTGTGCATATGTATACAGAGGTAGATACACTCCAACACATGCACTGAATCACGCATCCCCTCCCATAATCTCCTCCCCAATCCCCTGGCCCCTGTCATTCAGATCTATGAACTTCCATTAGCAACCATCTGTTTCAACCTGCAGCAAAGCTATTACACTACACACACACACACATACATACACGCACAAACTCGACACACTCACCTCACTCAATGTATGGCTGACTAACTTCTTCTAAGCCTCAAGAGCATTTGCTAAAGCATCGCCTGTTTAACCTTCAAAGGAGAAGCCACATGTAAACTCACTAACAGCAGGACAGTGGCCCTGTTTGGACCCGGCATTAATGCGTCTTAGGTGATCCGATCACAAGTTGTTGTTGGCTGTTACCTGTCAGTTCAGAGTAACCATCATTTCCTTTTGCAAAGACCAAATGTGTTGTTGTATATTGTTGTGGAATAACAACGTGTTTGTGAGTTTGGTTATATTTTCTGAACCTAAAAACACAATGTTATTGTCTGCCGCGGACACCGCCGACGCTGACGACACTGCCAACACTATCAATGCTCGCGACACACATAGCTTTAGAAAGCTGGGGATGAAAGCAGTCTGGTGGCAGGTGTCAGATCTGTGCAGACCTGGAACAAAAACACCAACACATCAGCGACAATCTATGAAGCTATATAAACTATACATTAAGTAGGGGTGTCACAATCTTGATTCTACATAAAAAAAATATTTTAACCTTCAAAGTCAACAGCAGGATTGACCAATCTCCCAGTATTTCCTCTTTCCACCCATGCCTGTGTGCATTCAAAGAAAAAATAAATGAACACACTTCAAAGACACAGCGCAGAATACCGGTAGCCTCTTTTCGAGACACCAAGGCCACTGGTGTACTCAGAGATGATGGAGTGACAAAGAGAACTGTAAAATCCTCTTGCTTCTCTGAAGTCACCGGTGTGGCAACATTTTGCCATCAGTTATGCAAACAACGAACGTGTGTCTAGGCTGCAGAAGATTTAGAGTGTCAACACAAATTGAATCGTGACACCGCTAACATTTAGCTATTTTGTATGCATTGTATTTGTCGAGGGCTTTTATTTTGAAAGGTCAGAATGGAATGAGTGAAGCTGTTATGGGCTGCTGTTGACAATATGGGAGCAATAAAGTGGCGTTATTTAATTATCTTCATAAAGTATAGGTGCAACATAACCCTAAACTACACAAGCGGTTGTGGATCACCTCTCGGTGAATAACACACGTCAGTTGAGAAGGCGGCCCTTTAACCTTGCCCAGCACAGCGTGCGCATGGCTCAAAGAATATGACCATATGTGGCCCAGTCAACCTTTGAATGTGGTCTCAGCGTACGGATCTCAATACTTGTGTTGTGTTAATAATGTTTCTGATGCCACGACTGAACTGTGCTTATGCTGCTGCCCAATACAGATGTGTCAACCTTCATGCTCTCACACACACACACACACACACACACACACACACACACACACACAGGGATACACACACTGGGAGGTCATTACAAACACACACGCAGCAAAGGATACATCATTGTGTTGTAAAAACAGATTATGGTATAGCTAGATTATATTATCTATACTATTGTATATTATTATCACTCCCACTGATGAAAGGTCACAAAATCCCACCCACTGTTTCTTGGCAGCATTTCACATTAGACAAAATGTCAGAACCTGATCTGCTTCATGGCAATACACTGCCTCCAGTGCTTTTCTTCACATCATCAATGCACAGATTTATTTTAGCTTTGAATGTACCATTTTCAGCTCCATCTGAATGCTCTGCTTTCCCTTTTTTTTCCTCTAAACAAATGTCAGTAGAAGATTTATATTATTTTTGCCGTGTTCCTGCCTCACACAAAGTCATTCATTTGAGTGACAATATGGGTTCCAGGCAGGAAGGGGGTGGGGGGGTTGATACAGCATCTAATTATCCAACTTCTTCTTGAAAGGAAAAAAAATGCTTTCTGTGTTTAAGCAACTTGTTCACGTAGCAATAGCATCTGCTTCACTCCTTCATTTCCCCGTCAGCGAGAGACAAATGAATGGAAATGACTGCTTTGTGCTTTTATGCAGCCGTCTCTCCAAAATGCATAAAACATATATTTCTAGTCTCCCATGTGCGATTTTGTATCTGCAGAGAGGGAAGAGAAAAGGAGAGATAGAGGCACTTGAATCAGGAATCGCTGTGTTAAAACGCAGACGTTTCCTTTCTTTTTTTTCAATTGCAAGGCAGGACTCTTGTATGTTCGCTGTTTTCTTTCCTGGAGGGCACAATTGAAAAAGATAATTTTTATGAAAGGGGGTTTTGAAAAACAGCTCAGCAATCAAACATTAAATATATGTTATACCGCTGTGTGGTGGAAAGAAATTAAATAAACTCTGCGCAAAAATAGTTCCTTGTTCGAACAACAAAAGGCACAATATGGTCATCTGCTTTTCCTAGAAAGATGCTTTTTGGAGAATGGGAAAATAATGTTTTATAAAATATGTCATAGTTCACTAAGCAGGTCAAAATACACCCCCCCCCCCCTCCAATCTCCCAGTCCTCCACCCTATCAGTTCCCTCCACCTCCGCTGCCTCCTCTTCATCCCAGAGATTATCCATCAGCTCTCTCTTATCAGCTTCATCAGCTGAGAGGCCATATAGCAAAATGGTTCCCATAGGAGGAAGTCGATATGTAACATGTTGTGGATACAGACAACGGAGATGGAGAAACCTCCCCATTTTTAATCAATCCAGTATTAAAAACTGCATAATTACCTTAGTGGTTCTTTGCATAAAAATCTATGTGGCAGTGAAATTTCCTATTACCTGTGTACATTTTATTATATTTTATTTTGGTTCAATAATAAAGTTTTTTTTTTTTTTTGACTTGATCACTGGGAGGCCAGATGCTGCTTGTGGGCGCTTGAGTAGCTGTTGATAGTGAGGTAGCTGGCCTGATATCCATATCTGCCTCTGACCTTTTTCTCCTTCCTTCCGGAATGAACAAGGCAAATAAGGGGCTTGTGTCCTGGAAGGGGCTGTTAGATCCTGACAGACCATTGATCATAACAACAGGGGCCGTTTTCACAGTATGACGCTCTTACATAACCAGATACACACATGCATACACACAGAGTAACCAAATGCAAATCAATCAACAAATGTCTATTTTACAGTATTTCATGTTTTGGGCACAGATATTACATTTGTTAAGTTATCTGCAGAGAATTCAAAGATACAGACAAATCAGTTTAATTTGCTCCAAGGCTTTTGAACACAACACAATAGGGTAGCCTACTACATCCAGTTAGATCAGCGACACCCTGAGTTGTTAAACTCTGTGGTGAGGAGGTACTGGTCTTTATTTTAGTGAAAATGTGTGTGATGCAATTATTTTGGATATCAAGGTGCACCGCCACATATGATATTTCCTTTCCTCTGGCTGCGCTGCTCTCTCAGTGATACATTTGCTGTCTGAGGTCTCTATCATCAACATACAATCCCCCTTTAGAAACACAGTTAGGTATATGTATACAACCAAGATGTGTTAGTCAGGATTCCCTCATCGCATACCTCAATTACAATTACATTATTTAAAAGTCTGACCTGCCAAATCCAATTTTCTTTCTCAGAACTACAAATGACAGCAAGGCTCCAGAATCACTGCCTTCCCGTAACTGTCCCAAAAAATGATTTCAAACGCCCCGAAGTCAGTTTAAACCGTTAAAAAATGATTTCAGAACAAACCTTGTACTTTAAACTTTGTTTGACACAGTAAGAAACAGACTGGATCAAGCGAAAGGTTAAAAAATCTAAAAGTTTTATTTCTCTGTGTGGTCCTCTGCACAATGTTGTCAGACAATTATAATATCAGTCTGATTTTCTCAGTGGCAAAAACAAGAACTTTTAGTGGACGTATATTGACTGCAGAAATTCTCTAAGGATTACATTGCAGCCCATTTTGCTGCAGCACTCTCCCTCAATACTGGACCGGTTTAAAAAATTGTTGTACCCATCAGTAAATTAAGTTATCCTGTGTGTATTAAAACCACGAGTGTGTATGTAAACACACTTGTGGTTTTAATCAGAGAGAAAAAACAGTTTGTTGCATACAATGTGGCAATCTGATTGGCAAAAGGCAACTTTTTGGAATTTACTTCTTTTATCCCAGAAAACACAAGAGCCATTGGTTTGATGTTCGTTGTTGATGCTGTTAGTTTATCAATTATGCTATGTA
Source organism: Ophiodon elongatus (assembly GCA_016806645.1). Classification (NCBI taxonomy): domain Eukaryota; kingdom Metazoa; phylum Chordata; class Actinopteri; order Perciformes; family Hexagrammidae; genus Ophiodon; species Ophiodon elongatus. The sequence goes on along the minus strand of JACSYO010001618.1, from coordinate 222,018 downwards.
GAGTACATATATGGTCTTGTAATTATTGTATGATGAGCCTTTTCGAAATGATAGAAAGTAAAAACCAGTTTTGTAGTGTCTACAGCTGACAATTCCACCACACGAAGGACAAAAACAACTTGAGTAGCCAAACAGCTTGAGTAACCAATACTGGTTGTTTTTTCTTCTGATCATTGACTTTTTCTGCGAAACTGTGGCAGTGAAGAAAAAAGGGCCTCGGGTAAATGGAAAGATCTATTCTAACAGCTTCAGAATATCCGAATATGAGCTTTAGAACTCAAATGATCCAAGGAATCAGATTCACTGGACCACTACAGTTCTTGCAGACCAGCTCAGTTTCACCAGCAAAGCTCTCTCTTATTGTAACGTCTGCTCCGGCAATTAGAAGTGTTAGAAGTTTGCCAGTTGTGCAGGTGCTCCCACCAAGGCTGTTGTATCAGTCTGCAGTATAGGACTGCCGGAAATGAAAAGTTGGACTGCGTGTGAAAGACAAAAAGGGATGTGTTTGAAAGGATATGAGAGGTCATGCAGCTCATGTTGCTCACAGGAGGAATGACATTAGTTTATTTTTGCCTGGCCTCCTGTTGACTATGTTTAAACATTCTTATCATGGTTAATGTGCACAATCCCCTCCACTTGTCCTCACAGAGTAAGGACACTCACGCAGAGAGGCCAAAGGAAGCAGAGGTCGGCTTGCCTTTATTTTGCTCTTCCATCAGAGCAAGCAGTTAATCTTTGCTCGGCCCTAGCTTATCTAGGTGCCTGCCACCCTAGCCCCTGCCCATGGGAGAAAGGCATGTATCGCCTCAGCCCTCTCTCCTCCCACGTCTCCTCCCTCCCCTTGCCTTCCCCTCAGCTCAGTTCTCCTAGGCTGAATGGAGGAGGTGGTGGCTGCAGATTGAATTATTCTCCCCGTTCCATTTCTCCCAAACCCAAGATTCATTTGCAGAACGCTGTCACTTCTCTTCTGTTGTGTTTGTTTCTTAAGTGGAAGCCGTTCAGAGTCTGTCTTAGCTTGTTGCATCGTCTCATATCAGTTGTGGCATTGGCCTGCAATAGTGGTTATGCAAAAAAGAAATGGGGCTTTTATTTGTGTTAGAGCACATTTGCAGAGGCTCAAATGCCCAGAGGTCCCCTGGTGGCACTGTTTCACACATGATGTGTGTGTGTGCGAAAGTCAGGGTTCTCGCTGCAACCCTTTCTCCCCCACATTAGGCTGAGGACTATTTGGGGACTTTCCAAGTCTTTCTTGTGACGTTCACCAGCTTTTAAATGCATGTTTGAGGTTTAGACACAAACATTTTAGAGCATATAATCATTTATTTAATTATCAATGAATGTGTTGATTATTTTTGCAATTATCGATTAATCATTCAGTTGATAAAATATCCCAGAGCTTGACATCTTGATGTCTGTTTTTTTCCGACTAACAGTCTAAAACCCAGATGTTTTGTTCACAATAATAGAAAACAGAGAAAAGCAGCAAATCATCACATTGGAGAAGCTGATTCCTGATAATGTTTGTCATTTTTATGACTTAATGACTTGACTCATGACTTAAACAATTAATCAAATAAAAAAAGTTAACTGGATTAATACTAATCATTTATCGCGACTGTACGTTGCACACATACAGTCGACTGTTTTACCTGGAAACGGTCACATTACGTTTCACTGTGACTTCATGGTATTCACGAATCTAAAAAAATTGAAAACCTTTTGGAACCTCACATGTGTTTATTGCTGTTTTTAATGCACTGAATGTCTAAATTATCTTAGTATCTTGTGTACTAAAGTCTTCAGGAGGAGTTTTGTGTTATTAAACTGCCTCTCCTTTGCAGCCCTATGCCTACCTCCTCTTCCTCTTCCTCTTCCTCTTCCTCATTCTTGTTTTCTACCCCACTGTCTTGAGCGTTGACAGCCTGTCATAACATAATGACCTAACACTTTTCATGATTGGCAAGTGTACTTTCATACAGGCCAATGAAGTAGGGGCTCGGAGATGTGGTTTGATGCACAGTTAACTTGTTATTTTGCTGACTGACAGGTGGCTCCCCAAACTACACAGACAGAAGGCCTGTTTGTTTGTTTATTGCCCATTTAATTCATCCTGTGTTTGAAAAGCTATACGGCAGCTGTCAGCTATAGCTTTGCCTCAATCGAGGCAGTGACCAGGGGAATGAGACACTGCCATCCTCTGCTGAATGAGTGACAGGGAAAAGATGGTGCAACGAGAGAAGAAGGTATACGGTAAAATAGGAGTTTGCCTGGAGGCAGGGGTGGAGAGAGGAAGTACTGAAGGAAGGGTTGGGAGGGGCGAGAGAGTTGAGGAGAATCTCAAATATTGACCTTGGAAAACCACCACTACGATAATAATTATCTCACTCTGTACCCCTCTTTTACTGTCTCTCCCTCCCCTCATGTTTCTCTCTCTCTCTCTCTTTCATGTGTGTCCTTTGCTCCTGTAATCTTTGCAACCTCAGATAAAAGCAACCAGACTCCTTTTCTTCTCTTTGATACTCATTAATCCCTATCATTGATTACCAACTTACAAGCTCAGGTTCAGCTTATCACAATAAGCCTCTACCATTTGACCTACCACCCTCACCCCCCTTCTCATACTGTACAGTTTATAATACTGAATATTGTACACTATCATAGATTGTATTAAAAGGTGGACGACATGACAGCTTCCCAAAATTGAAGCCAAAACATCTTGATAGCTCCCTGGTGGCCGGCTGCAATAAAGGTCATTAGCCCTTTCCCCTGAAATGAGCCAAACAAAAAAGTACACGTCAAATAAATGTATGGTTTTTTTTGCCATTTTAGGTAGTTTTTATCACGCAGAACGACTGAACTGGCCAAAAACCCTGTACTCACCTAAGTGTGAGTACAGGGTCTGCATCTCCATGACAAATATATTCCTTGCTGTCCCATTACATCAGACAAAACTTGAAAAGATTAGGTTATACCACACACACACACACACACACACACACACACACACACACACAAACACACACACACACACACACACACACACACACACACACACACACACACACACACACACACACACACACACACACACACACACACACACACACACAAACACACATACACTGGACACAGGTGTTTCAATGTTAACCTCTATGTGCATGATAATGACATATTTTAGATTGTTCATTTGTCCTCAGTCTTGTTTTGAACCCTCCCTCACTTGCTGCACGACCATTTCAGATGAATCGGTGGAGTTGCGTCTTAAGGGCAGCCACGGCAAACTATGCTAAGTGAAGGCGGAGGAGTACATCTATTCTTTTAAATTGGTGCTAATGGCAGACTATTTAAAAGTCAATTAATTGCTAGGGGCCAAATGCACAGTGGCAGTTAATGCTGTCACAACTGAGTAGTAATTGGATGTGTTGATGGGACGTGCCTGTGTGTGCTGGTGTGTATTCCTCGTGTCAGAGGCTGGGTGGCCGTCTACTGCACCTCCAAAAACTCTCAGCAAAAGGGCCGTCAGTTGCAGGTGAATATTTTCCATAAAGCAGAGCACCATGGTGGAGCAGCATAATCGCCTACATTCAGTTTGGTGGAGTTGCATCGAGTGTTTGTTATAAAATGTTTGTTTTCAATTTTTTTATAATTTGATTTTGCACTATCATTCCTGAAATCATTTGAATCTCACTTCTATATCCCTTTTAGTTATTCTCAGTTTGACATCACTACCCCCATTTGTAGTCTCACCTTTTCATCCTCTTCCTCACTTTATCATCCTACTCTGGGTGGAGGGAGAGGGAGGGGCGGGGGAAGGCCTGAGATCGATGTTGGTCCTGCGCACACAGAGACCGGCAGCTGGCTGAATCGGAGTGATCGATCAGGCACAGAGCATTTGCTCTGCCAGACTGCTGGGCCTTTGTGGATGGAGATTATTTCTAAATTATTACAGGAGGCAGATGCTTGTCAGAAGATGCTCTCTGTCAAGGTTAGACTGCTTCAGCGCTACCTAGATCCCTCCTTCTCTCTCTCTCTTCCTCTGTCACACTTTTGCTTTCTTCATCTTCTTAAATTCATCTACTTTCCCTCCTTTTATCGTTCACCATTTATTTCTCTCCCATAAGGGTTTTTCAGTAATTTTACATATTCTACATTGGTCTTTTTTATTGTGTATCTGTCTTTGTGCCAGCCTGTTGTTTCCCTAACAGGAGATATGTTTAGCACGTTATAGGTGAGATAAAAGGCACTCAATGTTTACTACTCAGGTAATGAGAAACTGAAAATGCCGTTGAGTAAATTGACTTCATAGACACAGACAGTGCTGCGCAGTATAATCTTTGACCAATGCTGGTCTGTAATGATACTGAATACAACAGCAGGCAGATTTAAATAAGGCATTTTCATTCCCTGCCCTTCAACAACGCTGAGTGCCTGGGTTCTTTAAAAAATACACGTATGTGGATGGCTTTTATGCATCTTTGTTCTGGGTGACTGCCATATGTGTGTGTGTGTGTGTGTGTGTGTGTGTGTGTGTGTGTGTGTGTGTGTGTGTGTGTGTGTGTGCTTCTGAGTCTTTACATGTGTGCATAAGTTTAAAATTGAGTCTAAGACGTCTGGACTGTGTGTTTTGTTTGGCTGATTAGACTTGGGAACGGCCTCGTACGCCCTGGGCTCTACTTCTTGTCGTCTCGTTCATTTATCCTGAGCACTGCTTTACTCTCATGGTCAGCATAAATCTATATAAATAAAGTCCAATTCTGTCTTGATGCGTCACAAACACTGTGAAGTAAATTTTCCATCTTTAATTATTGTAATTATGATTTCTTTAAGATTTCTAAAATATTACTTTATTGTGTCAGTGGGTTTACGTATGATGATGCAGTTGTCTTTAACAACGTGTGTCTGGTGATTTGCAACTTGTCCGGGGGATATACAGTACAGTGGAGCTTTTCCATTAAATTCCAATTGCATAGAATAAAAAAATGAACTGTCATAAAAAGAAACTCCAAGGTAGTTATCATTAAAAAAACAGTCTGCACCATATTTAATTTATCCGAGGTCAGGTGAACACCTCCATTTCATCCATACGTTGATGTGTTTGAGCAGTAATTGTGTGTCCAATCAAATGCACATATTTTAAGCAAATTTCTAAGAAGAAAATATATGACTATTTTCAAGAGGTTGTAAAAAGATTACACATGGTAATTAAACAAGCGTGAAGTGGAATTTCATATGTTCCTCACTTAGCAAGCATGAATGTCAATGTATTGAATGGATTTGTCTCTGTCTTCATGCATCATTTAGCATTCTTTTCAGCAAACATAGAGGGCAGAAAGAGGGATGACATGATAATGTTCTGGATCGATTCGAACATGGTACATTGCAGTTACTCCATATATCTTAGACCTAATGGCTACACTTTACTTATAGGTCATTCTTTTTAGCGTTGGCATATAACAGGGAGTACTGCATTGTGTATTTGAATACTAATCATTTTCTCAAGCTGTTTTTGTACGTAAATGTGCATTGAAATGGGTGGAAACATGAAATATTTAATGAAGCCGGGTGGAAGGTTAGCTTCTCTCAAATATGCTATTCAACCGCCCTAAATACGTCCTATTTACATGTTTTACCTTGTTAGTTGGCAAGCTAGTCACCAATGTGTCAGCTGGGTTGTGTAACTGACAAGTTGCAATACAATGACAAAACAATGACAATATGCTGCCTCACTGTGTGACGACAGGCCTTTTGACAAACTCTTCCTCAATATGTAGCAATGATGTTTATACAATCTGTGGTCGTAACAAACGTTAAGAGTAGTATTATTGCATGCAGATGGATGTTGTATGGTGCTTTGAACTCCAGATGATATTTTACTAATAAAATACAACATCATATACAGTATTATCAGTCACTCTAGTGAATTATCAGCTCAGAAAATAGAGCATGCTCAATCCGCATCTGACAGACATGAAAAGAAAGCTATGGGATTATTTTCTTAGACAGGACGGGGAGGGAGAAAATCGGCATCATGAGAGTTTAAAATGAAAAAGATGGAATGAGGTATAATTTTGCATGCAATAATTTGGAATGAGATTATTATTTGTCTTCCAAACCTTTACACATTTCGTAATTTTTTTCACAGTTATCCCCTTGTGTATTCGGGTGTGGATATATTTTTATAAATTGGAGATCCTACATTATGGTACCACCACTTTCAGCACATGTTGGATATTCAGAGAATCATCCCTCTGTGACCGAGGAGAATAGACTTGATGGGGACGAGCCACAGCAGAGTGATCAAACATTTACATTGTTAACCAGATGTTGTTTGCATTAACATATGAAACCTGCTAGCAAGCTGGTCATACTCCACACAGTGAAAACAATGGCTTCATTTGTTAGTCAGAAGACATATTGACATTTGCAATGTCATCATACTGTATCTGCAATTATAGATCTATCTAATATTGTTTTTGCTAATGGAAATTGAATTGAATGGATTTACAAATACGACAGATCTAAACATGATTTTTTTTCTGGATCTGGATGACTAAAGTAAATTATACATTTCAGAAACAACGTACACAAGAATTTCCAAAGCAGCTAAAGTGCTGATGAAGTGTTGAATTGTAAGTGTGTGAACATACTGTATGAACAGTGACAAGTGATTACAGAAACCCATCACTGTGTGCTTTCATATATCTCCACAGTACACAGTAAATGTGGGTATTTAAATGCCAAGGCACTTAGCTCCATTTCTCTCTGGTGAAAAAAGATCTCCTCTGGGAGAGATAGACATTGTGAAGGGGAGAGAGAAGAAGAGAGGACCAGTGAAATGGAGGCAAGATGAAGCCTGGATGGGGAGAGAGAGGATGATGAGAAGAAGGGAAATGAGAGGGATTAATTGTTCACCCAGGAGAGAAAGATAACATCAGATGTTTAAAAGCCGCCACAACTAATCCTGTCATTTCTTGGACTAGAATAATGAAAATGGAAAAATTATATCTCTTGGAGAACTGGAAAGTGAGCTAATCTGTATTCCTGTAACAGGCACATGTTTGTGATTGCTAAATGGTCTACAGATTATAGTATATTGCTACTCACATGGTATCATTTTCCAGTGTAAAAATGTCCTTTTATTGGAAGTAGTGTTGCTGTTTTTCCTTCATGTTTTATTATTTCCTCAGTGATTCATTTTATTTGTATAATTCTTGATATGCTATATTTAACATAATTTGCATGGATAACGCATTGCATTTTCACTATATGCAATAGCCAGGTATTACTAGGCATTTGCATGGTTCAGATTGATTTTCAGCCAATGATTTGTACTTAATTAATACAGTATGAAAATCAACCCACATTAATTGTGTATATTGGAAAATGTGTGCATTTTTATTATTATTATTTGTATCACTGCTGCAGAAAAACATGACATTCAGGAGCTACAACACAAACAATATAGGCAAACATGGATGTCAAGAAAAGAGATAGTGTGAATTTGGTCATTTGTTGCATTTAAGAGGTTGCTGTTCAGCACCCGGCTCTCCAGTCGTAGATGTCAGCGCATTATGATAAAGGTGACAAAACATTTTCTGTGATGGATTACCAATATCAAGCTACTTTAAAGGCTCTCAAATACATCCGTATTGAAATTAATGTAAACCAGCGCTGCCCTGAAGCTAGGAAATCAATCCAAAAATATATGGTACGCTTTCGAAATCAGTTGCCAGTACCATATAGAATACAAAGTTTCCAGTTAATGGTCTAAAACATGTAAAATCATCTGCACGGTCCTTAAAATCCTGGCAGAGACCCCTCCTGCTGTTCTCTGTATGGGGCCAGCTATCTGCCCTACTTCTGTCTGTATTTGCTCTCCTATCCAAGTAGCTCTCTCTTCCTCTGTGACCCACACCTGCCGCTCTCTCCAACAGCCCCTCTACCCTTTGGGCCCGCAGCACTCCCTTCCCTCCCCTGTCATATCTGTCATAGACGTTCAGGAGCTGGTGTTGCTCCAGGCTTCAAATTTAATTTGGTTTCAATCTGCTGTAATTGCTTTGAGAGACGTCCGTGTCTGCACGTTTTTCCTCCTTTTATATCTGCTGGAAGTGTGTGTGTGTGTGTGTGCGCGTGCGTGTGTGTGTGTGTGTGTGTGTGTGTGTGTGTGTGTGTGTGTGTGTGTGTGTGTGTGTCCATGGATGAATTTGACTGAAGGTGTGTACTCATGTGTGCGCATGTGTGTAAATCCCAAACAATTGCCTGGCCACACACTGTCAATGATACACTTTGTCAAACACCAGCTGCTGTCATTGGACTCTCTGACACTTTGACAAGGCTTTTGTCAGATACCATACACTTTTTCTTTGTAGCAGAGAAGGAGGAGGAGAGGAAGCGAGGTAAATCTGCAAGACTTCACAAAATATCTGTTTGGTAACACAACATGACCTTTTAGTTGAATAACAACCCTCCTATAAGCCATGAATGTGTAACTCCTTTCATTATTCAGCAATCTAAAGTAAGAGGGAGGATGATTAAAGTAAAGGGCAAAAAAATGGACAGCAAAAATAAACTGTTTGCCCTTGAATTGCAGACCGTGCTGTGGTGAGGTGAAAGGAAGGGTGCTAAGCTGATGGACTGAGATAATATTGGTTTGTGTAAAAAATAAATCACCATCGTATGGTGTTTTATCTCTCTCTTTCCAACCGCGTCCTTTTCCCTCCTGGTGATGTCCGAATCAGTATGGCCATTTCTGCTCTCCATTGTAGACAACTACATATAACAGAAAAAATGTGACAGCTGTCCTTACAAACTCACTGATCACACATTATTTAAAGTATTTTAGATTTAATAATGCTTCGTAAAATTACCCCACCACCCCTCAAAAATCCTTTCATTTTCTCATTTGTCTCAACAACACTCGTCTGACCCTCTCCAACTGTATTTGCATCCAGTTTAAGCCTGTCAAAGGAAAGGGCACGGAGAATACAAATGTGTGTATAATTGATTGCTTGTTGATTAGTGAGGGCTGATTGCAAGTGTACAGTGTGTGGAATTAAGTTTGTGTGGGTGTAAAATGTGACCAGTTATGATTGACAGTGTGTCTTAATGTGTATGTGCATATGCATTAAACACACACACACACACACACACACACACGTCTTCCAAACACGCTTGTCTCCCAAACAAGATGCTGAGGAGTTTCAGACGCTGCCTTTGTTTTCCTGTTAATGCTGTGTGTGTGTGTGTGTGTGTGTGTGTGTGTTTTATTACATAATGTGTGTGCTTTGGCATAACTACAGTTTTTGTCAAGATGTGACACAAATAACAGATTGCTGTAGCTGAGAGTACGCAGCTCTCAGTCTCGTTCTGTTGTGTTTGTGTCGCAGAGTGTGTGTATATATCACTCTCACCTCTGATCAAGGAGACATTTGCTCTGCATCTTGATGCTGTTTCGCTCTGCTCCTCCCCACTTAGCCCGCTGAAGAGAGGGACAAAACAAGCAGGTCATCCAAGAAATCGCACACACCCTTTAACAGATGTACCAACTAAAAGAGCAGTCATGTGCTCTGTTTCTTTCTAGTGGAATGTCACTTATTTCATTTTTAGCTATCACTTGTTCCAAACAATGGGTATGCAATTTTCTCCTTTTCAGTCACTTGCAAGGTCGATGCCTCACGGACTGCTAGAGAAACAAGACGTCTGAATCTTATTTTTTTTGTAAATGGCACCTTTAGGCTCCCTTCCCCTCTCACTCTGTCTCTGTAGTCTGACTGATACCAGTGACAGCCGGAAAGGAAGGCAGCAGTTTGAGCATGTCTGTGACTATCTGTCAAACAATGGACAGTGAGCCCAACCAGCCAGACACCCACATGTCACTGAGCTGATCCTGGCCCCTGCCTGCACGCTCACCCTGAGCCCCCTGCTGGCCCCTGCATGTAGGACACTTTGCTACTTGCCAGACGTCCGGGCTGCATGTCTGTGTGGTGTTGACTCACTACGATGATCCTGCAGTGACCTTGTTTGACCTTTTCTGTCTTTTAAATGTGTGCTGGATATGTGCATTGTGACCTGGGCATACGTAAAGTAAATGATGTGATAAAGCTGTTTGTAGCATTCCTCCCATAGGAGGTTTAATTGAATCTACAGTGGTAGTTGCTCCATTGAATTAAAATGTCTTTGGCCCTGTTCTGTGATGATGAGTCTGCCACTTAGCTTCAAAGGCTCTGTGATTTAATGAGCGAAATGCATATTATTTTGTATCTCAAATGAAACAAAAAGTGCCCCAATTAGATGAAAATTAATATTGTTTTCATGGAGATACTTCAGCAGTCAGTAATATATTAGATTAGCTCATTTGCTCCCATGACATCGTTTCTAACATAATCGTATTTTGATTATATCCATTTTAAAAAGTCAAAAGTAGACTGATTAGTACACAAGAGCTTATGATCAAGGTGGATTATTTTCAGTGTAGCTCTGAAGACTGATAATGAGGGAGGTTGGCTGCTGCAGAGAGTTACTGTATTGTTCCAAAGTAAAGACAGCCGCCTTTCTTGTCCAATTGAACTACACACGCTTTAGCACAATGCTGGCAATCTTCTGTGGAAACATGGTGTTTCTGTGGGCCTGTGTGGTGTGTAGAAAGCTGGTGTTTGATTTCTAAAAGCTGGTGAGTTGCTGCTGCCGCGGGAAGGTGACAGCTCGCGTCTTCCAGATCCAGTCTCCGTGGAAACAGCAAAGTGGAGTTCGAATGCTCTGCTCTAGAAAAGCAAAAAAGAAATTGTTAACATTTCCGTTGAGGAGGGGGAAGATTATCGGAGGGTGGGGGGGGGACAAAGGCAGGGATTATCGCAGCACATGCTACAATAGCACTACACACACAGCAATTGCAAACGGGCCTGCCACAGGGGGCTTTTGATCACAGAACAAAGACAGGGTCTCCCACCCATCCATGCAGATCCCCTGTCAGAGTTGGCTAATAAGGACTACAATACCCTGCTACTAGTAGCAAACCAACCAGGGACCTGGAATTAAGGGTCATTATTTCTCCTCATTATGGACTTTAACATTGTTTGGCCACTCTGAAGAAGAGAGCCTATTCTTTTTATCATAGTAGTTTGTTACTGGAACTTGAAATGGGAAGTCATCTACGCCGCTTAGAAGAATTTGTTATAATGCAAGCTATAAAAACTTGCTGTAGGTTTTCAAGCTTCTTCCCATTTCATGCCTGCTTCAATGACGAGTTCTGTGCTATGTGAAGTCAATTAAAGATTTTGAAGTTGGTTTGTGACTGTGTTGTTGGAATTAATATGGCTTTAGAGGAGGGAGAAAGTTTGAGAGCAGTAAACTGAGACAGATGGAGAGAAATGGAGTACAGCATATGATGGCGGGATAAAACAGCCGAGCAAAGAGGAGTGATAAAAGGGATGGCGAGAGAATGAAAGGTGGTCGTGGTGGTGGGGGACGGCGGTTGCAGTGGCAAGGGTGCGAGGCGAAATGAAAGTGAGTTTGTCTGTGATGTTTTAAAATTCTGGAGTGGAAAGTCCCTCCATCTGTTATTGTGGGACGGTTCTGACTCAGTGATTTCTATGATTGGCCTTAATCCTGGCCGAGTGGAGAAGACAGAATGAAGAGCTTAAAGCAGACTGCTCTCACTCTGACAGGCTCCACTGGCTGCTGCTGCTGCTGCTGGTGGGACTCATTGGTACGCTCAGTGTGCTGCCCCCTAATGGACCAACTGCTGCACGACAATGCACCTCTCTGCACTTCTACAAAACACTGAGCAGCGCTTACGGCTATGACACAGTGGTGACATTTTGATGTAACATGAATAAGTCAGTAGCCATTAAAAACTGCAGTTTTCATTGAACTTTTGCTTATTTGCAATGTCTTTGATGAATATGACCTCATACGGTTTCATACACCAGGAAGCAGTCTTTTGGTCCCCAAGGTGACTTGAGCGTTCCCAGAAACCGAGCTGAGGGGGTCATTTGGAACATGTTGAGTACCTCGATTCAAGGCTGCAATCACATGTACAGACTGCGTCGTGTTTTCTCAAGTGCCCTCTCCCTCAAACACGCGCATTGTAGGGCTGTTTTGGAGTGTCCCTACAGATCACACAGACAACAGTGTGGTGTGTCGAGTGCCCTTTAAGTTAATGCTCAGTGGAAGGGCCTAACAGGCTGCAGCAATCAGGCGGCCCGGTGTCGAGTTGGCACTCACCACAGCATGACGCCGTCCGTCCCTTGTGTCCTGTCATTCCCCTAGAAATAACATGACTTCGAGTGATTAAACTGCTCCCCTCTGGAACGGAGCAAAGTGAACAGTTATGAATATTAAAGATCCTAATCGCCTCATGCTGAGCTTTTTTTTCTCATTTTTTTTTCTGCTGTCTTTTTGCTCTGTGAGTTCACAGTTAGGGAGCGCGGCTATTCGCTGTCAGGGCTCTTGGGCAGTGGAGCCATCACGAGGGCTGTACAGCCTGCAGTTGAGCTGTTTGTAGAATTACACTATCACCATTATTATGTACAGTGTTTGCGTACACGACGGGCTCCATTGGGTGTTGGTTAAGGCTGCAGATGGGGAGGTACTTCACATGCTCCTATCCATTACATTGTTGTGTTTATGGTTCTTGACCTTGCCTTAAGGCTCGCTGACAAATGACCCAATGTGATGCATTTTCTGTCAAGGTTACAATGACAACAACATTAGAGTGCCATGCTCATGTTGTCAACTCTTCTGGGGTCTTTGTGCCTGTGTGCTGTAGTGTTATTTGCTGTGTTGTGTGGGCCTGTACTGAGCTTATCTGTGCTGTACTGTGCTGATCTCACTCTGCTCATCCAGTGTTCTAAGCTGCTTGGGCTCCAGCCACCAGCATAGATGATATATCCCTGCCCCCCACCTTCCCACATCTCTCACTCTGATTCATTGGCTGTTTGTGTTGCCCATCCATCTGGGCCAACACAGAGGAAGGAAAGACACATGAAGACACATGGCTGTTTTGAAGCAGGGGGACTGCATTAAGCTGCTAGGGAAGAGATAGGGTCCTAGAGAAATGGTGGCCTACCAGGGAGAGAGGGAGGAAAAATACCATGGGAGAAGCAGCTGGAGAAACAGAGAACTGAAAAAAAGACACGTGGGTTACTCAGGGGGAGAGAAATGGATTTTCTAAAAGGACAAAGTAGAGATTCTTACTGACAGATTAAATGCCGAGAAAAAGACTGAGCCAAAGGGATGAAAGGGTAGCTAGATCAAAGATCATGACAGAGGGTTGAGGAAAAAAACAGTGGAAACTGTTCAAACAAATGCAACTTCTTTTTTCATGTCCTCAAAAACAACTTTGCATATTATAAAAAATGGCTTTAATTTTCAGGCTAATCTCTAAATGCTGGAAATGCAATGAGATTATTGTTCAGCTGCTCAGTGTTTATCCCTAATTGAAAACTGTAGTGTTGATAGTTTCATCAAGAGATTACCACAATGGTGCTGCCCTTTAGGAAGACTGACCCTCTTTTATGAAACTAAATTACTGTCTTTTCTAATGGACTCTTTGGTAATAATTTAAATGGGATAATTATATCCTCGTTTCATTGTTTCAGTTTCCTAATGTCTCATTCGGAAATTAAATAAATCTTATCGTTGTTATTTAATGCTTGTTCAGGTGATTAAAAGCACAATGCAAAAGCATAATGACACAAACGACTTGAATGAATCCACATTTTCAAAAATTGGGTTAGTGATATCACAGTATGTACATATTTGAAATCATTATGCTCCCCGAACGTCCCTATACACACTGCTAGAGCCTGGAATGATATTCTGGGCCTGGTCTGTGTTTAAAAGGAGGTGGAGCAGTATTGTGTCTGTGTCTCTATGAGTGGGATGGTCAGCTGAGATGAGGTGGGCTGGACTCTCAATAGAAATAGGACAGCTTATAGTATAATGAGAGTTTATGTCTTGTGTGTTTTTGGTAGATAAAACGCCTCCAGTGAAAAGGGACTGGTTCCTTCAGTGTGGCTCCACAAATGAATGAGCTCATACTGTAGCAGGAGTCTAAATAGGGTTAGTAATTTCAGGGCCCTGGCCCCATGGGACTTTACAGCTGATCACACTATTCTGGGACAGGAACAGGACAGGAAGATCGCCCCCTAGAGGCCCGGAAAAACCTAGATGCTGAGGCACGAGAGGGAGGGCTGTAGGGAGGGAGAGAGACGCTAAAGCTTCACCATATTTGCCACTTGGATGACTTCCTATAAGAGAAGCCTATGTACTTTAAGCTTCTTCAGAGATAAACCTAAGGTATATCATGGTAAATAATGTTCGACTACTAAAGCACACTTTTAAGACAACATCAGTGGCTAGTGGTGTTTGATACTAGTCGAGAATACTAATACTAGTAGAGAATATTGAGTTTCAGTCTATACAAGGCATGGTGTTCAGACATTTCAGTTGCCAACGTAAAGTCAATCAAACCATTTGTCTTGAACTGTATTGTAATGCAACTGTGACACTAAGAACTTGACAGCAGCTAAAGCTACGAATCAGCAAACATTACCTTTCTAGCTAATGTCTGCCTACAAACATGGACAGTATCATGCTGATTTGTTGGCAAACAAACCAGGAGAAAGTACACATGGCTTAAAAACTAACCCTGTAAATGTCAAGATCAGTCGGTATGGATTTGCACTGGTGTGTATCTATTTCAGTACCACTGATGATAATGGTCGGTGCCTTGGCGTGTTACTTGCACATGTTTGTTTGCATAGTATCTCAGACTCCTTTCAGCTTAGCTGTCAGTCAAACAAATACTCCTGTATATATTATCACCTCAGCAATATGTAACAATGCTTTTGGCCAATGGTCATCCAATTCCCTCATTTAATTACATATTTATATTGATACAATTCTCAAGTGTCTCAAATGTTAATAAGTCCATTGTTTTTTTAAATAATGCAGATACCTCCCATTATAACTTTGTAACCAAAGCCAATTTTGAGAAACAATTTGCAGCTTCTCAAAACATTTAACAATTGTGTGTAACTGATTTACCAAGTAGCAGTGTACAAGCAGTTGTTGGCTTGTTGTGCAATACTGTAATTTGGACTGATTAAGGAGGACAGTGTTTTTCGGTTTGGCGCTCCCTAATCCTTTGAATTATCCAGCTAATTTACAGCTGTACCCGTTTTTGTAGGGAACAAGGTCACCGCCATATTCCCATCTGTTTGTCTGTCTCTCTCCCACATATGCACAGATATACACACAAATCAATGTCCTATTGACTTCTAACACACACAATGCTGTTTTTTGTGTTTCCTTGTAGAAACTGGCCAGGGAGGCGGAGCTGCTTCAGAAGGAGCATGTATGGCAAGACGGTGTGACGGTAAAGTAGGACACCCACTCCTCTCCCTCCTTCTCCGAGATCTCTTCCTTCTTTTTTCCTTTTCCTTTCCAGGCTATTTTATTTGTAACTCTTTGATGACAATGTGATCAGCATCACAGAGACAATGTGGTAATAAAGCCTAATTTTATACAAGTGGGAAAAACAATAATACACACAAACACAGTCCTACATGTACGCACACACACTATAATTGCTTACTCTTGCAGTTGTTATTTTAATAGTCTTCAGTATTATCTAAGAGCCTTCTGTCTGTCTTATTTCACAGGATACAGCAAGTTGAACATTGTATTCTCGTGCAGCTGACCTTTAAAACACAAGAGATCCTCCGCTCTTGAAATCAAAAAAAAAATATGGAGAAATGGTATTACTGTGGTCTGTGTGTTTGACTGTGTGTTTGACTTTGTGTTTCACTGTGTGTTTGACTGTGTGTTTGGGAGCTTGCGTGCTCCACTGACTCTCAAATTTGCAAACACTCAAATGCCCCATGAACATGCATGCATACTGATGCACACACACACACACACACACACACACACACACACACACACACACATATATATATATATATATATATATATATATATATATATATATATATAGCCTCACCCGACAGATACACATGCACAATCCCTACTGTCATATCCTGTGTCTCCAGGGAGACGAGCTCGCTGTCATGGTACACTTCCCACAAATGGATTTTTAACCCAGCGCCTCCTGGGGGATATTTGAGAAAAGGCTTTAACTGATTTAAAACGAATAATTATGAGGCCTACTTCCCTGCAAAGTCCATTTTTATTCATGGTTGCTTACTCTCTGGAGCTGTAGTCTTCGGGTGGCTGGGCTGCACCCTTCCCTCCCTGCTGGTCCGAGGGAGGGAGCTGCAGTGCGGCTGTCCCTTCATCTTAGGACAGAAGGAAGTTGATGCCTGCTTCTCCCTGCCCGGCTCTGATGCACCTCGATCGGATGTGTAGCCAGCCATGCAGGAAGTGGAGCCTGGGTCACAGTGACCACACACAGCACACCTGTTCATAAGTAGCTGCATCCAATATGGCATCAATACCTCCTCAAGTGGAAAAGCCAGCATTCTCTTTAATCCAATCGCCCCCGCCAAAACCCCTCTCTCCCTCTTTTCCTCCTTTCTGTTTTTCTTTTCTTGTTTCCATCTTTCTTTCTGCCCAGTCACCAGCCTCACACCCACCCTTACCCCCTGCACCTCCATCACCTTCATATACCTCTTTTGTTATTTGTATGTGTCTTTAATCAGGCATGAGAATAGTTGGAATATATCATATTTTTGCAAATACTGCAAAAATAATCCTAATGGTTCTCCTCTATTAATAATGTATTGGAGCTGATTTCATTTGCCTTTATAATTAGGCCAGGTAATGAATCTCAGCAGGGGCGACTGTGAAACCATTAAAAAATCTCACAAATAGGTGGGGGTTGGGGGGAGCAGTAGAGGTAGATATACCACATCCTTGCAAAAAGATTTTTCCTGTTCGTAGATTTTGTGCTTTCCTAATTTATCTTTAGGTGAGCACTCTGCTGACTGACACTCTAATTAGATTAGCATGCTCTTTGGGCATATTAGGAGAAATGCGTCGCATCTTAAACTAGCGGGTGGAGCAGTCTGTCAAATGAAGAGAATAGGTGTTTATGCATGAGTGACGGTGCGTTTTGATAGAATTTCTGAGTGGATGAGTGGGTTTGTGTGTGTGTGTGTGTGGGGGGCTGGGGGGTAGTTTTTGTTTATCGGCGAGCAGGTATTTATTTGCATGTGTTTATTAACGGTAGGTTCAGTACCTGGCCCAGCCCATCTGCTTGCCTCACCAAACTGGTGACATCATAGAAACTCAATGATACGCCTGTTCCTCATAGCGGCTGCCATCACAGCTGTTACCGTAGCAATGGGAAGACCTCACTCTTCCCCTCGCTCTCTCTCGCACACACACATTCAAGCTTTTTCTTGCCTAAACTGCAGAGCCAGTTTTCTGACCATCCCAACTGCTGGACATTATGGATGTCAAAATGTTGATCGTAACAACTGTTGTGATGGTCGTTCAGGGTTTTAGATCCATTGGCATGAAATGGTGTGTGAAATGGACATTAAAGTGTTGGATTGCCGCTGATTTCTCAAGGTCAGGTGCCCATCCCTCTGTGACACTCGACTATTGTGTTGGCACGAGAGTCATCCCAAGGCGACACAGTCATTTCAGTGCTGCTTTGCAATTCTCATAGGTAGGAGGGAGAACAACTTCAGAGACAAATATCAAACTGAAAATTGGGAGCTAAAAAGCAGAGCTCTGTGAAACCTTTCTGGATAACATCAGCATATCACTCATTTCTATTTTTTCTCTTTCATAAAGAGGTTATGACTCAACTTGATTTAGGTCCTATGGCTTTGACCCAGAACCTGAAGTTTGCAATTTTTAGGTAATATCTAAATAAACAGCATACATCCACAGTTAGAAGGTCTACACAGAAACACACATTTACAATAATACAATTGTGTCAACACAGTAAGGCAGCCAAAGTAAAGTAAACTATTTCCTCACTTAAGAGCGAGCTGTTCTTTCCATTTTCTCGACTCTTATGAGTTTGATGTCATGTGGTTAGTGGCCACATAAGGTAGTAATCCAAACTTCAGGCACCAGATCTTCAGCTTGCCAGGCAGCATGGATCTGTTGATGTCATTGATGATTTCCTGCCTGAGCTTGTGTACCTGATACTGAAGTGTCCTTCAGTTTTGAGTTGTACTATCTTCCTAGATTTTTGATTGGTTTCTCTGATACTGTTGGAATTGATGTGGAACCTATGTTCTGTCAGATTGTCTGACATGCTTCTTGACTTTGGTTGCTTGAATTTCATTCTGGCCTCGGTCAAGCTTCCATAGAAGCCGTCTGATGCAAGGTGCTGTTGTTGTCATGGTTGTCATGTCATCCATGTATGCCCTGATGGACGGACTCCAGACTTAAGCAGCTTAACACCCACTACCCACTTGGAGGCCCTTATGATGATTTCAATGACCATGGTGAAAACCAGTTGGGAGATGGTACACCCTGCCATTATGCCAATCTCCATGTAGTGCCATGTGGTGGTAAAGTCTGACGTTGTAAAACAGAACTGCAGATCTTGAAAATAGGCCTTGACTAGGTTTGTGATGGTCTCAGATATCCTGAAGAAGTCAAACGATACACAGAGGAAATTGTGAGGTACAGTTATGAACACGTTGGCAAGGTCAAGGAAAATGACATGCAGTCTGGATTTCGTGCCAAATCATGCTGGTGTGTTTGAGGCATCCAGAGAACCATGGGATACCCGCTTTTTGGACTATTGTGTGCACAAGGTTGTTTCTCTCCGGATATCTGGTCATCCTCTAAGCCATGACTCTGAAAAAACTCTTACCCTCTACATTGAGGAGAGCGATGAGGTGGATTCGGCTGATATCCGTGGATTCCTTCTCTTCTGTTTTATGCTTTGGATATGATTCCCTTCTCCCAAGCCACACTCTTTAATCTCCACTGAAAGTAAAGAACATCAGGAGCACTCTTGTATAGTCAAAACATAACTGCCTGTTCCACCTCCCTACATTTTGAAGGATTGATGATCCATCTGGTGATCTGGTTGTTCGTTTGGTGGGATATCCGATGAGCTGTTTGCACTGGCCTCTCGTTATCTGCATGCATTCTTTCCAGATACTCGGCAGATATTTCATTGAGGTTTTCAAGTGGGCTCCTACTTTCATCAAGGCTTCGCTGAATGGGCCCAACTGTCTCTAGTAGTATCAGCGATGCAGAATCACCCCCCTCTGCATCTGCCTAGTCAGCTTAATTGGTAGACAAAATGGGGTCTTATACCCTCAGCTAGAACCAATGGCTACTCTGCTCTCCCACCCCTGATATTTCCTTGGTGGAATGGTAAAGGGCTTGTCTGCTCATCCCTAGGTCCCTCATCAGTCTCATCAGTTAATGTTGCCATGAATCCCCAACATCCAACTTCTTCTGGGCAGGTCTTTGCTCTCCAACCCTACTGTTCTGCCTCCGCTGCAAGCTCTGTATCACAGTTTCTTTCTTTAAAAGGCTTTCTACACAGCATCCTCCCATGGGACTACGAGCTCCACAGATTACACAGTTTATTTTAAACAGTTCAGTTTTATTTATTTTTTTCTGGGAATGAACGACAACAAAAACATCGGCTGTCTGCCAAATTATTATTTTAAACATCTGTATCGGCTCTGAATTTCACAGTCGGTGCATCCCTAGAATACATTCAACTTTTTCATGATAAAACAGCTTCTTTACATTTGTAATGTCATTGTGGATACAGTTAATAACAGTTAATATATCAGTTAATATTTTTTTTTCTCACTGATCACAATGTAATTATGACTCATGAATGCATTTACAGAATCTTATGGATTCTCTGTTGAAATGGGTTGCCGTGCATTGTTTAAAGAGACAGCTGAAGAGTTTTACAGATGCCTCTTTAATGTCTCTGCATGCACTTTGAATGTATGATAAATGGTAAGCTTGGCCTAGTTTAGCTCAACTCACGCATGTGTGTGGGGTTCGGAGACAATGACTAATGCTGAGGGTTTAATACTTCGTAATGTTAGCCTACGGTTAACAAATCATTTTACAAGGACAGAATAAACAATATCCCCACGATTACATAATCATCAGAAATACTTTGTACTACTGTATTAAGCAATTATATTACACCATAAACTACATTCAAAATATCTTGGTTAGTAAAATTAGTAACTTTAGCAATATGTGAGTTTACAAAGTCTAGTTTATCTTTTAATATACATCCATCTTTGGAAAACTTTAAAGCACCTAAAATCAATATTTGATATAAAAAGAATGGATCATATGAATACTTGTATGTGAATAGGGTCGTTAGTAGTAATCAATTCACATAGAATTAACACTTGACTTCACTATCTTCACTACACTCTATCTTGATTTACAGCTTTTTTTAGCTAATTGCTTTGATTTTTCTGCTAATTTTACAAAATGGAAAATTGTTTCTGTTCAGCATAATTTTCAAACTAATTATAAGATCAACAAAACATTATCAGCAACATTATCATCAATCAGTTGTTCAACCACTCATCTCCCATCATATACCGGCTACAGATGATGACCGATGTCACTTAGCTGAAAGAGGGTTGACATGAAGTGCAACACGTTGGACCAGAGACACAAGATTGGATGAAAGAAAGAACAGAGATTGTGGAGATCGGAGGAAGACCTGTACTTTTCATCAGATTGTGATGTGGCAGCTGCTGTACGTTTGGAATGCATTAGTACTAATAGCGGTGCCATTAGGGGAGAGAGAGGCACTCTGTTGATGGGTTACCATGATGAAACCAGGGAGAGGGGGTGACAAAGAGAGGCATGGAGGGAGAGAGAGGTGTAAGTGAGAAAGCAAGTGACTGAGAGGAGAAGGCATAAGAGACAGAGAAAACGGGAAACAGAGATGGAGCCATCTTCCAGGCCATTTACTGCAATCATCACTCTCTAATCAATCAAGCCTTTCATCATAGGACAACACAATCTCTCCTTTTCTTTCTCTTTTTCTCCCTCTGCCTCTTTTTCTCTTCATCTCCACTCAGCTACCCACTCTCATACATAACACAGTAGTATTCATGTGACCTCTTTCTTGCTCCTCACACATGTATGTTCATTTGGTACCTTTTGTAATACCTAAAAATAGTATTCACACAGCCTACAGTGTTCGCCTCCCCACTGCCAACAGCTTTTGCTTTTCTTATTCATATTCTGCCAATTTCTTTGATTATTTACTGTAAATTCTTTAGTGGGCATGCATCATTTGCAGCTACATTTAGTTAGTATTTCAGCCACATTTACTGCCCTGATGTCCCAATAGGTCCCCTAGGAGGTGTAACATGACCTTAAGTGCTAGGGGTACTAGCTAGAGTTGCAAGGGTTTGTTCACTTGACCAAGTTTGGCTCCTTTTTATAATGCCTCTATTCGAAATAATTGGCCCTTCAGAGGAAATGAGTGAGAATCATTGTGTCGACTCTCAGCCCAACCCTCGAAGCTACCAGCTCCATTAGCCACAGAATACATTAGTCGTATGAGGGCTGCCTTTGACAGATTTAAATTCTGATTCTGGTAAAATAGACATGAAATGAAGGGGTGTTGTTTCATCTCGCTCTACTCTCAACATGTTAATTTTTTTAACATAATTCTTCCTTTTTTTGTCATTTCGAAAAGTTGCTAAATCCCTGTTTTCATCACTCACTGGGTTCACTGAAACAGACAGCAATTGACCATTTGTCCAAGCACATGCATTTTTTGTATTTGTTATCAAATCCTTTCCTGCTGAATTGTGACATGTTTCTTCTTCCCCCTACTGTCATTAGTTAAACTGAATCAAATGGATGGATACAGGAATAATTGGCAAGGTAGTGGTGTTTTATCTGCAGTTGATTCATATTTATGTTTAGGTTGTTTTTTTGTTCTTTTGGTACTGACCATCATGTTAATCACTGACCTCATTTTATCTGTTCTGTATGTATGACCTAAATTTAATATCTGGCCCTCATTTGTAATGCCGTATGCATACCTTCTAAAGCAGAAGAAAAAAATGGAATTGGTTTTGCCAATCATCATGTGTCGGCACCACAGCTACCAAAACTGAAAAGGATGTACACAGTGTAGGCACGAGAGGCAGAGGTTGGAAATATAGCATTATGTGAGCCCTTTTTTTTAAACATATACACAGTGCTTATTTCAAACACGGAGCAGAGCCATGCGGCATAATCACAAATAAACTGCATCTATTTTCATTGTGAGCAGTTTTTTTTTTCTATTCCTTATGGCTGCGCTTAGACAGACTGCTTACAGCCTGCCGAGCACGTAATGGAACTCATAAACAGTGTTATCACTGAATCCTGAGCCATGGAGCGGACTTCCATCTGCTCGCCACTGGAAGGGAAAGAAATGAGGAGGGGCTTGGTGAAGAAAAAAATCCTACAGTGTACATTTAGCAGAGTTTCCTCCCTATCAAATGTATGTGATGGTGTGGATGCCTCAGAAACTGGATTGAGCTCTACCTGTGCTCAATACTGAAACGCATGTGTGGATCAAGCATGATCTGATCAATTGATGAATTAGTATTATGTCAATACAGACTACTTTAAACTGGACTGCAGCTCCTCCTTCCTGAGCTCTCCTGTCATCTCCTCTCATGGAGCTTTCCCTCACTTTCTATCAACTGCTGCTCTACTCATAGCTTTGATGAGGCTTTTGGTTGCTGTGGTGACCCAGTAGTCTGGTAATTTCAGCTTCTTGATTGCAGACCATTGTAATTTGCTTAAGTGGTGCTCTCCAAGGTAGAAATGTCCTTTTCTCTGTTTTATGTTTTTTTTCTCTACCGCTCGCTCTGTTTCTCCATATCTCTAATGTTACTCTGCTGCTTCAAGACCTCTTGAAAACTCATGCTGCTCTACTTTCGAGGAGGGGGACATTGGCAAAGTCTGAAATGACTCAGAATGGAAGAATCACTGAAGTACGGGAGCAGGTAATGAGAAACGCGAAGATAAAAAGAGCACAGAGAAGAAGAAAAGTTCAGGTGTGTCAGTAAGCCTTCAATCAGCAGCAGATTGGCCAACTGTGATGCAGCATGCTAGCCAGGAGGGTTGAGAGAGTAGCCTCCATGTCTAAATCCTACTGATCGATCCCCCTGCCTCACAGGAGATGGGAATCAATAGTGAGAGAAATCCAGCGGGCCTTGATTTTCCCCTTTCAACACATGGCCAACACCCATGAAATGTTATTTTTAAGGCCCTTCTGGTCAAAGCAGAGAGCAAAACAGACTGATTTGTTTATTGTATTGTATTTTTTGTTTAACTGTATTTCAATAAATTCTCATGTAGACATTGACACATATTGTATTAGAGCTGATAGCTTAGCTTAGCGATACATTGATTTGTTTGAGAGAAAAATGAATCATTAAACATTACTTTTGGCCATTTTGTGCCTTTTGTTAAAGTTCACAGTAGATATGACAGGAAATGAGGGGAGAGAGAGATGGGAAATGACATGAGAACAATAGCAGTGGTTCCCAGCTTGAGGGCGGATAATGTTGTTCATGGCCTGTGCCTTAAACCCCCTTTTCACTAACGTCAGAAATGTAATGTGACGATTATTCATTCATCTAGGCCCAATTAAAAGGAATGTTTACAGAAAAAAAAACTTTATATTTCCTGTCCGAGGCTTCCTTGTGTTCCAGCCTACCAAGGTGTACCATGAAAGAGATGCATCTGAGTGGGCAGGTCGTCATTTTGTGAGTGGTGACAGGCTGCTTTTGCTGTAGCAGAGGGGAGATGTCTGCTCTGGTTATAGTGTTTACTCTGTCTATTCTGTCCCTGTTGTCCTTGGTGCCCGTCCGCAGATATCTTAAAGCAGACTTCCCTTTGTCATTTGAATGTTCAAATCACTGTGAGGGACAGCAAGGCATCTGATGGAAATGATTACGGGGTCGAAAATAACAGGTTACCTTTGGTCGGCGTTGATTGTTGATTGGCCACTCTCAGCCAGCCGGAGTGGGGGCTTCTCAGGACTATATGGACTAGCAGTGGTAGAATTGTTGAAAAACATCAGTGAAATGAAAAGCTGTATTCAACCCTCTAGGAAAAATGGAACCTGGAAACCTATCACACATGTATGTGGAGCTCCAGTGTCATACCAGGCTGCAGTGTGATTGGACAGGGACTGAATACCAGTTTGTTTGTGATTGGTCACCCCGGCTACAGATGCTGTAAAAATGTTAGACGTGGATAATTGCATTTGCTTTATCAAATCCCTCTGGAATCCAATGATAGCGTTAATATTGCCATGGCCTGTTTATCTTATTTGTCTTTATTTGGTGTTACAGCACCTCTTTCCTGCTTCCCCTCTGTTGATCAGATTGGGGCTTGTTTGGGAGGTGTTGGCATGCGTGTGTCGTGTTGGATAGGCTTTTTATCTGGTACTGTGTCCATGCAGTGTGGTGATGCTATCAGCATTTAAACCTGCTCCTCAATGGAGCCCTGTCAGCCAACAATAGAGAGCAGCATTACCCAGAGTGCAGCAGGACAAAGCCTTCTTTCGTTATCGGAGGATTGGAATATTCACAGACTGATTTAACTGCTTTTATCAAGGGGAAGTGTCAGACTCTGAAAGAAAGAGGGCGGAGAAAAAGAGAGGGAGGAAGGAAAAAAAGAGAAATACAGGATTATTTGACCTGCAGCATGTTTACAGAGACATTTATAGAGCAGAAATTGCAGATTCATGGGTGAAATTGGGGGCATGAAATGTAACCATGGCATACGTAACCTTAATATTTCTTTAAATGTTTTCTTAATTTCTTCTTTCTAATTGTCCTCCCTCTTTCTGTGCTCCTTCACTCCCGCTTCTATCTCTTTGGTTGCTGCCCATCTTTGTGAGTCTTTGAAGTGAGTGTGCAGTTAGGAGGCACAACGCTCTGTCTGAAGAGTAGCAAGACATTGATGAGATGTGCATGGAGAAATTCATTTACTTTGCTGAATTTGCCCTGTGTATTGGAGCTTTAATCTGGGGGCACATTTGTTTATTGGCATACAAATGAACATCTGCATGGAGCTATGCTTGGACGCCATGGTCTCAGCAGCTCCCTAATCGCTTGAAAGCCTGGAGATGCAGAGCATGCCAATGAGAGAGCGAGAGAGTGAGAGAGACAGAGCGAGAGAGAGAGAGGCAGCCGCGCCCAAGGCCTCCGTCATGCACTCCTTTATCTGAGTTTCACTCTAGCTCAATAGCTCTCTCTCTTTCAGGCCAACAGTTTTAATTTCCAGTTTGCTGGTTGGTTCTTTATTGACTTGACATTATAAAGAGGCATATTGGTAACCTTCAGGGGTTAACTTTTCAAATCAGAAAAAAACAACACTATAAAGGGTAAAGCAGGGACTCCCAAGAATCAACTGCAACAAGTTGTGTTCAAAGATGTACTATAAAAGTAAAGAAAACATTATTTAAAAGTTGGATGTAATTCTGTTACTGTATTTTTGTTTATAATTGTTCCCATTCTTGTTTTCTTTTATAATTGTTGCCAGATGAGTTTATTTACCTGAACAATGATGATGAACATCTTGAAAATGGGGGAGATGCAGTAGTTTTAATGGACAAATTTAGGTCTGAAGTCAATTAAGTGTAGCAACACACAATGTAATAATTTAAATGTAATAATGCTCTTAATGTAATATTCAGCATATAATGTATAGAAGACCATGAGCGCATAACATAATGTAATAAATGAATGCATTATAACACAAATTATTACATTATAAAATAAGCACCATAAAAAGTTGAATTCAGTGCATACTGTAATTATTAATCTTTAATAGGAGTACTCTCCTTGTCTTCTTAAAGTATTGGAACACGTCTAGTTTTGCGTGAAAATGTAGAGTCCTTAATTTAAAGCAACTGGACTTTGTTTGGTCAGAGAACATTTTCATCAATCAGTTTAATCAATATTTCAGAAATTGATGAAGCCTCTTGAATGTGTGACAGAATCTTGTGACCTGGACAAATGAGAACCTTTACAGAAATGATACTGAATTTAATACACCGTTTGATTCTTATCATGTGAAGTAATTGTTCCATACATAATGATTCCCGTTACTTTAACATGCCTGTTTAATTAATCTCAAAACCTGTGCACATAAGAACCAGGTGCATGGATGTGATACCTGCACACAGAACAGTATCCGAAAGCGGTATTTTAAAAAAAATCTTAAAAAAAATCTTATCAACTCCATTTGGACATTCTAGTTGCTGGATCCCACATTTAATTCCAGGTACAATTTAGGTAAAAGTATAAATATTTTTTGTCTAAATACTTTCTTTAACCTTTCTGTGAATAAGTAATATGCACACACCCAGTAAAGGATAGGATTTAATATCCTGAGAATCAAAAAAGCTCCACCAAAGAACAAGAATTCATATTTTATTCACAAGATACCCCGACAATTCAAGATCAAAGTGGTTAAAGGGTTTTCAGATCCCTGACAAATTTCTACATGTCTATGATTAATTTACCTCTGTTTGAAAACCATTATTCACAAGCTCACGTTTTAACACTTGTGCAAACCTGTAGACCTTATAAACTAAAGGAAATGAGCTGAAAGAATTTGTTTCTGATGGCGTATTGTGATTTCAATTTGACATGTCTCCTTTCAGTATGAATGCCCTTGTGCATATATTTCCTTTAAATTTCATTCTCCTGATGAAATTGGATGCCAGTCATTTAAACATACGTAGATTGTAATGCACCTGTGTGTTGTGTGTTCACCGAAGTCAAAGTGTACGAGTATGTGCTTAGCCTGAAGGATTTCATTCCCTCCTCTTACCCGAGAGGTCTCACAAGCCAATATGGCCGAGTGTTTATCTAGTTCGAATGCCTTGAGTTTCATACCATTTGACATGTAGAGATGGGATATAAGGATGCTGTGGAAATAGAAAGACAGAGGGGGAGATAGGTAGAGACATGAGAAGAGACTTGAGTGGGGGAGATAAGAAAAGGAGTTAGAACGTATATAGCTCCATAACAGGTTAGCTTCGAACTTTACGTAAGCAGTTCTTCTCTGCAGCAAAATCACATTGTTTAGTTTTTCCTCCTTTATTCTGGTTGCATTTTCACATTAAGTGAGCTGTGTGTGTGTGTGTGTGTGTGTGTGTGTGTGTGTGTGTGTGTGTGTGTGTGGGTGTGTGTACCTTATGGGCTGATGTGTGTGGGTTAATGAAGAGCAGTAAATGAAATCCTTTATTGTGTTTGATATAATGTCAGCTTCCATTAGGGAAACTGGGGCTACGAATGATTGCTAGACTATCGAGGCCAGGAGAGGGGTGCGGTGCGTGTGTGTGTCTGTGTCTCTGTGTGTGTGTGTATGTGTGCGTTTCTGCGTGCTTGTGTGCACACCCCAGGGCACGGCGGAGGCACAGAGTGTGTTCTGTAATTATAAAATCATTAGCAGGTGTCCAGAGGAGATATGAATATGACTGTAATCTGTCCCCACCCATGATGGAGTGCTTGTCTCACATTCAAATGTCAGCCCGTCTCAGCCAGTCCATCGAGAGATCTCACACCTTCAAATTCAAAAGATTTAGTCCCAGCGACCACACTCCGTCATTTACATGTACCCCTACATATGACAGCCTTTATGTCCAAGCCATTTTTCAATCACATATTGTTACCCTGTGCGTTACCAGATAAATCATCTGTCAAGGTCCTATGCACATATGATGACATTTCTGGGCTTTAAAGGTTCCGACCTTCACTTGAGCATATATTTTGAAGTTTAAATGTATAACTACAAGCAATGGATGACATTAAAATAACAGCATGTAGCGATGACAAGAAAACACGCTGGCAGAAGAACATCCTCATAGTCCGACAGACTGACAGGCGTACAGACAAACAAAAGATAGGCCGGCATGTATCTGGGTAGACATAAAAACGAGCAGACATTGTAGCCCTGGCGAGGAGACAAAGTCACATTGTAATCTAGAGCAGAGGGGCTGTTTCTATAGCAACAGTAGGCATCTAACCTACGCGCCGCTGCTTTTGCTGAAATCTGAAATTGGTGAGAGGAGACTGGTATTGAGGATAGAGAGATTGGGAAAGATGAAGATAAGACAAGGCAGGGTGGAGGAGGAGGAGAAGGAGGAGGAGGAGGAGGAGGAGAGATGTGGCAAAGGGAGGAGAGAGGAAGCAGATCGAGATAAGGGTGAAGAGAGCGAAGGAGATGAGCGGAGGAAGATTGATGTAAGGGAGGGGCTGGAGATCATCACCTGACCTCAGTGTTTGTCTCCTGTTTGGAATTTGTTGGTCCACTCAGCATGATAGATTTAATTTACTGATAGCACTTTGTGTCAGTGGGAATTTCTCAGACTTTGTATGTGTCTTTGCGTGTATGTGGTGTGTGAGCGCATACACCTGGCCTTGTTTGTGCACTCGCTCTGTGTACATTCACAAGTGTGTACATGCTGTATATGAGGTTCTGTAAGCATGCAATTATGCATTATATATGTGTGTGTGCAATAGCAGGGTGGAGCTCGGAGAGCGAAAGATGAATGTAGGATAATTGCTAGCTTGGTGTTGTATCAGATGTGTGTTTAACCCAGACCCCGAGCCCATAGAGACCTGTGACCAGCCGCAGCAGATGGCCATGCCACCCCTGGGGGCTGCTCATAGGGTCATGGTGGCCTAGGACTCGTCCACATGGCGCCACCTCTTCTGTGCATGTCTGGGTGGTGTCAGAGTGTGTGGCTGGAGGCAGAGGTTGGTGCGCTCATGAGTAGGATCAGTGTAACTCTAAGTGCTTGTGTTATTATGTTTAGAGATCTTATTTTCATCATATTACAAACAATATAACAAGTATAATTTTGTATGTGACTATAATGGTTAGAAAAAGATTATTATTTTGCTTAGTAGTACTGTAGGTATTATAATGAATACTATTTTCAGTCCAGTAAATAGCATTGCTTTTCCTACCTGATATGTAAAGGGTAAGGGTGCAGTCTTGTAAACACAGCTGTCCAGCTGTGTAAACAGACATTATACCAATGCCAGATGGGTGACGGATAAAAAGAAAATAGCATCAAATGTTTGAGAAAGGTGTTTGGCGCCATCAGAATAGCTTCAATGCTTCTTTGTAAAATATCTACTTTGTGGAACTGGAGGGATAACATAGCAAACATAATTCACACAATTTCTATACTCATCAAACCATCCGGGGACCCTTGTGCCCTGTATGAAAGCATCTGCCTTCATTTTGGATGTTTCTCTTTTCATTTATTCAGGTTTTTTCATTTGATTTATCACATACCACTGTATATACACCACTGTATATTGTATTATTTGCAATAAAAAGAAGTAATAAGGTACAAAATAACAACGTGCAACCATGAAGTGTTAGCAAGGGCTAGTACAGTGTTGGACCTCTCTCTAAACTCTCTTCGGTACTGTGTGGCATGTTTTTTTGAGTGTATTATTTGTTTCTGTAAAGCTGCTGGACGGTGTCCCTCGGGTTCAAGGAACTCAGCGTTTATTTACAGGAAGCAGTCCTGAATAATGAGTTGTAATGCCGCAGTAGTGAGAGTAAACTCTTTAGAAGCGAGGGACCAGTCTAAGCAGGACTGGGCTCCAGATCAATCCTGCTGGCAGACACAACAACACTGTTGCTCTGCCACAGTCTCGCTCGCTCTCTTTTTCTTCTCTCTCTGCAGAGGCACAGGCTATTTTTAGCCCTGGCAGCTCTTTCCCCACTGCACCCACCGCCGCCACCCATCTCTTTCCTCCCAATATCACCCTGACCTCAGCCTCCATACTAACCCTCCACCTTAACCCAATGTACTCCCTGAACGATCCCCTCTGATCCCTCCACTCAGCTCCTCTCCTTCCATCCTCACTCCTGATCTTTTAGACCGAGCTGTGGAGGCAGAGCGAGTGCTGGTAAGTTGAGGAGATTCGTCAGGGGGGGCATATTCTGCTCCTACTCCATCTTGTCCACGCTCATTACCCAAAGACACGAGCTGTGTCCAGGCTGGTCCTCCCCGTGTTTGGTGTCAGTGTGAGTTTTGATCATACTGTGTTTCTTTGGTGAGTTGTTAGGGAGTGAGCCGAGCTGATGACTGACTCTGTGATTAGCACTGGAGGCCGGCCAAGACCCTGGCCGTGGTGTGTAGAGAGGCTCTAATGCCGAAGGGCGCTGAGAGAAAGGTGGGGGCTGGCAGAGAAAGAGAATACTTGTGTATATAGATGCTGTACGAGTTAAACAAACACAGGGCACACAGCATGTGTGTGAGACAGCAAGAGAGAGATAAAAACAGGGAAGAGCAAAATGGTGAAAGCCAGCAAGAGACAAACAGAAATTGAGAGAAGACTGAGTAAGTTGTGTGTAAGAGTCACCTTACCTGTACAGTAGAGTCTCTCTTTCTCTGTCAGACGTCCTCCCTCATCAGACCATGACCAGAGCTCCTCCAGTGAGGTCGAGTCAGTCACTGTGGTGCCCTTGAGAGCGCGCCCTCAGCCAGCCTCCTCATGATAATGAGGCAGGCCCCACAGACGCTACTCGCTGCATGCGACCCCTGCCCGCCCTCACGGCTGCCTCTACGGGAGATAAGGACGCCAGTTCCGAGGAGAAGAGAGGAGAAGGCCAACAGCCTGGGTTTGGGTTCTTGGCTCAGGGTAAATGCAGAGAGCTTGATGGTGAAAGGTTGAATCTGGGACTTCGTCTTGTGACTGGTAATTTCAGTCTGGAATTAGAGCAGAATAGTGCATCAAAATTGCATACATTTACATTATTTTTCTTATTCCTTATTGTGTCCTTAAAGCTGCTTTCCTAGACAGAAAACACAGCCAGTTGAGGTCGATAAGACTCCCAGAGAGAGTCATATTTTGAGTTTATTCTTCTCTCATTGGAAATTGAGCTCACACACAGCAGATTTTTTTTTAAGTTTTCCACAACACATGAAAATGTTCCTACAGTGTTTTTAACACAAGTTCGAACATGTGCCACTCACATTGCATCTTATTAACCAAAGCATTGCCCAGATACATTCAGTTATCTGCTCACCTTCCCATGACTGTCATTCCACATCACACTACTTCTCCTGTGTTCTGTGATGCTGATTATATTCTCATGCTGAACAGTGTGATTGAATATAACCTTGACTCTCTCTAGCTTACCACCGCAAGGGGTCAGGTCTGATATAGACGCTGCTATATCTTCTCTCATCACCTGTCTTTTCACTTTTCTTTTCTGCACAGGAGAATGCCATTTCATACTACGATTCCAAAGCGGATTCAGACTATGTGAGTACAGTACGGACTGCTCCCCCCACCCCCGTCTGCCTGCCTCAAAACCCAAATCCTACCCACTCCACTTCCCGCCCCTGCCACTTTTTCCTGCAACCCCACCCTGTCTCTACCCTGGCCTCCTCGGTGTTGATGCCCCGATCCCCCCGGTCACAGACCCCTGGGATGTCTGTGTCTGTTAGTGAGGGGACACTGCTTCATGGTGAGTTGGTGTGACAGAGCAGGGGCAGGCCGACGTGCATGTGACAGTGGCTTCCGCTGTCCTCCCCCAGTCTTATTGCCAGAGTTTTCTCCCTCCCCATGGACTCTCACTGTGTCGACTACGGAGCTGAACTGCGGGGTTTGTTAGACCTCCGCTTCAAAACACCGTTCATATCGCACTTTCATACACAAGGACGCCGTTTCAATCATGTGTGTCATTCATGCTAAAGAATATGAATCACGTTGATGGAACAACCTGCAGGCTGCGTAACGCAGTTTCCTCCAGAAAAGCCCTGCAAGTCACTGTCGTTTGGTCTCGCCACGCCACCACACCGGCTGCAGTCCCCACTTAGGATAGGTCACGCTCGGAGCCCGTGCCCATGCCCGCTGATTGATTAAGTTTCGAGGAGGAGTGCAAGAATCCCCCCTAGATCACCAAAGCACAAAAGATGGGAAGACAGTGAGATAGAGAGAGGAAGAGAGTGAGGCGGAGGAGCAATAAATCATGGTGTGATTTTCTCTTTGTGCACGCCACTCCTGTGATTAATGACACAGCGCTTTAGGGCCTGTCAGCACATCTAATTGGAGAACATCAGTCATCATTAACATGGCACACTGAGGTCGAGCCAGTGACACACCCCTGACCCCCACTTCACCAACCCCACAACCACCCAACGACAGTGGCAGAGGTCATTCGGAGGTCATTCCTCATCCCTCCAACCCCAACAGTCGCCCACCAGTGCTCCCATATCTGAATCTTGATTCCACCCACTATGACCCCTTTCAAAGGCCTTACCACTCGAGAGAAAAAAATGCACCATATACAGTATGTAATACTGTACTGCACTGTCG
Source organism: Ophiodon elongatus (assembly GCA_016806645.1). NCBI lineage: Eukaryota > Metazoa > Chordata > Actinopteri > Perciformes > Hexagrammidae > Ophiodon > Ophiodon elongatus. The sequence continues at coordinate 189,694 of JACSYO010001618.1, read as the reverse complement.
GCAAGATATGATAAGAACCCACGTTTAAAAAAAGGTAAGTGATTCGTGGGCTCTCTTATTCAAGGCTTGTCTCCTCTGTTCCTTATCCTGTACTCTATACCCTGTTAATTTATCCTCTTGTCACTGTACCCTTGATATAAAAGTGCAATGTGATTTTTAAAACGTATGCCAAAGCATGTTTAAAGCGCTTTTCTTTTTTTTTATATATTATTCACCTATCTACCAGCCACCTTTGGGCTCTTTGTATTAATTACACATTCAGATTTTATTGACCTTTAATGGCTTAATTTCTGCACTGTCGTCTGTTGTCTGCAAGTTTCACAATATTAGGACTTTAAAGTCTTATTAGCCATCGGTTAAAACTACATACTAGATCAGCACCCACATGCAGAGTAATAATGTGAATATTCTTTGGACGGCAGAATCCCACTTTCATTGCAATATTTTTATCCGTCTGGTAGAAAAATAGTGTCAATCATGTTCCTTGGTAGTAATTTACTTCGAAGAAAACCATCAAATATATAAATTATTATATTGTATAATGTATACTCCAAATTGAAAATGTATATTTTTGCTGTTTTTAACTTGTGGCATATATTAAATGTGTTACGGCAGCTATTTACAAATTGTAATCTTATTTTTTTGTAAGGATTCCTTGTTCGTGTAAAAAGGCTGTTTTTCCTCTATCTCACCCGTGCCTGCAGTCTTTCAAATAAACACCCACCCACCCACACACACACATACAGGGTCTTAAGTGACATGTTTGAGGTTACCCCTGGTTGGCTGGAGGCGGGAATGAAAGAATCTTCAAACTGTCATCTCTGGCCTCTTCAGCCTTTAATTAAACCTTGAGAACGGGGAGATAAAATTAACAAATTGGTTAATGAATCGAGCAAAACAGGTGGTGGATAGTTGAGGAAAATGAACCAATCAGTCTTTGCTGCGTGGATTTATTCAGCTCCTAATTAGACACTGCCTTGGTTAATTATGATTGGGCTCTTCTGAGAAAAAAAAAAAAAAAGAACTCCCTGCCCGACATTGACAGAATTAGTGTCAGACTGAGTGATAAACAAACACCTCAACCTCACAGTTAATGCTGTTGAAAAGCCAGCATTCTTTCATATCGTTACAATTATTCTCAGAGTTGTATGATTTAACTGTGAAGCAAAAAGGTAGATATGACCTGGAAACAGTCAGCATTTCTTTTATATGTATCTTATGCTTAGAAAGCTGCATCCCTGTTTAGTTCTGCCTCAGTCCTTCCCTCTTTTCTCCAACTTTGTCCAAAATAAAGCTGCCTTATTGGATTGTAACAACAGGAAAAGATTATTTTTACCACTGCTTTAACAGTGGTAAAATAACACTGTTTAGCAGCTTCAGATCAGCTCCCAAAGGTGTAGACTAAAAACAACAGGATGCTAGACTAAAACGAATAAAACAAAAATCATGTCCAACTTGCATTATATACTGTAAGGACCCTTTCCAGTAAAACTAAAATATCGGCAAGTTATTGTCTCACAACCTTTCACTTATCTAGATGAGCTGTCAGGTGATTGAGAGGAACTTTGTGAGAAGTGCTAAAGATGTATCACTTCTCAGCCTTTTAGTTTTATGAAAAAGTATTGGAAATGTTCACGAGAATTTAAATTGACTTTTTAAAAATTCCATTGTTATTCATGGTATTTGGAGTAAAATGCAGAAAATTCTAAACTGCTTTTACTAAATATTTAGTATTTATTTGATGAGTATTGAAGTAATAATTTATTAGTTGAATGCCGGGTGTGTCTGTTCAGCACACATTTATCAGTCCTAACATATTTCTATATGGTCATATCTCTCAAGAGCTGGTCTCCGTCATAACAATGATTGTTTCTTACGTTGACTTTCAATGGGACTTTAGCACAACTAACCCACTGCCTGTCCCAACAACAGCTTGTAATTGCATTTTAATAGTCAATTAAAGTTGGCCCATCAATCAATTTCTGCTGTGGACATGGAGTTTTGATTTAATTTCTCCAAAAAACAAACAGCTTTTATCATGTCAGATCCAATTAACCCAAGCTGCTTTATTAAAATGAAAAGTGATTGCAGTCGCACATTAGCTCCCCTCACAGATTTATATTGAAGTAAAATCATCTCTTTAGCCATCAGAATACATGAGGAATGATCAGAGATATGAGTTTTGTTTTAGTTTAGTGTTGTTTTCTAAGGGTTTTAGTGAGCGCTCTAAGGATACCAGCTGGAGAGTGGAGTTATATCTAGCTTGCATTTTTTTTTCACATCCCACAATCACTTCCCCCTGTGGGAACAGGCACAGATTGGACTCCATTGATAACTTATCAAGATAAAAAGCTTAAATGTCAGTTCTCTTTTATCTTCTGGCTTTCTTTGATATCTGACACTTTCCTAATGCAATATGTGTGTCAGGCTTTCTCATCATGTACAATGGCCACACTGAGCAGCTGTAAGAGTGCCAAAACATATTTGAAATATGCAGCATTAGTACTGTTTTTTGTTTAAACAATCACAGGCAAAAGAGAGGAGACGGTCTGTTATGAAATATGCTATCATTTGAATGGGTGGGAGACTAAACTGTGATTAAGTGGTGTTTGTTGCTAGTTATTGTTGGGGTTAATTTGTATGGCACCTCATGTGTCTGTCATAGTCATCTCAGTTACTAATGAGTCTCTCTGTTAGATGTCTGCTCTGATACCTGCTGTTGTTCTCTGATGAGAGCGAAACTATAGAACCACCTAAATCTGAAGGCAGAATAATTGCTATTTTTGTGCTTAACATTATTCAAATGCTATGCGACTCTATGTGTGAGTCAGAAAGAGAGACAATGCTCTATTGTCTGTTCCAGAGCCACAGATGGGCACTATAAAGCCACAAGATGGGAGGTGACAGAATGCTGCACTATATTTGCTTGTATCCACACATTTTTAATTGTATCCTCACTCGTGTTTGTGTGTGTGCATGCGTGCATGCGTGCATGTGTGTGTGTCTGCAGACGGAGGATGGAGAAGAGGAGAACCCGCTGGAGAGCGCGACGTCTTTGGAGTTGGAGTTTGTGGACGATCCCAATTTTAAAAACAAGGTCAACTACTCTTCCAGTGCGGTCCAGATTCCCACAGACATATACAAAGGCTGTAAGTACACAAGAATACTTTGTCTTTTAGTGTTCTGGTGGAAAGGTGATTGAATGAGGGGCACTGTATACGCTTCATAAAATGTATCTGGTAACACATGTACTGAATTAGCAACGACAGTTAAAAATGACCTACCTGCTGCCGGGCTGACTGTTGTGTAGCGCACACTTCATTTCCTTTATGTGGACAAAAATGTGTGTACAATAAATACAAGTATTACACACAGACAAATCAATAACCACATTACAAGCCCAAGTTACTGGAGAATATACAGAGGCCTCAACCATGTTCTTCTGCAAGTGTTTTTGCCAACTCATATTTACCCATGAATTTCACTGGTTATTAAAAACCACAAGCAAACTGGTTTTATATGATGGTAGAGTGGTAGTAGTAGTAGTAGTAGTAGTACTAGTACTAGTATCCCCAAAGTACAATTGATTGAATAAATGTATTTGTACACTCCAAGTCCAGGTATCATAAATGTACCAAGATGTCTCCTCCTGGTTTTATTCACCGCTGGGCTGTGGATAGATGACAGTCTTGACTTGACCTTTCCCCTTTCTCTCAGTATGTTAGCTGGACCTTTCCCTCCTTTTTCTTCAGTCATCACTTTAACACACCAACATGATTTTAGATGACAGACGGTCTCTCACACCATATCTGCACTTTTGTTTCTGCGTGGTTATGCCCCCTCCCCTCCTCGTGGACCCTGCCCTTCCTGCTTGGCACCGTACTGCCCTGCAGACATAACACCCTCCTTAGTCTGTAGCTGCCAAATGGACAAAGGGGAACACATGTATCTTACGGGACTCTGATTTCGCTTGGCATGTTCCCTCTGTTATCCACCTCTAACCTTTAGGACACTGTCTGTCTGCCTTTTTAAAGACTCAAAAACCAGAGCATGTGCTGACAGACAGACATTTTCACAGTGGCAATTTTTTCTTTCTGTTATTATCTAGCTCTTCGCCCTCTTTGTTGAACAGGCACTGTATGGCACCTGTCTGTAACAATGCCCTCCAGCTGTGTCTCCAGACAAATCTTGTCAGAATTAGACACTCGTGGTTCAGGAGGAGATGTCAAAGGCGGCAGCTAACTCACAATAGAGCAATCAGGCCTGCACATTGTTCCCAATGCCATTTTGTGCCAGCTCTGGTTCCCCTGTCTGAAGCTATGAGTCAGAGAATAAAGGCCTCTTGATTGAGCCTGGTAGAGACTAGAAGAGTAGAGTGGTACAGTGCATGAAATTAGCTTTTTCACTTCTCTTCTATGGAAAATGTTTACTATTGATGTTTAGTTAGCTCCCATTGTGTGGTCTGCTGTGCTGAGATTGTCAACTGCAGATTTTGTGCCAACTTCATTATGAACGTGGAAAAAAATTGTTTAAAATGTACAGTCATTTTTAAAGACACTTTACCACCAAACGTCCTTGGCACAAATGAAGATATTAGAAACATACATTTTGAGATGTCAGATGTGAAATGCAGTGCAGACTAACTGATTTTACACATCAAAGTCTGTTTATAGGTCTTGAGGGGAACTAGTGGATGTACTGCTTTTTTTGATCCAGACGAAGCTGCAGGAAGTCCGGTAAATTCATCGGTAGGGAGTGAGGACTACAAGTTTGAAAATTAAAAAGATCTGGGGGAGTTATAAAGAAGTGAGCTGACCAGACCTCTGTAGCCCGCTCCTTATCTTTGCTTGAAGCTTATGATTTGAGGCTACATGAGCCGCTACTAGCATACCACACATGAATCTCTGACCTAACTATTACATTGCATTATGGGTAATGTGTGCCTTAAGTTTTGACGAGGAAGAAGAACGTGTGTACATCAAAAATATTATGTCTGGTTCTGCTGCATCTATTTTTATCTTTTTTTTTAATCATGAGTTTGACTTATTGGAGTGCAAAGCTAAAGTAGAGTACTATTTTATCTAACCTAGTTTACAGAAATTTACATGAAGTTCATGTCATTGGAGTTGTGTTTGCTTTAGCGAGATGTAAAGAGGGATTATTATCCAATGTCATGTTCTGCTCTAGGCCCACCAGTGGGAGCCTGCAGGGTGCTTTGGAGAGGATGTCTGAGGAAACCAATGTGGGCAGATTGTTGTCCTCTAGGTCTTGAGAGGTCTGGATCTACAGTATATCTGTGGGTTCAGGATTAGCAGAAGAGAAGCAGTGTGAGTGGGTAGATTCAGCATCCGTTGCTCAGGGGGAGGCCAGAGGAAAGGCAGAGAAAAGAAAAGTGTAGGAAGAATGGAGCACGGTCCAAAGTACAGCATAATGTTCAACAGTTGGTGTGATATTCTCAAGAGTTGTTTATTAGCACTTGCTCGCTTGTGTTGTTGGAGTAGCTTGTTTTGATTTGTACACATTGTTAATGCACTAAATAAATTGACTGTTTTCCAGAAAATGGCAGAATGAATTGACAGTCACAGCTAAATAAATGGGTGTCCTTGGGGATGGACTGAGAGAACGGCACAGATAGAAGGAAAGATAGAAAGAGCAGGGGTGAGAGGAGACAGACACTTTAATAATAGAAACCATTTAGAGCAAAAAAAATAAAAAATCTTTTTCATTTTTTTTATTGTGATCCTTTCAGCAGCTAAATGAGGCGGTGCATGCGTCCTGGTTTGATTTGTCTGCTAGGCCCCATGTCCGTTTATTGAGATTGAGAGTGTTCCCTGAGCGCAGTAATGAACCATTTTATGATTCATTATCCCTCTGCTGATTCCTGCTGCCAAGTCTGCAAACTTTCTAATTAGCTTAGGTCAAACATTCATACAGTTTTCCTCTAATTATCGTTGCTTATTACGGAATGGACATCGCAACACGGTCACAGAGGAATAAGTTGATGGTGGGTGGTGTTGTCTATGGAGAAATAGAAATATTCTTCCAGGGAAAGTTACAGAAATGGTGAGGAAGAGGCAGGGATTTTTTGAATAATTGCAGAGGAAGGGCTCCAGGAATACAATATCTAAAATAATCACTGAAAATTGAAAATGAAAACAGCGAGGGAATATGCAAAATTATTCTTTAGCGACCATTTTGTAGATTCAGTGGATTCTCCCTGGTAATTGGACCCAGTTCATACGGTAGAGGATACTAATCCAGATTGGGTCATTCCACATGTCCATTATAACATGTTGAAAATATCGAAGGTTGTATATCAGCCTTTTTCTTTTTAAAGTAGCAATTATGTGTGTATAGTGTACACATGGTGTGTGGCCACATTAGTTTTTATGTGAGAATAAGAAGCCACTGTACCCAGCAGGGAATAAAGAAAACCACCAATGAATGTGGGCAGCCCTTTCATTGAATTTTAAGTTTAAATCCGCTGCATGCGGCGCCTTTTCTGGCGGCCTAACGTCATGTTGTCAGTTTGCTATTGTTGTCAGGCACAGTGAGAAACTTGGTTATCAGAAATGAATGGCGAGGCCTGGCCAACTGTGTGTGCAGATGAAAGAGTAGAGCTTAAATGTTTTGCATGGAGTGATTAACCCAACCCCACCCACCCACACACACACACACACACACACACACACACACAGACAGACACAACACATGACAGCCATGATTACCACCCTTCCTTGTACTTAACTGTCCGATTGCTCCTTTCTTAGTTGTAGGTCCATACTGGTAGGTTCACATGTTTTTGGTTGCTATGACAAAACTATGTCTACTTTTCTAAAGTATAGCATCATTTTTTTAGCTTTGATTTTCTAATATTTATGCAGCTATTGTTTCCCATGACTCTTTATTGTTGGTAAATTCATGGATGCTGCATGACTTCCAAGACATTGAACCTGCAATAACTTAACATATCACGATATATTTGGCCATTTGGAGCCGCTGAGAAAATCTGTTAAAACAACACTGACACATGATCACCTATTAAGTTGATATGGCAAACTTGCAAACAATTGCGTATCTACACACCCAGGAGATACTCAAAATATTAGCATTCCATTGGAGTTGTGTTTTTGTTGTTCTCATGGATGTAAGTCCACTATTAAGTCTCCTTGTAGTTTTTGCTTTCCACAAACTCCTGAGGGAAATATCTGTCTCTTTACCTGCTAAATGCTGCACTATGTTCTCCATGTAGTTGCTAACTGTCTGTCTGCCATTTTACAGACTAAAATGCAATGTTTTGGAGAGTGGTCAGCAGTAATATGTAGGCTAGGCAATAGGCTAAAACTATTAAATTATTTATGAGACTTTGATTAACGAGAGGAAAAAAAACAGAAACCAGCAGCAAGCTTGTACTCCATGCCCTTTGAATGTTAGCCTCCATTTTGCTACTCCTCTCTCTGGTCTTCGGTTGGATCCCCTCTGGGAAGCTCCGAGCAGAAAATCATTCAATTCACCTTTGTAAAGAGCAAATTGCATGGGGTGTATGTAATGTGCAGTGGAAAATTGAGTGCAACAGATACAGCAGATAGAGAGTCAACGCAGTGTCGTATACAATTTGGAAAGAAGAGAAAGATTTGCATCTGCAGGGATTCGTATGAGTGAAACTCCTTCTGATGTTTCTCATTTTGTACAAAATGTATCTGAAGAGAAGTCAGCTCACCTGGTACTGGAGGGACAAAGGCGACTGTTGAACGGAAGACTCAGGTCTCTTCACAAAAGGCACGGAAAGTGAGAATGAGAGTACAAAATTATATGCTGTGACTCCAATTAGTGAATGTTCCCTCTTTACTTTGTGCTCTTGCCATATATTTCTATATCATGCTACATTTGTCATCTTAAAGGCATAAGCTGTGAGTCTTGAGATTTGCTTCAGCTGAATGTAAAATGTCATCTTTGTGTGTGCGTGTTTGTGCGTGTGTGTGTGTGTGTGTGTGTGTGTGTGTGTGTGTGTGTGTGTGTGTGTGTGCGCGCACAGTGCATGCAGCCTGTATTCGTTTCACACGCCCCAGGTTTCTTCCAGTGGAGGAAGCTTCCCTGTCAACCAACTCACGCCATGCTGGAGATCAACTCAGTCCGTCTCAACATCAAACCAGATTTAAATGTGTGGAAAAAAGCAAAAGTGATTTGTGAAAGAAAAAAAAAAAAGAGTGAAAGTGCAAAGGAAAAAGAAAGCAATAGAGAGAAAGGGGTATAAGGGAAATGGGATTTAAAGTTAAACCAAAAGAGAAGAAAGAGAGTATAAACACTGTGGGCTGTATTTCTGTCATTCTTGACTTAACAGACTCCATCTCTCTCTCTGCCCCTCACCATCCACCCTATAGTGTGTGCCCAGTGAAGGGGCACTATCATTTACCAGCACACTAATTAGAACAGTCAGCACAGCACAACTCCACTTCACTCACCACCAGGCTCACAAATTACATTTCATGTGTTTGTTATTTACTGCTCTTCTTTAATTAGAAATATTTATTGGATTACCATTTAGCAAAACGAACTCCTCTGACAAATACACTCATACTAAATGCTATTCCTGAGTGAAACTGCTTCAATCCTTCACATGCATTTTAATTATAATTAGTTAGTACTGCTGTTGCAGTTGCAAAGAAATTCTTAGAGACCCCGTTTTGTAAAGCACACTGCAAAGAATACAAATTAGGTTATACAGTTATCTTTTGGATGTTTTTTTTCTCGACTAAGGCTACAAAAAGACACATTTTTCTTTGGGAAGGCTTAGACTTTGTTTTAGCATGTCTTTGTGGATGTGTGAGCTGCTGCCAGTTCCTGTTGCTCCGGTTTCCTCTGCAGGATGAAAGTTTTAATGTTCAGGCGCTTTAACACTCAGCCAGGCCACAAAGCAGCCCTGAAAGGAGAGAAAAGAAGGAGAGACATGGAGGAAACAGGAGAGAGGGGAGATGGAGAAGGAGAAGAAATTGGGCTGACAAAACAGAGAGACACAGCAGAAGGTGGTACATGCAGATGCATAGATGCTGGTCTGTAATTCTATTAATTTTCATTTTTGTGGGCTGGAATCAATCTAAAGGAGGCAGATGTCTCAAAATACGGAAAACTTTAAACAAAACCTTGCAACAATCTGCATGTAGCATTTGTAGTTAGAGCGAACTGACCCGTAAAGTGACGTGACCAATGCTTTTCTGATATAATCCAAACCTCTTTTGCTGCCAAAAATCTTGTGGGATGCAGTAAATTGTCAGTGATTTATAAACTATGTTAGCTCCTCCTATTTTTATGCATCACCTGAAGATACTGTGTATGATAAATAACCTTCCCTTTAAGAAATGACTTTGGGAAAATATACTTTCTGTTAACTCACTTAGATTCAAAACAAGCTGTATTTGTCTCAGTGTTGCGCTACCTGTGTGTTTGAGTAATATAATTAAACTGTTGTTTAAACTATCTGTACGGGACTATCACTCGTTTTAAAAAGTAGAATATGTAAGCCTTCATGGCGATGACAGGGATAATGGTTATGACTCTTCCAACAGACTTAGCTAATAGCTTCTGCTCCATTACCATTATGAATGTCGGACCACTTGTGTACCGCTCTGATATATGACAGGCCACTGTGCCTTTTTTCTGCTTTGTGTGTACAGTAAATGCATGCACCTATTTCTATAATGTTGGATTAATACAGGGCATAAGGCGCAGATTGTTTGGATGTTGGACAGCTCTTTATCCTGGGTATATCAGTGTAAATAATGTGTGTGAGGGGTTGGGGGGTTATAGGATAGGGGTGGTGTTTGGGGGGTTGAGAAATGATCTCACACAGAGATGCTCCATAAATCCCTCTCATAATTGTTTCCCTACTTGGTGTGCAGTCTTGCTCCATAAAGGGGCAAAGCCAAGGGTGCTCTAAATGTCAGGGGAGCGGCGCACTGATGAATTACCTTTTAAAGATATCAGAGAGAGGCGCGTTTCACGTGAAAGATGAGCCCAACACAGCGCTCGGAGGCCCTGTCCGCCTGTGTGAGCATATTTCCCCCCCAGGGGAAATTTGTCTTTTTATCAACTGTCCAGAGAAGTCACAGCATATTCTAAATGAATAAATCAAAGAGAATTAGTTTTCTCTGTTCTCTTATCTCTGATGTGCCGGTTTTTCTGTGGAGATCACCTACAGACGTGTGTGTGTTTGTGTGTTTGTGTGTTTGCAGGGCTGGCCTGACAGTAGAGGTGGCCCACATCTACATGTGACTAGTTTTGTTTCAGCTGGCAACATAAGCACACATACACTTAGGTCTGTCTTATTAACCCTAGATTGAAAGTAGATGTATCATGAACACACAAATAGTCTGAAAACGCACTGCAGCTTATGTGTGTGTGTGTGTGAGTGAGTGAGTGAGAGAGTGTGTGCGTGCGTGCGTGCGTGCGTGCGTGCGTGCGTGTGTGCAGCCCTGGGCAGCAATGCCGCTGATAATCCTTGCATAGCCACAGTTCATTTGATGCCTTGATGTTAGTCAAGGTAGCTGAGGTGGTGCTAGTTTGAAACAGAGGTCGCAGGGTTTCTGTTTGCCCTTGGCCTGTCTGGGACAGCTATCATTACAGACCCAGTGCCTCTCCAGATAAGAGCACCCAGGACTTCACAGCACACCGGTTGCCGCCGCAGCAACCTGCTGTGATAGCTCATGCTTAAAGAAACTTTTTACACATTACTCAGATGGCTCTTTGACCACAGAGTATTGGCCTGATGAAATTGAAATGCATGGTTTGGTTCCCTGATTATCTCCACACAAACATCAGTAAAATATTGCCACTGGTCTTGCTGAAATAAATCTGAGTCATGGGAGCAACTGCGGCAAGTTTGAAAATTCATAGTCAGAATAGCAGAGATACTGAGTCTCAATACTTTCTCTCCCTAGTTCACTGTTTTTAGTTCTTCAAACCATCTGGACTGTTGGCAGTTGTAAACTCTGTGTTATGAGAGATAGAACAGACAGTTAATTCTCTTTCTAATTCTGGAAGAAATAAATTAAGTTTGTAGGAGAAATGTCACCGGTGCACATTCTTCAGGAATTAGTTCTCAAATAACTCCACAAAAAAAATCTGACACAGCATTTGATTGATAACAATATAAAATATAGTTTTCCAATAAATCAATTCAAGTAATATGGTGAAGCCTCAGCTGTCCTAACTCCAACAACAGTGATTAACAACTCTGCACCAGCAAGTTGTTCACCTACAAAGCAAAGGACAAATGTGATTTGTCATTTGTTTCATAATATGAAAACACTTCTAAAAAATCAATTCTTTGACCTCTACGTCTTTGATTCTGCCATTTTCAATTTACTAGTTTAAAGTGAAATTTATTTTCATTTTTTTTCCTCTCTCTTCCCCTCGTGAGCGAGAAATTGCCTTTTCGGGCTGTGAAAGCAGCCACTCATTCGTGTTAATTTCTGTGTTGCTTTCCATCAATCGTCCTCCCCCTCTCTCCGGGTTTTTAATGTTTATCCCCATCTGTAGGGCTGCCTCTATCCTCCTCCATTCTTCCTTTGTGTATATGTCTATGAATTTTGAGGAAAACATGTTGAGGAGCTCCCCTTGGTGATGGCAGCAATTTGGCTTTCATATATTCCTATCCTCCAGACACTGCTTAGTGCTGCTGTAGTGTGTGTGTGTGTGTGTGTGTGTGTGTGTGTGTGTGTATGTGTGTGTGTGTGTGCGTGCGCGTGTGTGTGCATGTGTGGGTGTGTTGTGTAATTGTTTGTTTGCATTTGTTTTACAGAATGCTAAAGAGTAATGATACTCGGCTTTCTTTTACCTGCATTTTTGGGGAGAGTTTGAAGGTGAAAATTCTGCAAAAATGTTTTTTTAAATATGCTTTTTTAGGCAATGTCATGTGAATGTGATTATTCAAAGGCTTTCAGCTTACAATAAAGGAGGTAAGCAGTGAATGGGGGACGGTCCTGCCGTATATCATACCTTTAAACTGACAGCTCGTCAGACACTGAGCAGTAATTGAAAAGTATGGGGAAAGTGGATAATGATCGTTTATTTGTGTAAAATTCAATCCAGGGGTTGAGAAATGCTGGACTTGTCAGTTCAGAGGCTTGTCTAGTTTTGGTTGGCTGAGTAATTAAATCAGAGAAGCTAGTGAAGTTCTCCTCAGCTCAGTGCCTCGTCTTGTTTCCTCTGTAATCAGGCGGCTATTAAACCTCTGATTGCGCTTCCCATCTTCTGACTTCAGCTTAGCTATTAAACACAGACTGAAAGCATGTTTAGTTTGTGTGTGTGTGTGTGTGTGTGTGTGTGTGTGTGTGTGTGTCTGTGTGTGGGTGTGTTAGAGAAAAATACAGTGTAAATACAATATAAGTAATAAGAGTCTGAGGGAGAGAGGAAACAAGACGCACGTTGATGTGGTCGTAGTGTTATTCCACCACAACCTGCATCGTGTTATTCCACTTATTGTTGACTAGATGATAAATACTTCTCTCCACAACCATAACTCAATTTCACAGAGCACCACTGACCTGTAAGATAAATGTTGTAACACACATGTTGATGCGTTGAGGCAGGCAGGCACAAGCTTTTTTTTCTTGCTTTTTCCTCACCACGTAACCTTCTTAAATCCTCTTAACTCAAACACATTCATGGACATTTGCAGAAATAGTTTGTATTTCTTTGCTATCAAGAATTCTGAAGTGGCTTCTTTCTCCACATGCTGCAAGTGACATATGACCTCCTCCAAGGTCATCTCAGATTCCTCCTCCTGCAGTCCTCAGAGATCACCCAGATTAGACAGATGCCCGACCACCGTCGGCCGAGCTGCCTGCATACATCCATTCTTATGTACTCAGCTTACTGCTGCTGGCACGGACTAGGTTGTTCAGCAAGGAGAGTTGACCTTTGGGTTACTAACTGAGAAAACCTGGTGTTTTGCATTTAGTTTAGGGCTCATTGTTAGAGTTTTTTTATAAAAAAATCAGATAATTTATTTGTGTTTGTTATGATTGTGAAAAACAGGTGCAAAGAAATCAATGATACAAAACTGTAAGTTTAAATCCGATTATAAAAACTATTTTTAGACCCTGAAGTTTAGGCATTTATTGCTTTTTATACTTTCTTTGAGGGACTATGGCAGATAATCAGCAACTCATTTACATTTCCTCTCTATTTTTATTTTTTATAACCAGAAGCATATTCTGAGTTGTGCTCATTTCAAGAGGACCTTGTTTTTTTCTGAAAACTGGGGTTTACAGTCTAGCAGGAATCACAAAAAATACATTTGGATGCATGGGCACATTAAAATTTGAATGAAAGACTGTTAAAACTGAGCATTTTTCTGTGTAAACTGATCAAAGCAATGGATCTTAAATATATTTGCCAATTGACTATTGAGTGAGTAAGTCTAATTGTGTGTGTTTATCTGTGTGTGTTGCTACAGCCCCCGTCATACTCAACGAGTTAAACTGGACCCAGGCACTGGAGAGGGTCTTCATTGAAAACCGTAAGGAGGACAGCTCTCTGCGCTGGCAGGTGTTTGGCAGTGCCACAGGAGTGACTCGATATTACCCAGGTAGGCCGCAGGCTACGGAGTCAACTGTCTGCCTTATAACTCACACCAAGATAAAATCTAAATTGACCCTAGGGCTCCTCGGCTGCAGAACATTGGCAATCGCTTATCAGATGGCTATACTGGTAACTCGATAGACAGAATGAAATTATGATTACTTTGATCTAATCTGATATGAAATATCCTACAGTGCACTGTATGGCTTATAACTTATTTTCTTACTTTCTCCAGCCACTCCATGGAAGGCTCCCAACAAGATTGACCTGTACGACGTCCGCAGAAGACCTTGGTAAGTGACATCTTTATCAGGACAAGTATCATGATCAGTGTGTTTTTATTTATTTCCTCCCGCTCTTGATGTCTGTTGGAAATTTTAGGAATAATGCAAAAAAAATCTATTGTCCTCTTCATTTTGAACATTGAAGTTTTTGGAGGTATCTATGTTCAAAATCGACACATTTGGACTGGGGCATTATTCGTGATAGAAAGAATGACACTGGTATTGGTGTACTGTACTTCACCAAAATAATTTTCTCATACCGGCTTTTAGTAAAATATAAGAGGTAGAGTTGTTAACTCACTGGATTTTCACATTCAATTTAAGTTTGACTTCAGTACAGCAGCATCAACAGATATAAAGGGCATTTACAGTTTTCACTCATAATGAATAAATCAGCTCTGGATGTGTTAAATTCTCATATAAATTTTAAATAATATACATCTCAATTTGCTGCATTATCCCAATCCAGATGAGTGTTGGAAGGTGTGAGTTTTGGGCACGAGGTGAGTCCAGTTGAGTGTTGAGAGTAAAAGCGATTGTCCAGCTCAGAGCGGACAGCCTTTAACCAATACAAAGAGCAGCACAGTAAAAGTGCAGAAAATTGCAGAAATTAAACTTGTCATTGTCTGAGCTGTCAGCAGCAGCACCGTCATGCTGTCTTAAAATTCTCACACACTGTTGTGATCTGATATGAGTCCCCACACATTTTATTTTCAATGTATGTGTTATAATTGAGGTGTCCATACACTTAGACACTGCATGTGCTTTTTGTTGTTATATATATTATATATTCATAATTGTTTTAATTCTTTGCTCAGTGCTTGAGTAAAAAGGAGTTACTGACAACTATTTTTAATTATCACGTGTACTTACTTCTCTGCACTAAACTGAAATACTCTCCACAACAGTAACAAAATGTAAACATCAATGCAGCAATTCCTTCTGATGATGCCTTTGTAGAAAACACGTTTTTAATATTTTGTGATATATTTTCATAAATGGGCTGCTTAAGGCATATTTGCACTAGATGTCTTTGTACTTAATGTAACCACATGCACGAAAAAGGCTTTTACTCTTAAATGCAGCCTTATAATAGGATTCCTGTACAGTGCTTTGTCTCTGGCTCTTGTAGACATCCTGTCCTCCTTCTAGCCCGGAGCTAAATAATGGATATTGTTTAGTGGAATGAGATCAAAACGTTTTACTGACCCGTATTTATCTCAGTAAGTGATAATGTTGTTCTATTGTCTTTTGCTGCAAGGACAGAGCAAGATAGAGGCTAATGTTTTTGTTTTTAGTGCCCACCTATGCCTATGGTTCACTGTGTAACAGCCGATCCCTGTTCAGAGTGCCGGAGAGGGGCGAGTGTGACGGGCTGGACAGAACTAGGCTGCGTTTGGCCAAACAGCCCCCTCACCCACCAACCCATGCTTCCTGTCCACCATTCCACTTTCAAGCTACCTGCCACTGTCACATTGACTTTGTGGCAGTCCTGCCTGTTGCCTCGTTACAGGTTGGAGTGAACTGGACATAATCATGACAGCAATGTTGATTAGACCTGACCCTGTTTTCCATCTCTGTCTGGATCCAGCTCAACCTGAGTGGCTGTTTGAGGTCAGCCCCGGCTGTCACATGAAGTCAGCTAGCTTAGACTTAACAAACAAAAGACAAGCAAAATAAGTTTTTACATTCTAATGAAGTTTGCATGAAATTATCCAAAATGTAGCCACGTCTGAACGAGAATTAATCTGTTCATCTTTAGAAGTAAATTGAATGTAACTTCAGTTGCTCATTTTATGTGGGGTTTAAAGGCTCAGTCAAGGCTCAGTTTATTCATCCATAAAAACAGCGATATTACAGTGCTCCAACCCTAATCAATCGCTCAATCCGTTGCCTCAAAGTCTTGTATAAGACATTTCATACAATCTTTCAAAAACAATGCAATCAGCTGTGTTATCGCTAGCATCCCCTACCGGCTGGGGGCCATTAAAGAGCGGTGAGTCTGCAGGCAGTCAATGGCAGTACAAAACAGGCTATAAAAGATGTTTTAAGAAAGTTTGAGTCACCGCAACCACAAAGTCATTGAGCATGCAGCCATATTTGCCCACCAAAGTATGATGCAATTTACTGCAGCAGGATGCGAGATCAGCCATGGACAGACACAGTGGTGTATGCACACACGTAACCGATCGCATGATCCTCCTTGTGGAGATAAAGAACAATGAACAAGGATTAAAAAAAATTAAAAGCACAGTTAACAACCTCCTTCCTGTACAAATTTGTGCTTGTGTTGTATCCCCTGTTGGATAAAAGAAAGACAATAAGCATCAGTAGAGTCAATAATATTTTAACCATTTACTGTAAATTGCAGATATATTTAGACTGAAGAATTTAATCGATCAATACGCTTTAAAGTGATAGCAAGTTATTATTGGGACGACACTATTTCTGTGCCTTTAAACAAAAAAATGAAAAAGGATGGCATATTACCTCAATGTATCTGCATTCATCAGATCTTTGACAATTTAATTAGCTATCACCAGAAGTCTCCCTCATGCATGTGTAAACATAAAAAAAATGTAAAACACAAGGCATATGTTTAGCAGGATAAGTTTACACAAGGATCCTGTCTCTGATCTGACAGCGCTACAACCAAAGGACTCCCGAGTTTAATTCTCTTACACGTGTTTTGACTGGAGGACTCCTCCCTGAGAAGGGGAGGAACAAGGAAAGAGAACCATGAGGGAGACTGCTGAGCGGCAGCAGCGCATGTGACAGAGGAAGAGACAGAGGAAGAGGTGTATTGTTGCAGGAACACCTTGTCTCCCCCCTGGTCTTCCATGTTTGTCACTCCTCACAAGCTTTTCCTCATCTGGGAGCCTTCGACATTGCTGTGGCCCGTTGCTAAGCAACTTTTGCCCAGCCGCGCTGAGTGGCGGTGCCATGGCAGGGAGTGTCATGATATGTCAGGTCAGACTTGTGTTATTATAGTCTAACATGCTGTCTCCCCGACTGACACTCTGTGGAGAGATCGTCCAATCACACAGGTTAGGTAAGCCCGTCATGTGTGCTTATGAGACAGCAATAGATAGCAGCATCCGTCATGAGGCCAGTAACACAAACAACAACACAAGCATTTACACAAGTCGTACGGATGCTTAGATGAACATAACTCAAGAACTTGGTGTTAAAGTCAAACTGACTTTTGAAGTCTCCTCACTTTTTTGAGTAAGGAAATATGAACTCCAGCTATTTTGTGTTTGTATATATACATGTATATATATATTACTTTTATTATTGTAAAAAAATGGTAAGGATAAAACAGCTTTGGACATGTTTTTGGAAAAACATCTAAGCTTCAAGTGTCTGGAAGGGTGTTTCCCATGGCCATAGATGAGTGACATCTGAGAGTCGGCATTGCTTTGCCAGACTGAATATGACTGCAATATGACTGAAGCAAGTCATACTGAATAGCTCATAAACATTGATACAAGACACAAGGCCACAGCAATATGGTAAATGCTACAACTTAGTGTAACAGTAACAAAAGTACACCAGACTTAAAATGTCACCATACGCTAACACCACTGAGGATGTTGAATTGGGCCAGGGTGTTTTATTTTGTCTGTCCGTTTACAGCATTCAACATTTGAGAGGTGCCGTCCATCCAGCTGTCAAGTTTGTACTCCACTCGTAAAGTGGAAGCTAACAAGCAAGGCCAACTAGCCTCGAGTTGGAAAGTGGAAGCGGCCAACACTGACTTCCACTAAATATTACTTTTCGTTCATGTCATTTCAACACCTAGTCATCAAGAGCTCTGAAACATGCAAGCAGGAGGGTGTAGCTAGTGTTAGCCGTCTCTCTTTCATGGGTCCAGTTGCGGTGATGGCAAATGACCATACTGTCAAAACTCACAGCAACGGGTAATTCTGTTGCCTCAACACTATGTATGTTACTCCGTGATTCAAAGTATTATACTGTTTAATGAGTTATGTTATATTACAAACCATTTTAGTGTTTGCCCTCACAGATATTGTACCAATTAACTTACAAGTACTCACATTGAAAGCAACCAAAATGTCCTGGAAAATGCTAATGTGGGGAGCACTACGTGTTACTGCAGAAAAATAAGTGTAATTTGAATGTCATTTTATGGTACTTACAATTTTGACTAAATAGGTACACGACTCAAAACATACAGGCAAAAAACTGCTTTAAATTCATGTGCAGTAAATAATGTACAGGCACAGACAAAACACGTCCTCCCACCTAATAGCACTCCTCCCCTCATAAACTGCCAGGTTGATACTTGAATTCACAAATACCATGATAGCAACTGGAATACACAGATGCAAATGCATGAACATGCTTCAGTAACGTTTACACTGACTATCTGCGGGAAGAGTCCCCCTGTCAAATGTGTGATTTACTATGGAAAGTCAAAGTAGGGGCCAGAATTCACGGCCAGTTTGTAGCGTAATAGACCTCTAGCTTTCCTGGGACGGATGGATGGCGGCGTGGCTAACCTGGCCAAAGCTGTCCAGGTGCACCTCCGAGGAAAAAGATCAGAGGGCCGCCTGCCTCCACAGATGGGCTCTCTCCCCGTCTGCTCCCCCACCAACAGCCTCAGGAAAATTAATGGTCCAGTCAACACACTTAATTGTCTCCAATTGCTCTGACATTAATTATTAACATTTGTCCATTATAATGTCTGTTCGTGTTATCAAGGGAAGCGAAGCAGAGGGTGAAGTGAGGCAGAGGCAGAGGGAAAAGCAAAGGGGCGAGGAGAGAAATAACCAGAGACAGGCATGGAGTCCTGTTAGCCAAGCATTGCAAAGATCCCATTACCTCCCAGGTTCACAACAGCATGTAGGCTATATCACATATTGATTTCTTCAAAAAGTCAATCTAACCTCTTTGTAAATATTATGACTGCTGTTCAATCCTTGAATCCCGAAAATACCATTCCCTGTATCTCCTTCTGTCAGTCTCTCCACCCTACTTCAGGGAGAAGCAGGGTCAAAAGGAGGAATAGTGTGTTATGGGTCAGACTGAAGGGAGACGCACGGCTTTAGCTTTTCCCAATAAAATATTTGACATTTCAGTTTGAGCCAAAATGTGAGAGACACAGCTGGGGACTTTTAATTCCATCTCAAAGAGCAACAGTAACAGACAAGTACTTGTCTAGTAACAATTGATGCTGATGTATTCCAATATGCATGACTAATTTATTATTCTGTACTTTTTTACAGAAGAGAAAGTGGTTGAAAAATTGAGCATTACATTTTGTGTGTTCTTTTTAGGCATAACAGAAAATATGGAAATGTGAATCTTGGTACCAACACTTCCAGTAATCAACAGAAAGTGGAATAAATAAACGGCAGACAACATCTCTTTCTCCTGCAGGCTCTCTGGGCGCTGTCCTCCTATATATATATTTTTTTATCTTAATTCAATCTTTATTCGCCTGCCACATCCACGGGAGCACTAAGAGAGCAGCAGTCCATAAAATAATAAGCCCATCAGCACAACACAAATCCACGCACACATGGGAGCATGCACACAAACACACCTACATGCACACATACACACACTTATATACAGTCCTCCCATTATTCAGTGGTTACTCTGCTTACATCTACTGTACATGATGGATGCGTATCAGAACTCATACCGTGGTGAACAGATACAATACAGCTGGTACTGTATATGCATCCCACTCATTATTTGTATGGTCTGTAAAATGAACATGGTTCCCGACAAAAAAAATATAATAAAACATGGACACATACACATACACAACTCCAAATATACAGCAAGCTTTTCCTGTACACTTACTGTCAAACATTAAAATGAGCCCCAGCCACTCCATGTCTCATGCTCCATGTATCTATTGCATGTGTCTGAAATGTATGTAGTAGATAATTCCTCCAATTTAAATGTAATGCACAACACTTTGTGGAATGGGTCAGGGTGCATAAACACAATCTCCTGAGAGAGTTAGCCCCCCGGCAGAGTTAATGTATTGATTTTACAGCGCTGCGCCATGATAAAACTATTTCATGAATTCCAATGAGACTCCTTTACCAGACTCCTGCAAAAGGAGCAAAAATACAATCAACACAATGCAGAATATGTCATTGTGTTCATTGCTTGTCTAATGCATTTCTTTTAGATTGATGGCAGTCGGTGGCGTGTTGTAAGGGTGGGGTTTGCTGTGAATGTTGCTTTTTTTAAATCTCCTCTTATTTAGAACGAGACCTCCTTCCACCTCAGTGTAAAGAGCACGTCTTCCGCACACACAAGTTATCTTGACTGTGCATATTGTAATGGTATGAACATGTTTATATTGTGACATTCATGATGTACATTATGGCTTTCCAGCTTAATAATATATTTTAAAAATAATTAATGTCACAGTGCTTTGTTAGGGTTGGAACAGAAATTATAAGACCTGATCAGCTGAAGAAGATATCAGGTCACTATGTGATGGTTAATCTAAATGGTTAATCTAAATGTATAGTGCCAGTTAAAATAATATGAATATGTTATTCCCACATTGCAACATGTCTCTTTAATACTCAGAAGCATGGTCACGTTGTGTTCTTAGAGGCTTTCATGTGTTATGTATGTATTGTGGTTTATGTACTTATATATACTAAGTAACCACATTTTGCTTAGAGGAATGTTTTATTTTGATTGTGTCTGTAGTTGGACCTGAAACTGCCAACAAAGCAGTTCTATACTTGTATTTGAGATGTAAGGTTTCACTTGAATACCTGTACATGATGGACAGGTATAAACAGGTTGAATTAAATCACATACAGTTGGACTCAGAAGCTTTCACATTAATTTATCTTCTGTAATGAGTTGCCCACAGAGTAAAAGAGAATTGACACATTGTCATATGTAAATGCAATAGTACTGCCTGAAGTAAAGTGCCTTCACTATTTATGGTTCAGCACCGGTGGTTTTGTACCAATAACTTTGAGTGAACGGACAGAGAGGCCATAGGCTGATATGTTGGGTCTGATGGCTGATGGTTGTGTCATGGTGGAACAGAATGGGCGACAGGGCTCAGTTCAGCACCAGCCAGGCCCATCTGCTTGTCACCTGGCCTTGGCACGCAGGAGACTGGGTAATGACAGGGAAAGAATGGCATCAGTGGGCAGAAGCTGATAGGTAATTACTGACTGGAATCCATGCAGAAAAAACACATCTGGATCTATGAGTCAAAATGTGGAGAATTATACAGTGATATCGGCCTCAATTCATGATTTTTATCTGTCAGAACCGTAGAACCGCATATCAGCCTGAAGACCGAAAATCCTTGACTCCATCCCGCTCTCTGTGATCCTGATGTTCTCTGCTCAGAGGCAAGGAGAAAATACAATTGTGCTTTCGGCAATGGAAAAGGGGAGAAAAGAGCGAGTGCTGATACACCAAGACAATCTGTGGGGAAAATCAGCCATGGCAGCACTATAGCTTCAGTGTTGAGTGACGCTATCATGGCTCATGTGTTACTTCTGTCTACTCCATCACTGCTCACACATTCCTCCTAAACCCCATTACTGCTGATCAATGCTGCCTCTTTCACAGTTGGAGAGAAATGATCTACTTGAAAGTGATATTTTCTCAACAGATTTTAGGGCCAGAGCGTGCACAGTTCTCCATTGTGAGATTTTACATTGGGGCTGTGGAAGATGACCTATAATGACTACTGGTAATAGAAGTCTGCATTGCCTTATAATTAACATTTAGCCCCTTCAAAATAACTTGGAAGTCCTATTAAAGGACTCTTCGTCTCCATGAGAAATACACTGACCGGAGAAGTTAATGAAATCCTGCAGTTGGTCTGTAGGCATCAGCCGTCACCAAATGACCCTCTTTCAATCTCCAGAAGGGATGTCTCCGTCCATGAGCCTGGGGGAGTAGAGACGTGGGCCACATTTTGACAGTTTCCGTCCTGCATCGATGATCGCTTTCACAAACCCCATCCGCTCGAAAGAAAGAAGCAGCCACTGTGTGGAGTCTTAGCTCTCTCTCCCCCTCTCCCTCTCACTCCCTCAAATTAAGATTTCAGTAATTAAATTGATAAAAGTCATGCATGCCAATATGCCTCATGGTTCCAGACCTGATTTCATACGCCACACAGTTGGAGAGCTGCGGAAGTTCTACCTTTGATGTGGCATTCTTTATTATTGAAAATAATTGGATTCTCTCTCTCTCTCTCTCGCTCTCTCTCTCTCGCTCTCTCTCTCGCTCTCGCTCTCTCTCTCTCTCGCTCTCTCTCTATCCCTCTCCCTCGCTCTCACACACACACACACACACATACATTTTGCCCATGTTCACTCTGGGCATGCTCAGTTAATCGACCTCTTGCGAGGCAGTGCTGGTGCCGAGTCTCTGTTCCATCTGGGGGTTTCAGGCAGCTTTTCAGTAGCGTAGGGCCCAAGTTGTGTCTGAAAAACGGATTTGAGCAGCCCAGGCAGTGTGCTGAGGGACGTCACTTCAACGCGGGTCAGAGGTCATGCTGCAGGTTGGAGTGGCTCCTGCCAGTGAGTGGGAGCGGTGAGACTTGTGGGAGCAGTGGCGAAGCCTACCGGGGCTCTGTTGCTCTACCTCCATATCAGCTTGGCCGAGCATAAAAAAAGAGCCTCTCTGGCCCACAGGCAGCTGGCTTCTCTCCACACTCAGCGGAACGGCTGATAATCAGCAGAAAGAGACCCCTGATGATTACTCTGCCTCTGCCTAAGAAGGCTGCTAACTGCTTGCACTCCTCAGAATACTCACATTTGAAATCCCCCTACCCAGTATGCTTTAGAAATGCCTACAATGTCCATCAATCTCAGCTCTCTTTGTATCAGGGGTAAATGTGAATTTAATTGCCCCTGGAACAGAATGAGGGAATTTTTGATTTTCCTCTGTGTGTCATTCTCTATCAACCGTGGACAGACGTTATGTGTGTGCCTCTTCCAGGACACCAGTTGTCTAGCCTTGCAAGTTTAGTGCCGTCTTTCAGTGCCGTCTCTGCCTTGTGGGCCAACGCTGTGCTAAGGTTGACACGCAAAGAACAGCCGTATTTTAGGAGCTGCTTTGCAGCAAAAGCATAATGATCATAACTTGGGCCTCCCCCCAACAAAGGGTCCGCCCTCACTCATAACAGGAGCAGAACATCCGCTATCTTATTTTACTGACAGCGCTTAGCACAGTAGAGGATCTTCACAGCACAGGTCCACACCACTCAGGCTGATCCTTAACAAGTTCATGTCATTTTCAAGTGAATGAATATAAAGCATATTAGACTGTATGAGTCAGTGTAGCATGACTGCAAAAAGTCATTCATGTTTATTTTAAGTCCTAAAATTTGTTTTTTTTTGTCTTTAAATAATTACAAAAGTTCCTTATCTTAAAACTATTATCAGTATCCTAAACAAGTACGGCATTGTAAAGTAGTTACTTCACTACAACAAAGTGACATTTGATTTGGGAAGACATTTGCTATTGAAAATAGTGTGTCAACTTATTAGCAGGTTTTTAAAGAAAACTCGACTTTTAAAGGGTTAAGCGATAACTTTAATTAAATGTCATCTGAAATGAAGAAATGCCAATAAGGTCTCCAGCTCAGCGTAATGTGTAACTGATAAATAATGTCACATTTTTTTCAAAGTAAGAAGAAACTAGCTAATTAACGCAAGATCTAAGATATATAGATATATTTTCCAAATGCTAATATTTGAATTTCAAAATCCTCTACACATAAAAAATAAAATCTTAGCCCTTGTATAATAGTAATTAGGTTTTTGACCCTGATGAACAATTGTATGAATCCTCTGTTTAGACACAAGATGTTAAGTTCTGCCCCTTTCAGACCCCAGGGCTCCAGGCTTTACAGTGGTGGCTTGCGTGCTTAGGAGGTTGTACAGCTCAGTGCAGGCCACTTTTAGTAAATGTGTTATTATATACTTAGACCGTAAACTAGCAATTACTTTGGCTTATGCAGTAATTATTTAGAGTGGGCATTGTTATTCAGTAAAGAGGAGTATCTCTGTTGAAGTCAGCCGACAGAAGCTGGAGCCAACACTGAAGTATATAACACAACTTATTAACTCTTCTAAGCACATAAGCCTTTTCAGTATTCTGTGGCTTAAGTGGGCTCAGCTATGGTCGCTCCATATTATCATGGCTCAGCTCATTGTGACTTTCGCTCCTTTCTTTATTGCAATTCTCAAAGATTATAGGAACAAATTAAAGTCCATCCTTTGTGTTTTTTGTACAGGTATATCCAGGGTGCATCGTCTCCAAAGGACATGGTCATCATTGTGGATGTGTGAGTTTCTTACTCCTCAGTCTCTCTAACTGCCACCTCTTTCAACATTTCCCCCCCGGGTGGGAGTGGATGTCTCCTTCAAAGGGCGCTAGTGCCACCTGTTGGTCTGAGGAAAGCCTAAAGTCAGAGGAAGGCAAACACTGCTCATTTTCCTACCTTAGTTGAAGTCTATTTGACATTGTATCACCTTCTGAAACAATCAGATGTGATTTTGAATGCATGCCTAAACATGACAGGTCTAGTGAGTAGATGAAACGGTTAAATCAGTCCTTCACAAGTTAGGTAAATGGACATGAGCAGGAGTAGGACGTGTCTTCTCATAACTGATCTATAAGTGCTTCATTGCGTCTTTTCTGCAGGAGTGGAAGTGTTAGTGGACTCACTCTGAAGCTGATGAAAACCTCTGTAATGGAGATGCTGGACACTCTGTCAGATGACGACTATGTGAATGTGGCCAGGGTAAGTAGAAATTAGCATCATAATGTGTGAATTAATGATACAAATAACTCCTGAAAGCACCAATAACACAAATATTTGTTGTATTCACTAAGCAGGTGGTAATCAAGCAGGGAGTCGCTGAACGGCACAGTGTGCTCAAACTCCTCCCTGGTGTTTGCTTTCAGTGGAAACACTGCACTTCCCTCATTATAGTGTATTTACTTTTCCTGCACCACCGTTGTCCATGTGGGATTGTGTCTTTCTTTCCCTCTCTGCTGATTACCAAATTTTCTATTCGGACTAATGTTTAGGGAAACAGTAACGTTATGCTATATTGCAGGACAGATAAGACACACACAAACACATCCACATGCTCTGTGTGGTGGCTCTATTTGGAGGCTCCCTTCCGTAATCCTTCATAATCCATTGCTTTTAGCCACTGTATGCCTCTAAATCCCAGCTCTAAGAGCAAGAAATGAGCGCGGTAATCTGGGTGGGAACGCATCTGATTTCACCTTAGAAAGAAAGTGAGGGCTTACAAAAGCTTGCTGTGAATTATTTACAAACACAAAAGACATAAATAACCAAAAATCAAATGGGAAAAAAATCATTAATCACATATCTTTGGTATCACCATGCTTCAGCACTTTTCTTTATGAAACTGTCGACACAAGAAATGTGATATTAAGAAGTGACACAGGGATTAATATGGAATATGTGGCCCTGAATACTTTTGTGTTTGATTTCAATGTCTGACAATTTAAATATGACAGAACACCAACCAATGACAAATGTCAGCTTTTCTCACACATAATGTTTTACACCACTCTTTCCTGAAAATGTCAACTGATTTTGAAGTTGACCTTCAAGAACAAACAGCGTTTAAAACCTTCTATTACAGACATTGCTGCTAATATTGTAATCACGCATAGACACTGCACACAAACAGAAAAATATTTGCCACGAACACACACCACACACAAACCTGCACACACACACAGTTTTAGGCTAATTTGGTGGATGAGATGAGACAGATGATATTACCTTGGCTGGGTTTCTGTTCAGTAGTTTGCACTGGCGTTTCAGGTGCACCTGTTCTCTGTGTGGAAGTTGTAATTACCAGTGTTTACTGCCAGCCAGAGAGTGGAAGGGCAGCTCACATCTGCGCACACCCACGTCTGCATCCTGCTGCCATGAACAAACAGAAACACACATAGATATGCAGTCTTACAACAGTTGGAGACATTTATTTTTTTTATCTGAAAAGGAAAGTATACATATAGAGTATGCTCATGTGAGTGTTTTTATCTCCCCTTCTAGTTCAATGAGAAGGCCGATGCTGTCGTTCCTTGCTTCAGGACTTTAGTCCAAGCCAACGTTCGGAACAAGAAGATCTTCAAAGAGGCCGTCATGCACATGCAAGCCAAAGGAACCACAGATTATAAGTCTGGCTTCACATTTGCCTTTGAACAGCTTCTCAATGTAAGAGCCAACAAGCCTTTTTAGGGAAGGGCAATACAGGGGTGGATGTTTGTCGGTGGCAATTGTGTGCCTCCAGAAAGTCTTCAATAACTTGCTGGAACTACGTACTAAAGGTCCAGCATGTTATTATACATCCTGTCAGATCCAGTTAAAAAAACTGAATTAGCAATGATAAAACAGTGCCGACAGTGAGCGGTCCAGTTTTGTATAAGACATTTCCAGAGTTCTGTCATTGTCGAAGGTAGGTCTGATAATAACTGCTGTTGCGACGGAGTGACACTAACGTTTGCAGCAGCCAGCACCGTGGTGAGGTCTGACAGCAGCAGGCGTCCACGTGCTCTCGACACAGGTGCTGCCTCAGCTCCGTATGCTTCTGTGTATTTTAAGAGGCTGCCACCCTAATGGGCTCTGATGGGATGATTGATGAGCGCTCAGCGCAGCCCAGAGGAGATCAGCCACAGACACTTTATATTCCTCTGGTGGGCTTGGAGGCACAGAGCCAAGTGCCAGCTGCCCCCCTCCCCACCTTCTCTTGCCAGCAGAATGAGAAATAAAAAGGCCTGTTTAATCGCTGTCTGTGGCAGACTCACTGCCATGATTGGTGGCAGAAGCACAATAAAAATATGTAATTGTAGCAATATTATTTATCTTTATTAGAATCTTGTCAGATTGACATGCCACTGGCCTGCATATTAATGGGAGCTGCTGTGCAGGCAGGCGGGGGAAGTTTGTATCAAAGCTGAATGCTAAAAACTGGTGCCTGGCTCTGAGCATATAATGCTTAAATCAAATTTACCGCTAGATTAATGTTGTATACTCCAAATTAAATCCTAAAATTATGTTAATATAAGGAAGGAACCAACCAGGAAATTTGTAACTGTATGATGAAAAGCAAAGATTAAAAGCTTTGATGAGTTTATGGCAACAAAATGTCGGATGTGAGAATCCTTCCCTTCCCTCATGATGTTAATAATATTTGATTAACAAAGATTTCCAGGACAGATATTCAAATCTTTCATCCTATACTCGAAATTTACCAAGTTAACCGGCATGTATTAAATAAAAAAACACAGCCATATATGTATCCACACATTTGTGTAAACATAAGGCACAATTCATTTATTGTGGTATTTGAGTATTTCATTATTTAAAAAACTGGTTTTGGGACATGATAACCAGTTGAAGAGCAAACCAAAAAACATAAAAGATTATTAAAAGACATGGTGTTAAAAAAATAGAAAAGAAAGATTAGAACATAAAAATAAGTAACACAGGTAAAAGTGGAAGACTCAGTGCATAATGAAATGATGTAAGGAGAACAATCCTATACACAGGTGATTCTTAGCCATAAATGCATTTAACAAATTTATGAATTAATTAATTTATGAAAAAAGATCTTATGAAGAGATCTTATCTTTTAAACTACCTTTTAATCTACTCAGGTGAGATTTATGAAGTGGGTCCTCATAGATGTCTCCCATTGCATCTATACAATCTTTAAAATCTGAGGCTTTAGCTCTAATTCTAGTTCTAACGTCTTTAAATCATTCTGAAAGCTGTAATCATATCTGACAACAATAACTGACAATACACAGTTTGATATATTGGAAGTTTTCAATCTGTCCCATAGTAAGTTTAAATCAGGCATCAAAGAGATAATTGAACAAAAATTTTTTTATAATGTATAAATACTATACAGGAAGATTCCTACAATATTTGTTTTCTCCTATGGAGACTTGATGGAGTATCAAAATATTGGTAACACTTTACTTTAATGCTCTTTTATACTATTTAGCATTTATAACCAGGAGAGAAACACTTAACACGGTATCATTAAAATGTGTCCTATGAAGATATATTCTTCATATAATGACAATATGTTTTACTATATTGTCATTACTTACCTGTAAATACACATATGGATGCACACAGGATGAGTTGTAAGCACTGCGTAGGACTATATTATTGTCTGTTGTAAACTATTCATTAACTGTTTATATACTGCTCATAAATGTTAAATATAATCTATGTAATATGTTTTATTGTGTTAACTTCCATTTTGCTTCTTTGACATATGTATCACAGTACCAGACAGTTTTAAATGATATTTCAGCATGATCACCTTCCTCTTTCATTCTTGCATATTCCCTAACCTGTCTCACTTCCTCTTTCTTTGCTCTTCTCTGCTCCCTCTTCTCTCTTCATCTACCACAGGAGAGCAGTGCCCCGAGGGCCAACTGCAATAAGATGATAATGATGTTTACAGATGGCGGTGAGGATCGTGCACAGGACATCTTTGAGAAGTACAACTGGCCCAACAAAACGGTGAGTCTGTCCCCACAAGGCTGTTATCTCTTCGTCAACATCGCTCTGCAATCCCAAGAGATGCGTGTCCAGAAACTGTCTTAGCTGTCTTTTCCCTCCCCGTCTCCCACCGTATTCTGCTGACATTGTCTCATTATTCAAGGGTTCAAGGATCATTTATTGTCATGACGCAACACAGGGATGCGCAACGAAATTCGGCTGTAGCATTTGTCACACAACAAACACATGACAAACAAAACAAAAACATTTATACATTCCTGTAGTACATTTTCTTTTTCATTTGCATCATAAGGAATGTAAACAGCAGCAACAAAAACAAATCCCTGGGCAGATAATACGGCCGATATCTTCACATTAAAAATTCAACTTGAGGAAAACAATGTCCGTCAACTTTGACTGTGTTTGCGAAACAAGCATCATGATGTAAACACAGAGTCCACCTCCGCTCGTCCCGACGGAGTCCTGCTCTCCGTCCTGCTCTCCGTCCTGCTGTCTGCCCGTCAAGTGCAACTTGATCCGGGATGAGCGATGGAGCCAGGTCTCTGTGAAGATGTGGGCTCAACAGTCACGACCTCCCGCTACTTTCATCCATCTTATTTTACTGCGACCGGGCACCAGACAGCCAGCAGCAGGCTGGGTAGCGGAGTAGCCTTAAGTCCTAGAGGCTCTCCTCCCTCTCCTCTCTGGGGCAGTTTGGTGGCCTTTGGACCGGCAGGTCTGGCTGGTCGGTCGGCCGAGGGCCGTGATCATCTCAAAGTCCGCTGCACTTAATCCCCACGCTTCCTTTTCAGATGTTGATGAATGTATTCCGTCATTAGTGATGAACATAAACAACAAATAAAGACAAAAATGTAGCGAAATTCATGGCCGCTACCGGCCACAGCATGTACATGCGCCGCCCCTGCCATAGCATTTCACAGGCAGTTGTGTTAGTTAGGCTGTGGGATATGTCAAGCCCTCCAATCTGTGCACATAACTTCCTCTCCAAGCTTTCTTCACGTCCATTTTGGCTGTTTTGATTCTTGATTTTTCCTCTTGTGATTTATCTCTTTCTTCAACTCTCTCATTCCATCGCTCCCCTGTCTGTTTCTCTGTCTTTCTCTCCTCTTCGGTCTCTTTTGTTGTGTAGCTGCTGGTGTTAACAGCTCTGACCTACTGACTAATTAGCCACTTCATCATCAGGGCATATAAAATTACAGCCAATAGATACTCAGTTTGTGTCTTTCTTCCAGCCTTGCTTTCACTTCCACCCTCTTTTCTCCACTTCACAGACCACCAATATTTATTCTTATAGTCATTACTTTCCTGTTGCCTCATGAGGGTTGCTGTCATACAGGAATAATCTGCAGTTTGACAACTCTCTCACTGTATCCTTGTGTTGGAGACATTTGTGTGAGTTGACTGGGAGGCTAATCTAATCATACTTAATATGCGTGTATTGTAGTTATCACATGACAGTGACCTTATTGCCATCCAGAAGAAGGTTTGAGTGGTACTGTTTGGCTCTATTAGCCGTCTCTGCAGGAAGTTTGTTGTTTGGCTGTTTATTCTGACATTGACTTCTTTTGATTCTTTTTTCTCCCTCAATCCAGGTTCGTGTTTTCACCTTCTCTGTTGGCCAGCACAATTATGATGTCACCCCTTTGCAGTGGATAGCTTGTGCCAATAAAGGTATGTGGATAAGGTGTTTTTATCAAAGCATATGTTTGGTGCAGGGTTGGTGGCTTGATCCCTGCCTCCTTGTGTCCACATAGCCACCGATAGAGATTCTATAGATGGACACATTCTCCATCATACCTAACATGTACTGGTTACCCCTGAGCAATAGATTGTTAAAGGAAACACACTTTTTGGGAGCATTCCAGTGAATGGCATTGTCTCAAGTCAAGTCATTATCAAGTGGGAAATGCAAAGCCCAGTCATTCAACAAAAGAACTATAAACAAATGTGTTGTGGTTCTGTGGAATCAGTCTGGCCCCCATCCCTCTTGCTGTGAGGTCACACTGCATATCTCATGACTAATAGTGTGACTAATAGCTCCTAAAATGTAGTTTTTGCTGATCTCCAGTGGTTTAACCTCTCACAGGTGTACTCCAGCACCCTGTGACATCACTGTTGGATGTGGTTTTACGGGTGCAACAAAGGCCACCTCTGACCACACCTCTCAGTGATGCCGGCGGTGCTCAGATGTAAAACACACTTGAATCTCCAAAGTCCAGCAAAACACCAGCTTGGTGTTCTGTTACTCTTTAACTGTTTTCGGATACATATTGACAGAATTAAATAATATATTAAAACCTGCTTGCCTCATTACAAACCCACCATCACTAAGATTGATCTTACTGCATTTGATTTTCAACATAATATTTTATTAATCTAAAGCAGCCACAGTTCCTAAAATAACCCAGCAAACAGGCAGCTCTGCCTCTGACAACCCATATGATTCAGCTGCTCTTCCTGTTAGCTACTTTGTCTGCTTGAATCTCATCTTGACTCACCACATTAAAGCCCAACCTAACTCAGACTGCTGTTTCTGTGCTCCCTTTTAACACAGTTATATTTTTTAATCCCACTCTCCTCCTCCTCTCTTTTTGTGGCTTGATTTAATATTGTTTCTCAGTATTTCAGTTTGTCTGAAGCTGCTCCTTTATAAGACCTTTAGTTGCCTGTATGAAGCCTCGGCTAACTGCTACTGCTCATTAGCTTATTTCCAGTGGAGCCAAGTGCTTCAGAAGTATATTCCCATAAATTGTTATTAATTAGCAGGAGGAGTCTGGTAGCAGGATGATTACCATGCCATCTCCCTGTCAGGCAGGGGAAAGTCCAGGATTACGCCTCTGTGCCAACATGCACTCTGCTGTTCGCGACTGTAGTGATTACCATGGTACTAAAGTCTATGCCAACATGAGACAATACTGTTGACACACCACCCTCAATGGAGCTGTCCTCTCATATCTTCAGCACTTATTACTCTTTGGTATCTCACTCCAACAGAGCCAGCTCCCTGACACTTTCACAGGCCCTAACCCTTCACCCGTGTCACACACATTTGTCAAAACGCAGTAACCCACACAAGCACAAAACCCCACAACTAAGCCACTTGGAGACGCTTGCTGTTGTCTCACTTGAGCTTCAATCCCATTTCATGAAGAAAGTAACCGCTCTGTGACTCTGAGGTCAATGAAACCATTTCTTCACGCTTGCACACAGTCCAACAAAATGCAAAACGGAAAGGAGAGTTGTCTTAAAAGAAAATACATAAAATTGAGGATAGTTTGGTTAGTGATCCTAATACTGCTACAAAAGTGCTGTTTATAATCCAAAAATAGGGACAAAACATACCATAAATTCAAAATAGGTATTCATAAAAGAAGCATAGTTGGACGTTTATTGGGTGAAATTACACTAGTTTTTATGGTGTGTCTTAACACAAATCTTGATAAGAATACTGAATATGTATATAAAGTAGTGCATGCTGTTCTACCTAGGACGAAAATCCATACTCATGGATACTCAAGTATACTTAAAACAGCATACTTGGCTTGTTTGCCAAGATAATTCCATTGAGATTTTTAATCTCTTTTATAAGGGGTCCTGGCCAAGATGGCAGTGTAAAAGTTGTGCAACATAAAAAGACAGAAAACAGACTTAAAAACAAAACTGGAAAAATTTTAAAACAACATCAAATCATACCATTTTACATAAAGAGATGAAAGACTTAAAACAAACTAGCAAATTGCATCAATCAAATAATGTTCAGCATTACCAGGATAAATTATTACTTTATAAAGTAGCTCTGTAGCTCTGTAGCTTACCTGAAGATGAAGGTCCAAAAACTATAAAAGCGCTATAACCAAAAACGTTGCGGATTCTAAGGATAGGTGCCTAATTTGTCTGCAAGATAGGAGGTTGCAGCTCCAGTCTTTGGTGTCAGTAGGTAACATAGATAAGGAAGCAGGTTTTGTAATATGGCCGAAAACAGACAAATATACTAATGTTTCATTCTGCGGTTGTATAAGCAGGGAAAAGCATCTCTCTCATTCAGATGTGTGTGAGAACCAAATCAGTGACAAATTGTAACGCAGCACGATATACTGAATCCAACGTTTTCAAAGTGAATTAATTTGCATGCATATACAAAATATATCACCATAATTAATTGCTGATAGAAATGTCGTTTTAATTAAGTTTTTCCTTGCAGCAAAAGAAAAACAGCATTTGTTTCTATAGTAGAAAACTAATTTCACCCTTTGTTTTTTGTAAGATACCAATGCCCTCAGTAAGAGTTCCGGGCTTTGAAGGATATTTTACATACTGGCCAAAGTGGAATTACAATTTCCAGGTTATTAGTTCAGTTTTAAAACCATTGATTGGGTTTATGTACATAACATTGAACACAATTACTTTATGTAGAAAGCAACATTTAGTCAAAAAGGCAAGATATATGTTTTATTCAATGGGTGTGATGTAAGTTATACACTAGTCAAAAGTCAAAGATTTTCTGATGTGTTTTTGTCAAAACAGACCCAGATTACTTCAGACATTTTAGGATGTTGGAAGGGGATAACTGACCTCCAATAGTACGCAGGCATTATGTAATGAGTTTTCAGAAAGAAAATAGGTTATTGATTAAATTCATAATTGCCCCTCACACAGCAGACGCTTGTTGTTAACTTGCACAAAACGGCACAGTACAGTCTTACTTTTTGGTTAACACCTATATATCTTACCCCCTTCACGTCTTGCTGAGCTTTGCCCTACACCCACAGATCCCACCTCTCTGGCACACTGCCAAAAGCACTGCGACAAACTACAACTCTGAACAAAATTATAATACGTATGTGTGCCCTGCATGTGCATGTGAACCATAGATTGTGTGTGCAGAGATAGATGTGTATGTATGTGCATAATGTCGGCATGTGCAAATGAATGAGACGGAGAAGGCAAATCTCGACACAAACCACTGTGGCACAGTGCATAATGTAACCAAATAATGAGAGTCATCTCAGCCTTTTAACATTCTGGGGATGCTGTCTCCATTTCACCGCTCTTTGTATAAACACTCATGGCTTTAATAGCTTGGGGAGCGGCACGGTTATTGACCCAGTCGGTCACTTTCCTTCATTCCTAATCAGCAGCAGTGCCTGGGGCTCAGCATTCCCAACGAGCCTCCACATTTACATCCTGCAGCACAACCACGAGTGTGGAGAGGTCAATGGCCACAAGCTCTACCATGCCTGCTTGGCTCAACACCATCAGCTGGAGATGAAGGCATTACTTGTACCTAATAGCAAGGAAGAGATTAGACTCCAATCTACAAAATGGATCGCTTTTGTACACACTGACTGTTAAAATCTTGAAAATGGGGGCAGAATATGACGCAGACAGGCAAAATGTCAAAGGCTATATGCAAACCTTTCTGTTAGAATAGTGTATTGATTTTCGTCTCTTGATCTTCAGGTTACTACTTTGAAATTCCATCAATTGGAGCCATCAGAATCAACACCCAGGTAAAGTACATAGGATACTGAATGTACATTTATGAATCCCAAAAAAAAAATGCAATTATAAGCAAGAAGCTAGTCCAGTTTTCCTTCATGGTTGCTTTGATGATAATTATACAGATTGTAGATAAGTATTCAACAAACGGACAGAAGACGATGCAGCTGGATGACTACAGAAAGGAAGTGACAGAGTTGGAGATGGAGTGATAACAAATAGGGTTGTGGACTCTCTGAGAATGTTTCTGGACGCTCTGAAGTAAAGACTTTCAGATCTCTTGGTCTTTTACTATCACTCTCTCTTTCACACACACACACACACACACACACACCTTCGGATCCTTACATACCTAGGGTCCTACTACCCCCCACTCTTGCTTGAGGCACTACGAGCTCCTGTAGGCCCTTGGGATAACCTCATTCCAGCCGTAGAAATTGACTCAGTTGCTGGGAGCTACTGCAAACCCCTCCTCCCCTTCGCTCTCCTGCCTCCTTCTCCCCCCACCCCCCTCCAACCCAGTGAGCGATCAGGCCCCAGAATATACTGTCAGCTGTTCCATTAACTCCAGCATATTTATATTCCGAGAACTGCCACTTACTCTAATAGGTTTTCTGAAGGTGGGTGACTACAGCTCTCTGTATAGGCCCAGAAGACACATTATTTAATCACACTCTGCCCTTCAACATCACACACTCATCACATAGTCTCACTTGAGTAAGATGGCAACATTCAAATAACAGATGGACCATAGATGGCAAGGATATTATTATTCAGACTGTCCTGACTCATGCGATTATGTAGGAAGAGTGGAATAGTTTTGAAAATAAATGTCACTATGTTTAGTTTTTCTGCGTAGTTATCTGAGACTGAAGTTAATAGTAACATTGTGTCATCCATTCAGGCTTCTTTGTTAAGGATCTCTCAGTGGAGCAACAATAAGGCTTTAACTAAGATGTTTGCCTTTGGAAGGGTCCCCTCTCTGCGATCATTGTTGTCACGGTACCCAGAGAGACAATAGCATTTCATCAATGTGTAGGGATGTTGCTTTAGTCTATATGGCTCTGGTTTCTTTGGACCACATCTCCAGTTGCTGACTTTTTATGTTTCCTAGATTGTTCTAGACAGGCGGAAAATTTTCCCCATATCCCGTGAAAAGGTCTGGCTGTCATAGTCCTGATGGAATATCTCCCTGTGGCGCGTTAAACCGGACTATTATTGAGCTAATAATAGAATAGGTTACGCCTGTCAGCACCTCACTGTTCAGGTGATGGAAAAACAAACGGTCAAAAGCATAATACTGAAATTGCTGTGTGCTTCAACAGGGCGCCCCTTTTGTCTATTGAGACTAGACACAAGGGTCAGAAATTTGCGATAATGTTTCCATTTTTTCTGCAAAATGGGTTTGACCCAGTGAGAGCAGCTGCATTTCCACTTATCCTGTTTTTACACTTGATTATATAGTGTTGTAACATAAAGGTAGACATTCGGCTTTATAACTCGCCGACTGCTGAATGGGATCGGAGGATTTTTGTGTTTTTGTGAATGTTGGCAGACGTTGGCAGCCTGTATGATTAGAGAATAATGTTGCTGACTGTGGTCTTTATAACAACTAGACACTAAAGGCTCTCAGTGCGATGGACCCGACTGTGCAGTTGTTTCATATGTCATGAGGTCAATCACTTAATAATAATCACTTAAATTACACATCACATCTAAAATGACAAGGATCTTTAGGTTGTTTTAAAAAAATAAATGACATCTCAGCTGTTGTGCTTCCTAATAACGGAAGAATATACTGTATATGATGTATTACTAGTAGACTTAACCCCTCACCTCTATTCACAATAGCTGTGGGACATTCTCATAGTGCCAGCGATGACAGTAGAGCCTCTGGGAGAATAGCCTGTTTGCACGTCGTGCCACTGACACCCTTAATGTGTTTTTAATAGCTCCTTCATAATGATGAGAAACGGCCGTGAGTGGTTTAGGACTGGAGGCTTTATGGCTCGGCGGGACCGGGATGCTGCTGCTGGTGGCCCACTGGTTTATGTGGTGACAGAGAGGAGGCCGGTCAGGGTCTTATAGTTTTATGACAGATGAATGTTGGCTCTTCCAGCTCTTTGCTTTTACCGCCTCTACATGACAAGTGCTATAAATGTTTGTTTGATTGTACGTGTCTGTTGTGTTTGGTCTCACTAGCATGTGTGTTCTTACCGTTGCAGGAGTACTTGGATGTCCTGGGTCGTCCCATGGTGCTGGCTGGGACCAGAGCAAAGCAAGTGCAGTGGACAAACGTCTACCAGGATGCTCTGGTGAGAGAGAACTGAGAAACCACTTTATTGAATTGGACCGTAAAGTGACCATTGTAGGATTTACCATATATTTCTCATTGTATGTTAAATTATTTAGTCCATAGATCCAAAGATATTCAGATGATGACCTTTTACATTTTGTCTAAATATAAGCATGGTTTCTCTTACATTGTCTTATAAGGGCACTATAAGATTATGTTATCGCAGTTTTTTGTTCTTGAAGACAAAATCCAACAAGATCCTTCAATTTCACTTTAAAATTGCAGTTGATTTATTTGCGGCTTATTGTGTTTACTGGTTTGGATTTTTAATTACACCCTACTTATAATATCCTTTTTCAGGGTTTGGGCCTTGTCATCACTGGAACAATGCCGGTCTTCAACCTCACTGTTGATCCTGGAAGCTCTCAGGTAAAAACAACACTGCAATATAAGACATGGAGCTTAAAATAACTGGACTTTTTACACTTACACAGCACACAGATGTGATGATTTATACCCCAGCTCATCCGTCATGTTAAGGAGCCTTTACCTCTATCATTATGTAAGAACAATATTTTCATCCTCATTCTTGTTGTTAGGGCTACACAGGGTTATTCAAACAGGAGAAGGAGATTGAGTAGCAGGTGTGCTTAAGGTTTCATTTCCGTCTCTTTGCTGTTGTCGACCATCATCAGTCATTTTTAATGGCGTCCACCCAGCTGCTGCTCTTGGCAACACCTCCCCCCTGAGGTGAACACAGACATCACAGCCACCCGTCGCTATTATCTATTATCATCCAGAGAGCACAGATGCATCCAGCTTTCAATATCCATGACCAAAGTATTTACTGTGAGCTTATCACACCGGCTTGAAGCAATGATGCAAACCGCCACAGTTTCAGATAGACTGTGAAAATATGGACTAATCAGATTGCACACAAGTCAAAGATGGCATTGGGATGTTCTTAGTACTCTCACGGCACAGCTACCGGCTCTCTGTGATTCTCTGATGCCAGTGCGTTTGTGGATAAAATACTAATGATTACCTCATCTGTTCTTCCTACAGAACCAGCTCATCCTCGGAGTTATGGGAGTAGATATTGCAATCAACGAAATTAAAAGGAAGACACCTACATACAGAGTGAGCACGTTGTCCACTCGATATCACTCTCATATCCCTTTAATATTGATGATTATTGAATCACACCTCCATTTACTCTTCTTATGTGCAGCTTGGAGCCAATGGCTACACCTTTGCCATCGACCCGAATGGCTACGTACTGCTGCATCCCAACCTACGACCCAAAGTAGGTCCAGCTATGAACGCCGACCCGCATTTAATCAGTTCCTCTAAAGACAAATTTGGACTGTTTTTTTTCCTGCTGACTAATGCTATCCCCCCTCCTCCGTCTTCCCCTGCTTTCTCGCTGTTGCTCAGACCATTAACTTCAGGGAGGCCGTCACTCTGGACTTTCTGGATGCAGAGTTGGAGGACAATAATAAGGAGGAGGTAAAAACAACCTCTCTGAAACATCATCATTACTTTCACTTTTGTGTTTAATATGCATTTAGTTTAATCATTTTATTAGTCAGTTGTTTTTTTCTTTTTATGTACGGGTAAACTCGCTCTCTCTCTTTTCAGATCCGTCGACAGATGATTGATGGCAAACCAGGGCAAAGGAAAATCAAGACGCTCATTAAGTCAGTTGATGAGGCAAGTCATCAATATATGAGACTCAATCATGATGCACAGTAGCACCTTCTTGAATGGTGTTGTAATGAACCTGAATGACTCAGTATATTTAGGTTCTGTTGTTTCCCTCCAATTATGGGAGGAGAGATGTGCTGAGGACGTGACCGTGTTACATACATGTATTTCTCTTTGTGGTTGTCAACAGAGGTACATTGACGAGGCCATGCGTACATACACATGGACGCCTGTGGATGGCACGGATTACAGGTCTGTTTGAAATTAAACACGCATCAACTTGAAACTGTGAGTGACGTCCAACTTTGATACTTTTGATTTGTCCAGTTTGAGTCACAAGTCTCAGATTTATGGTTGACAGCTGGTTACTCTTCAGCCTGCAGTGTTTGTTAACTGTAGCTGCCACTATCACGCTCTTGGAGTCGACTAAACATATCAATGAATAAAGGTATTGCTCATTTGCCTTCTGTATTTGCACTAAATAATTCATCTGAATCACCCATATTAAGAAACAGTAGTTTCGCTCTCTCATAAAAAAAACCTTCCACATTACTCTAAGCACCAATTAATTGCATAGTTTATTCATCTCAAAACTTGGTTGAACATTTGAGGTTGCATCGTAATGACATTTCCTCCAGGCAACACTTTGCAAATTACAGTTTATGATATTCAATAGTCCCACAAATGCCTGATGTGTGTTTTTTATTACATCTGCTGGCAGCGTGCCCGGTCCTGGCTGAGTTCATATGAGGCTTTCTCTGCACAATTCTATTTATTTCAACTCAAAGAAAAATTCCAGTGTATTTAACAATCCTCAAGTGTTACTGTTGTGGCCTGCAACTGTCAAATCTAACTCTAACCAGACATTCAAAGCTCTTCTCTGTCACGCATCCTACATTTTAGCGTTTAGGGACTTTCTTTACTCATAAAACTGGCATTGGATGTTTCTTTAAATCTAAATGTGCCTTATCTACTTTAGTCTACTGTAGCTTTGGCTCAGTCTGATCCTGTTACTGTCACAGTCTGATGTTCTATCTATTCCAATTAATCCTCTTACTTGGTTATATTTTAGCTTTGTATGGCACCACAGATTAAGAGATGGGACATGTATTTATTTTTCTCCCTTTGATTTATGGTTTTGGTAGAATAGTAAATATTTACTAACATAAAGCATATGTAGGTCAAACTATATTTTAGATATTTCAAAGTGAAACAGATTTTTCTCTTTTGTTTGAACCCCCTTGAAGTTTCACTCAATTTAAACAGAAACACAATAGCTATGTGGCCCAAATATGAAGCATGTTTGATAATTCACAGAGCGTACTCGCTCCAAACGCAGTTGCTTTGCTTGGAAACCGTCGGACACCGGCCTTCTCACAGCAGGATGGCATCTAGAATGTGCCAGATGTGTATTCTGAAAGTTTGATTTATGGGAATCGGCTTAAAATCCTCTGAATTGGAAACTTAAAACTGCTTCTTCAGTAGTGGCTTCATACGAGTGGGTGTAACTAAAAATATAACCCAAAAGACTTCACTCACATGCTATTAAATGAAACTGACATTCTATTCATAACTAATAGCCCATAGACAGTGCTTAAATGTACCGTGTGTCATTTGTAGTGTCGCTTGTTACCAAAGTTATGTTTCTTTTATAATTTCATAGTTTCTTCCGAGCTCTAACAAAGCTGGTTAATTAATTTACTTCCTTACAAAACATTTGTAAAGTCTGAATTGTTTAAATCCATATTTACTTTTCAGCAGTCTTCCTCTTCACAACCTTTTGCTGGTCCATAGCTGTGTTTTTCTGCACATTGCTGCCACCTGACAATCAGCGGAGGAGAATGAAACGTTCACGTCGCCACATAAAAACAAACCAGGGATTGTGAAAACATTGTGAAAACATTACGAAAACATTGCTTCATTGCGCTACTCGAGGTCAAAACCTCCACAGGGATGTTAAGAATTGATCCCTCACTGTCTATTGCATCACATTAAAGAAGTAATGATACCATTTCAGGGGACCTTTAAACCACTTGCATCTGTTGGTGAGCGAGCTCGACTGTGTGTGTTTGTATGTTGCAGAGTTTATTTGTGCATTCATAACGTGTTCCTGATTTTCTGTGTCTGCCTCGTTACCTCAGTCTAGGGTTGGTACTGCCCACATATAGCGAGAACCACATCAAGGCCAACCTTAGTGACCAGATCCTTCAGGTGCAGTGTAAGTACCCGGGAATACCCAGCATCCTTCACTCGCTGTCTCTCTCTTCTCCTCTTTCTCTCTCTCTCTCTCTCTCCACTCTTTCCTCCTCTCTCTCTCTCTCTTTCTCCCAAATATGACCTTATGCTCTTATCCAGTCCTTTGTCCTGGGTCTCCAACATCATCATAGGGAGTGTCCGAGCAGAGTCGCCTGCCCCGCTCCCTCTGTCCCCCTTCTTGCCCCTCTCTACGCTCTACGATAGGCAGGATCATACCTGAGTCCCCCGACTCCTCTACTGCCCCCTGTTCCCTCCTGTCTTCATGCTGTGCTGTAAAATGGTGATGTTTTTTCTTCACACTGGCTGAAGAAAAAAATAACTTAACTGACAGAAAGGTGAAAGCTGTGGTTTTACTGTATTACTCAGGTGAAAATAATGGTGACTTTCGTGCTATTATTTTTTTTGCCAAATGCTCTCGCCTCTTCTCCACCAAGTAATGATTCTGAAGCATCTGTGTTGAAAGTATTTGATGTTCTGAAAAACTGTGAAAACACGCATGCTTTTCACTCCTTATGATGAGTTTTATTATTTGGGGAATTTTCCTTCTGTTATGTGTGTAATTTATTTTCTAATTTAATTTATGTATTTGTTAGATTGTGTGAGATGTTTCTCAGCTTTGGAATCATTCAGTGTATATAAACTCCCACACAGCCCGGGACAAGGGTTTGTCTAATGTGGGAGTTTGGGTTTTTGTGGGTCTGAATGGGGACACTTGTTGTCTCTCTCATTCTTTCTTTGTCCAGACCCTGTTACTCCCCTTTTTTCCCTGTTCCTTTTTTATTCTTTTTTTTGTTTGACCATGGTTATCTCTCACAATTACTGGTTTTGTCTTTACTTTTTTCCTTTCCTGGTTTTCCCTTTTTTTCCTTCCTTTTTTTCCGTTGGTTTTCCGTTTCCTCGTTTGCTCTTGCAAATAAGATGTTTGCTCTTCATTTCTTTTTCTCTCTTGTCTTGTTTGACTTAAATTGGTTTCTTTCTTTCAAGAAAACAATATTTTTATTCAAACAGTAATTGAATAAAATATTGTCTGTGATCCCCCCTTCCCACCCGACCCCCTGTTTCTTTTCTTGCTCACTCCTTCTCTGATGGATCCACACAGTGCCAAACACCAAGGGCAAGTATACTCCATATTGGTCCACGTTCCTTCCTTTACTTCCTACTCCCTACCGCTGCCTCCTTCCCACACCTCTCGTCCTTAACCTCTTCCTGCTGCCCCCCCCCCCTCCTCCTCCTCCTCCTCCTCCTCCTCCTCCTCCTCCTCCTACCCTCACCTGTCCCAGCCTGCTTGCCTCTGTTCCTGCCCGTCTTGCCTTCAGGACTTCCTCTTTTTCCTCCTCCTCTTCCTCCTTTTATCCCTCCTTCTTCTCTTCACCCTCTTGCTGCAGCTCAGATCCCACATCTCTCACGATGGCTCCTCTGGTCCCCAAACCCACCCTCCTCCCCACGTACCCGCTGCTCCAGAAGCAAAAACAAACACCTACTGTACCCAAGGAAGACAAATATTCATGTTCTCTGTTAAAACTTGTCTTTTGTCCCTCCTCCTAATCCTTTTCCTTCTGTGGATAGCTCCAAATGGGTTGTGTCTGCCTCCTTTCTCTCTCCCTCTCTGTCTCATTCTTACACTTTTTTCATTTTCTTTGACCATATTTCTTTCTCTTCCTCGTCATCTTTCTCACTTTCTCTTTCACCTTACTCTCTCTCTCTTTCTATTGTTTCTTTCTTACAGTGTCATTAGATAAAAAATGTCTTTAACTAATTCTAACACTAGGGCTCAAGTGTTGACAGATCTTTAATTAGATTTTTTGTTTTAAAACTCCCTCTTATTAGAACAATTGCTCTCTCAATTTACATTAAGTAAAATATTTCTTAGCGTTTTCTGTTATGTAGGTAGGCAAACACACTAAGCTGAAATATTAAATCTGAGCTACAATAATGTATCATAACATGCATTGAATGTAAGTACTGCTATTTATTTAAAGTAGAGTAAATAGGGATCTCTTGTGGTAATGATATTTTTACATAGCTATACTTAATCCTCCATATAAAAAGTAATGTAATGTTTGTTAGCTGCCGTAGTATCTCGTCTATACTGTAGCTGGAGATGTTGCAGCCTGCAGACTGACCCTTCAGGGCTGAGCTGCGTCCTGCCCTCCCAGGTCCTCCCATGTTGTCAGGTGTCAGG
Source organism: Ophiodon elongatus (assembly GCA_016806645.1). Taxonomy (NCBI): domain Eukaryota; kingdom Metazoa; phylum Chordata; class Actinopteri; order Perciformes; family Hexagrammidae; genus Ophiodon; species Ophiodon elongatus. Next base: position 147,314 of record JACSYO010001618.1, on the reverse strand, counting down.
GTGCCGCTCGGCGCAGCGTCTGACTCCTGTGTCGTCCCTGTGTACTCCCTGTCTCCATCAGCTTGTCTCCCTCCCTCCTCACCCCTCAGACTGCCGGGGCCACGGCCCAACACTTCCTCAGTAAACCTGACCCCGGATGTGCACGGCATTGTGGGCGGAAAACTACCTGGGCACTCTATTTTAGCTCTAAAATTCCATTCCTCTGCTGTACGCAGTTACAGGTCTTTACATAATGAGAAAATAACACCTTGGATTCGTCGCAGACTCAGATGTTGAGGCTTTAATGATGGTTGATATTGTTTGGTTTGGTCTGTGATAGATGAAATGAAGTTGCCCTTTGACATGCCCTTCACAATGCAATGCATTTCCTATGATTATGTGTCTCTCGGAGCCCTCCACCCTGCCAGTCTGAGGGGTGACCACTTCCATCAGGACCTTCACTCACCTCCCCTGCAATAGTTGGCCATGTTGATGCCTGCCTGATCTAAAAAGCACTCATGTGGATAATCTGTCTGAGAACTTGCTTCCTGACTCATCACGACTTGCAAGTCAGTTCTCAGACATCCAAAATATGTTAGATTGAAACCAAATGAATCAGGAAATGTTTGATAACAAAGTGATAAAGAAAAAGTAAAAAAAGAAAAAAAAAGAAAAGGTGTGAGTGCTTGTGAAACTAAAGCAGTCGTCGATTTAGAGTCAGGTTCTATTTTTGGCACCATATTGGCTAACGCTAGTGTTCCCATGATACCTCAGTGTTGCTATGGTAAACTCCCTTCTGCGTCCCTGCACCTCTGAAGAACAGCTGCTGTTTACCCACAACTCCCCACTGCCCTGCCCACCGCTCTTCCCCGATAATCTTCCCCTTTCTGTTGCAGATTTTGAATCACTGCTGCCAAACAGTTTTGAGTCTGAAGGACATGTATTCATTGCTCCCAGGTAGCCCTGTGTGTGAATGCTTGGTGTCGTTGACGGTCATCGGTGTTTGGTCTTGTCTTTTGATGCACTATATTCTTACTTTTTGTTGTTGTTGTTGTTTTGGCTCCACGTTCAGCCTTTTTAAACTGCTGTCTGTTTTCTTGACTTGTATCTCGTGATGAGTTGCACTCTGTTGAAGTGGTTGTGTTTTCTTCATTCATTGTTCATTTTCAGTGGCGTGTTAACTCATTGCAACAAATTTGAGGAAAATATAGAATTCATTATAACCTTATTTCTTATTTTTTGCATTTACTCATTCTCTTCCCTAAGTCAACCTCATTACAATAAAGTATTGAAGCCACATTAAATCTTCTTTGCATGCTGCTACTGTGGTGTTGTATGTTTGTATTACAGTAATACATTTAGGGGTTATTGGTTAGATTGTACGACAAAATGTTAAAAGTTAAAAGATCCTCTTTGCATGTGCTGTTTTGTTATTAAACTCTCATGGCCTCCAGCTGCAACCTGACTTCTGAAACACACAAATAAAAATCACTCCTTCATTGTGATGCTTGCATGCTGCAGTCAAATCCGCATTTTGTTTTAAAATCGACAGCATGTTGGAATTTAAGCTTCTAGGAATGCATGCTGCACATCTCCGCTTTGTGCTGTGTGTCCCTCTATAAAGGCAGAGTCTAAATATTGTATACACGTGTTTGTTATTAGCTTCTTTCTCTGAGTTAAAATGACTCGTCTGTTCCTCAGGGAATACTGCAATGATCTGGAACTGTCCAACAACAACACTGAGTTCCTGCTCAACTTCATTGCACTCATGGAGAAGGTGACACCGGACTCCAAACAATGTGAGTTTCATTTATTTCCACTCACACTGATTTTAAATTAGTTAATTCAAGACCCTGACTTTAATGGTTGTGTCTGTGATGTTATATATTTTTCTTATTGTCAACAAATTCCACAAAAAAATCCATTGAAGAGACCAAAACCAACCATTAATTTATACTACTAGTAATTAGTATCTATGTAGCCAAAGCTATAGAAACATTATTATCTAATTAGATTTTGCCACCATCTGTACCAACACAAATCTTGTTCAGAGACAGGTTGAGTTTTGGAGATGAACTTGGCTGGAAATTGCTGAAACTGTCAAATTTGCGTAAAAAAAAGCATTCACTACAATGAAAAGCATTTTATGTTTGATTCGGTGTTGACCTAAAGTGGACTGAGGGAGTTTTACAATGTGTTCAGAGGAGAGAAATCTACATCTGATGTCACTATAACTCATTTGCTTGCACCTTTTCTGATCATCTCTATCTGATTTGTATTTAGGTGACAATTTGCTCCTTCATAACCTGATTTTGGACACTGGCATCATCAGGCAGCTGGTCGAGAAAGTGTGGAAGAATAAAGACTTGAATACGTGAGTACGATAAAAGAACTACATTTTCGATTTGACTCTGAATTCGATTTAAAATGGATTTGTCTCTTTTCTCCATCCTGACTTGTAGATATGGCTTCCTGGCTGTGTTTGCTGCATCCGATGGAGGTGTAACAAGAGTGTTTCCGAACAAGTAAGTGCACTCTTCATCAAGGCCTTATGTCTGTAGATCTGGTATGTTTCTCATTTTATTCTCTTTTGATGTAGGAAGTTGTGAATACTTAAAATGTTTCAATATAGCAGGAGGCTTGTACATCAGAGATTTACAGCTCCAGTCTCTGTGCTCTTAAATCTAAGGGCTGCAGAAACCTGGGAGGAAGACCCTGAGCCGTTTAATGCCAGCTATTACCGCCGCAGTCTCGACAACAAGGGCTACATCTTCCGAGGGCCTTATCGAACAAGTGAATGATGCTCCCTTGGTCTTGGGTTATATATCGCACACTGAGCCTCATAATGTGTTGTGGCTCTTTGTTTCTAACCCCCTCCCGGCTTGTTTCACTATCTTGTTTCCCTCTATAAGCCTGGGACGAGAAGCTGAACCAAGAGAACAACACCATAGGGATCCTGGTCAGCACGGCTGTAGAGATCACAGTTGGAGGGAAGACCATCAAACCTGCCGGTGTGTTCAGCTCTTAGAAAGGAGAAGAATCCTTAATAATAGATGTTTAAAAAAAATGTTTTAGAGCAAGGAAGCGATATATACACGTCTGTGTTTCTTGTTATTTTGTGTGGATATGTTCGTGCTCTGCATTCATTTTTGGGGCCTTCTATTATGCCTCTGCCCCGGCGCCAGCATTGTGTTCTCTGGTTGTTTGTCCGTCCAGTCTATTCTCGCGAATGCAATATCTCAGGAATGCTTGGAGGGAATTACTTCAGATTTGGCACAAACGTCCACTTGCAATTAAGGATGAACTGATTCAATTGTGGTGGTTAGAGGTCACTGTGATCTCACAAAACACGTTTTTGGCCATGACTCAAGAATTCCTATGCTAATTATGACAATTTCACACAAATGTCTAAGAGGTAATGACATTTTTTGGACAGACATGGATGTAAAGTGCAACATGACTGTTTGGCGGAGGCATACAACTGTAAAGCGGTATTCTAGGTTGCATCTGTCTTTTTATTTTTTGCATTTTTCTCTCTTTTCTTTCAGTGGTCGGTGTGAAACTAGACCTTGAAGCCTGGACGGATAAGTTTAAGATTCTTGCAAGCAACCATACAGACAACCATCAGGGCTCAAATACGGTAATAAGTTATAGATGAAAAATATTTTATATTTACAAGCTTAAGTCTTCAGCAGTATTTCAAGGACGTTCAGCTGCTAACTTAGTTTTTTCTCTGTGACAGTGTGGACCAAACAGGGGCTGTGAAATGGATTGTGAAGCCAACAGTGAGGTACATATCTCTGATAATTTCTGATGAGCTTCCTGTATATCCTTCTTCTGTTTAACAGCCTATCTTTGCCTCTGTGTGCAGGATCTCCTGTGTTATTTAATAGATGATGGTGCATTCCTAATCATGTCTAATCAGAAGGATGACTTTAGCAAGGTGGAGTTAATAAATGAATTTTCGCACTTACCACGTTTTCTTGTTTATCGTTACACTGAGCTTAACCAGTGTTTCTTATTCCCTACAGGTGGGCATGTTCTTCGGTGATGTTGATCCCTACTTGATGCACGCGCTCTACAATAATTCATTCTACAACCGCAAGCAGTCGTTTGACTACCAGTCTGTGTGTGAACGGATGCCCAACAGTGAAGCTGGAGCTGCACGCAGAGGAGTGTTTGTGGTAAGAACATCAACTTAACCACTAGAGAGAACCAGATGTAATAAATTAAAATAGTAGACTAGAAGATAATACTTTGAATTACTGGCATATAGTGGGACTGATGGGTGTTTGATTGTAATCTGCATCTAGTCCAGTTGATATGATATGAATGTTCTTACATCTTTCTCTGTTTGTTTGTATCTGCAGCCCACAATTGCAGATTTTGTAAACGTGGCTTGGTGGACATCAGCAGCTGCATGGTGAGAGTCCTCAGGCTCCATTGAAAAAAACACAACCGTAACATCCAGTACACACAAAATTAAATAAAAAATGTGATTGATACTCAGTACCATATTCACTGCAAAATACATAAGTATCACTGAGCCCCATATCCTGTCTCCACAGGTCTTTGTTCCAACAGTTTATATATGGACTGGCTTATCGCAGCTGGTTCGTCACAGGTAGGTGCAAACAAGACAATCATTAAATGTTATCTTGGTGTTTCACATGTCTGCACGTGAAGCTTAAAGTAAAAACTCACAGAAATAAAAGCAATAACTGTATTTCACCACTATTTCCGACCACTTAAAGTCAAATTGGAGTTATGAGCCAAGACTTTTAAAATGCATTAATGGTTAAATGATAAATTACTCTATATTTAATTAAAGTGCCCAGTTTTCTTGTGAAATTAGTTTGTTTTACTCAATTACACTCTCCCAGCCTCAGTGAACAAACTGTAAATACAAACTATATCACAAAATGAAGTAGAGAGATTTTACAGCTTTTCCCAGACCAAGTATAGACGTTCCACTTTGTAACCCCATTTTTAGAACCAGATCTAATAAATCAACGGAACTGACAAGAGTAACTCTTATGTCTTTGTGCTCTGGTGACGCTGCAGATGAGGTGAATGCCGAAGGAATCGACTCCAAAGAGCGCAGTTGTGTAATGATCCAGACCCAATACTACTTAAGTAATCTCAGCAGTTCCTACAACATACTGCAAGACTGTGGCAACTGCTCCAGGTCTGTACACACAAAAATACACACACACGCACACGCGCACACACACACACACACACCACAAAGAATCACACCGTGGCCAAGGCACAGTTAGCAAGACGGATTCATCTTTCTGTCGGAGCTAATAAACTCTGCTGATGATTAAACCGCATCAGCTTTAATGAAACGGTCACATCATTGGCTAAATGAGCCTTACAATACAGTCTCATGAATCTCGCTGATCCATTAGCAAATGAGGCTGTGATGTAAGCGAGCAGAGGGGGGTTGTTGACAGAGTTTTTTCTCTCTCTCTCTCTCTCTCTCTCTCTCTCTCTCTCTCTCTCTCTCTCTCTCTCTTTCTCTCTCTCTCTCTCTCTCTCTCTGTCTCTCTCTCTCTCTCTCTCTCTCTCTCTCTGCAGGCTGATTCATGCCAAGAAGATAAACAACACCAACTTGCTGTTTGTGGTGGCAGAGAAGATGCCATGCAACACCTGCGAGATAGACAAGCTGTCCCAGGAGGAGGAGGAGTGTATCCTTTTTACACATTGTATACCAGCTGGCAGAGAAGAAGACAAACCAGATTGTATCTCCTTATTACCCTGTAGGAAAAAATATGTCACATTTATTTCAAGGGTATTTTTAACATGATGGCATGAATTGTGTCCAGTTATTTAAGATCTGTTGGACTGCATGAGGAATTGGTATGTGGGCGGATGATGAAACATTGCTAAAGAAAAAAGGCAAAATTCAAAGGACATTTCAATTTTCCTTTATTTAGTAAATTTTCAGTCAAGGAGGAAAATCCATGTGAAGAACTGACTGTGGCGCGCTATCGGAAAGGACCTTCCACCTGCTTTGACAATAATATCTCTGTAAGATTTTCAGACACGATATCAATAAGCACATTTATTTTAAGTTTGGTTATCGGTTTTCAGTAGAATCATATTGCGATGATGTGATCTTATGTTTTTGTTTTATTTCTCCAATCCAAATGAATGATTCTGAGCAAGTTGTAATTAGAAACTGAAAGTAAAGTTAATGAAACATATAAAGAACAAAAACAGTGAAACACAGTTAATTACTTTGATAATCAGGTGTTTTATATGTGATTTTTCTAGATTGTGATGTATAGCATTAACAGACGGGCAGATTTTAATTTACATTTAAGTTTATGAAAACTGTCATTCTTTGTCTTTAAGGGAATAGTTCATCGCTTTCTTGTCGAGAGTAACACGTGAAGACCGATTCCCCTCTTTCTCTGAGTCTCGTCATCACAGTGAGGTTGCCAGGCAACCAGCACGAAATCACTCCCCATTTACTATATACAGTAGTATGTAATGCATTTGCTGTCCACCATTTTAGTGCGTTTGAGTTTATCCACTATGGAGTTACCTCACACATTCAACAATGGAACAAAAGTAGAGTCCATAATATGTGCACTATCATTTGCTAACATCCCCACTCCGAATTTTATCAATGCTGAAGTTATAATTGGCCGTCAGTAATGACGCAACATGATGATGATAAGTAAGTGTCAGAGATCTCAATTTACTGCTCTCTGTTGAGTGTCTGATGGAGAGTAGTGAAGGAGTGAACAGGGAAGTGATTTTAGACACATGAAGTCATTGTCCAGCACATAACCACCGAAAACTGCAGCTTGTCGTTTTACTGTGTCTTTGTACAGATTAAACAATTAAGATATAACATTTTAATTAGTGAGCTTTAAGTTTGATGGTGGGCATATTTCGTTACCTTGGTTATTTAACAGACAGAGATCGAGAGTGGTATCAATCTTCTCATCTAACTCTTGGCAAGAAAGCAAATAATTGTCTCACAAAATTTTGAACTGTTCCTTTAACTTTCCAAAACTTGGATGCAAAGTGAAAAAAGTCCACCTTCCTCTTAGCAGTTTCTTTCTAAATAAAAAAGGTTTAGCGTGTGGACGGACAGACTGAAACACAATAATAATTCCTGACTCATTGTACAAATTAGTTGGTAAAGTTGATAAGAAATAAAGCATAAGGAATTCATATGTTTTCCACTAGCATGCGGTATTAAATACACATCTGATGTACTAGATATGTACTTACAGCTATAGTTTTTCCCTCTGCAGGAGAACACATCAGACTGTGGACGGGGACACTCCTTCCGTCCGTCCCTCTACACCTTACTGCTCCTTCAGCTGCTTCTGCTTTATCCAGCCGTCAGCCCCCACTGTCACTCTCCACTACATTAATTAAACTTTCCTCCACTTATCCTCCTTTTAGCCCTCCCGACCTAAAACCCTCCGACCCCACCTCCCACATTCATGCCCCTATGCCCTCAAGATATAGTCATAGGTAATAATGGGACTTCCCTTCACGGCAAATTGGAAGCCCTGAGTGCCGCGCTACCCAGCTCGCTTCAGTTTGTGTCGCTTAGTGACAACTGCCAGACGTTTGCGTCTTCAGCCAGTTAACCTTCATCTGCAAGAGGAGTAGGTGGTGCTGGACCACCTGGATCATCAGAGGCAATGTCAGAAAAGAGAAAACAACCCCACCCCCCTTAATGACAATCCCACCACCTCCAGCATCCATAGAAGGGAGGGGAAAGAGGACAGGCCGATGTCCTCGCCACTGACCTCCCGCCTCATACAGACTGGAGAGTTGAGGTTGTCTGTCTGCCTTTGGTTAGACAGACACTGGGACTTCTCCCTCTTCTTCTCTCCTCCATCTCAGAGTCTCAACACTCTGTCATCTGCCTCTAGTAAGAGGCTGTGGACCATTCAGCCAGTTATAGCTACCATAAAAGAAAATAACAGAAAAAAAGAGCTGTCAAGTATACAAAATGTCAAGTATAATCGCTGAAGTGATGAGTATTCCAGACAAACCGTATATTTAGGTTTAATTTGAAGAGGAAGTCGTTAGGTGTTTATCTAAAAAGACATTCATTTATTTATGCACTATATCTACTTGCCAAAATGAGATAGACTTTCATGTGGTTTTATTTTGTATAGCCAAAACACAAGGAGGAAATGGCTTCTGATTTAGATCTAGGATAATCCATGAGAGGATGAGGAGACACTCAGAAACTGAATGCAGATTCATTTTGTGCAGTGCCTAATTACAGATTAAAGTTTTTAAAAGACGTCCACTGGGGATTATGGTAATGACACGATGATAATCGCATTTCTTGAAGTATTTTTTCTCATATTTACAATTTAAGGCTAGTGCTATCTGGCTTACACACTAATGACAGCTGTAAAATATGAATCAGTATTCGGTGACTGCAGATTCGGAGCATCGTTGATGTGTATTATTCTCAATTGACCATTCTGACCTCTGGTTTTGGACTGATGTTTAAAAAAAAAAAAGAAATCCCTGTGCTCTCTGACAGGAAAGCTCACCTCTGCCAATCCTCATGAGGCTTCTCCAGTAACCTCTACTAACGCTCCTGATCACAATTTGTATATGTGCTTCACTTCTGGTCATACAACAGACTCACCAAGATCTCTGCCTCATGACCATATCGTAGTAGTACTGGATGGGCTTTTTCTTTTATTTGGGGGCTTCTATTACCTTTGACTGATGCTGTTCAAACTTCAAAACCATTCGCTGCTGGGGGATTGGGGCTTATCAACATTTCCAACAAAAGTGCAGAAGAGGCAACTAAATATGGTGATCACGTACAGTAGTAGTCTGGTTGTAATCCGTTGCAGTTAATCATTTGATCATTACAATGTTTAGGAGCCGCTCTTGTTTCATAGTGCCTTGATGCACTTTGTTTTGGACCACATTGGCTGTATAAGAGTAGAGCTACTGTATAGTACCTTTATAAAGCAGCCAGCTTTGAGGAGCTTGTGAGACTGAATCTGAGTCAGCTATAAAAATAGCTTTACACAGAGCCATCTCACTGACCGGCTCTCGCTTAATGTATTTGCCCTCTCGACTGTGGTTGCTCCAGAGCCACCTGACTGCCATCATATGGAGTTACTATACCGTTCCTTTACAAAGCCATGTATAGAGCTACGATACACTATCCGTATACAGCGACTTAACTGGCCATAGAGCATTTTTAGGGCCACCTGACTGCTATAGTTCTGCCTGAATCGTATGTGTTTGTGTTTGGATGTGTGCGAGTGTGTTAGTTTGCGTTGAAAACCCTCAAAGGGAATGTCTTTAAAATGAGAAGTGGAGTGTATGAGGGACGACAGTTGTGGTAGCATAGCTGTTTTTCCTGTTCCTGTGTTGCAACGGACAAAACCCAGTGTTGTTGTGGAGGGAAAAAAAGGGATTTTACTGAAACAAACAGAATCCATCTTTAACCATCAGTCTGCCTAAATGTTAATCTAAGAGAGCAGAGGTGTCCAAAAGAATGTGTAGTTCATCAGTGTTTTCTGCTTCAAATGCAACATAGTTAACAAAGCCTCTCTAAATGCCTTAGTGTTACACAGTACGGAGCTCTGATACGTTTCCCTCCCTCATGTTCACTCACGCACACACAAATAGATCCTCCAAAATATTCACTCCCTGGGTTTTCTTGGTGTTCTGCAGTAAGTATAGTGAGCTCTAATTTTGTATTTTTGCGTCTTGAAATGGTTCGTTATTGATTGATGCCTGATTGATGTGTTGATTAAATGCTTGAAAGCCAAGTGGGAGTTTTAAATTTCAAAAAGCCTCCGACCTTCAATGTTCACACCCACCCAAACCTCACTGTATTGCTCCAGAGGGACGACTCACGCTACAATTTGAATCTTAACTACTCACTCTGTACAGTTGTTGGTACTATTTGATGTGACAAACATGCTGGCACAGTAACTGCAGTGCGGCTCCGAACAAATCGGACTCAGAGAAACAAAAGACTGTAAGAAAATTTAAGAAATGTGTATTTCCAATTTGGCTCCAGTGTTCCCTATCTATCATCTGATGCCGGATGCAGTTTTACTTTTCTGGCATTTGTTTGTCTCTGTCCTGTGCCATTTAATTCTGTCTGTATTTCCCCATTTCCACTGTCTGTAAATGAGTGCTACACGTGCCTGTGGAAATGTACCCCCTGCAGCTTCCTCTCTTTACCTGGTTCTGTACGCTTACAGTCCTCACACACAAACTAAGTATGTAGGCCTACAGTTGTTTTGCACCGCGAGCATTATGCACAACACACCTATAAGCGAACATGTAATGACACTTATTCATGCCCAGCTGGGAGATGTCAATCACCAGGCAGAAGTAAGCCAAGGATGTCACTTCCCAGGGGTTTTTTTGGTGAGCGGGTGGGAATGTCAGAGGCAAGCTCAGGGAGTGTGTCTCCACAGAGCAGCACGGTCGCGTCGAACAGCAGGTCATGGAGGAATCATGTAGTGACGTCTGTGTGTGCGTCCCGACAGAAAAAAAAAGTCTTCTGAAGGGACCACACGTCTGATTTTTGTGGTTTGACAAATTTACTTTTGCCAAAAAAAAAAAAATAAATAAAAAAATGGAGAATTGGACCAGCTTGGGGATGATGAGAGGGAGGGGTCAGCTTTAGGACAGGACCCTGAAATAAGTATGGGTTGGTTTTCATAAAGCCTCTCGCCTCCTCCCGACCCTCGCTGCATCTGTGTTGGTGCGTCTCTGTGGGAAAGATACGTGCGTATGTGATTCTGTAGTCTGTAGTCTGGTGCTATGTGACCATGTTTGACAAGTGTGTTTAAAAAATAACAGCAACATTTAGAGAAAAAAACGAGTAAAATCAGTCGAATTTTAAGTGAAGTTATAAAAAATATAGGAATACAGCACTGTTGATAAGTTTGAGATCTGAAGTCAAAATGTTTTGAATTCATTTTTTGTTTTGTTTTTATTTCTTGTACGTGTGTGAGTGTGAATGTTTGTGTGCTTGGAAGATTTAGCTCCTTCTTTTCTGGACACTGTTCCATGTCGCTCCATTCTTTTGTACAGATGAAGCTAAAAAAAAAAGAAAAAAAAGAAGAGGGCAAAATTTGTAAAATATTGTGTCTGTGACTCCTTGTAAAATATTTTCAAATTGTTTATTACAGAGAATCAGTTATTAAATAATGTTCATATTTTTCACTTCATTTCAGCGTGTGGTGTTTTGTCTTTTCGTTAAGACACGGGTGGAGATTCATTTATTTTCTGGTTACATTGGAAATATAAAATCTATATAAAAATATTTTATTGCACCTTTACTTTTAATTATAATACACAATAGTTAGTTAGATTTCATGATATAAAGTAAAAGTTAGAGATCTTGAAAATACACTTATTAGCTTTCTTAATGAGACGAGACAATTAACACGACTCATGTTCAGGGGTGTAATTTAGATTTCAAAGGTCGTGGAGACTACTTTTTTCAGATACCCCTACCAGAACAAAACACGACAATGTTTTTTTATAATCTGTCAAATATAACTCATAAATTTACAATTGTAATTTTGAGACGTAAATAACCTTTTTAGTGACATTGTAGGAGCTGTAATCACTTTTTGGTAAACTGCTCTCTGCCCTAGATTATAACCAACTCAGAATTGTTTACCAGGTTAAATATGTTTACAGCAGTAAAAAGCCTGCATTTAAATAAAAACATTAAATGCCATTTTCCTCTTGTAAAAAAGGAATTACAGCTATGGTGTCATTATTTATTCTTGCATACATGTCCAGTGATCCAACCCCGTAAATTACGCTGTCGCTCATGTTTGTACGCTAAATAAGATTCCCACTAGCAGCCGGCTAGAATCATTTATGTGTGACTTTTGTTGTTGAGTATCTCTCCACTGATGCACAGCGAGGAGCTTCACAGCGTATTTAGGAAGTCCGTGAGAGCTTTGTGCCAAGTGTCTGGGTCGTCCAGGTAACAAGGGTGACCCGCTCCTTTCATCACCACCACGCTGTGATTGGCCAGATTGCTCAGGTTGTTCAGTGACCGCTCTCCGAGCTGAGTGTCCTGGTCGCCGTAAACGATTAGCGATGGGACCTGGAGGGGAGATGGGACACAAACACAGGGAAGAGATCCTTCTGATGAATCATTTCCAGAGTCCTTTCTCTCCTTTTTATTTAATCTGTTTGTTTTTTTAGTTTGTCAAATCCGTAACTGAAGGGATTTTGTAGTTGTCCTCTATTCTACCTCGAGTAAAAAAAAAAAAATAACCATTCAAACAGGTTTCATAAAAAGATAGGAGGCAAGCTTTTTATTTTTATTTGGTGTGACTAATAAATAAAAGTGTATAAAAGAGTAGTCAGGCAGATCTTAATATTAGCTTTTATCAGCTGCGGAAGAAAGTATTCAGACCATTTACTTCAATAAAGTCACACAATACTCAGATATAAATACACTCCATTACAAAGTAAAAGTCCTGCATTAAAGGGGCACTCCAAAGATTAAGTTATGCTTTTACATAAAGTTGGGGGACTTGCAGGACACAGATTAAACAAAGACTGAAGAAACAGCGGCCGAGTCACTCCCAAACAATCTGACGAGGTGAGAAAGGAGCCAAGGTTCGAACTTCTCTCTCTAGCTCTTTCTTCCGTCGCTTTTTGTGTGTGAACAATTAAGTGCAACGCCTTGGATGCCTTCCAGGAGAAACTGCATGAAAATGTAGTGTCATTATATTTTAACTATTGTTGCGTCTCCCTCTTCTCTCGGGCAACGCGCTTTTCATCTCGCCTTCGAGTGTTGCCATTTGTAGGAGATATTAAAACCTTCGCCTTCTGATGACATTCAACATCACATTTAAGGGGTTAAACAAATGAAGATGAGTGGCATACTGTTACTTATTTTATAATTGCATTATAATTACAGCTGCCTTAATGTGTAAAGATAATTGAAAGTTGTACAATGTCAAGATGGAGCTAATTTGACAACTTCATATTTTACAAGCTTATATTATGTATGCAAAATCTCAACCTGCAAAGTAACTAGTAATTATACCTGTCAAGGTTACCGCTCAGCCCTTGCTTTTGATCTGCTTTATTTACTGTACTGTATGTATTTAGTTATTTTATATCAACATCTCATTTTGTTATCATGTCACTGCTTTTGTGCTTCACTATTTTCCCCAAATCACTGAACATCAAGCAGCCACGAAGCTGCTACAATGATCTGAAAGGGAAATACTTTTCAGTAACAAACACGTCTCCGTCCTGGATAATCCGCCTTCAGTTGGTTTGCCATTTGAGAAATGTTTTTTAAGTTGTTGGGAGCGGAATGAAAGCCAGTGTGAAAGTCACATAAGATCTGCTCCTCTCACAGTCACACATAAAAGGGAGAGACGGTTGTGCTGGGAAATGGGGTTGACTTTCACGGTTGCTCAAGTTATCCTTAAAAGAGGACATGAAGAGCGCAAAGGAGTATAAAGTAAAACCGTACACACAGACTGTACCTTTACACTCTGGTACTGCTCTGCTGTGAAGTTCTCGGTGCAGATGGGAGCTACGGGGATGTAGGCTCGTATCAGAGCCTGATGCTGGAGGAGGAAGGGGAGGGAGTACATCCCACTGAGGGACGGGCTGATCACCACCACCGAGCTCAGGCTCAGCTGCTCACACACCTCTTTCAGGAAGCCTGCAGGGGCCAGCTGTCCAACCGCTGCCGGGGCCTCGGCTGACTTAGACTGGCCGAGTCCTGTGGACAGAGAGAGAGAGTGGACGGCACACTAATGAAGGCGTAAGACAAGAAGAAGAAGAAGAAGAAGAAGAAGAAAACGAGGGCAGCAGGTTTTCGCATTTATCGGATACCAGAACCTTTATATCAGATGCTTGCAAAACTTTGAGACATGAGACAAAGATACTGCATGAGGCAAAGGGAACAGGTTCATACCGGTGCACTAAAAACAACAGCAAGTTGTTTATTGTAGTTTGGCCACTGATTTGGCGTGCTTACTGACACTGTCAGCAGTTGGTGCTGCACCAGTGACTTTGACAAACAGCTCATGGCGTCGGTTAAGGAACCCATTGCGCCTGGTTGCCCCACTTTGCATCAAAAACAGCCGCCCATATGGGATGGCTTTCAGGGCCGCCAGACTCACCTGGCAAGTCGATGGCGACTGCACGGCATCCTGCTTTGGCCAGAGTCTCCAGAGTGCCGATGTGGAGCCAGTTTTCTGATGAGAAACGGATGCCGTGAAGGAGTAAAACGGACATCCTCACTTCCCCTTCAGTAGGTTCACTCTGTCTGTAGAACAGCGGCGCTTTGCAGCCCTCCACCTGCACACTCCCCTCGGTCATCTTAACAGCTGACATCCTGAACAGACAAACAGACGTTTAACTTCACACTGTTAATGGTACACACTATTATTATGTTGTGGTAAAGTAAAAGAATAGGTTAAGCATTAAAATATACTCCAGAATACTCGTAAAAGTAAAAATAATCATTACGCAGAACGGTCCTTTTCAGAATCATATTTTATTATTGAATTATAACTCTGGATACATAAATGAGTAAGCATCACTTTAGTGCTGGTGTAGCTGGTAAAGGTGGGGCTGTTTTTAATTACTCTATATACTTCTGGGTATTTAAATCTATAACATTACATCAAAATGAATGAGTTGATAGTTTGTGTTAATAATTTGAATCAACAAAGCAGTCAGATAAATGTAGTGGAGTAGTTGTATAAAACAGCATAAAATCAACTCAAGTAAAGTACAAGTACCTCAACATTGGACAGTGGTTGAGTAATTGTACTTAGTTACACTCCCCCAGTGGTTGTGATAATAAAAATATGTCTTCATTGGAGAATTAGCATTGCTGACAAATACTGTACATATAACAAACACTTGTCCTTATGGCTGCGTACAACCGCATTAAAGTGGGTAATAAACCTTCAGTGAAAGCTAAATGTAGTGTAGTAGAAACACAAAGTAGCATGAATTGGAAATACTTAAGTACAAGTACCTCAAGACTGTACTTGACAACTAACCAATGCATTATCATATACAACACGTTTCAGTATCAGGTGAGCTGCCGACATTAACACACCCAGATAATATTTGACTTCGCTCCTCGGTTTCTCCACAGAAACCTGCTTTTGTTGTTGTCCGGACGTTGTGTCCAGTTCAGATTAGAACGAAGAGTTTGTGGACACTTGGCAGGTTAAACAGCCTGATCAAAGTCCAGATTAGATCATTTGATTGGTAATATCGAGTTTGCTCTCAGCGCTTCGTCTAAAACGCGGTGAGAAACCAGTCCGCCTTTACTCACCCGAACCCTCCGGGACTGAACCGACGACTAACCTGCGAAGCAAAGCATGACAGCTTCGTGTGTAAACAGCTGCAGTTTCACGTTATATCCCGGAAAACAAGGAAGAAAAAAAAAAAAAAAAAAAAAACTGTGGAAGTTTATTATACTGACGTCTAGTGTTTGTAGAGAGAATTGCGTTTTGTTCTGACAGCAATTTAAAAAAAAAAAAAAAAAAAAGACAATTTCTGTATTATTTTTTTTCTGTAACATATTTGGTTTAATCGTCAGTTGCATTGCCGTCCGAGTGAAATTAGTTGAGTATCATGAGTATCATGCCACTCGTCATTAATGATTAATACGCAGTATTGATTGGCTGTGTTAGGGCCTCTGTTTGAGTAGAGCTCAGTGTGGGTGGTTGTGTTTAGGTCAATGTTGTATGTTTCTAGGATTTCCAACATCCTGCCAGAGTTTTTTAGGGAGTTTTTTTCAGTGTCAGATCGACATGTGATTGGATGTTTGATTCTCAATAAGGACTTCAGAGATCTCGGTCTTTCATCCAGTGTTATAAAACTCGTTGTCGTCCGCAGACCAGAAACCATGAAACTTTTTCTGCCCTTTATTCTCCTGACAATCGGATCGGCTGCTGGTAAGAAAGTTGTATGATTCTCAATGTCTTCAGTTATACATATTAATTGTCTGTGTTGTTATGAAGAGTTTACATGTCTATGAAGAAATGTGTAACAAAACAAACAAAACAAAAAAAGTCGTCCTATATGCTTTGCTGAATATTTTTGAGTGCACCAGGATTATTATGTAATACATCTGAACTAATGTCAGTGGTGGAGGAAGCGTTAAGATCTTTTACTTTAGTAAAAGTGTGAACCTCACTCTTTGAAAACATTCCACTTCAAGTAAAAGTCCTGCATTTTATTATCCTGCCCTGACGATTATTATCAACAGAATGTACTTAAAGTAGTTTCAAAAGTAAAAGTACTCATTCTACAGTAAAATGGTCCCTTTTAATATAAAATATTATGTTTTGGTATTAATTTTACTGCTTCATGAAAGTACTAGTTGCGTTTTACTGCTGAGGATGTTTTAACTCCTTTGTATACTGTTGTGTAATTTAATCTACAGCAGTGCATTCTGTCAGATGATCATGTTTGTAGAGTCGCTGTCCTGTGTGAACCACTACTCCTAAAAAGTTAACTTTTTTTACTAAACCGTAAAGAGTTTTGTGATGATGCATTTTCCAGCCGAATCCAAGATGCTTTTTAAATATTGAATTTCACTTCAGAAGTAGGACGATTTTCTCAACACATAAAGGAACAATTCGTCCTTCAGTTTATTTGAAAAACATATTTTTTTGTTTTCACTGAAAAGAAAGAGCATGAAAAATTGTAACAAGTAACTTCAGTAGTGAAATAAAGATAAAAGTACAATATCTTCCTCCCAGAGTAGGACTATAAAGTAAAATAAAACAGAAATACTCCAGTAAAGTACAAGTACCTCAAATTTGTATTTAAGTAAAGTGCTTGAGTAAATGTACACAGTTAAAGTTCACTACTGTAAAATACTCATAGGTATTTAATTGTCTGTTTTGTTATGAGGAGTCTAACGTTCTTATGTTGTATATATATTAGAGCGAGGACCTGTTAAGTAACTATCGCTGTGTGAGGGTTAGTAAACTAATGTGTAAACTACAAAAGTAAAAACAATTCCCAAAAACACAACCAGTTATTTTCAATCTTATGTTTTTTGTGAGTAGTAGGATTATTATGTTAAACATTTTAGCGCTGCGTGAATGTATACCAGTAGTAGTAATAGAAGTAGTAGTATAGGTGGTTGTTGGTTATAGTAATCAGCGGTGTACTGAGTTGCTGTTTAATGCTGTTTCTGGTCTCCAGTCTCACAAACCAGCAGCGTCTTGGTCCAAAGGTTATATGTGTGCAGGCTCGTGCCCAAATGTTGCAGCTGGTACCAGTGAGCAGCTGCACTGCAGTTCAAACCTGGACTCAATAGATCGAGATACGGTCCTGCCAGATGCATTATATTTAGTTTTATTGTTCTGTTGTGCATAAACAGGCTACCGAAGTCCCCTGAATGACTTCCAGCGCTCGGAGGGCAGAGAGCTGGTTCCCACCTCCTGGAACTCAGCTCGAGTGTTGTTGTTACCGGGTCTGAACCTGGAGGACTGTGCCACCCGCTGCTCTCAATCTCTGGACTGCAGGTATCCAACCTCTACTTTAACACAGCAGGTTGCGAGCATTACTAGGCAACCTTTTTCTTCCAGCAAGGCCATAATTAGAAAACGGGTTGTTAGTTCTTCCATATGACTTCATTATTTAAGGCATTCATGTTCTGTTAAACCTGTAATTTTGATGGCTCACTGTGAAGTGAATTAAAGGACACGTTTTTTTTATTGTCAATGAAATAAAAAAACAAAACCAATAATGAATTGATCATACTAACATGTGACTGTGTAGCAAATGCCTGATATAGTTTATTCATTGTGCCATATAGAGCTCTGTTGTTGTCCAAAATCTATTAAAATAATCAATGACAGTGTATAGGGCTTTCAATGGATGTTGGTGTTTCTGACAGAAATGACGGCCAACGCTGGGAAAATGGGAGCCGAGTTGTAATAAACCAGAATTTTGTCCAGTCACATTTAGGTTCACACATTGACAATCCAACAGATCTTTTTATTTATTTATTATAATGTCCTATTGGTGATGAATTTCTGAACCTTAGGAAAGGTATTTTTGCTAAATTATAAACCCTTTAATTTCTATACCTCGTTGTAAGTTTGTATCCTTTAATATCCCTCAACACCAGAGCGTTCAACCACGAGACACGTCCAACTGTTTCCTGTAAACATCTGCCCTGGGTGGGTGACGGGAGCAACGCAGAGGTGAAGAGGAACGTAAACTGTGACCTTTATGAGAAGAAAGGTAATACTCAATGTGTGATGTTACAGAGATCAATACGACGGATCAATGCTGGAGTTGTTTGATTGGTTCGTTTCTATTATGAAGTCTATGTCAGGAAGTGCATCGTGGGTAAAGGAGAAGACTACCGGGGGAAAGTCTTCACCACGAGAAGCGAGCTCACCTGCCAACAGTGGTGGTCCAAGTTTCCTCATGACCACAGGTGAGACGTTCCTCAGATGAGTCTTAGTAGAGGCTCCTGTCTTTGATGCAGTGTAATCAGGCACATCAGCTTTAAAGTGAACCTCATAATATCAGACAGTTATGAGGTTATAATATCAGACAATTATGAGGTTAACTGATATTAAGGGAGTCCGAAGGTGCTAACATCCATATTGGGTGAACAGTGAAGGACTCAGCCTTTTTTTAAAGATAATTATCAAATAAACAGACAAGCCAAACAAGACATGTTTTATGGCAAAACAGTTCAATGTGTGCAGTCCTACCGAAATCCAACTGTTGGTGTGTTTCACTTGCTAAAACTAGAATTACCGCCAGGCGGGTTGTATGCCTCCACCAACCAGTCATGCTGCAGTTTACATCGCATCATAATTTTATCCTATTAGACATTTGTATGAAAGTGTTGTAATTAGCATATCAATTCTTGAGTTATGGCCAAAGACATGTTTTACATGTCACAGTGATCTTGATCATCAAAAATCTAATCAGTTCAATCTTGAGTCCAGGTGGATGTTGGTTCCAAATTTGAAGAAATTCACTCACGGTGTTCCAGGGAAAGATGGAAAGATGGACAGACGGACAGAGGCATAAACAAAACTGAAAGCAAAATAAAAAAACAAAAACAATCAGGAAGCGAAGCTGGCTGTAGTACAGGCCTCTCAGAGAAGACGCTTACTGTCTGTTGATAGTAAACATGACAACTTAATTTAAAGCTCCACTAATCAATATTTTGTATACAAACAGCAGATTTAAATGACACATGTGATGTGAAAGGGGGTCACTCACAAACCCACCTGACTGCAGTTCCCCTCAGCTCTTTCAGCCTCTTTTAGCGCATTGTTTTGGTTTTAAGGCCCAAATACTCTTACCTACCTCGTTTCCAACAGCAGGTGGCAGCTGTTTTGGTATGTCATTGTGTGTTTTTAGCTTATGATGAAATGTTTCTGCTGCCACGTGGCCAAAAAATAAATTGATAGAGTTTGAAGTTCATATTCATTTCTTACTTTCTCACTGTGATACTACGTATAAAAAGAGCTCCTACTCCCACACTATCGATCTTACGTGGTTGTTAACATCCTCAAATCAAAGCTGCGAGTCGTCACTGAAACATGTTACATTTCCAATCCAATACTCATAAAAGAAACAAACCTAACACTATAACGTTTTGACTGCACTGTGTGCGAACTGAAGAAGTCTGTCACTCACTGTCAAACTCTCTGTTCACCTCAGGTGGACTCCCACAGCCACCAACGGGCTGGAGTTGAACTACTGCAGGAATCCAGACGGGGATCGGATTGGTCCATGGTGCTACACCACCGACCCTGAGCACCGCTATGAAAGCTGCAACATCCCCCAGTGCAAAGATGGTACAGACAATACATTTACATACATGCTGTATAAAAAGTGTGCTGTTTTTTCTAGAAAGTTTCTTGTTACTAATAATAGGGGGGAAAAAGACAATACTCTGAAAAAGTACACATAGTTTTTTTTACTCATTAATTAGAGTTTTTAAAGAAAGATAAGGGAAATGTAGTTTCATTGTTGTGTAGAGTTTATTTTCTTAATTAATCACAGGAAAACTGAGACAAATCCATTCAAACCCAAGGAAATACTCACTTGCTTCTTAACTCCCTTGCTGATTTATATGTTTTCTTGTAATTTTGAGCAACATAGCAAATATAATTTCACATTGTTTGCATGTTCGGCTGACCTGCTGGCTGCTGCACATTGGCTAAAAGATGATTATTTTGGTAAAAGAAGGTTGTTAATTACCAAGAGCACCAATTGAACACCATTCTCCCATAATTAGTACCTCGTCTTTTCTAGGAACCTTCCTAACAAAAAAACAATTATATCAGTTCCTTCAAAAGGAATTATTTGGATATTATGGAACTTGTAAAATACAATGTTTCTGGTTGGGTGATGTTTTATTTCTCTCTCACACTTCTGACCTTTGTTTTCAGAGGTATGTATCACATGTAACGGAGAGGACTACCGAGGGCAGGTTGATCACACTGTGAGTGGCAGAGAATGTCAGAGATGGGACCAGCAGTACCCTCACCAACACATCTACCAGCCTGAAAAGTACTCAGTATTCACACTACTTTGCCCAATTAAGTGATCATATAACTGAGTGTGTTCTAAACTGTTTCAGTCCTTTGTTTTGTTATTGGAGACAAAAATAATATTTCTGTACTTTTCAGATACCCTGATAAGAGTTTAGATGACAACTACTGCCGTAACCCCGATGCCTCCCCGGTGCCCTGGTGTTACACCACGGACACTGGGGTGGAGCGGGAGAACTGTGAGATCAGCATGTGCAGTAAGAAGTTGCTTTTTTATAGTAACTCGATTAGAAATGATCATGATAAGATTAAAGATGGAACGATTAGTTGATTCATTGATTAGTCAATGGAAAGGAAAATGATCTGATTCATCTTTTTTCTCTCTATAAAAGGCATTTTTCACCATTTGGTGACAGTTTATGGACCAAATGATTAATTAATTAATTGAGAAAGTGAGATTAATAGATGATAGAACTATAAAGTTTTCTTGTTTCTTCTGTTTTGTTGTTGCCATTAGTTTCCTCAAGCACAATCGAGGAGACATGAACTAAATTGAGTGGATTCCTGCGGTGTTAGGAGACACAGTTAAATTAGAGAGTCTCATTAAGTCGCTGTAATTAAATTTAGTTTGTGCAAATTACTTCCCAAACTGTGTGACATTTCACAATTGCCCCAATGATTCTCTTTGATTTAAGAGAGAATGCGGCTAAAATTTGTTAGAGATTCAAGCCCTGCATTGTCCCACAGGATTTAGGTTAATTAAAGATTAAGTACAATGTTTTAAACTTACAATTAAGTTATTTGTTTTTTTAAGTCTTTATATTTCTGTGAGTCTTTACTGTGGTATACTGTAGTTTCCATTAGGATTAGTGGGAGTGGTAGTAGTACAATTTATTTAACAAAACTTTAAAGGTATGATAAAATGTAAAAGGTATTTTGTACTTTTGCAAAAGTGGTTTGTTTAATATAAAATTATACATTCTAAATTAATACTTTTAAAATGTATTCTTTCCTCTGGTCTGATTCTAACTATTTTGCAGTTGAGGATACGTTCAATATAATGAATGACATGCCAAGGCAGACTCAAATGCTAAACTTTTAACTTCAGAAGATGAATTTCCAGAATTTCAACACAAGTTGTGCAAGATGACATTTGCATTGCATTGGCATTACCACTGAGGACAGAGTTCACTGGGGCCCAAAATCTATAAGATAGCACCATCTTGTGGTGCAGGCAGCGTAGTCAAATATAAAAAAAACTTCTCCAAATCAATTCTCATTCCCATCACAGATTAACAAAAAGATAATAACAAAACATCACATAGTTCCATTTTTTATTTTATTTTTTATTAAAAGAGAAATAAGTCATATTTAAGTTCAAACTTTTTATTTTATCCAGTGTATTTATTCAATGTTTTTGTATCTGTGACAGACCAACAAATCAGAAGATCATTTGTGGGAATCCTCACTTAAAATCCGGTAAATCATTTCCTGGTTTTAAAAATGAGCTGAGATGGAATAACTAAATCATTGATCTTTACATCAGGTTATTGACATTTCAGGAATCTAAGCAAAATATAAAAATGACCAGTTTCAATCTTCTCGACGTCACAAAAGAAAATTAGATAGATTTTTATCCTGACTTCAAATTAAACATAGTAGCGAGTAGGAATCAACCTGACATGATCATTGAAAAGAAGATTATTTAATCAGATTCATTAAAGATGTCCTCCAGACATAAAAACAGACAGAGAAATACTCTACTTGGATTAATAAGTTGTTATTATTACGACAATACCTTGATAAATAGCATCTACTATTTATAATATGAAAATGCAAATTATGCTTGTTTCAAAAATGTTGCTTACTTCAAACTTCAAGTTCCCACATCACACTTGTGTAAGTTACATATTGAAACATGATTGGCTTTCAATGATTGGCAAGATGTGAGTCACAAAATCCTGCGACACATCTTTAAGCACAGAGCACAGAGAAACGTTCCTCCTTCTTCTTTTCTTTTGCATTATGTTTTAATGCTTAATGGTTTTATGTGAAGCACTTTGAATTGCCTTGTTGTTGAAATGTGCTATACAAATAAACTTGCCTTGCCTTGCCTTCAGCAGATGGCTTTGAAAACAGCCTTCTAGTGTCAAACTCTGCACATACATCATGTTTTGAGCGAAGGGGAGCTTAAATAGTTTCACTTAAACACTTTCAGTTAAACACTTACGCTGTAGTTTTGTAGGTCATTCTGTCATCACATTGAGTGTGCTGGAAAAAAGAAAGATAGACAAAAAAAAGAATACTTTCTGTTGGACTTTAATTACACTACAATAACAGAACTCAAATCACAAAATAGTCTCATCCTTCCAACTTCACTTCTGTGCAGCCCAGAAGTGACCTTTATAACTAATTTATTTCCTCTTTGACTTGCTCTTTTCCTCCAGCTGAGGTGCGGGTGGAGAAACGCCAGCGCTCCAGCTTCACGACTAACTGTTTCCGCGGGCGCGGGGAGGATTACCGCGGTAAAGTCAACGAGACAACATCAGGTATCCCCTGTCAGCGGTGGGATGCCCAACAACCTCATGAGCATCCCTTCTACCCAAACACATACGAATGCAAGTAAGAACAGGTTTAACATCCACCATGACGGAGGAGGGAAATGAAGTTAGAAAGAAAAAAGTACTTTGGGGTTATTTTCTGCACTCATGGCCTGTTAGTTTGAAAGTGCTCTATTTCCTTCACACATGAATATTAATGTCAAGATGCAATTACAATGAAATTTCTTGCGATATTATTACTCTACTGACAGTTGACAGTAGATGATAAATGGTCAGCAACTGCAGATTAAGGAGCCTGTACCACTCTGAGTGGCAATATGGATGTGAAATGAATATTAAGCTTATTTGTAATGCGGTAATCATTCATCATGTCTCAATTGATTACGAGCATTTCAATCATCCAGTTTTAGTAGAAGTCACAAGAAGTGTTGGATTTTTATTAGTATGTTATTTCAATGTAATTCTACATCTCTAAATCAGAGGTTTTCAAAGTCTGGGACTGTGGGCCTCCCCTCAGACAAAGCTTGGAAAGTGACGCCCCCTCACCACTTGGTTCAATTGATAGTTATTATTATAATATTATTGTTATTTGATCCCAGACACTCAACAATTGAACCAAAATAGCCTAATATTGCTGTTTCAGACTACACCAAATTCATAAAAAAAAGCTCTGTCCTACGGCATTTATTAGTTTCTGACTCTGGGAAAACATTCCCCAGAAATACTGTATGTCTGAAATATCTCTTCTCTAATATATCTCTAACTAAATCATTCACATTTAGGCTACTCTACGTGATCTTATTTTCAGAATGAATCGAATGATCAATGTCATTTTTTATCTTCCATTCAGTGAGCCTTTCACTTTGAACACCTCTGCTCTTCTTAAACAGGCGAAACAGATACAGTAAAGTCTGACTGTTCATTTAATGCATTAGTGATGAGACAGTGGGCATTATTATTGTAATGCCTGTACATTTTTAAATAGAAGAATAAAAATTATTAATGTTAGCTGCAAGAAAATATTATGTGTGGCCTTGACTTTGCATTTAACTCAGTATTATTAAACAATGACAGGCCCACTTATTAGGATTGTACAAAATTACCATGATTATAAAAGAAACAGGACATTTTAAATCACTATAATGGTTAAATGTTAAAGCGTTCAATATCTTGCAGCAAGTCATGTTTATAAATTCCTAAATGGCCCAGTACCAGACTATTTACAGGTGTTTGAGTGCACCAGAGATCAGCATGGGTGTAATACTAGCCACAGTCAAAATTCAGTCAAAATCCTTGGAGGCCTTCAGGTAGTTTTTGATCTAAATCTAAAGGTAGAGCTTAGCAGATCAGGTAAGCTGATGAGAAATTAGGTATTATACCTTTATTTTTATCCTGCTGCCATGCTTTAATTTTATGCAATATACTATGTTTTATAGAGTTTATCATTTTGTTTGTTTGGTATGTCTGATATTGAAGTGGTTATATGTATCAAGTGTGCTGTGTGTAGGTTGTTTATGACAGAATAAAACCTAAAACAAACCGTTTGACTGTGTGCAACGTCTCATCCAGGGGTTTGGATGAGAACTACTGTCGTAACCCAGATGGGTCGGAGGCTCCCTGGTGTTTCACATCTGTGCCAGAGATGAGGACTGCTCTCTGCTTACAGATCAAACGCTGTGCAGATGACATAGAGGCTGAAGGTATGACTTTTTATTCCGATTTTAGCAAAAAGATAAATTCAGTTTCAGCTTCCTGTCAAGTGTAATGGATAAAAATGATGTTGTAAAGGCCCCAAGACTGTATGAATATCTACATGAGACATGCAGGGCTTCAACCATGATTATAGAAACACTGAGGTCATGAGTCCATGTTTTTCTCCAACATAACCCGAGAATATTTGGATCAGAAACTGATAATAGTCTTTATTTTTGTTTTAAGTACTGGGATTTATCAAATTGTATTTATTATATGTTCTATTTATTATTTCTTCCTGAACAATCGATACATTATGATTTGCATTTACCATTATCATGTTATTGTCATTTGTGGCTCCTGAAGAGTTACAGTCTCCCTTTGAGGTCTAGATGCAGTTTGGAAGAACAAATTTCTTGTGGAGAAATACAGAATCCTTTATCTATTTATTTATTTACATATTGTATTGTACATGATCAGTGTAAATAATGCCCACCAAGTTTTGTTATGTAAATAAAATATTTAGAATATAACCTCAATGGTAGCTATGATCCTGCATGAGAATGAGAGAGTTTCACTGTTGTAACCCATTTTTTATTTTACATTTTCACTATGTGCCATAATTCATCAAGGAAACTTTCATAATAATAATTTCTTCAGATTGCTATCACGAAAATGGAAAAAACTACAGAGGAATAGTCCGCAAAACTCGTAAGGGGATCACCTGCCAGAAATGGAACGTCAACACACCTCACCGGACCAAGTACGAAGACCATTTATGTGCTACAAAGAGATGATTTTTTTATCCAAGATGAAAACATCTATGACACTAAACAAAGAATGGAATGGGCCCTGCTTGTTGCTTTTATGTTAATTCTGTGTCCAAAGTAGTATGCATTTTGTGTTATTTAAGGTGTTGAGTATGTTGTGTATTCACACAAGAAAACTGACTAAATTAGGTACACTTTAAACAGTCCTTATGCATGCACCTTAAAACCTTTAATTTCCAATCTGCTGTAGAGGACACTATTCTCCCACAATTCAATAAACGGAAATGGTCAGCACCTCACAGCTAGAAAATTCAAAACAAATTATTGATGGTGGTGAAACAGCAGCAGGAAACTTCACAGAACCAAATTATGTGTTTTATTTTTGGACAAACATTTAGCCGTCTTTTTGTTAACTCGTAATCAGCAGTGGCTTTTTACATCAGCTATAAAAGTTAAATATGTTGATTACTTTTATAGAGATTACAAAGTTCCATCAAGACTAGTATTTAGTATATAATGTATACAGTTAGTATATAAAGTAGTATTTATAACTTGAAAAAATCAATATGATTTCCCAGGATAAACCAAAGGACGCATCCTGAGGCCAACCTGACAGAGAACTACTGTCGTAACCCAGATGGGGACCAGCACGGACCCTGGTGCTACACCACCGACCCCAAAACTGAGTTTGACTACTGCGCCATCAAACAGTGTGGTACAAAACTCTGCTTTTTTTAGTCTATTTCAACATCCTCAGAGTAGCTTGATGCACTGTGTGGTGACAACTCAAACTGAGCTTCTGTCTTCTGACTTTAACAATTCATTTGTTTCTTGTTGTTTTTAAACAGCTGGAGAGAAACTGCCCATGACTGATCCAGTAGGTTAGTTTCTGAATGAATTTGAAGCAATATTTTGCAACAAGCCTCATGGTCTGTTTTTTTTTTTACAATAATATCTCACTCTTTTGTGAACACAGAGACTGTGGAGTTCAGTGAGTGCGGGAAGAGAGAAGACCGCACCCAGAGGACGATGATGCGTATCGTGGGTGGGATTCCTGGGAACTCGCCGTGGACAGTGAGCCTCAGAGACAGGTGAGTCTGCAAGCTGACGGTGTGTGAGCCGGCCATGGACACGTAAAATACACTCAGCTGTGCTTTATATAACCTCTGACCACTTGTGTGCAGGAAAGGAAACCATTTCTGTGGAGGATCCCTGGTTAACCCCAGATGGGTGATCAGCACCAAGCAGTGTTTCTCCTCCTGGTAAAGCTTGTTTATTTAACAGTTTTTGGAGTACAGCAGGGTTTTAGCGTGGTCATTGTGAACATATTAGCATTTAGCTCAAAGCCCTGCTGTGCCTAACTGCAGCCTCACAGAGCTGCTAGCATGACTCCAGACTCTTGTTTAAAAATGGCTCTTGCACAGCTTTTATGGAAGAGCTTTGTTAAATAGATTGAGTCCCCCTTATAGCACTTAAAAGCATGATATAAAAAGTGTTGCATTTTGCTTGTCTGCATTTGTGCACAGCTACGTGGACCTGCCCGGATATTCAGCCATGATGGGAACACTGTATCGTGATCCTCAAGAAGGAGAGCCTGACGTGCAAACTATCCCTCTGACCAAGATCGTCTGCGGACCCTCAGAGTCTCAGCTGGTCATGCTTCAACTGGAATAGTGTGTACTTTCAAATGGCCCCCAGCACACACACACACACACACACACA
Source organism: Ophiodon elongatus (assembly GCA_016806645.1). NCBI lineage: Eukaryota > Metazoa > Chordata > Actinopteri > Perciformes > Hexagrammidae > Ophiodon > Ophiodon elongatus. Next base: position 120,044 of record JACSYO010001618.1, on the reverse strand, counting down.
CGCACACACACAATAATTTCCCTCCGCCTCTCTCTCCTTTCTGTAGCCCGGCTCAGTTTAATGAGCGTATCTCTCAGATCTGCCTCCCTCCTGAGCGCTACATTGTAGCTGAGGGGACGTCTTGTGAGATCGCAGGATGGGGTGAGACTAGAGGCAAGTATAATCCTTTGGAAATGATAACTTGACACTGACTTAACTACATGCGGTACTTCATGCAACTACAATATGCTTCAATTGCAGTAAATGATAATAGATGACTTTTTTAGAACAAGCATCTTGTTTCTGCCCTTCAAGTAATGTTGCATCTAAATGAGAGAACTATTCAGACCATTGAGCAACAGATGGCATTGCTATTTCCAGAATCATTCAACATCTGTCCACCTTCCTTTTCTCTTTTCTCTATGTTCCTAAACATATTGGCTGCTAACTCATTCCTCCTTCTCGCTGTTTTTCAAGGGACTGGAGATGAGACTGTCCTTAATGTGGCCTACATACCAGTTCTCAGTAACAAGGAATGCAACAAATACTTTAGAGGTCGTGTTCGTGAGAATGAGATGTGCACTAGCTCTTTCCAGGGCGGGGTGGGCGCCTGTGAGGTAGGTGTCCATGAAAAGTGTGCACAGCATTAAAACTTTATTGTCCATTTTAGATTATTTTTCTTTTACCCTGGAGCAGCAGCAGAGTTGGTTAATTAACTATTTTCTTTTCTTTCTTTGTTTTTGACAACTTTTTATTGGTGGAAGTGGGACAGGTATAACATTTACATATATTTCCATATTCGACAGATTTTACTTCACTTTAACTATAAACACTAAAACTCAAGAAGCTGCAGAGAGAAAAAAAAAGACAAGAAAGAAAGGGTAAAATAAACCAAAGAAATAGATAAACAAACCAAAAGCAAACAATAACACAAGAGAACGAAGGAAATCTTTTATTTATGCCTTTTGCCTTTAGGTTACAGAAGAGATGCATTGTGGGTAATATGGTATATGTTTTAACAACTAAGTTACAATGACACACTAAAATTGACCATTTTCTTTGACATTTATTGGAGTGTGTAGTGGCAATGAAAGGAATTGTCCGAGATTTTGGAAAATATACTTTCTTGTTGAGAGTTTGATGAGAAGATCAATACCACTTTCTGCTAAATATGAAGCTAGAGCCAGTAGCCAGTCAGCTTAGCTTAGTTAGCACAGCTAGCCGGGTTTTGTCCAAAGGATACACAATCTACCTACTAACACCTATATGGCAAATAATTAACACATTATATCTTGTTTGTTTTTTTACCTCTGGAAAGAGCCATGCTAGCTGGTTTCCCCACTTTTTATGCTAAGCTAACCGGCTGCTGGATATAGCTTCAGTGGTATCAATCTTCTCAACTAACTCTCAGCAAGGAAGTGAATTTGCGAGTTCCCCAAAGTGTCGAAACTATTCCCTTCGATGAACAAGTATAACGTTATTTGGTGAGAAATAATGCTTCAAATACTGACGGTGAAGAAAATCTTTTGATGATGAAAATCACTTGGGGTAAAGAGCATACAGCTATTTATATATTCCTATAAATTAAACACATTCACCATTTGGATAATGGAGGAGGACTGGACAAGATGTGACTGCAAGATGTTTCCGACCTCAGCAGTGACAGTCAGTCATAACAGAGACAAATAATGACTCCAGAGTGTTGTTCCTGTGTGTCTGCAGAGAGACTATGGCGGCCCTCTGGCGTGTCAGAACAGCGACTGCTGGGTACTTGAGGGTGTGATCATCCCCATGAGGCGCTGTGGACACCCAGGGCAGCCCAACATCTTCATCCGTGTCTCCGTCTACGTTGACTGGATCAAGAAGGTCATGGAGATGGCTTAGAACCGGAGACTGACATCCAACAGGAACTGATCAAATCTGCTCAACCCTCAAGACCAGTTTTTTACTTAACCATATATATTTTTTGCTTCTCAGATGTCGGCTTTAAAACATTAAAAAATTTGAATAATACATTAAGATGTACAGTCAGATTTTATTAGTTAAAACATTAAGTTAAAACTTTACTATATCATAAAAAATAATCATTCATTCGTGGAGAAAATGCAAAGACAGCACAGTCATTTCTTACAGTATATGATCTGCTTTAAATGAATTGATATGTGCATTTAGAGTTAGTGAATCTTCACAGACAGACTAACTGACTGATGCATCAGTTGGGGGCATTTAAACAATAAGCAGAAAACATCTATATTTCCAAAACATGATCAAGTATGCTGAGATGCAAAACAATGCAGAGAAGATTCATCATATAAATGTAGCTCATTCAAATTCAGCAAATTCCCCATTTAGCATTTATAAGCAATGCATATACATTTAAACTGTAATGTAGTTGTGAGCAGATATAAAGACATTCAATTGTTAATTAGTATACAGTATTGCTCCATGGTAATAACTTCTCTCATATATTTTATATTATTATATTGTGTTTTTATTATTTAGTCAATCATTATCTGTTTATACACCAGCCTCCACTTGCTGGGTGCCCACAGGAGGAGTTATATTCATTGACAAGTACATTAATAAACGCTGCTTGCAGCTACTTTTTAGTGCATTACAAACCATTTATCAAATGTTTATGTACTGCTTAGAAATGCTAAACATTGGAACTTAAAGTAAAGTGTTGGAAAAGTTTTGTTATTTATTCTTTAAGGAATGCAAAAGGGATGCAGAGATAACCTCTAATTGTAGCCCCACAGGTTCAGGGGAGAACAACTGAGAATAAGTAACTCCCAATAACAGGGGAGGAGGTGTGGGTGGTGTACAGCACACATTTTAAGTTCCTAACATCCCCTGGAAATGCACCCTTTACCACAAAACTGTACGCCTCCCCCTCCTCTCCCTGGCATTGAATGGAGCTCCAAAATACCTTCTTTGCCCCCAGCCTCTAAAGAAATCCCTCCTCTGCCTGTCTTTTGATGCCTGCCCCCACCTCTAAAGACATGCCTTTGTGCCTTATGCAGAACTGTATGCGCTGCACATTCTTTCTAGTTCTATAGGAGGATTTTTGTAACCCGGTCCTGATGAGCCCACGGAATTCAGCTTAAATAAACCTCAAGATCAGAGTCCGACCGAATCTCAGACACACCAGCCTGCAGAGGGCCACTGAACTCACACATATACACACACACACAATTCTCTCTCATGCAAACCCTCTCCCCCTCTGCCTTATCCCCCATTCTATCAGTCTGTTTTCTGTCGCTTAGAAGTGTTCACATTTTTTCCTTTTGTCTCGAAAATCAGAAGATACTGACATTTCATATTTAGCAGAACTACTAGGACTGAGGTGTAAAAGATGTTCCCTGTAACTAATGATGCCAACTATCCTCCTGCTGCACACAGCGTTGAAATGGCAGGTTGACAGTTATGATTTCAGCGTCATTCTGTTCACTTTCATTTAGTAATATTAATAGTTGATGACTAGTCAGATTTAAATATGACAGTTTTTACCAACTGTTAAAGCTTAAAGCTTCTGGGAAACCTGAATACATTTTTAATAAATGCTTCCACAGAAATATGCTGATAGTTTTTTTTATGCCTTTTAGGTGTGTAGGTTGAATGAGATAAACATTTTGTATCTTTGAATTCAACATGTGATTATGATTTTTTTTCAAAATGTAATTGTCAGAATTTCTGAATTACATAATTTAACCGAAACTATAAATAATTAAAATGGAGCCCTGTACTTCATATTTGTAACTTAAAGCTTTATATATTGGTCTCATGCCAGCACTCTCACCTGACATGACTCCATGCAGCCGCCCCTGGAATGTGTATTCACTGTGGTTCAATCATGTCGGTCTGTGTTTATCAGTTTGTGCAAATTTACCCCATGAAAATCACGAAGGCAAGTTTAAAAAAAAAAAAGATTTTAAACCTTCACAAACATATTCAACATAAACTACAATGGGAATATTTCATTCACAAAAAAATACCACCCAGGGAGGATGAGATTTTCAAGTTTATATTTCATAAAATAAAGAGAGAATAACTGAAGATAACAGAAAAAGGTTTAGAGGAATAAAACACTAGATGGTGTCTAATAAAAACGTTTTACATGTTCTACGTAAGAAACTTAAAAGGGAAATGTGTCCTTTTGCTCACAGCTGTTCTTTTACTACTCACTTCTATATGTTTGCAGACAGTGCATGATTAAATGGACCAAACTGGGGGACAATTCGTCCCCAAAAACAAACGCCCATCCTGCAGACTTTCTTCTTAGAAACCCCATTTGATATGTCTGTCCCTTATGACTTACAGAGTGATATCTCTCACACTGTGGGTGGGGAGAGAGAGAGAGAATGAAACTTCTGCTCGAAACAGTCTAGACAGCCTGATCTCACCAGAATTTCTACTAAACCTTTTCCTCTCGTCTGTGGGGAACTTCCCAGCCCCCGGATCCCACTTTGGGAACCCCGGAACCAGACTCTACCCTCCTGTCTGATGCCCGTCTCTCTCTCTCTCCCTTTCCTTCTCTCAAGTGGGTGGTCCGGTGAGCTTTTCGGGGCGGGGTCCTCTGTTTCAACCCTCCTACCCTCGTTCCCTCTTGAAACATGCTTTAATAGAGAAAGTATGCAATGCATACTGCTCAGCTACAACCCCCAATTATACTGCAACTGGGGTATTCGTGACTGGACGTCTGGGGGGATCACACACATTTCCGATTAGAGGAGGAGAGAGAGGGAGAGAGAGAGAGAGAGAGAGAGGGGGGGGAGAGAGAGCGAGTAGAGAGAGAGAGAGAGAGAGTAGAGTGAGAGAGAGAGAAGAGAGAGAGTTTACCCTTTCAATCCAACCAATGAGGCTGTCGATACGCTAAGATTTTCATAGTTGTGCAGGAGCACAAAGTGAGCTGACTGTGAGAGACTTCCAGGTGAAACTACAAACCGTCTCAAGGTAAGTTACGAGTCTCTCCGCTCTCATTGTTGCATTTGGCGCTGCCTGCATGAACAGGAGCACCCAGCCTGAACACGGAGCATATAGCCCCAACGTATGTATGTAAGCTGTGTGTGCGTGCGTGCGTGCTGTTCATGGCTGGTTTGCAACGGAGAGCTTTTGCACCTGTGTTCCTCGCCTTTGTCCTTCTCGGTAAAGTTTCCGCAGCTCTTCGGTTCCTATACCTCGGCGGACCTGTTATCACCGCTCAAGCCGACACATTTAGGATCGATTGCGCAAGTGATGGGAGCGAGGGGGATGTTGTGTGCTGAGCGCCGACTTTACGCTTTAAAACACCCCACGGCCTCGACTGTTGTTTTGGCGTTTTCTACACGCGTTACTCAACCCCAAAGTGTGGGGAGGTTTGAACCCACGGGCTCGCTGCAGGAGCGCTTGACGCACCTTCTTTAAAGACTGTGAAATAATGTGTGTGTTTTTTTTTGTTTTTTTTTTAATGGTTGCAATTGCCGCCCATATGCAAAAAAAAAAAAAAAAAAAAAAAAAGTACATTCAGTCCCAGTGCTTGAGTGCCAAACACAGGCTCGTTTAAGCGGACGGTCCGCGGCTCGCAGGAGAAGTGAGGACGCTTGTTGTGTTGCTCAGAAATCGGTTTATTAGCGAAACGAAAGGACGGCGTGCGTCTCGTTTGGTTTTAAATCGTTTCAACGAGCCCGTAGCTTTCTCAAATGACTCCGACTTCCTTCTTCTGTGCGGCCGTTTTGATAGGCTGCGTTGGCAATTAGTGCTTGGCACATTCCTGACGGAGCTGTGTCGGACGGCTACCTTGGGACTTTACCGACAGCCAGTTGGAAGTTGACATGTATGGTTGACTCTCTCAGGAAAAAGTATATAACAGAGGGAATTACTTTTTCGGAAGTTTAGCTCTGATATGTATATTGCAAAATGATACATTGTTTCCAGTATTAATCAGACCACTCATTTGATTATGGTTCCGGTAATTTGTCATGCCTTTTATTCTCAAATGCAACGAGTTTCTGCCTTTCATTGTTTTATGTGATGTAGGGCGACATGGCCAAAATCTTCTGTCCCGATGTAGTTAATTTCATATCTCGATAAAGTCAATATAGAGCATGTTTTCTGGTCATTTAATAAATATATAATCCATATAAAATATCCACATGGTAAAGACTATTTTGTGTACTTCTGTGTGAATTAAAAACTTGACAAAATGTGCTGAGTATTTTCTCATTTAATTATACATTTTAGAGCAAAGTGAACCAAAGTTTCAACTGAAATTATCTGTTATTATAGCATAAATCTTATCTATTCAGATTGTTTGAGACATTTTAGTTGGTATGTGCTTGTTATTATAAATTTAGATGATGTATTTGTGTTTCACGATATATCTCGATATAAGAGTTCAACGCAATACAAATCCATTGAAAGACAGTAAATTATCATAATGAATCATCGCCCAGCCTTGATGTGATGGTAAACTAAATACCTTGTGGTTTTGGGCGGTTGGTCGGACAACACAATCAGTTTGAAGATATCACCACAGGATGTGGAACTTGTTTGGGACATGTTTCACTATTTTCTGACATTCTATAAATGTATCAGTATATATTAATGACAGATTAAGACATGTGCTTGATAAATCAATTTTTCAATTCTATCACAATTTCCTAAAGTCCAAGATGAAGTCTTCAGATGTCTTGTTTTTTTGTGACCAACAGTCCAAAACCTAAATATATTCAGTTATCTATCACATAAGACAAAAAAGCTGCATATCCTCAAAATTGACATATTTGACATTTTTGCTTGAAAACATATGTAAATGATCAATTCATTATCAAAGTACATTTTCTGCCTATTAACTAATCAATAAATCAACTCACCGTTGCAGCTCTAAATTTAACTAAAGGCTGCAAACTAAGATTTGTAAGTAGTTTATCATGTTGAAGTGAATATTTCCGTTAAGATTTTGCATGTAGTATTTTTTTTTTTGGTGTGTCTCAGTTGCACAAGTTTTAGAGTAAAAGTTGCTTCAGTACACCTACAACATGGACAACCTCATTAAGAAATACCTGACAGAGGGCAGATGGAAAAGCAGCGTACGGTAGAGCAGATGCAGATTTTGGATGGTGGATTGAGTTGTGAATATCTGTGCTACTTTTAGTCGCTGGACACCACTCTCATGTTTCCCTGCGTCTGCCAGACCCCTGTCTGTGTTTCGATGAACCTGGTGCCAAGGCTTATGTATAAGCAGTTCCCACGCTCACTTGTGGAAAAGGATCCTATGTGATTCTGAATTATCCTTTCAATGATTTTAAACACTGATTGAAACCCACTGTGGTAATTGTGCAAAAACAGATGAAGTGGTATATTATAGCTGATTATCCTGAATTCTTCAAAGATGATTTTTTGCCACTTTTCTTTGCTCACATCTGCAGCTCCTGATACTCAGGTCTTCTCCTCTTTTAGCCCTTGAGGCCGCTCCTCCAGGCTTTGATGCCCACACTCTTTGAAGCAGGTGGACAGACACAGGCATGAGTGGGACCAAAGAGCCGTCTCCCGAGCTGAGCACTGCCCAGTCACCTCCTGAACCTCAGCGCCGGGGCAGGGGTCGGCCACGGAAACAGCCACAGGTAGGACTTCCTTCTTTAACACATCAATTTGATCAGCTCTCTCTTGGACCTTAAATCAATAAGTATCGACATTCTAAATTCAAAAGTAATTCTGAAAAACAGAGCTATTTGTTTCTTTGTCTGTCTCCTAGCTGCTCATGCAAAAAAATGTTTCCCACTGGTTAGTTATGGCTCGACATGTGATGTCTCTCTACAGGAGCCTGTTGGACCACCGACCCCAAAGCGACCGAGAGGACGACCGAAAGGCAGCAAGAACAAAGGCCCAAAAACTGCACTGAAGGTTGAATCTGTTCAGAGTATCTGAGATGTTAATAAATAGATCTTTATTTGAACTTAAATGTCCTTGTTGCACTACAGTAATACAATCCACATTCCCAGTCAGAACTTTTTGGACACCCAGTTAAATCACAATATTTGTCGTGAATTTATTGCAATTATTATAACAAAGAAGTAATCGGATGTGTGACTTCTCAATTTAGTCGAAACAACTTTTATCTCTATGACTCCATAAAAAATACACCAGTAACAGACAACATAGGTCTACATGTAAACTGTCTATATGATCTTAATGGGTTTATCTTTTCGATGCATCTGCATTAGATGTGCCAGTGCATCTAAGAGTTTTCCATGTAGTACCTCTTGAGTTTATGTTTTTTGTAGGACAATATAAAACAGCTGTATCATTGTCAGCAACATTTCCGTTTGCATTGTTGATTTAGATACCCATTGTAGTTTTGTTAAATCTTCTCTTAAAAGTTTAAGTTTGAGATTTTTCAGAGGCCTTTTTTATCAGGAGGAAAGATTGATGTACTGCCCCTGCTGGCAGTTTTCCAGGTTGCCTGTATGTTTGTAGCATGTGGTAGATGAATAACACTGTGAAGCAACAAGTCTTTTTTTACAAAGAATTGGGGAAAAATCACTTATTTTCTTTATTTAGTTTTTGGCTCAGAGTGCTTTACCCACTATTTCTAGAGAAACAATTCTTGTGAGTCAGCTGAACTTGTTCAACTGGTTACATCAAAGCAGAGCAACACCCGTGTATGAGCCTGTAATTAGTCGTGCCAATCACACAAATTCTTTGTCTATTGACATTTGAGAAAATGTAAGTCAGATATAAAAACTAAATAGGCCATACATATGTGTACTTAGTTGATATACAATTCAATGGTTTAAAATCATCCCCATATTTATTCAGATAGAAAAACTGTAAACACTGATGCATGTGCAGTATTTAATTGAATGTACAGCTCTGCAGGCACTGCACATGATGACATTTCAAGGGATTTAACTGAGAGAAAATATGTTTCTGTCCTTGTTAATCACTAAAGAGTGTCATTTTGTTGCAGTGCCGTTCATTCTGCTGCCAAAGTCTCAAAAACTGCAAATGAAAGTGTTAAAGTCCACAATCTTTGTTAGAAATTAGAACGAAAGTACTGTTTGAATGTGAAACCTCCTCTTAACCATTCATCTGTTCTTTTTCAGAAAGTAGAGCCTGTTGGGGAGAGACGACCTCGTGGGCGACCAAGGAAATGGGTATGGAGCAATAGTTGACAGTTGGAGACATAATGTTGTCCAAAGCCTCCAAGGTGTCTCCTGGAGCTGTACAGTCCTCGAGGGAGCCTTTACCTTCATGTTTAATTAATTCTGTTTCCTCTCTTTCCACAGCCCCAGAAAGTAGTTCAAGTAGCTGAAGAGCAAGAGGTGAGGAAAACAAAATCTTTAAAAGGCTGTTGGGTGGTTGAATTTTGTTGTGACGGAGCACTTTAAACCCCAGGTTCCCTTGACTGAACATGTATTGTGTGATTTAGTTTGTTAAATTGATTATAGAACATTTGTTATAAGAGCTTATTTCAAATACTTGTTGCAGAATCTTTAAACGCATTACATCCTCAGAGCCTCTAAGTACATGCATTCTTCAATGTAATACTCTTTCACTGCAGCTTTAACTAAGTATTTTTACCTTTTATTTTTTTTAATTAGTTATTGGTTATCATCAAACTGAAGCTCAAGTCACTTTGAGAGTTCGTGACAACGGAGAGATGCGACCTCTGCTTCAGTTGAACAGAAATCTCAGTTTGTGTCATACGTTTTACCTTTTGACTAAGCTTTAGTCACATCTGTGATGAGGGAAAAGCAGAGCTGATCTCATTTAACTATTCATGAATGTCTTATGCTGAAGCACAAAGCTTATGTTCAGCAAACCTAAACCACATTCAAAAGCCCTTTTAACCCATTATAGTGGTGCTGCAGCCTACAAACCACGTTCTTCTGACCTTTCTATACTTTATACACTTATTAGATATATCTATCCAAGCTGTCCGAGGTGTTTCTAATAAGACGGGAATCATGGAGAGAGGATAATGAGAGAATCCTAGTGCACTATGTATTATCAGAGAAATATAAAACTGCTAAACGTGCTGTTGCTTTGGCACACTTGACATAAATTGCAAAGCAACCAATGCACGTATTCCTTGTACTATATTTAAATTGGCTTCATAAGGATGTGACGAGTTCTTGGTAAAGCACAGATGGTAGTGCTGAATTCCCCAGATACACCTCCAAACATCCTTTCGAAACATCCAGCTTTGGTGAATGTACGCTGTGTTTCTGAGAAACTTTGGTTCTTGTTGCCACCGTGTTCATTTTTCAAACAGATAACATTTCACAACAGTTGTCACCAAGGCGGGCAGTTCTCTTGATGCCCCTCGTCTGCCTTATCGCATCCTCTCCTCTGAGCAGTTTGTCAAAGATGCTTCAAGAACTGAAACCGTTGAGACAGACTCCCTTTCTCACGCATGCAAAGGGGAAGAATGAGTCAATGTAGAGAGGGGAAACCTGATCTAACTGTTCTGTTCTTCTGTCTTCTTGGTTTCCTGACACAACTGTCGTCTTCCTCACATTTCTAGGTCTGACAGCTGGACCTACTTCCCTGCACGCAATCACTCAATGAATTTGTAACACTCATTCTTGTTTTCTAGTGCTCCTTCTAGTATTGATTCATTGCCGTGCTGGTAATGAGTCACCAGATAGTGACAATAACAGACAAAGTGAGAGTGTTTCTTTGGTCTCCTGCTGTTTCAGGACTCTTCAGAAGAGGCAGAGGAGGGTCCCTCGCAGCTTAAGCCCTCGACATCTCAGGTTCCAACACAGGAGGAAGGGGAGTAGATAGGATGCCTCTCAACCTACCTCAAGGTTTGGCCTCCAACAAACAGGGGTACTGTCTGACTCCTATCTGTGATGGGGATTCAGGAACACACACACACACAAAAATCATTGCAGACAGTGGTTTCTTCTCTCTATCTGGTACTGTACCCTGGTTTTATTGGTTCACGCTAAGAGTTTGGTGAACAAACTCTGTTTGACATCGAGGAATACAATCTTTGAACATGGCTTTTGGTGAGGGAATAGTTTGACATTTCGTGAAATACATCTATTCACTTTGCCGAGAGTTGCATGAGAAGACTAATACAAGACTCATACCTGTGCGGTTACTATTAAGCTACTGTCAGCAGCTGGTTAGCTTAGCTTAGCATAAAGACTGGAAACAGCTATTTTGGCTTTATCCAAAGGTTACAAAATCTAACTACCAGCACCTCTAAAGCTCTGTAATTACCAGGTTATATCTCATTTCTTTGATCTGTACACAAAACAAAAGTGTACAGATCAAACTTTTTTTTGTTTCCTGAGTTCATGTGCCTTTTTGAGTTTCAGACTGTTTCCAGTTTTTAAGCTCAGGTAAGCATTGTTCGTATCAATCTTCTCATCTAACTCAGGGCAAAAATGACAAGAAGTGTATTTCTCAAAATGCTCATCTACTGCTTCAAGGATGCCTGCTTTCCCGAACCTCTCAGTGTGTGTGTGTGTGTGTGTGTGTGTGTGTGTGTGTGTGTGTGTGTGTGTGTGTGTGTGTGTGTGTGTGTGTGTGTGTGTGTGTGTGTGTGTGTTTGTCTGTTTTGTGGTTGTGTGGAGAGGGGATGGGCTTGCGGGTTGAAATGAGAATGGGGTTGAAGAAAAAAGGAACCAACCTGAACCGTTTTATTGAAACATGTTTCTAAATTTAGTGTCATGAATCCTCGTATGAAATGGGAGCAAGACGGTGACATTTTTAGTGATGTTACAATATAAACATGGTGTGCTGAAGTCATTATTATAAAAGTAGAAGTGAAAGGTTTTATTCCAAAATGAAATATCCAATTTGGTTGTGGAAACATTAGCTCAATTGTCAATGTAAGCAAGAATTCAGTTAAGATTAATAACCTCAATGATTTTTTTCCTTCCAACCAGCAGCAAGAAAAAAAGCACCCAAAGTTTTGAATGGATATCTCATTTTTTGGAAAGAAACCCCTCAGACATACTTTGTTGAAACATAATTTTACCACACTCAGGATTTTACTATTACAATGCTTTTACACCATATTGAAACCTCAGGTACAAATCTATTCAGGAACATGTTGTCAGTCTACTCAGTAATAATTATTGTGCTGTGTTTGTTGTGCATTTCTGATCTGTATTTGACATTACCAGTATGCCTTGACACAAAGACCTCATTTAAACCTCAGTTGCCCTCAGTTTCTTAATCTCTCATACTACCTCAGTAACACAAAATATCTCCAACAAACTATTTCTCCAGTCCCTCAACAGTAATGACATACACATTTACTATGTATACTCTCTCTCACACACACACACACACACACACACACACACACACACACACACACACACACACACACACACACACGCACACAGACACACACAAACACACACACACTGGTTCATGTGCAAGTGTACAACACAGACAGGCAAGTTTTCAGGCCTACACACAGAAACAGACATCACACTCCCGCAGAGGATTTTACTATCTCAGAGCAAATAAAAGCATCGGTGTCATTTCTTTAAAAAAACAAAAAACTGTATTTGTTAATGCTGAATTGAGACTTGGTTTGTTCTCCTGAGAAATAAAATGCAGCCAATAGTTTACAACAACTTAAGCTTTTTAGGGTGTAGTTCCTTATGAAATATATATATTTTTTGGGGGGGATGGGAAGTCCTGTTAGTCCTTTCTCATTTTTACTACATCATGTATTTTCTCATTCTTACACTGTAAATTGTTTGTGTGACACTCTTAATACGTGTGATTTGAAAGGAAGGGCAGCCAATAACCACACAGTGCTGAAATACATGAGTTATGGGAAACAACAAAACAGCACCACAGTTACCTAGTATGAAAATTGTCAAATTAATTGTGGAAAAAGTATTGTTAATACTTAACACTGAAACCCTGTCTTTGTTTTAGCAATTTATGAGAGAAGAAAGGACCCAAGTTGCTCTTTCCTTTCCGATTTTACTATTAAAAGCAAGACTACAAGCGACCACTGTGGCCACAATGTGAAAGTAATGAATGAATGGTAAATGCGAAAATAGTGTCGTAGAAGTATTAAGAAATGAGTTATAAAGTGAGAAAACTGACTTACATTGTTTATTAGTAACATCTACCAAGTGACCAAGTAAGACTGTGGCAAAAGAAAACCCTGATGTTGAATTGAGGGTGTGTTTTATTGCTTATTCAACTATTCATTTATTGTTCCTCTTTCAACAGTTACATAGTATTGCTTTAAACGGTCAGCTCACCCAAATTACCCCCAAAATAACATATTTTCTCACTCTTGGTCACTTTTAATTTGGACAATCTAATACAATGAAAATCAATGGAATTTTATTTGTGGTCACAATATTGCGCTCATTGTATTGAAAAGAGAAACTAGCAGAATGATTAGATACCACAAGATGCTCAGTGTAAAAACCCACACTTATAACGTTATCTCATTAAAAAAAACTCAGTGTAGACTTAGCATAACAACTCTGTACTCATATACCGGAGGGATTTTTTTTTAAACAGAGTTTTTTTTTTTTTACAAAACAAGACAGCCTATTGCAAATTCCTCAGATTTGGTTCCCGTGTCATCGCGCGTGGAAGACATGTATCCAACATGAACTGCATATTACTTACTAATTGTTTATTACATGACCTGAATATCACCCATCATTTGTTATAAATATCAAGTCTTTCCTTCTCCTAAAATTGCTTATGGTATCACTGATGATGATTTGTTTCCGAGTACTTTCATGTATTTCAGCACTGTTGACTAAATTGCTGCCAGAGGAGCTTAATTCATTTACAGGCAGACATGTTTTCATGTTCAACTGCATTGACTTTACTTGTTTTGCCCTCTGGACTACCTCTGAAAACTACCACGCCTGGACTGAGGAAATGTTTCCATCAGACCTGCAGGCGATGTGGATCATGAAATCTTGAAATAACTGTCAAACTATTGCTGTTGTAGTCCACTCATCTCATCTCACTACATTCATGTCATCATAATGAATGGAAGTCAGCCAGAAGGGTGCCTCTTAATTTAACTACAGCTGGGTCAATGTTTGTTATTTTACACGCGCTGTGTCTGGATATTTACTCTCTATACTGGGACAACGTTGTTCTGTGATCTTACTGATATAGTTACATACAGTACTTGATCCATTCTCAACTATTAAAAAGTTGAAGTGTAACTTGAGAAATCGTCTTCTATGCCTTACTTTTAACACCATTTTGTAGTTATGTTATTGATCCTCATCCACTTCATTAATACAACTCACAAACCTGTGATATATATTTTGTTATGATTCTTTACCATGTGATTTGTGTTATTCTGCTTCTTTATCGCTTATCAATAAAATATCACACCTATCGACTCTTTTGTTATAGATTTGTACAACAAAACCCTTTTTAACAAATTGGTTTAAATAGTTTTAATGTATACAGATGGAAACAATCCTTCGTTGCTCAATAAAGAAGAAACAAAATGGAGAGGGGGAGTTCACTTAAGGATGGTAACACATCCAGAGTTCAAGCTTGTCAGAGACGAAAGACCACAAAATCAGTATAACACAAATTTACACTCCTCTTTTATCAAACATGGAAGTAGATATTGAAGCTCAGAAGAACTTCACTGACAAGCTATCAAACATTTTAACACTAATGACACAACATGATTCAAGAAAAGTGCAACACACTTCATTTGTGCTCCAAATGATAACAGTGCAAGATCATACGTGATGCTTCCCGTTATGCTCCCTTATCGTACATGCACCCTACGTTTTTTTTGCTTCTTTTGAAAACCACGGCCATTTCACGTACTGTGTCGTAATGATGAAAACTTTCACCAAAGCTCCAGTTGTTCCCAGAACCAGTCCAGTTTTCCCTTTGTTTTCCTTCCTCAGAGACAGTCTGTTTCTGGATGATTTAACTAATGGAAGAGAGCTGTTAAGCGTTGAGAGCTTTGGCTACATCTGTGAAGACCAGACGACTGGGCCTCTGCGTGGTCCCCTGGGAGGTTGTGAGAGTCTGCAGAGGGAGATGGGCAGCAGGGCAGATGGGAGATAAAACTGTTAGTGACATTAAGATCAAACGGGGTTTCCAGCCTTGGATTGTAAGAAATAGTGTTAGTATTAATAGACTGCTATTTGTCCCAATTTTATTTATTTTAGGACCATCAAAACAGCTGAATCAACTTAATATTTGAGGATGTAAAGTGTGACTCATAACTGAAACCAGAGAAAATGTGTTAGGACCAGAGGCCACATATTAAACCAAAGAGTATGCAAACTGTTTAGGGTACATGACAAATTCACTAGTGTATTACAAATGTCAACTTGCATTTTAAAAGTACACTGTAGTTCATAGTTTCATTAGATCCAATTTCATAAGATCCAGTTTTCAGCTATTTTTTAGGCTTTTAACAGCATTTCATGTACTTTTTTAAGGAATGACATTTGCTCAGTTTGCTTTAGTTGCCATGTGTGAGATGGAGTTGAAACCTATGGAAAAAGCTAATAAGTGGGCCTTGAGATTGTGAGCTTACATTCATATTACAAAACGTTGGCTACTGAACAAAAAAAACAACTAATAAATAAAACAAACAAAACAGCACTTATCAGTACTTCTCATCACATCACTCTGATTGTACCACTAGAAGTCTTCCACATTTGTGTATTTAACTCTTGAATGGATGGATGTGATTATTTGAAAATATCACAAAACGTTGTGTTTTGCATACTTTTGGAGTGCATGTGGCCCCTGGAATATTTGATGATCAAAGTATTAAGTTGAGGGAGCACAGAGGAAAGGATGGAAGATAATATGGATGTATGTCTAAAGGTGAAGACTGAATGTGTTGGAGTGTGTCCTCTATTCGCATATACTTTAATGTAGATTAGTTCATATAAAATGAGAAACAATAAACATGACACAACATCTAACCTACGGTGTTTGTTTGAGATACTGAAATAATGATAGAATGAGGATTGAGGGAAAAACTGAATTTTAGAGAGGTGGACACACAGGTGATACTTTACCATGTTTGTCTTTTACCATTATGCCATTGTCAAAACTTAAAAGAAATCAAAGGAAATAAAGATAAATTATGACAAAAAAAAACAAACATTCACAGCTATACATTGTCCTAAATAAGCTGTTCATCAGTAAATGGTAAAAATGTATAAAAAATTTATAACATGTAAAATATACAGTGAACATTATTAAATCTACAGCGAACACATGCCAGAAGAATTGCTTTGACGCACCACACTGGGGCATTTTGATAAAAGTCTGTGTTTTGTTATTGATAATGGTAAACATTGTCTATGCCAGTAGAATATGGTTAGTGAAGGCCGTTGTCAAACAGCTCCAGTGGTTCCTGTAAGAACGTTACCTTGGCATTGGGCCCTGTGAGGCTGCCTTCCCGGCCGTGGTCCAGTAGTTCCTGTTCCAGCAGGTCATCTTGTTCTTCAGCCGGGTCAAAGTTGTACATGGGCATGAGCTGGTGCCTCAGCTTCTCCAACCTGTATGACAAGAGTATAAAGATGAAGACCAGTCAGCGTTTAAAGCTAGTGTTGGTAATCTTCTATAAAAAAAATAGTTTTCTTCTATTTGTTGAAATTTGCTTAACATCCCGCGAGCAATCGATATATAAAATGCTCTAACAAAGAAAAGGAAAACAATCCAGTATCTGTGGCCGTCGCAGGACTGTAATAAGCCCGTTCAATAATTTAATTTGGCCTGAATCGCTAGATATCGGTTAAGAATGGACAAAAAGGTGCTGGCCCCTACAAAGCCTCCACCAATATGTGTTATATATAATAAGTGTATAAGTGTATATATACTGATGTCTCCAAGTTCCCACTAGTGAAACCAGAACTCCTATGATGGAATAATACACAAATTGTGTTTGTTTCTGTGGCAACATGTATAAACTAAAATAATACAGCTTTTTAAACTAGATTTTGACACAAAATAACATAATACTGCAGGACTTAGTTGATACTGTTTTAGTGGTGCAAATTGAGCAAATAATCAAATTACTAAAAACCAATTAGACTGTCGTAAACTAAGGCTGTGGGATCAGCAAAAAAAAGTATTGTTAAACTTACCGCTTACGTTTCCGAATATACAGCATCTAGGATGGAGAGAGACAGATATAATGACAAACAAGAAGTGTTGTTGATAGAAGTAACGTGCACAGATTAAATGACTGAGTGCAAGTATATATTACATATGACGTGTCAAGACAATTATACACAAATGTGGGCGACTGTGGCTCAGAAGGTAGAGCGGGTCGTCCCTCAATCAGAAGATCGGCAGTTCACCCCGGCTCCTCTAGTCCATCTCGATGTGTCCTTGGGCGAGACACTTAAACCCAAATTGCTCCCAAAGGCTGTGCCATCAGTGTATGAATGGGTGTGAATGGGTAAATGACATGTAGCGTTAAAGCTCTTTGAGTGGTCGGAAGACTAGAAAAGCGATATACAAGTACAAGTCCATTTACTATAAACATAGAATCCAATCGGTCAAGACAGTTCATGAAGAGAAAATAAATTTCGACTTAATCAAATGTTATTTTAGAGACAATATTTAAATCATTCCTCACAATTGCCACGGCCAAGCCAATGACAGTGATGATGCCAAAGGGTAGGAGCACCATTCCCATTCCAGAGCCCTCGATCACCGCCTCCGGAAACGCCGTGGCGTTGAAGCTGGTGTCGTTTGTTGTTATAGTAACAGTCATTAATGTTGTTCTTGAGGTGACATTGTCTCTGGCGCTCTTGCTCGTCGAGAGGAAGGGGATTGCGGTGGTCGTGGCAGTTGTAGACAGAAAACTTGTCGTTGTCTTAGCTGCTGTAACAGCCATGGTCAGGTGTAACAGTTTCAACTGAAGGATGTATTTTTGATCTCTGCGTGTGGATGTTGTTGTGTCGCTCAGCCTCTAGTGCATCTCATGGTCGACACAGGTGTCTTCCCTTCGGGTTGAGGTCTGCTGACGCATTGATGACACTCTGGTCATACGATGTGGAGAATAAAACCCAAAACTGGAACAAAAAGGTAAACAAGATAAGTAAATGGTTATTGTGGGAGATGAAATGATCATTTAAGTACAGTTTAACTGCTTAAATATAATTTCCAATTTGCTTCTGTGCACTGATTATTTACTTAAATCCTTATATTAAAAAAAAACAATATTTTTGTTTTGTTTTGGCACACCTCACCCTCGATTTCAGTCAAACCACGGCTGATTGTGCCAGCAGGCGTGTGGTGGGTGTTTTTGGGCAGGATGTGGGTAGCAAAGGCACAGAAGGAAAGTGGCATAACAAACGTGATAAAATACAGAGGAATAATAACCACTCTAACTGTAACGTGCACCGTGAGGAAGTGTTTTGGCAGCGCGTTCAAAACGTAAAAATCTAACTTACACCCACACACACACACGCTACCACACACACAGCTTCCATAAATACCCACTGCATCCAAACCCTCAGTACATGTACCTCCATCCCCCCCACACACACACACACACTCACACTGTACACATCCCATGAAAGAGGGGAGCAATGTATGCCGAAGATTTGCATGTATTATGAGATGTAAAACGTTTCCTTAAGAAGCAGAAAATAGACACATGATCCATTTCTCCTTAGTACATCCTGTCTGCTGAGCCCTTAATGAGGAACATGTGCAGCTGAAGCAAACAAACAATGAAAAGCAAAGGCTGGATTCAGTCATTACTGTTGTCTAGTTCACAACCACTGCACTGCAACAAGACAGACATCTTTGTTTGCATCATGTTATAGTCTTATTACTGTGTGTGTTACTGACACATAACATGTATCTCATATCAGCTGTCCCGTCCAAACAGCTGAGCTGCTAATCCCGCCAACGTGACCAGGTCCTACTCCATGTGTCCTCTCAGATTAGAGATGCATACGTACCTTAACGTACAACATGCATGGTTTCAGAGGTGATCTGCAGCAGACCGGGGTTAGCTAGAGAGAGGAAAATTTCACTGGAAGAGGCAGCATTTCATCCAGCGGCTGCTCCTCCTCCTCCTCCTCCTCCTCCTCCTCCTCTTCTTCTGCTTCCCCCTTTTTAGCAATGCAGGTACTGCACAGGCTGTTTACATTGACAAAACTGCCATTTTTTTGTGAGGATGGACTCCACACACCAGATTAACCCTATCCCGGCCGCCTCCAAGGGATCACCTTCCCGTTCTCCGGTTGCCTCCTCGGATCTCCTCCCCCCGTCGTGCTCTTTCTTGTATTTCACACAACAGAGCAACAGAGGCTGCTCCAGGGATGCTGCAAGCAGAGATCAGTGCGGCAAGCTCCCTCCCCCGCCACCCTGTTATTGGTCTAATGGCTTCAAGATGACAGATGCAGTTGGTTCCCTCGGCTGTCTATTTGGCTTTGCGGGATGAGAATGGGATTTAATGGCTCTGCACACCAGATGCTGTCAGACCTATGTGAATGACTGCATCCGGGTGGCAGCTCTGAGGAAATTAACCCTATGATGTCTTTTTTTTTTTTTTTTTTTTTTTAAATATCCATGATCGGATTGTACTCTTTGACAAAACAGACAAGGAAAGGAGAGAAATCAGTGAGTCTTTGACAAAACAGACAAGGAAAGGAGAGAAATCAGTGACAAATCGCCCGCAGAGATTCCTTTTACTTTACTAGGATTTGTACAGTTATTCGCAACTCACACAGATATGTGATTGCACACGTTTCCATTTGTACAACAAATGTTGAAATGAAAGTATTATAATTGTGTGTAATTGTAACACGTTCACAGCAGCTGCAGAATATCCACACAGTCTTCAGGTCATTTTGAACGAGTCCCCAGTCATCATGGCCACAAATTCTGAAAGAGTTCAAATAAGCAAATGTATTATAATTATGTAATTTACTTATTACCTTGTCGTCCCATGTATTTCAATCTGACAACATATCTTTGAATATGCAAGTGTATTTAGACGTTTTTTAATTTAAAAAAAATACATAAATGTGGTCCATGTCACAGAAAACTAGAATATGGTAAACTAAGGATCATATATTTTGTAATTTAATTTCACAGTATATGGCAGGTAAAAGAGTTCTGGAGAACGATCTGAAACATTTACTGAGTTTACTAAAGGATGTAGTGTTTACATTTACACAAGCATGCATACATACATTTGTAAAAACTTAATGGATATATTTGATAACTTTTTGACCTGAATATTTTCTTTTGAGTGGTTATGGCCTATAAGTGAAATACACATTCAAACCTTCATAATTAATGGTTCCATCTCCATCTTTATCTGCCTCCTTCATCATCTGCTCTGCCTCAATGTCATTAAGTGGTTCCCCTGCATTCATCAGTACATATCTGGAAATGAATATCAAACGTTAAGGGAAACACTGAAAACGCATGATGACAAAATAATGTTAATACACTGAGTAAACACAAAGAAGTGGACATCATTTTTTCAATTTCATTTGTTTTATCTGGATTTTCAATTTGGGATCAAAACAAATAATAGTTGACAGTGCAGTGTAATGTATACAATAGATCAAGTTAAGAGTTATTAATTGTAGGGTAAATGCTTATGCTTCGCTTTTCTATTACTTATGTTATCCTTACTTGAGTGTGTTCCAGTTGATATATCCTTTGACCTCTTTGTCAAATACTTTAAAAGCAGCTCTGAGTTCAGCATCCTGGTTCTTGGTTCTTTCGTGGTACAGTGCCATCAGACCCAGGAAGCCGTCACAGTTAAATATCCCTTTACCTAAAGAGTCACAAAAATAATCAGTTAAAAAAAACCATTATTATCCTATTATACTTCTTTGATATCAAAAGGCCAAAATAGAGTTTTAAAAAATGGCAGCATTATATATGTTCTTTTCCCTTTCAGTTCAGAGAGAGATGTGAGACATGAAGAGAGAAAGTTAATAGTAGGGGAAATATGAAACAGGAAAGGAAATGGTAAATTATAAAATGTGTTAGTTAAGGTTAGCTTCATGTATGGGGAACTTAATTTGACATAAAGATTATACCAGAAAAAAGTCAACTCAAAAGATGCCTCCTCCTTAAATTAGCAGAAGGCAGAAAATCACAGTGCAATTTTTAATGCTTTGCTGGAGATTTTTGATATTTTAAATTTGTAGAACTTTTCTGTGTGATTCAATTTCACAGTAGTGGCAGTAAACTATTTGTCTATGTGAGGGAACTAATTGTTTGGAGAAGACTCTAAATGATAGGTAAAATGTGTGAATTTTAATTGGAAAGTAACTGACATCAATAACATCTTAATTAAACAAACCTTTTCCACATGCCCTATTGCAGAATGTTAACTTTAACTCCAATACGACTCTGATCATATCTTCAGGTAATTGCTTGTGTGTGTGTGTGTGTGTGTGTGTGTGTGTGTGTGTGTGTGTGTGTGTGTGGTGCACGATGGGATCCACCCAACAGTCTTTTTATAAACCCATTTTACACATATCACACATAGTGAAACACTGACACCTAGTGATTAATTTTGTAACCTGCACTAAAAACAGAAAACTGCATGTATCAGATAATGTAGTTTTTATACTGCGTTTTGGAAGATGTTGCTTTCTTGAAAAGTCGTCAAACGTACATTGTATCTATTTTCCTACACTTATACTTAATTAATGGCCTGGTTAGTATTAAAGAGCCAAATTTAGCACTTTAATTACTGACTTGGTTTTGGCTGAACTTGAGATAAAGCCTCTAATTCTTCACCTCCAGGTGCAGCTTAGAATACATACAAGGCATTACTTAAAGGCTTTTAAAGGTGTAGCTCATGTAAATAGTACTATCTAAAAAAATATAACTCAGTCAAATACACCACCACCAGTATGGTCTCAAATATAGAGTTGAATCTGCAGCTTTCTGACACAGTGTAACCAAAAGAATTAACATTATGCTTTCAAAAAGGATTTATGGCAGGGCTGTTGTAATGGATCACATTTAAGTGTGATATATATTACACCTACCCAACAAAGTGGAAGTTCATATGCTGTCACAAGTGTGTGTAATACCTGAATATATATCATTAAAAATGTAGTCATTGGCCCATAAAGGTAAAAAGGTAAGTTAAATGTAAGAATGATACATTTCCATTGTATGGGTTTATATTCACCATCTTTGTCCACGTCTTTGGCCATCTGGCTGAGCTCTCTCTTTGTAGGATTGATTCCCATTAAACTCATCAGCCTCTCTAGCTCCTGTGTCTTCACATCTCCATTTCCCTCTTCGTCAAACATCTCAAAAACTCCTTTGTACTCTGTGATCTGCTCTTGTGTTAACTTGCTGGCCTGCACGAGAAAAGGGGAGTTTGTTTAAGGAGTTGCAGCATTTGATATTAGCAGTTGACGAGATGTAAGAGGAGAACAGATCAGCAAAGCATAGCGTCTGGAATTACATCAAGTTTAATTTAACGATGTTAATTACATATAGTAGAATAAACAATTTTGTCTGTGAAGTTAGTTCCTTTGTTATGAGGTTCTCTCACCATTTCTCTGGTAGTCCAAACAAAGCTGAGGACAAGCACTGTGGCAACAGTTACTGTAGAATGAGAAGATGTCTTGTCCTCATCATGACTACACTTCTAATGCTCTTTCCCCGGAGTTTAGAGGACCACGCTTCAAGGCCTTTTATGGATGGACTTGCTAATCACCCATGAGGAACATTTGGTTACTCAAATAACAAATGGTAAACAGCATTATAATACTGGAATATAAAATATTCGAAGATAACTGGTTTGATAAACTTATAATTAGTTAAAATATGATAATGTTCTTAAAGTACCCGAGACAGAAAAAAGATACAGACAAGATAACAAAATGTGAAAACTATTGGATGCATTTTCTGACCTCAACATCACATGGTCCACTTATGGGAACTGCAACTAGCTTGCTGTTAGCCATTAGCAGGTGTTTTGTGCAGCCCCTAGTGACTCTCATGAACACAGACAACCAAATAAGGAGGCACTTAACTGCAAGAAGTTATTTTCAACATTGCAATGGGAACATTAAGATTTTACATTTGTTAGTCAAGGGGGAGGGCTTTGAATCTTTGTATTCCACATGCATACAGTAAGATACAGTACAGTAAACCAAAATGCAAACTATGACAGACTTGTCTTGGGTCCTAATATTTACATTATTTGATATAAGTAGCAAGTTAATCAATAAAAAAGTATATATTGTTCTAGTTTTGTACACTCGTGATGCACATTTTCACAGTTGAGCCGTGATTTGAACCACAAAGGAAGTCATGTTAGACAAAACTATCTATATCAGAAGATGGTTCATTTTAGAATAGATTTGCACAACTCACTGGAAAACATTTTGACACTGTTGTTATAATATAAAATACACAATATATATTATATTGTTTATGACCCGGCAAACTAATGTGGAAATATGGTCTTTATCCTGCTTCTGCATCTTTGCAACACAAGTCATCTGCATACGATGATCAATGTCTCAGGCAATGGGTGTCACCCAAGCCCTCAATCTCCAGACAAGTTTTTTCAAAAATTAAAGCCCTTCAAAATCTCCTTCATGAGCTAACTTCAAATCACAATCCTGAGCCAATTTACCTCTAATTTCAAATGAGATTTTAAAGCAAATGGTCCAAAGTTACAAACTAATTTCACTTCAGAGTAATAGTAGACCACCTCAAGTTATCGCTGAGAGACAAACAAGACATTCTGAAGTGTGATTTTAAAATGAAAGCCCTTCAAAATCTCCTTCATGAGCTAACTTCAAATCACATTCATGAGCCAATTTCCCTCTAATTTCAAATGAGTTATGTTTGTTATATTCTCACAATATTATGTTTATTATAATGACACAAAATTAAAAGAATTATATAAAAAAAATGAAAGTGCCTCTATGAAACTATACATTCAAAATGTATTCAAGAATTACTTTAGTGTGATTCAGTAGTGTTTTCGGAAAACACAAAGCAGTACATTTAAAGAATGCAAAAAAGCAATACAACAATTAAATACCACTAAAAAGTTTCAGGTTTCCAACAAGTAAATCATCACACTGACATACTCTAATTCTTATTTGTGTCATTGTAATAAACATAATATTGTGAGAATATAACAAACAGAATGAAGGCAGATATGAAAATAATTAATCTGTTATTGAATATGGCATCACATTAAAAAACCTTACCTAAATGTTCTTGTATATATAATAGTTTGTGACAATAGGCTGTTTCCTTTTAATTCTAATCTGAGTTTAGAGGTAAATTGGCTCATGATTGTGATTGGAAGTTAGCTCAAGAAGGAGATTTTGAAGGGCTTTAATCTTGAAATCCCACATCAGAATGTCTTGATTGTCTGAGTGA
Source organism: Ophiodon elongatus (assembly GCA_016806645.1). Classification (NCBI taxonomy): domain Eukaryota; kingdom Metazoa; phylum Chordata; class Actinopteri; order Perciformes; family Hexagrammidae; genus Ophiodon; species Ophiodon elongatus. The sequence goes on along the minus strand of JACSYO010001618.1, from coordinate 95,708 downwards.
CAACTTGAGGTGGTCTACTATTACTCTGAAGTGAAATTAGTTTGTAACTATGGACCATTTACTTTAAAATCTAATCTGAAATTAGAGATAAATTGGCTCATGAATGTGATTTTTTTAGGGCTTTCATTTTGAAATTCAACATCAGAATGTCCTGATATTGGAAGAGATACCTTCCACGGTGGTATGCTATAGACATTATAGGTATTCACACAATGAAAATTAATGTTTGCATGTGGTATTTTTTTTAAAAAGTTATCATTCAGAAAATGTATAATTTTCCATTCATTCATTTAGTTGAATATATTAATGTATCTGTATTTACAGACGTATTGACTGACTATCACGTTCAGCGGAACTTTGCTTTTATTTTGACGTCAGTTCTTACACGCTCTTACCGTAATGCCTAGTGCATATGCCTACCGAAAAGATAACGTCACCAGCCACTATTTGTTTGAGGTATTGTAGCTACAGAAAACCATTTAACAACAGCACATAGATCATCTATGATCGTTATGTGATATTTCAGGTGAATGGATGTATGTTGAACTGTGACAGCTTCCACGAATTACACCACCAAAGGATCAATAACTAGTTAGTTTGGTGTTAAAGTGTCTATTATTTGTATTTATTCGGAATACATCTATGTACCCGGGCACCACAGCAGGAGAACACACTATTTCCTTATTAACTAGGGTCAGATTATGTTGTTGACAGTGCTATTATTAGCTATACAGCCACACTTCCTACTTCAGGAGTCAAGTTGGGGCCCGACTGACGACCTGACTCAGCCCATCAGTCAGAGGGGGCTGAAAGAAAACAAACGACCACCATGTTCTCGTCGCTTTCAGACCCCTCTAACGAAACGCGCTGCTAAATGACGAGTGAGAAACATTGTTCAAAGTGACTGATGGTATCCAACTATGGATATAAACCACCAGTCGAGCGCTCTCTCTCTCCGCCCGCCCGTCGTTGCTGCAGCGTGGGGTTTCCCAGCGCCGACTGCAGGGTCACCGCGCCCATCTCCCTCTCCCTCTCCATCTCCCCCACCTCGTCGCTCGATGGCCGGCCGAGAGCGTAACTAGGTAACAGAGCAGATGTTAAGCTCGAAACACCGGGAGACAGTCAGGCCGTCTTGTTGAACGAGGTATAGTGACTTTAAAGCCTTTTTGTCCGCCTGGGCAGTGTCTTCGGTGCGAGGCTAGTGGGTGTGATTTCCCTCCCCCCTCCTCCTCTCCTCCCCTCCCCTCCCCGGTTGGCTGACTGAGGTAGTCGAGCTCCGTCGCCGTAGCCTGCGTTTCGGGAAGGGCTGCTCCTCGGGAAACTGACGCTAGCGGGCTAGCTCGTACTAAGCTAGCGGTGAGGTGCTCGTTGATGCGTGGATCGGAGGTATCGCTTTCCAGTCAATGCCACAACGCGAAACCCAGACGGCAAATTGAACCAGGTAAGAGGGGAATAAAGCGACGGTAAATGCGCCCTTTTTCACGCGCCTCGTTACCACCGTAATACCGTTTCGCTGGTTGAATTGTGTGGCAGAGAAGCATCCGGGGGTGGGGTAGCGGCGCATAGCTCCCACGGTTAGCTCACCGTAGTCGGCTGTTTTAGGGAGCAGATACTAGCGGGGACAGGAGTGTGAACCGGGAGATCCAGACACTCGGGATTAACGGTGGATTAACAGATCTTTACTCAACCGTATCTCTACATAATTGCCTTCTGCATACAGTGAATTGACGCCAGTGTTCACGTAAAAGCTCCTGACTGGCGTTTAACGTCAATGTTGGTCAGCGAGGCTCAGTTGTGGCCCTGCAGAGGAGCTTCTCGGCCTAAAATACGGTACTTTTAAAGACCTGTGTGGTTGATGCCCCCAAAAGGTACTGAAGACAACCGGAGTGGTAATGTTGGCAGCTTTAAGTTGCCCAGTTGCTTGTGGGGTTGCTTTGTGACGGTCTGCGACACGTTAACACACATTTAAGGATGTTGCTGTCAGTGGACGATGACACATTGGGTTGGGCTGCAACAATAAACGTCCCGTAAACAAATTAACAACAAATATTGGTTATTGGAAACAACAGAGCGGCCAGCATCACTAATTAACGTTAAAATCGCACACTATTCATAACATTGCATCAGCTGAATGTTATTAACCCGAGTTATTGGAGCCGCGTTAACACCCTTTTTTTTTCTTTTTTTTTTTTTTTTTTACCTCAAGTAATAAGTTAGCATATTGCTGCCTTCCTGCAACGGACGGCCGCACCGGTGCAACGCCTTTAAATTGGGTCAGTAATGTTATTTATTTTATTTATTCATCATTAGTTGGCTAATTTGTAGCTATGTATTGTGGGGTAATATATGGTCCTCTTTACTACTTTGTGATAAATCACCCGCATCTGGTTGAGCATTTGTTGCTCACTGAAGTCAAACAGGCCATTGCCGCCCGACCTTGCAGTTTTCACAGGCTAAGGTCCACTTCAGGATTAGAGGACCACACAAATACACCGATAGTTCGTAATCAAATCAACTGTGCACCGTCGGGCTTAACGAGATTGTTGGGTGTGTGAGTAAGTGGATTTCTGGAGGCCACGCAACCACCGGGTTTCTCGGGTTGCCCACTATATTGGCTTAGAAGCTAACTACATAGCACCTCCGTGCAATTGCGGAAGAGCAGCCGAGTCGAGCGGCGGTTATGTGTCTTTTTTATGCATTAGATGCTACGAGCTTTGCCTTCTCTGTCGTGAAACACAGCTTACGTTTGATCGACTTCTCTTGTGTACGGGACATTGTTAAATCACAAGCGTTGCGATTAGAGAGACGGTGCATTTATTTTCTTCGGGAGTAGCTCGTCGCTGCCTGCAGGCCTCCACCGTGAAGCCTGCTAGCGAGCTAACGACTAGCGGACGGCCGTCTGCAAGATGGCGTTTAGCTGCATCTTCTCAGATTTCCACCAGTGCAAGCCATATTATCATTACACTGTGCATCGTTTAGTACATGTAGACATCAAATTGGACGGAGTCAGATACTAATAGTCTTATACTTTCGGTTTTGGCACATTATGGTGCCGAATTGCAATTCATTTTTCTCGTGAAATATGTGTGGAGCCTCAGTAGCCCAGCCCTCTAAACACATTGGACTAAAACGGGTATCCAGCAGCCATTCAAATACAATGCAAACTAGCCGACTGTTGTAGGCAAATCACAGAACTGCACACAGTGACTAAGTCAACTATCGGCACAGAACACACATTGTTGGGTAAACCTGTGCAGACATCATTTAGAAAATATGCACGTTAGGTATGTTGATCAATTGCTTTGTACTTGTAGCTATCTGTCTTAATACATTGTCTTAAAATTACTTTAAAGTGTGCCTATTGGTATGTAATTTGCAAATTACTCTGATATATACACAGCGTCTGTTAAAATGCAACTTCATCTTAGTTTATTAAAGCGAGAGTGGTACTAATTATACAGTAGCTGGTCACACTGGACAGCTGAAAGAGAGGGACTACTCGGTTTGTGATTTCACTGGCAGTGTTAAAATCCAGGCACTTGCTTTAAGCATGTTGTGTGTAAAATAATTAAGATTAAACTCATCCTTTTATGGTTGGGAAAACATATTTCTAATGCCTGGAGTGGCTTTGCCAGCTGTTTATGTGAGTGGACATAGATAGGATTAGAGAGTCATTGACGGAGGATTTTAGCTTTTAGGATTATGTAGTTGCTCAGTGATATTGCTGGTTATGGCTTTTTCTATGATCCAGCTTTAGACCTGTGAAACATTGCATTATCATCGTTTAACAGTACAGATAAACGGGCTGGTCCTTTTGAGAACAGATGTAAACTACTGCAGAGAGGTACTTTTTTTTAAAAAAATTTTTTTTACTGGAAATCTAGAAGACACTTTTCTAAAGTAGCAGGCACAGACTGCCCTTAAGAGACCTGAGAACAGCTAGTGAGCTACATCTCCAAGCTGTTTGCCACTGCTCATTGTTTATCATGCAGTCAGCTGACCCTGATCAGGCGCTTGGAAAGGAGAAGTGTGAGGGAGAGGAACTCCTTAACTGTAAGCATCCACAGAGGTCAATGGGAAATAATATTTCCGAATGGGGAATATTTAAAACTTGGCTGTATAACATCACTCCAGGCTATCCCACTTTTGGATTTTACGCATCAGTGTTACGGTTTGGTATAGAAACGGTAAAGAATAACATTTAATTGCATCTAGTAATTATTTGATTGAGAACAAAGTGTGAATTTAATTTATCCCTAAAGTCAATATATTAAATTAATAGTCCATTTGAGGAGATCACCAATTAGTAGTGACAGAAACTTGTCCGGTTTACCTTAATAGCCTGTAATTTGGTTGATCAGAACTGTGTTTTAAAGCTAAATAATGACTTTAGAGTTGAATGAAAATTGAAAGAAATTTAGATGTCGTCTTTTTGTTGTCTGTTCTTGGCTAAATACATGTTAATACATTAATTATACAGTTTAGACAGAAGAATACAAATCTGCATAACTGAATCAACTTCCGTTTTCTCACTGAATAAAACAAATTATAATCAAATTTAGAATATTTTTTAAATAACTTCAGAGGTTTTCACGATGAGAATGGCATTATGCTGTCCCCTGATGATACTGCATAATAATTACATTCCATGACACATTTATTTATAGATTAATGAGTGTAAGAGGATAACTGTAAAAAGGTCAACCAATCAGAGGACCTAAAGGATAACCGTAAGGTAGAGAAGATGTTCAGTCTTGTTCTGGAGCCTCCAGCGACATAGGCCTACTGACTGATATACACCGGGTAAGGTAACTGGGAAGGCAAGGTTGGTCCAAGTTAATGGTGCATTGCTGTTTGCAAACTGCGATAAATCGTAATTAGTTTTTTTTTTCTTTAGTTTTACAACAATATATTATAACAATGTAATATTGCACTTTGAGCTGCTTCCCGCACTATGCAAACATCTGCTTTGTTTGTTTTTTCAAGATAGAAGGGGGCAATACATTTCTTATAGAAGACGGCTTGCACAGACAGTAGTTTGTATAAGAGATGAGCCACTCTGTACTTAAAATATGTGGTTTCTGGGTTGTAATCTCCCAATGTCATTTAAATTATCTCCGGAAAGTTGCCTTTGGAAGTCCTTTTTTAAGAAGAACTCAACCGTGTTCTTACTTGATCGGTCAAAAAAAGTCTATCGTTGTTGCTTTTGGTCAAAGTTGTATATGCATACCTAGCTTTGTTAGCCAGTTTTCTAAGTGTAGTCAGAAATTGCGAGTCTGATTTAGTACTACTAACAATATGTACCATTTTAATAATACACAAACTCACACATGTAAAGAGTATATTTACAATTGTTTTCGTGTTGAACTTTTGTTGGATCTGAGTGGAAAGTTATCCATTTCCCAGGAAAACTGGAGTTGATGGGCAATCAGTCACTTTTTCACAAACTATTATTCCAACTACTGGGATAACTTAAAATAAGACGTGTATTCAGTAAGCCGTTCACAACTATTTGTGGACATGTGGTTGCATTGCAAGAACTGCTTTTCATTGCTTCAAATAAGTAGACTTGGACTTTGCATATGTCATCAAACAGACTTATTCTTGCTCAAAATTGTACTCTTTATTTTGGTTACGGTTATATGAAAATACGGTTTACATGGAGTGTTGTTTGGTTGTCATAAGTTTTTACTCTATCACAGTCCATGTAAATGAAGTCAGTGTCTTGTACAGGACAGGTCATTATGGCTGGAGGATTTCTTGTGATTTGCTTTGGCTTCCCTAAAATAATTCTCAATGACTTGAAATATTGTATTTCTTTGCTTTAATAGTCGAGACTGGATGTAGTTCAAGATATTATTATTATATTTGGAACATGCCTTTTAGTCTTTAACATGTATTGTTTTGGATGAACTTTGAGACAGCCTCAAGGCTCTGTCTGTATTCATATAAGTGGCTTATTGATCACTTGGTTAAAATTATATCCAAGGGATTGAGGTCAACAGGATAATGACTGCTTTTCGGCTCATTGGAAAGTCATGCCTTAACAAGATTTGTCTGGCAATCTAAATTGTGTGTCAGGATTATGTTGGTGACATTGAGGTAGGAAAGTACGGTTGAATCGTTACCTATATGTTACAAATATTATGTACTAGTACGTTGAATCATTTAGTCGATTTGGAAAGTTGGTTAAAGTTTTAGTGAACTGGCTGAAAGTCCTTCTCTACCATTACCTTCTGCTCTTGAGAATTTTTTTATTTTTTTTCAGGCCCTCTTTGCTCACGGTTGAAAATATGACGTCAATATATATTGCCAAAGATGTGGGGCGAATGGCCAACATTTATACAAATGATTAAAGTGCTTCTCTTTCTTCTTTTTTAGATCAACAAGTGCCCCGGTAACTGGAGTAAGGTAATCGAAAAAGCAGACTAAAATGAGTGAACTGGACCAGTTACGCCAAGAGGCAGAGCAGCTCAAAAATCAGATCAGAGTGAGTAGCAAGTTTTTAAAAACACTTTTTTATATATCATACCATCAATTATTGTTAAAAATTCCATTTTCAAATCAAGTTAGAGTTAAGCCTATACAACAACAATAGATGTGAGAAATCCTGCCCTAAAGATTTTATTTGTTCTTTTATTCAGGATGCCAGGAAAGCATGCGCAGATGCCACATTATCACAGGTAACAATTAACATTATGATATTTGTCTCGGGTTGAAAAGCATTTGGTCTGAAATTAACCAGAGTACTTATTGTTTTGCAGATCACAGCTAATATTGACCCCGTTGGCCGAATCCAGATGCGTACAAGACGAACGCTGCGGGGTCATTTGGCTAAAATCTATGCCATGCATTGGGGAACAGATTCCAGGTAAAGTATCTGCCAGAGTTTGAGTTATGGTGTAAAGGGAAGTTTTGTTTGTGTTAGCGTTCTGTTCTTGCTTGTCAAATGTTGTGCAAAAGTTAAACAATGTCTAAATGTAGGAGTTGTTAAACTGATGCATATTTTTATATTGTTTTTCAGCTGTGTGGCAGGCATTGTCCTGTATTTTTATTTATTATTCTTATGATTCTAGATAAAAATAGATTTTGTTTGATGACTGATTGTTGTTGTGGTGTTAATATTGCTGTGTTTAATTTTGTAGGCTCTTGGTCAGTGCCTCTCAAGATGGAAAACTCATTATTTGGGACAGCTATACCACAAATAAGGTACGTCATGTTTTATTTTATTCTGACAGGGATTAATTAAGTAATGGTTAAATCTGCAAATAGTATTCGGTGTCATCAATAGTAATTGGAAAGCAAAACAATAATGGCGGTTGTTTAGACTTGCAGATGAAGGCATGCCAATGTTGCCATCTACATGCAAATACATTAATAGCTGCTGCTCTTTTTAAAACTTGAGGCAGTTGCAGGAAAAGCAGATCCAGATGAATGTTCTGGTTTGTGGTGCGTCACATCAATGACTATATGGCTCTGTTAAGCAGTTTCATATTGTTCCTGCTGCACTATATTTTAGAACGTGTACCTATTATTATGTAGCCCATAAGGTTCTACTGGAAGTAGGAGGGTAACTAACTGCCCATGCTGAATTCATTTAGAATAGATTTAAAAGGGTTGCAGATCAGCTGAGAGAGAAGCATTTGTGGCCTCTGCCCTGGGGCTGGTGTGCAGTAAGTGGGCTGGGTGGATGTGGTGCACAGTTTGTGTACCTAATAATAAGCAATTTGGCAGCAAATTTTAAAATGGAGAATTATGCTATGTTGAGTTCTAGTATACTGAAGAAGCGTGTGTCCAAATAATCTATCATTATAATTAGTTAGACTTTTAAAATGTATATATCAGATAAGTACACACAGGCAATGACGCTGGTTATAGATATTATACATGAACAGATTATAATGACATCCTGGTATTTCCATAGTGCTTAAATAGTGTCAAAAGTTAGTTTAAAGAAAACTTCTATAAATAATGTTGCTCTCCAAAAAGTATGAAAATTACTTTTTTAAGTTACCAGGCTAGTAAATGTAGCGACTGTAAAATGGGCGTTTTAAAGTAAATTAACATATTTGTGTGTGTGTGTGTGTGTGTTGTCACATTTGTTGTAGGTTCATGCCATCCCACTTCGATCTTCCTGGGTCATGACTTGTGCATATGCACCTTCAGGAAATTATGTGGCCTGTGGTGGCTTAGACAACATCTGCTCCATTTACAACCTGAAAACACGCGAGGGAAATGTACGTGTGAGCCGTGAGCTCGCTGGACATACAGGTATATGATCTACTTTGCTAGTTATTTTTCTACTGCTAGTTATGTATCTGACATGAAATTCCATATTAATGACTCCCCTATTGATTCTTTGAATATCAGGATACCTGTCCTGTTGTCGCTTTCTTGATGACAACCAGATTGTTACAAGCTCTGGAGATACCACTTGGTAAGTGAAAGTATTGCCTTTGTTGAGTTGCTACATGGACGTTGCAAAAATATCAAATGGGTGTCTTGACTGTGTATTTCACTTTATAGTGCACTTTGGGACATTGAGACTGGCCAGCAGACAACCACATTTGCTGGACACACAGGTGATGTCATGAGCCTGTCATTGGCCCCTGACTCACGGTTATTCGTCTCTGGTGCTTGTGATGCCTCTGCTAAACTCTGGGATGTTCGAGAGGGCATGTGCAGACAGACGTTCACTGGCCATGAGTCTGACATCAATGCCATCTGTGTAAGTTATTTTAAAAAATCTGTACTCCGTGGGATGTGTTTCATATCGGTGTACTTTTTGTTTTTGTGTATTCCTCTATTGTGCAATAATGATCTCTCTTTTGGAATCTTTAGTTCTTCCCTAATGGCAATGCCTTTGCCACGGGCTCCGATGATGCCACCTGCAGGCTTTTTGATCTGCGTGCTGATCAGGAATTAATGATCTACTCTCATGACAATATCATATGTGGAATCACCTCCGTTGCATTCTCGAAGAGTGGCCGTCTTCTTCTGGCGGGATATGATGACTTCAACTGTAATGTGTGGGATACACTAAAAGCTGACCGTGCCGGTAAGCAATTGACGCATGATCTCAAAAAGCATCCCTATTTTTGTAACACGGAGGAACATGTTGCAAAAATGTGCTTGGGTCAATAATTACTTGCGATAAGATGTACTTGCTTGCTGTCTTGTAGACTAAATTACAATTGTTGTACTTGTCTAGGTGTGTTGGCTGGACATGACAACCGCGTTAGCTGCCTGGGAGTTACTGATGATGGCATGGCAGTTGCAACAGGATCCTGGGACAGTTTTCTGAAGATCTGGAATTGAAGCCTGAAGGTTCTTTTTTATTATTATTATTATTATTATTATTTCATGCATTTGTAACTAAGGCTATTCTATTCTTAGTAAAGTACTCGTCCAAAACCTGTAGGTGCACATTTGTTGAAGCCTCATCTTTTGCTTGGTTGGAGTGGAAGCTGATGTGCTTTTGAACTACTTTTGTCCCCTTACAGGTTTAAGTGTGTTGTGGTTTCATTGAAATATCTTTCTGGTTCTTTTTGCTGTGCTGCATAATTCAGACACCTGTTAGCTTGAAGGGATCCTGGATTGTCTTTTGACTAATAGTGGCCAATAAGCGCACCTCAAATAGACGTTTCCGCCACTTACAATAATATCAAACAGTCTTGGAACCCATCCGCTATCGGTCTGATGACAATTTAGCCTTTGGCAGCTAGGGCCAATATTTCGGGTGTCCGGTGTAGCCAGCGGATATCCGGATAACGGATATCTGGCCCATCACTTCTTCTTCCGTGCGCAGATGGACATCTATGACTGGACCAGTTTACACTAAATCATTGTCAGGCGATGGCTGATGGGTGGCATTTCAGCCAATGCTTGCAGCAGAGATGGGTAGCAGCCGGTTACATTTACGCCCTTACATGTACTCGCGTAACTTTTTTGAGTAAATTGTGTTTGTCAGAGTTGTGTTAATGCAGCTTACTTTTTACTCTTACTTGAGTCGATTTTTAGAGAAAAACCAAACCAGACAGAAACATAGAGACCAAATTATTAACACAAAAAAAGGAAACTTGCTTTTATTTCTCGTGGACATGTCAGATATAATGTCTCAACCACAGATGGTCTCCCTCAGGTCAAAGTGAAGAAGTGTACAGACTGTATTTAATAGGCAATTAATGATTTAAAAAAAACAAAAAAAAAAAAAAAAAAACATTATAGTATCATCTAATTAGCCTAAATGAGTCATATGACACGGGACATTTTCAGAAAGATAAAAGACTGATTTGCCCACTTCTCTGATCTTATTGTCTTCATGAGATTGGAGAGATGTGATCTGTAATGGGAGCTGGACGTAGGACATCTATGTGGATCCATCAAAGTTTAAGGACACTGAAACATGTTGACACTCTTTATATTTAGGTTTTGACATAACAGACACAGTATATAATTATCATGCACGCTATTTGCTGATTTATTTGCCAAATTATAATATAATGGGAGACAAAAGGCAAATGTAATTTTGAAAAAATATTTTGTGATTAGGGTTGAGAGATATTATCTGGTGTATGGGGCAGGTTATCGAATCCGGAGATGACATTTCTCATTTTCCTCACAAATAAATACAGGTTACTGGACCCCAAGCACAATTTGAGATTTGTGTTGGCGTTGCCATAAAGAATTTGGAACAATGGTTAACATGCTACACGACTGGGACATTGTTACGGATCTATGGGGGAAAATAATATCTTTTATAAATTAACTGTTCAATGTCTCCCTGACCAAGAGCCCAACCACATATTTGTTGTGTGCAAGATTTTTTATTTAAGTAACTGGCTACTCAAGTAATCCACGTTATACTTCTACTTGAGTACTTTTTTTTTTTTGCAAAGTAACAGTACTTTTACTTTACTACAGTTTTTGGGTGCTCTACCCACCTCTTTTGCGCTCAACTCGGACTGTTTACCTGCATGCAACCAAAGCCCGGTCAAACGTGCTCGGTCAATACATCTTGGAGTACAAACGGAAACCAGAATACTTCCAATACCAACATCTCCAAACAGGTCAAAAACTGTAAGCTTGTTCTGCCGCTGGTTGCAGATTTACCTTTTAACAAACACAAGCTGCCTCCTGCGTTCTCATGTCAATCTGTGTTATTCGATAGCTTTTTGTTTAGATCTTTGCTCATTAGCTCTTAAATTTACAGAAGGTTAAAGTGGCTACAATTCTAGGTCAAATGAGATCAGCTAAATTCTCAATTTCGTTTATTTTTGCTTCCCAGATGTTCTTTTAACTCCAAAGTTGACTGGAAGACCATTACAACTTCAGAATGTTCACAGCATCTTCTTCAACACTGTTTAAACTGACTTGGACACCACAAAAACGAAGGGAACCCAATGCCTTTCCTACACAAAGAAGAGCACAAATGTTTATCACCTAGTTAAGAAAGGATCTGCTGTGGTATCAAATCAGAAACTTGTGCATTCCTTCTTGGACCATTTTATGTTACCTTGAAAGAGAAAACAACACTATCATCCCATGCAAATGTGTCTTGAAAGCAAATGTTGGAGTGTAATTGTACAAATTATTTAACTTTTTTTTCTTTTCTTTTCTTTTTTTTTTTTTTTTTTTTTTTTAAGAATTCTATTCTGATGGTTTGTTGTTCTTGATGGCTTTCTTTTTGTCATATTTCTTTAGTGGTTTTAGATATATTTGAATTACAGCTTGTCTTTCTAATCCAATTAAATCATATAAGACAGATGACCGAAAACATGCAGCAAGTAAAAGCTTGGATCATATTACACGAGCAGCTTTCAAAATGTCCATTATGTATTTATATACTAGCTGTTTTTGTTTCATCACAGCCTTTTGCACATGAAGAAGCTTTGCCTCTCAACTAATACTATGTTAACTAACCAAGCACATGCTATAAGTTATGAATGCTCATTCCAGTACAAAAGGAGTTATTACGAGTAACTTATCCAGTTAACCCCCTTAATTCTTGTACATGCCTTTGACTTTGGGTGGGAAGGGGTGGGATAGCAAGGTAGGTGCTGAAATAATTGGGGCATGGCTGGATTTTATTATATGGATGGGGGATTGTGTTTAGTATCCACTTTTGAGTGAAACACCTCACCTGACTAAATAGACACTTCCTTTGCTTGGGACTGCAGTTGCAACTCTGTGAATGAAATGTACAAATCAATGTCTGAAAATAATGGTCTGATGTTTTAAGTTAAGACATTTAATTTTGTCTGCCATGGGTTAATTTAGATGTGCATGCTGTAGACTTGCTTTCAATGGTGCAAAATCCTAGATTCTTTTTTTTTTTTTTTTCTTTTTTTTTTCTTTTTTTTCTGAAAAGGAGAGTAACCTATTGATTTGAACTTAACTGAAGCCAATTTCTTTTTGGCTCAAATTCTGCATAAATAATGTACTAATACTGGTAATGCTATGCACCAGGGTGAGCAAGAATGGAGAAAGACTTAATATTGACTGCATACTTAGTGTAAATGATGCTTACCAGTTCTATTGATGCCAACTTTTGTAATAATTATAACAATCATTGTAAGAATTCTATCCTTGAAAAGTCCTTTTTCTCTCCTCCAAATCTTCACTCTCAATGGAACAAAAACGTCCTCGCATACTGTCCATACTTAAACTTTTGTACATTTTTTTTTCTTGGTCTTAAATTGAAAATCAGAGCATCTGAATGACAACATTTCACTGTATACAGAAGCACTTTTGTTAAAGTTGTGACATATTTTCACTTTTCTTTTTTCTGCGATGATGTACAATAAATGTGATGTATTCGTGTGTGGCCACAAGTGAAAATGCAATTCAACTGAGATGGATTCCCTTTTCTCTTTTCATTAATATTATAGAGCTCTGCACCCTTATGTACCTTTTCACTTTTTGTATTTCATTTCAGTCTGTTGGTGTTACACGGTGAGCTGGATGCAAGATAGATACTGTACTAAATTGTACTGTTATTGATTGAAAAATGTAATAAAAAGCTGTTTGAGATCTCTTTGTTGAGTTGAATCTATGAACTGAAAAATAATGATACATTTTATTTGTATAGTGCTTTAAAACATGGTAAAAACAAACCCTATAAACAAGAGATTGCATAACCGTAAGAAACAAAACATTATTTGTATATTGGTGTCATTTGGATTCAACATTTCGCTGCTTTCTGATCA